>CM075188.1:5057500-6257500 GCA_037577475.1 Chaunax sp. Z400
TGAAGTGTTCATTAGGAGTGAAACTTAAACCACTCATCTCCTACATTAAGGTTGTTTTTTTTACTACCATTCATGCTCACCATAAATTGAAATAACATAATATTGCAACCATGCATTGATCAGCAGTAATATGTGGTTTGTATTTTAGCCATCTTCCAAAAGAACAACAGGGAAAAGGTTGAAAATACAACAGAAGATTAAAACAGTGGGAGAATCAGACGTCTAAATTGCATCGGGCCACAGATTTTTTTTCTGACAAGCTTTCTTGGCATTTTGGCTTCTTGACTTCAGCTCATCATTTTAAAAAAAATGCCAGATTTAGATTTTCTGTTCTGAACATGAGAAAATCTATCTCCCAGTTTGAGTTTGATTTTTATTACAGCTACACATATTTTATGAACTATAAACTATTACTTCTATTTTTTACAATTTACTGATTACTTTTCTGTTGTTTATCTCCTAATGTGCTGATACTACATTAGTTAATCAACGCATTAGTTATAGAATGTTTTCATGAAATCAACCCCATTTTTTTTTGCAATAGCCATTCAATATATTTAAATTCAGTAATTACCTCTATATAGTAGTTTTAATTATTAGTGGCAGTGTCTGCCATTTCCACACTGTCTTTTTTCTACTGCAGATGTTATGATGACACAACCACTGTTTATTTTAAAGACTGAAGATTATTAGATTTAAAAGCATCTTAAATTAAAGGTTGTTTCACTTTAGGCCCCATTTTTCAGAGTAATAAATAGTTAACAAGCATGTTTATCCAACATAAATATTTTCTTGTGAATATAAAACATAAGGAAATATTTCCATCATAAATCAAAGTTCTTTTTAAGATACACATTTATGTTCAGGAAAAGGTTGCACCATGTTCTAGTGTGACCAATCAAAGACTTCCAGTTCTGTTTTCAAGGAGCATCAAAGTATTAAATACACAGTATACAGTTGTGATCAGCAGGAAGTGATGTTTAAATAATCTATGTCTAACACACAGCAATTTATATTATTATTATTATATATCCTCAAAATATCTTACTTCAATTTTAGAGTGCATGACGAAAATGTATTTAGAGTACATGTACCTATAAAGAAATACATGTGCTAAAATACTGTTATGAGTTGAAAGTGTTTTAAATGCATTTTTAAATAAATTATTTATTTATTTGTTTATTTGTTAACCATATCATGTATTAATATACAGCATATATTAACAGGTTGTACAGCGGTTTTAAAGCTTAGATCTTTTCAAATGACTGAAGACATATTGTTAATTGTTATTAATACTATGTTATATAGTGTATCAAGCATTTGATCATTGTTTGTAAACTATTTATATTATTCTTTATAGTAGGAGTTGTTTAGAAATGAATGAATAAACACTGTATATCTAGTATAGATATATCTATACCACATATTCAGAGTTACCAACATGGTTTGGTATCTAAAAGTGTGTCATAGGTCTGTGATTGTGGAAGGCTTGCAAACCAGATGACTCTTTCAGGAGTATAATTTCTTTTTTTTTCATTTCTTATTTATATGATGCCAAAAATATGCTCCCAGGGCTATCATTTTTCTGTCGCTGTTTGCAAAACCAGAGAGCAAAGAGGATTTATCTTCTTGACCCATCACACAAAGACAATGAGCTGCAGAATAGCGCTGTCCAACTGGGAGGGCTGAGGGTGGGCACACCCAGCCCTCCTCAGGCCTCCTTCTAAAGACAGGATCGTGTTACAGGTGAGAGACCCATTACTCTTTCTGTATCAACTCTCACTGCCTTGCTAAAGAGCCAGTGCATGTGAGTTGGTTGCAGGGTTTACTGTATGTCAGTGTTATATCTCTGGCTTGTTTTGACTAGCTTGGGCTTCAGGTTTCTGATGGTACACAGCATTAGATATCTGCAGTGGCAGGAACTGGACAAAGCAGCTTGTCTCCAGTAAATATCAGCACAGTGTTGGCCTTTGCATGGAGATGTAGAAAGAAAATGGTATTGCAGAACTCTCTACTTTTCGGGAGCTGTTTGCCCCGGGGCCAGGGCTAATGGTTTACTCACTCCCCGACAGACCCTCAGGCTCCGAGTAGTCTCACATTGTCAAGCTGCTCTCATTAACTCCTATAAGTCCTAGACAGATAAGCGTTAGACAGTCGCACACTGGAGGCCTTGGAAGTGGAAGTGCAATAGACTGACAAAAACATTTACAGGCCAAATTATAGTGGTAGGTTGGAGACAACTTTTCAACTGTTCAAACAAACATTTTTGCCTTGCATCATACACAGTTTTTCATTATTAGTTAGTTTTGTGCTGTGATACACATTAGTAGTGGATGAAGTGCTCAGATTCTTTACTTACTGAAAGCTGAAAGATTGTAGACCTTGAAGGTTGATTCAGCAATTGGAGCAATTGGACTTCTTTTCTTAGCTTGAAGACATTTCACCTCTCATCCGAGAGGCTTCATCAGTTCTAAACTGTTGGGACGGGATCAGGATATTTATCCTCTGTGAGATGTAAACTACCTTGAGAGTCGTTACGTAACCTGTAAGTAACCTTTCCTTTTCTTCCTGGTCCTTCCCAGTCCTATTGTGGGTCGTTGGGGTTGCTGGGACCAGCCGTCTCTCTTATGCATATTGAGCCATTATGTGTGTCGTTAGCATAACGATGGTGAAACCGGCGTAGAAGAGAAGTCAGGACTGGATTGTATGTAGGTGACAGGTGATGCTGTAAACCCCCACCCCTGTTCAGGGATGGTCGTTCCAATTTGACATAGATGGCTTCTTTCACTCCTCTCTCAAACTGATGAAGACATGCAGTAGCATGAATGGTGGCATGAAGATTTATTTTTATTATTATTTATTCCATCAGCCTTTGTCACATTCTTTCTTTATTAATATGCAAACATTTCGTCTCAGACAAGTACAAAATCTTTTAGTTTGCATTATTTATTATTTTTATTTTTAAAATTGACATTTCAAATCTCTGCATATAAAATGTGTACGAAAACAGAAACATAATAATCACACTCATCATCTTAATTCTGACATTTGTAACATTTTTACATGTAATTGTTCTCTATCTGAGGGCAGATTGTCCAAGAATACAACACAGTTTGTCGGAATTGTCCCAGTTAGGACAGCTTAACCTCAGCCACATACTCATTGATGTGTACAGAGGCTTAAAAGACCGAAAGAATAAATAATTGTCAGCTAAACATCAACATTTAGAACATATAAATCTTTTATTTCAACGTTTGTGAAATAGTCATGCGTAGGAGGTATTATGAGTCATACACTGGATCTGAAATTTCCTGGGTACTCTCACAGTCACCTGTTCCACTTATATCTTCTTTAATCTAGAATAAATATGGCAACGTCTTTGTTTGACAACGTTTGACCATCGCTCAGTAAAATATGCACACAGGCCTGTAGGACTGGAGAGTAAATTATAGACTGCTAATCCGACATGTTTTCATAAGATATGGTCTCACATAGAAGCAGTCACTTTTGTTAATCTACTCATCCATTTACTCACCTTACAACTGACTCACATCATATATTAATCAGTATAAAGAGTAAAGAATTGTTCCTACTTTTTCGGTATGCAAGATGTGGATATGGTCGACAGTAACATCTTCTGTTCTTATCAATAGTTATGGTTTAATTTTGTTATATATATATATATATATATATATATGTGTGTGTGTGTGTGTGTGTGTGTGTGTGTGTGTAGTTGTTTTGTTTGTGATGTATGTCCTCATAGGGACTTATTGCACTTAAGGCTCCTGGAACTTCTTGTCTTCAATCTAATTCTCACTCTGAGTGATGGGTACCTGTATGAACACGATTTTCTGCCAACACGAAATGGTGTTTTTTTTTGTTTTTCAAGTGGATGGGCTTTAGCAGAAAAGGGTGATGTCATGTGCTTCTATGCACCAATCAGGGTTTTACTTTGAGGGGTTGTTTGCCAGCACTGTCAATCAAATCTAATCAAACCACACAAACATAGCCCTGAAGAGCTCGCTTGCATGCTCCTCACCTTCCCCTGTATTTCACACATATTTTCATGCCTGATAATTTGTAGGAGTGAATTAAATAATTATATTTTACTTCACAACAGAATACAGTCCGATACATTATCCCCTCGCAGTACAGGTTTTATTTGTCATCACTGTTTTAAAGTGTAATTCCCATTTTTAAGTGATTGATTGTGGGGGTTTTTGTTAAGTTTATTAAGAAACTTGTTTTTCCCAAATACCTCTCCACCAGTTCTTTGTTCACATGTCCATGCTGGTGTCAGAATCCCATTGGAGAAACTGAAAGTGGAGGGGTGGCAGAGGACTGAACCAACTCTGGTAGAAATGGGGGTGTTTTGTTTGAAGAGGATATACTTAAAATAATGAAAATTATGATTAACTGTCTGTGCATGAATAATAAACCACATTTATCTGATGAAATGCCCTCTATTTTGTCATATTGTACTATATACTGTATCACAGAAGAAGAAATAATTTTGTCAGTTTTTTTCCAATATATTGTAGCCCTAATTCTAGTTGTTTTAATTTAAACCACAGACAGATCTGGAATAGGAATCCCAACATTATTTTTTAAGGAAGGCGTATAAGTGAAACAAATTATTTTGTTGTTATAATGCAACTGCTTTAGTTTGGCACGAAACATCCATCCCTCCATGAGGGATGTGAGATTCATCTGGGTGAGATTCACAGCTACACTAGGACAGCGAACCCTCCTACTATTGTTAACATTTTATATCTATTTAACACATTTTCTCTCTTCCCTTCTTCTTTTTACTTGTGCTTGTTAAGGTTGAAAAAGATTAGGGCAAACGAGTGCATC
Source organism: Chaunax sp. Z400 (assembly GCA_037577475.1). Lineage (NCBI taxonomy): Eukaryota > Metazoa > Chordata > Actinopteri > Lophiiformes > Chaunacidae > Chaunax > Chaunax sp. Z400. The sequence goes on from CM075188.1 coordinate 5,062,358, forward strand.
ATAAACTGGCTGCAGGCCTCGGGGCAACCGTGTCTGCTCTAAAGCTGGATAATCTCATATCAGTGTGGCGTGTTCATTTAGCTTAAAAGATAGGACCGTTTTAGAAGCACCTCCTTAGGTTATTATGAAGCTTTTCATACTCAAGATGATAACTCAGTCTGGCACCTGTGTAATTTACTAATGACACTAGATTTTAGCCTGCACTGACTGCGAGCCGGGGAGGAATTACAGTGCACTGTGGAGCCTCTGCAGATGCCAGCCACTGACGTTGAGACAGAACCTGGTTGAGCTGTGTTTTTAAATTCTTTAATTAGGTGTGTTTACTCTGCATTTTATTTGCAGAGATCACAGGAGAGCCTAGGGAAAGGTAGATTTAATTAAGGGACAGTGATGAAAGCACCCAGCTCACGCAATCTCCAAAGTGTTTCCTCTGATATTGCTGCAAAATATCCTGATGACAGGTGGTGCTGGGGAGGAGTTGACACGGCTGCGAAATGGAACGATTTGGATTCATTCTCACCATGTGTAGGTGGGAATGTGTGATAGGTCTTGCGTTATGTATCACTGAACTCAATTTAACCACTCAATAATACCCCATTTAGATATATGGTCTGACTTGCGCAGGAAGATTTTAGGAGTGGGAACATAAAAAAATGTGATTGCACATAAAGGAATTCTGATGATCGGTGAGATAGAGGAAATGTACGAACAGCTTTGCAATTAGCAAGTGCAGGCCTGCCACATTGTCAAATGCCCTCACGCTCTGTGTCTGCGATAATTGTCACAGCCCATCTCTTTTATTACAATCTGTCATAGAGTCAACCATATTCATTATGAATTCTTATCTGCTTGTGCTTTAACATTTGCCAGATGGCACATTGGTATCAAACGATAATAATAATGTAGTAAGGAAATTAAGTCTTTATCAAAAGCTACTTAATGCTGGAAAAAAAACCTAAATACATTGATGCATCAGCTGATCCTTGATGATCCCATCTGTGGAAGTGTTAAAAGGTGAATCATCCTATCTTAAAATTACAGAATATGCAAATCGGAGAGGAAGGCTGAAATTAGATTGGGTTTAGTTTAACCAATCTCCTTGGCTCACAATTTAAGTTTGATGTAGAAAGAAATCCCATTTTATACACACAGATCTAATCTGGTTTCTAACCAATTCAATGGTGAAGTCTATAAAAATGTGTAAGTGAGATGTTAGGACACAGACAGCTACATAAACCCAAGAAGCTGTCAGACATTTTACACACCTGCCAATTCCCAACAAAGGGATTTACCTTTGCCACAAGCTGCAGATGCACCAGTCTAATTAATGCACACAGAGACTCTAAGTCTCCTTTTAATAGAGCTTAAAGAGAGAGGCTGTCGCACATGGAGCCGTGTTTTAAAGGCAGCTGAGGAAAGAGAAAATGGATTTGACTAATCATATTTTACTCAGGATTGATCATTTAGATGCTGGATGAATTGCTCTGATCATGTGTTCAAATTTTAAAAATTAAATTAAATTCCTGCAGCATGTGTGCATCAGATTATTGCCTTTTATTCTAAGGACAGGGCATCATTTAATTGAATAAAGAGACATGTACTTCGCACACTTTACTCAAAAGATGTGTTTGTTTCATGAATTGACCGTCTCATGGTCAGTGCTGGTGTGAAGGAGCCTCCAGTAGAACCATTGAGTCATGCTATACTTACTGGGCTGCTCTTTTTGGCTGAAATACTATTTCAGATCTCTGTTTGATTTCAGTCACAGCTGTTGCAATGGATTATGCCCAACATCATGCCAAACATCGGTGAAGGAAAGCTTCTTTGTCAGCAGCTAAAACACATTTAAAAACAGCAAAATGGAATCAGCTGTAGATAATATGGCGGCTAAAACTCTGCAGCCGTGCTAGTAGTTATGAGAGACTTCAGGTTAAGCACAGCAGTGCTTTAGCTCTAAATGCTTCTATCAGCATGCTGACGTGTTCAGTGACACTGCCAAGGTGTTGATGTTTAGCAGGTGTGATGTTCACCATAGCATTATCGGCTCGTACACAGCCGCTAATTAGCACAAAACACAAAGCTGATGCTGAGTCTGATGATAATGATGGTGTCAAATGGAGGATAAGGAGAGTGAAGGTGTTCCAGACCATCCTCTGGGGACTATGAATATAATTTCACAGTCAATGCAATAGTTGTTGAGATATTTCAATACAAACCTAAGGATGACGTCAAAGTGGTGCTAGAGGAAACGTCAATATGTCAATATATATAGCACCAATATGTCCTTAGTGTTTGTACATAAATGTATGTCAGTCCACCCAGAGGTTGTTGAGACCTTTGAGTCGGGATAAAAGTGGTGGAACCTGAATATCATACCACATTGTGATGAGTGTAAGATGATTCTGATGCAACAAGAAGACATATAGCCATCATTAATGTCCACCGCCACATGATGCTTGTTTCTAATGTGCATACCTCTGTAAAAAGAGTCAACATTTATGATGATAGATATGCAAAATGAAAGGGTTATAGTAAAGGTTCGTTCAGCATGGAGTCGGATAATAATAATATAAACATTTAATAAGCTATGTGCTAAGTACAATATTCAAATGAAGGACCATAACTCAAGTAAAAATAGTTTTTCGGCAGTAATTTACTAATTCAATCTTCTACAGTACATTTTAAAGCTCTGCACAAATTTTCAGTCTCCTATCTTTAACTGGTTTGAGAAAAAGCACAGATCCACCATTCTATCTGCACCAACATTAAATGGTTTAGTCCTGGCCCTCATCTTTCCACATATTTTCATGAAAATCAGTTAATTAATTTATTAATAATAATAATAATAATAATAATAACACATTTTATAATTTAATGGATTCTTTCCTGACCCATGCCCCACCTCAATCCTGCAAACAAACAAACCAACAAACAAACAGATACAAGTTAAAAACATCACCTCCTTCGAGGAGGTAATACTGTAAGACAAGGAGGACATGGCCTCTCATTGGCCTGTTTCAAGGCTTTCATACTTCACACACTTACATATTGTGATTCTACCATTACTTTCATCTAAAATACATGTAAATCCTGTCAGTAATGTCTTTCATCTTGAGAAGTAGGCCCAGAACATACAGAGACTTTCAGAAATGCACAGTAAATAGCTGAGAAAATGAGGCTCATGGGGACAGAAAAGCGCGGTCTTAGATTTTCCTCCCTCTGTGACATCTTGAATAGTTCAGGAGTTGTGTGCAGAACTTGTTGGAGATAATGTCTGGTGACATAGACTTTTTGTCACATTTTTTATCCACTACTATCCAGTCCCATTTCATTCTGTTCACACATCGTCAGGCAGAACTATTTCCTCAGGATTAATGTCCCAATTTCTGCATCCTCCAACACATCACAGTTAATGGCCTTGATTTAAATCACAGTAGGTATGTAGGAACTCATATTACTTCCAAACAAGAAATAGATCAGACTATAGATTCTGTTTTTGCCTGGTCCTGTGCTATATGCTGTCCTATGCTCACCTCTACTTTTGGTGTATTGGGTGTACGTTTAGCAAACTGGGACAGCTCACTCATGCATATGCTGTTTCTTATTTTTCTGCATTTGTTTAGTTTTGAAGTCGGAAACTTTCTGCATTTTCTGTTTGACTACCAGAGCTTTAAGAGTTGGACTCACTGAATAATCATGTCAGTTCTGTACCTTTACAGAAATGAAAGGTACAGTAAGCTCAGAGTATGAATTAGTGCTACTTTACAGCTTGCCACATGTTTTCACAATTTCCACTAATTCGCAGAATCTAGGCTAAGCTGATGATTACATCACAAAAGAGACAAAAGTCAAGGAGAAGCACAACAAACTACTTATAGGTCTATAAATGATTTTAGGCTCAGAGGGGATGAATGTGTGACATTTACTTTGCAAACACACCAAGAAACTCTCTTTCTCTGTTTGTCTTTGTCTTGATTTCAGGAAAACACACAGGAAAAACAAAAATACTCACCTGGATGAGTCTTTAAGATGAACTCATATATGCCTCATATATTGATTAAAAATAGTGTAATTAAGGCATTACTAAAAAAAAGAAAGAAAAAAAAAGGACTATGACAAGCAGTGGGAATACAAATAGAATACAAGAGCACAAACCCCCGCCAAGGCCCAACAATCATCAACATAATTGTTAAGGCCTGTGTCCACCAAAGCATTTTTTCCTGAGGCTTGTGTATTTTTTGAATTATTTGCAATGGGAGTGCTGCCTAATGTATTTATACTACACTACAAACGCCAGCAGCATGACGACAGCATCTTTTCTGCGCGGAGTGCTGCACGTTTGGTGTTTTTTTGTAGTCGCTGAGAGTTGAATAATGGGTGAAACTTTGGGTGAAATGAGGCGCTCATCACTGTCACTTTTTACACAGCCGTCCAATCACAGCGGCGGAGGGGCGGGACCCACATATACCTGCGGGTCCATCCTCTCACCCTACTTCCTCCACAGCAAGTCTTCTACCTTGTGCTGCCATTTTAACTCAGTATTTGTTAATAAAACAAACTCCGCAAAATTAGGTACTTGCAACACAAATTACTTCCGCGCATATTCTGTATCATAGCAACCAAAGCGCCCCAGCTGAAAAACACTGCGCCTCCAAAGCGCTCAAACGCTCCCAGCTGGACGTTTTCAAAAGAGCACCTGGTATTTTCAGCTGGGGAAAAATGCTTTGGTGGACACAGGCCCTTATTCCAGCAGTACCAGTCCCATCTCTCACCGGATCATCACCAACATTTAATCACCTCTAGGATATTCTAGGGTTCATCTTTGGTGAAAATTGTATGCAAATCCATGCATTAGTTTTTGCATAATCCTGCTAAAAAACAAACAAACTGAACCAAACACATAAAGTGAAAACGTAAGAATTATGCTTTTATTTAAACTACAGGTGTCAGATTACTGTAAGGCAAAAGTCTTACGGTTTCAAACACAACATTCTTGCATCAGTCTGAGGCTACGTTCACATTACAAGTCTCATTGTTCAGTTACTGTTCTCTGCTTGCATCACATTTACAAGTGACCGTATGTACAGTAGCTCTGATGTGAATGCATCTGAAACAGCCGGCATGTGCACATCGATACGTTTTGTACAAGTCATCTGCTTCACCAACAACAAAAAAACGTCTATTATTTAGACAACTTGTGGTATTCAAACTGAAATGGACGCAGTAGTAGTAGTAGTACTAGTTTAGTTTTAGTTTAGTTAATTGAGTTTATTTATATCAGGGACCATGTATAAATACATTAGTCTCAAAGAAGAGAAAAGATGCTTTGCACCAGATTTAGCCACTAGCTAATTTCCATCTGCAGTCCGTGGGCAGGTGAACAAGAACATTCACACACAAACAAACAAACAAACTATAACCCATTGCATAAGAGAAACATAGTACAAACTCTATAAATACGTCACGAGAGAAAATATGGAAGTCAGCGCAGATTTTCAAGATGACAGGGACAATCTCCACTTGAAGAAGACGTTGAAGCCCTGCTCATTTGCTCAGAGTGGAGCCGAACAAAGCTCTTCACAGCTGGACAGGAAGCGTTATGGATTATCTTATGCACCAATGCAAGTATGCAAGTATGCATGACTTTTTCCTTTGGAGGAGGGCAAACACTTTGTCAGTGTTCATGAGCAGATTGTGAACCGCTGCATAGTTGTCATCATCTCTCCTCTCTGGTCGTTTTGCTGCCGACGCCGGCTGATGACGACACCTCTCAGCACATGCAAAAAGTCACACAAATTCCAATCTGATGGCCATGAATCAGATATGTATCCTGTTTAGAACCACATATGAAAGTGACTCAAATCTGAAAAAGAAGACCAAAATTAGATTTGTGTCACATTAAGGCAAAAAATCTGAATCACTTCAGCCTGGTAATGTGAATGTAGGCTGAGCTTTACCATAATAATACCACTATTTTTAATGTGAATTTGTTGTGACACTAGAAATCTTCTGCTTATTATTTGTGGCTAGCAAAGATTTCAAAGTGAAACAAAGGAAGAAACTTTAAATAAAATGTACATCTGCATGTCAAATCAGTTCTAATGATTATTTTGATACTTTTAATTTATATTTATCATGAAGGGTCAGCATTGGCAGTGTTTAAGAACCTGCATAATATGAAGGAATGTAGCTGTCCAGCTCTCTGATGTGACCGGACTGTCATCTTTGCCTTTTCCATCTAAGGAATCTGTTTTATATGTTACTGATGACTGACAGTTATAAAGTCCCCACAGTGAAAAGGGTCATCCACTTCTCCATTCATCACATTTTCAGCAATCCAGCAACCTGAAGCAGTAATGTAAAAGGTGTCACATCTGTTGGAGACCCACTAAAAATGACATTCTCTCAGTTCATTTACAGTAATATGCTGTCAACAAACTTAACACACTGAAGCTGCAGATGTATACGTCATTATGTCTGCAGAATAAGTTTCTATGGAGTTTTGATAGCGCCTGCTAGCTCTTAATTCAATCACTGAGCAGTGGAGGAGAAGAGATACTTGTTTTAATGTTTGAGGGTGAAGATACACATAGTTGAGAGTCAAAAGCTGAGTATTCTCCAATATTTAAGATATCTCCCGATCACAGCTTCTGAAATTATAAATAAAAAATAAATAAACAAACCCAAACTGGTGTATCAACTGAGATGTTCCAAGACGCAGCAGGTTGCGATGATGCATGTGTGACAGAGCTGATAGCACGCCTGCACAGAGACAACAGACAACAACTTTAATTGCAACAAGAGCATTAATGACATTTATGTCCATGAGACAAATGACTAACCATCATGAGTCACCTGTTATGTAGACAGACTTTGTCTCAAAATGTGATGTTATTGTGATGCAGTATAAAAATCATAACCAACGGGATTTCAGATATTATATGTGGATGACATGTATGTAAGCCCATTTCAGTTACACATACATGCAATTTGAATGATTCAGAATAATCAGGATCTTTTCCAGTTTGTTTCATAGATGGATGTTTTCTTCTATTAAGCTGTCAGAGCTGTGAACAAACAGAAACATCTGGATATGATCTCACACAGCCTGAGGAGTCTGACTAATCACCAGAGCAACACAAGTAAACTATTGCAGATGTGAGATAATTGCAAATGACTTCATTTAAATTTGACCACGTTACTCGTCAATATTGAGGGGTGATAGTTGATTGACCTATCTCACTTCCCTACCTCTCCTCAGTGCAGTATTACCGGCCCCTGTCTGTAAAGGGATATGCTGTTGAAAACATATCGAATAGCATGAATGAATGCTCAAAGTTCTGAAATCTAATGTAATTTAATACACTTTAAAACTGTGTCGTTAGGTGGAGAATATGTGCTGACTTACATGCAGGAGATTTTGAAAGACAAACAATAGAGCTTGGAGTTTGAAATATAAGCTGCAAAGTATCCTCATTAATTGTGTAAAATAAGTTTCTCGCCAAAGGATTGACAGAAATGGTGTAATGCTGGGTTTCATGGGTAGATATGCTGGCTAATTGGCTCTTTAAAAGAAGGTTAAGGCATGTTAAAGGCCTCAAGTTGGTCTTTTCTCCTTCAGAGCAAGTTTTGAGTGCCAAAAATAATTAGGGCTGTGCTGATTATTATGGACCCCATATCACACTAAGGCAAAACAGACAGCAGGGAGGGAAGGTTTATGAGTCTCATTTGAGGTACACTAAGCTGACGCTCATTATTCACTGTATGTGTTGTTTGAAAGATACATTACATAACTATCAATACAGGTTACACAACAATCTAGAGCTTTTGAAAGCACCATTTGTTGTCTGTGTAGTTGTCATTAGAGTTGAATGGAAAATGTATGGAAACACTTTATTTCATTCATGATGATGTCTCAGACCACGAGGAGGCCTGTATGTAGAATCAAAAGTTCTCATCCTAAATAAATAAATTTTGTTCTTTTTTCATGATTAATTATTGTTTTCTTATTGATAGTTTGTTTTTTGGCCACTTTGTGGTAGAGAAACAAACTATAAACACAACACTAACATGTCACCACCTGACAAATATTAAGTCCAATATTGACTCTCGTTTGAGTTCTTTTGTGGTCGTTATAATTAATTACATGATCATTATCCAAATAATAAAGAAATAAAGAAATAGGAGTTAATGAGTCCTTTCAGTCTTTCTCCATTAAAGTGGGCAAACCTGACAAATACAACTTCTCTGACATAAAATGTAAACATAAAATATACCTCTTTACTAAATTTCAAGACAATGCATATCCAACATCTTTATTTTGCTGTATTTTTTCTTCTGTTCATGTGAAGTTCACTGTGTCAAAGCAGACCTGTCTCTATGTTGATAACTGTTTGTGCTTATTAAGCAACCTTTTACCATAAGCCGAGAGAAACAGGAAATAGGTGTGATTTTATTCCACTTTCCACCCTACTTTATGGTGTTTACAGCGTTCATTATTTAAAGGTATGTCTGCTCAATTTATGTGAACTATTAGCTTAAAGTAGCTTCTGTTGCTGGGGGTCTTTAGAGTGGACATACTGTTAAACCAAACTCCATTCTAAACGCAGCTGTTTAATGGTAGGGACATCTTTTCACAGTACAAAGATTACCTCCACCATCACTAAGACACTTTTCTAATGGGCTCGGATCTACCGGCTCAGTCGGCACACATTTCATTCACTCAGTGACATCATTAACTAACCTGTGATGAAGTGTTTGTTACTTTCATTAAGGAGGGAATGTTTGTTGTTGGTTTGTTTGTCTGTTTGTCTGTCTGTTAGCACAGCTTGAGGGATTTTCATGAAACTTGGTGGAAGGGGCATGCAGCCGGGAAGAACCAATTAAAATTTAGAGTTGATCTGGAAAATGGGGCGGAGTCAGGAATTTGGTTTCCCTCTCCTTACTACAATTAGTAGTACTTGTGTGAATTACTGAGACACTTTTTTGTAATAGTACTGTGAAATATTTTTGAGACACTTTATCCCCCTCCTTTATTGTATTGTATTTTTAAAAATATTATTTCCCCTCTTCCTGCTGTGTTTTTGTACACTGTGCTGCTGCAATATTGTAAATTTCCCCACTGTGGGACTAATAAAGGGATATCTTATCTTATCTTATCTTATCTTATCTTATCTTATCTTAACACTGTGAAATGGGGCTTTTTTTCACTGTTTCCATCTAGTACACACAAACTACTGGATGGATTACCAAGAAACTGGGGAAAAGGGTGGAGCATGGAGGAAATAATCAAATGATAGAGCAACATCCGAAGAAAAACTGCCATTAGTGAAACATTATTTTCCTAAATAACTATCAAACTAATAATGATACCAATGTGATTCCAAAATCTAGGGGGAGGTTTTCATGGTCAAGGAGTCATATTATGAGGGTCAAACCATCATGGGACTATTGCTTTTAGGTGCATTGACATAGTGAGGAAACAGAACTGCTCTGGCAGAGGTTTGAGCTCACTGAGTGCTGTCTAGTTACCGCCACCAAGGAGGTTATGTGATTGGTTTGGTTTGTTTGTCTGTTGTTTGTTTGTTTGTTTGTTAGCAGGATTACGCAGAAACTAATGGACAGATTTGCATGAGATTTTCACCAAACATGGACCCTAGCATATCCTAGAGGTGATTCAATTTTGGTGATGATCTGGTGAGAGATGGGACTGGTACTGCTGGAAGAAGGACCTGTGTCCACCAAAGTGTTTTTTCCCTGCTGAAAATGCCAGGTGCTCCTCTGAAAACGTCCAGCTGGGAGCGCTTGAGAGCACTTTGGAGGCACAGCGTTTTTCAGCTAGTACTTGCTGTGGCCCTGGCTCTGGATGAAGGGAAGGCTGGAAAAAGTAAGAAGAGAGTACGGACCTGCAGGTCTATGTGGGTCCCGCCCCTCCTCTGCTGTGAATGGATGGCTGAGTCAAAAGTGACTGTAATGAGCGCCGCGTTTCACCCAAAGTTGAACATTTTTCAACTCTCGGCGACCAGAAAAAAATGCAAAACGTGCAGCACTCAGTGCAGAAAAGACAAGCATCGCCTCGTCATGCTACTGGCGTAGTGTAAATGCAAATGCATTGCAAATAATTACACAGATAAAATGGCCTCAGGAAAAAATGCTTTGGTGGACACAGGCCCTTATTCCAGCAGTACCAGTCCCATCTCTCACCAGATCATCACCAAAATAGAAATGAAATATAAAATAACCACCTCTAGGATATCTATGTGAAAATCCGATGCTAATCCGTCCATTAGTTTTTGCGTAATCCTGCTAACATTATTATTATATCCTTTATTTTACCAGGTAAAATCCTCATTGATATTAAAAATCTCTTTTCCAAGAGTGAACTGGCCACAAACAAGACAAACAAACAGACAAACAAACAGACAAACAAACTGGACCAATCACATAACATCCATGGCAGATTTATACACCTTTTAAGCATCACCCTTGTTTTTTTGGCAGTGACCGAGAACAAACATTAATCGTCAAACACCCCTCAGAGCTCTCCGTCTTCTATTGCAGCTGTTTGGGGACTTCCACATTGTTAGGTTCCATGACGCTGACACGGAAACATGGTGAGTAGTCAGATGTCCTAGTACTCTCATTCTCCCTGCTAGCAGAGCATGTCCCAACTGTTGTCAATTTATCAATGTAGCGTGCACTAGTGGGCACAGTTTGAGCCACCATTAGGAAAGGTGCCTCCATCCATCATGGCCAAGTCACTTATTCCACCTTGTCAGGGGAAACTAAATGGAGCTTTTGAAGAAATGTAAACAACTCTCAGTGGACAATCAGCGGAGCCATCTCAACACTCCAGCTGAACAGCTGAGTACAGAGAGGCTTCAGTCTCCCATTAACATCCAGGGCCTCCTGTGCTCATACTAATGCTTCCCCATATGCCCTTAAATTGTACAGACACACTGATATGCAGCACATGAGCTGTCAAATGTTAGCAATTTAAATGCTGCATTCTGTCAGATGTAATTATCCTCTTGTCTTGATTACCCAGATGCTACTGCAAGAACATTTCATCTCTGATTTATTATATTTTTTTTAAAAAGCAACAATAGCAGCCATATGTTTATGGATTTTTATGGAAATATTTCCTCTGTTGGTTTTGATTTTTTTGTTTTGTTTTGTCCAAAATTTTGGAAATGAAGAAAAATGTCTCATTACCCAACAGTTACATTTGTGATTGAATTAATGGTTTGGATTTGTAATATAACAATAATAAAATATTGCTTGCATGCATTCCCTGTGCAACTGAATGCACTAAACAAATTCATGTTTGAAAAATGTGTTAAGCTGGAGCTTGTTTAGGAGAGTTTCATCCTGACACCTCTAATCTTATGAGGAGTGCTCTTACCCCAGGCTCCACTTCATTCATTTTCGTTATACTGCTGCACAATACAGCCAGAGGTGAACTAGACTGGTTTTTAATTAAAAGACAAAAAGAAATTAGAAGTTGGGGAATGAAAAAAGCTGTTAATTAATCCACACAAATCAGCCTGGATGATGATGGCACTTCAGCCGCCACCAGAATGAAGCGAGTAGCAAGCCGGCAGATTGAGAACTGCTTTTTTCTCTCTGATTTAAATCATTGTTTGCAGACATGATGAATGCTTTTATATCTGATCAATTATCCTTATTTTACAGACTGTGTAGGTTAAACTACACCAGCTTAGCCCCACACATATTACATATTTTTGTCTCCAATCTGTTTTTCTCTATTTTATTGTAACTCAGACTCAGACTTTTTTACAGTGAAAATACTTTACTGAGAGAAATGAGAACAGCACATGACATACTGGGTAAACTGGTTGACAGAGCCAGGGTACCTTCTTTCCCACCTTTTCTGAGCTAAGATAAGCTAAAATAAGCTAAGCTACCCGCCTCTTGGCTCCAGCTTCACATTGAACCAAGCAATACAAGATTGCTATCTCTCTTTCAAATTTCAATAAGAAAGTAAATAAGCATATATTCCACAACGTCAATCTATTGCCTTTACAAAACATGTTTGATTAAAACTTATTCTCATACTGCTGAGTGTGACAGATGCGATGTGTTTAGATATTTGGTTAGTTCATACGATCTCGTGTCCCGATCCCAGAATGTACTGAGATTATATTCTTGACATCTATTCCAACTGTAAAACCTATAAAAACTGTCAAATCCAATTTTAGGAAGCTAAAGCTTTAAACTTTGTTTGTAGCTGCATTAGAAGTAATTCTTAACCAAACCAAACCAAAACTGTGCTTGAGGTGGGAAATGAAGTTTAGAACATTATTTGGCTCATTTTCAAAAACAGAACATGTGTGAAGTGTTACTGTTCAATTAAACAGTGCCACGTGCATGACAGGAATTCAGTTTAATTGGAAGTGTCAGCAGGAAATTTGTCAAACTCCTTTTGTTTAGCTCAGACGCTCTCGTGAGCTCAGTGAAAACCATTATACACATCATGCATGCTGGGTAATTTTGCAGAACACGTTATTTTCCTCCACTACATTGTATATGTATGTTGATGCAAGAGCAAAAACCTACTTATTTAATTATCATGCTTGACTTGTCTATCGTTATAAAATAATAATAACAACAGATGCAAATACACTATGATCAAGAACATAAAGAAATAAAAATATCACACTTTTAATCAAGAAACATTTCACCTCATGTCATATATTGTTATGAAGTGACTTCATTTCAACATGAAACTAATTATATCTATTATGTTCAGACTCATTTCACAAACCTCTGGCCATGTTAATCACATTTTCTTTTATTTATTGTGAAGACTCAAGTTGGCTGTTTCTTTCCTTTCATATTTTCATATGCTTATTATCTAATTTTCTTTTGAAGGCCTTCATTATTCCCACTCTGAAAATGAACGATAATTGCTGCCCTGCTGCTCACAAAGTCTGAGGAACAGGAGAATAAAAAAGAGTAGTCTTTTCAATGGTCAGTCAACAAAGAAGTACATTAATCATTGTCAAACATTACAATTTCTTGTTTTGTGCATTGAACACGGATCTGGAAGAATTATAATGTCCTTTACCCTCCTCCCCACAATTATGCATGAGATGTGAATGGTTTCAGTGAAACGTAATATGGAGAACAAGGATAAAATAAAAGAGGGACTGCTTTGATCACACAGTGTGTGCCTGAAGGAGTTTTGCCTGAGACCCTTTGATGTGAATCAGTGCATAGAAGACAGGTCCAATTGGCCTGGGGTGACCCTCAAATTTGCAGTCTTTAATCATGTCTTCCATGTCAGGTGTATAAAAAAAAAAGGTCCCTCATGGTTTATAATTTTTTATCGTGATTGCATGAGACCAATTTCTTGACAAGAAGAGTGTGAAACAATTTGCTGCCCTTAAATGTGGTTTTCGTCATCACACAAAACTCAAGTGCCTGCTGATGAAGGATATTATAGAGGACAGACAGAAGACAGGATGGGAGGAAAATCCCCAACAGTTGTTGTGTTAATACCTTCATAAACAATGGGATAGCAGCACCTAATTACCATCAGATGGATGGAACTGAAAGGTCAGTCATACCCTTTTTTAGCCACACTGCCAACAGGGCTCTAGGGATATCCGTGTTGGTCTGGGTTATCTCGACAACGTGACTGGATTGGATGGATCACTATCCTCCATCTTGAGCGTCCAGCAGGTTCAAACTTGTCCAGCTGTGTTTTTCATGGCATGATACAGCAACAGCTAATAGAACCATCAATTGATGCATTTTGAGTTTGAAGCTAACATACATAGCTGTTCACTCAGTGGCCAATCATGGTATTGCAGCAAATCAAAAATAATTGATGTGATGGAAAAAAACATGTGAATTGAAAAAAATGTAATGAAATTAAAGCCAATTTGATTAAAATAGTCATGATATGATGAAAAGAGAGACATGGTTACCAAATTGTCAGACAGCTGCTAAATGTTAGCAGGTACAGCTGAGCAGCAGACAGGCTGGTACAGTGATGTTTTATTACAAACAAAGAAAGCAGCTTCTTTTCATGATGAATTTACAAGAAGGAACTAATGATTCTATTAGCTGCAGCAGAAAAACATCATCAGATTTCACTTTACTTAACTCCTCTTCTCTTTACTTACAACTCTCAAACATTTTTAGAGGAGTCTGGATATATTGTGGTTTATAGTTAATTTGTGTAATCAGTTGAAATAGGCAGTGTGTTAATAAACAGATATAAGCCCAAACACATAATTAGCATCATAGTAAACCAAGTGGAAATCAGACAACGTGTGTAAGGAACCAATACAGGCTACTTCTTTGTCACCTGAGGGAAAAGACCCCAGACTCCCTAAACGTCTTGCAATTCTATGAGTTTTTGAGTTAGGGGAAACTTCATAAAGTTTGTAAAATGCTGTCTACAACAAATTCCTAATTATTTAGGCCTAAATTCATCAAATGATATCTAGTCAGTAATTAATTTTTGTTATGTAAAAAACATTGTGTGTGTTTGTCCCAGTGATGTACGTGTTTATCTGCAATTATAAATCCGTGCTCACTCGATGGACATGTGGAGATACATGTTAATGCCAGCCTCATAGATCACTGAGACACACAAACTCCTCTGACACCATGAGGTACGATTTGAGGAGACAACATAAAATTACACCCGATTTGATATGTCGGGGGAAAAAATGGTTAAACTTGGCCACAGTTAGCATAATGATAGAAACTCTGCCACAAAATGAATGTCCTACTGCAAAGTTAGCCATCTTAGCTCTATGTATCCTTGAAATAAATATGAATTTGTGCTGGTTTTACAGGCTTCCTATCACTAGTTCTAATGAATAAAGACATGGGGCAATGATATGAGGGAGATAAACTGTCATCACATCTCATTCCCAGGGCCTGTGCTAGTTTCCTTGATTTGACCTTGCTTCATAAGAAGTAATTTGATCCAGTGAAGCTTGAACTTTTGTAATAATATTGGGGAGAAATTGTTTATGACCCAGAAAATAAGTCACTGAACATTGAGTACATGGAGCAGCAACAGTCAGAGAATGAATGTATCAGAAGTTTATTGTTGCCCTTAACTTTAGAAACGTGCATATGTTACCTTAATCTTGACATGGCAATGCAAATTGTTATCTGTCCATGAACTAAATTCCTTTGCTCCCGCTGCATAGACATTCCTGTGTGATTTAATGGGGTCTTCTTATTTCTATATGGAGATAGAATTGGAAGACAAATAGGATTTAAGGAAACATATTACCTCTTGTCCTTCTCTGAATACAAAGGGCAGACCTCAGTGCTATCACAGAGAAAACAGCTTAGCAGCAGTGCATTTGTTTTCCATTCAGAGAGAGAAGCACTTTGTCTTTCCAATCGTTACCTGTCTGTGAATCAGTCGCTCCATTAAGGACAGCCTAAAGAGGGAGGTGCTGTCTTGGGCTAAATTGCAATTAGTCGTCCTGCAAGTGAGGCCGGCACCAGTTAACTTGGGATATTGGAGTGCAAGGGCCCTGTAATCAGGCTTTGGTCATGTAGAACAATGCATAAAATTAAATTGACATTAATGAATAATTGTGTAATGAAAATGGAGGAGTAGAGTTAATTGCATGTTACAGTGAGTGTAATGCCCAGATAACCTTGTGTCTAATGCTATTCTTAGTCTGACTGCCAAGGCTCTCACCGTGGCTCCTCTCGGCGGGAAGTCATTAAAGCTTGGGAGTAGATAATGCTGTTGTGCCGAAACCCAAAGCAGCTCCAATCTTGCAAAGACTTTCTTTCACAGGCCCTTTTTTTTCCTTAAGTGGTCTATGCTGAAGTCATTTGTACACAGTCTGAATGAAATTAAAGGTCACCGGTGCTATGCATCTTTGTCTGGATGGGCTTTTAGAGTGGGGTCCACTCATCTACGTGAGCTGTCACACGGCAGAGTGAACACCTTTAGATGGTCCAGGATACTTGAGGAGGACTTGAGTGACAGCTTCTCTAACTAATGACCAAAACGAACTACACCCTCCATTTAAAAATGATTCCACCAATTACATGCTTTGTTTAGATGTTTAGTTTGAGTTTCATTTACATGATCTGACTAACAGAATATTTCAAAATGTCACTGACCACACTGTGATGGGATAGAAAGGCAGAATGAAAGCATGCTATGAGACACACATTGTTTTTTTCTTATTTAGACATTTTTCTTATTATCACTATTTATCCGTCGCCATCCCTGCCATGAATAAAGTGGGAGGGGCATATAGGAATGGGTTTTGACCCGTCCATCTGTCTGTTTTGTTTCAAGAGCATAACTCAAAAAGTTTTCTTTTCACAAAACTTTTGTACACACATCAATCAATATTATCAAGTGGTGCCTTTTGCTATTTTGGGATTTTTGTCATTTTTACTTTTTATGTTACCATGGTTACAAGTTCAGCTTATCCTGGTGGTTGTTTCCAGGGCAGATCTCAAATACTATTCAATATTTCTTTTAACAAACTTTCAGCAAAGTACTGAAGTGGTGCCTTTTGCTGTTGAGTTCCATGGTTAAAAGTTGAACGGATGTTCTTTCTTTGAGTGGGGTTTGTCTCAGATGAGGGTTTCCAGGGCACTTCAATATTCTCTTCAATATATCTTCAATATATATATCTTCAATATTTTATGTACACATCTCCTAAAATGTCTTGATATTTTGGGAATTCTAAGCATTTCTTTTCTTTTTTTTATTTAGAAAATTGAACTTTTTCTCAGATATGTAATTAACAGCAATTCAAATTAACAGTTACAACAAACTGATTCCACATTATCAAGTCTTAAAACTTTAAGTTCTTTTTCTACAATATAAAAACATGCTTGAGTTGGGGATATGAGTATTTCATCCCTGTATTTTACACTGGCTAACTATAGAGTAGGCATTTATTTTTTCATGAGTTAATTCTTGATTAAGGATAGTATTACTAAATACTAGTAAGTGCTTACTAGTTACTAAGTTACTTTTTTCAAGAGGGCCGAGGCAAATGGGATCATAGCTGTGTGTCCCTCAATCAGTAATAGGTTATTTCTTTCTTCAATGTATTTCATGCTTGTTTACTTATGAATTCTTTAGTAGTTTCACTACTTTGATGGGAAAAAGTCCAGCTTTATTATACAAATCTGTAAATTTCTAATATATCGTGACTAACTTTTTAATTTGGTTCCGATTTTAGGTACCATATATACAGTTTTCTGTTGTCTCACAAGTCATTTCAGTCGATGAACAGCAGGTCAGCTGAACATGTACAACTGGTAATCAGCCAGGCATGCAAGCAGATTAATGGATCCAGTAATAAATTAATCATCAATGTGTATTTACCTGAGTTCAGGCAGACGAGTCCTTTTAAAGTAAATTTCTCTAGAAATCAACAACTGCTTTTAAATGCACCATAATTAAATTAGAACTTTGATTTCCTCTAAAGTTTGTTCCAAATTATTTAATTTCTGCAGGGGATCAGTCAGAAACAGCTTAAAAATACAAAAATACTAAAAAAAAAAAAAAAAAAAAAAAATACTAAAATACTAAAAAAAATATAATAATAATACTAACAAAATAATACTGGAAAAAAAAATACTAAAATCAGTTGACCTGGTCATAACTCATTCAGATACAGGTGGTGACGAAAACATGTTTCTTTTTAAGGATGCTAAAGAAAAATCCTGGGAAGCACTGTTTGTACATACATAATACCATAATATTAAAATAACCAAGTCAACAACAAGACCGTGATGAAAAACAGTGCCTCCATTTGTTTTGTGAGGAAGTGACATAAGCAGCCCTAGAGGCAGAGAAACTGTTACAAACTCTCAGTACGGGCCCAGCAGCAGCAGCAGCAGCCTCCCATTGGGAAAATCAGTGAAAAGAACAGCAATGTATCAATTTACAAGCTGCTAATTTACCATTGTACCAGCTCATTAAATTGGAATGCATCACTAACATCACATTATCACAGTAAAATGCAATAAATAAAGCTAAGGAAGCAATATTTTAGTCATTTATCTCCTCCTTTCTGATAATGATGTTTGCTTACTGCTATTTGCTATTATGTACTGAATGACTCAATGCATGTTATTCAATCATCTCATAAGTGGACCCTAATAGTAATTAACATTAGATTATAACAGCACATTTTTAAAAGCAAATTAATGTTTATCCACTCCAGCCCAATCCAGTCTTATTACCTTCACCAACAGATGGTTGTCTGTTCATTTGTTTGTTTGTCTACAAGATATCTCAAAAAGTTATCGACGGATTTAGATGAAATTTTGTGGTGGAATGGGCCTAGAGCCAATTAAGAGTTAACTATAAGGAGCAAATATAAAAACACGTTGTTGTTTTTTTTTTTTTTTTTTTTTTTTTTTTGGGAGGGGGTGCATGATTGAAAACACCTGGCCAAGGCGATAAAACCCTAGTTCTAATTAATGACCTATTGAAACAACTGATGATGTCACAGCCTCCACCAGAGTTACATGACCATGCAGTTGAGATGCTGATGATGTTGATGGTTGGAATTTGTCAGACACGTGTCGCACAGATGTTACAGATGTTATGGCGCATTGCACAGTTGCTCACAGCGCGTTGCTAATGGATGGCGGTCAGACCTTGTCCACATCCACGGTACACTGACAGCTATCCGTTACCGAGATACGGTCCTAGGTCCACATATCATTCCCAGGATACAGCAATCAGGCATCACCTTCATGCATGACAATGCCAGACCACATGTGGCTCATGTCTGTCAGGAGGAGCCTACCTGGACCAGAACAATGTCGCTGTCCTTCCTTGGCCAGCATATTCACCAGATCTCAACCCAATAGAGCATCTGTGGGATGATCTGGATCACCGGGTGAGACGGAGAGATCCTGCTCCATCAAAACATGAACAACTTGTCACAGCACTGCAGGAAGAATGGAATGTCATCCTACAAGTCCAGATTAACCTTCAATTCCATGCACAGGAGATGTGAAGCAGTGATAAATGCTGGAGGTTATCACATGTGGTACTGATTGTTGTTGTTCTCTGTATCACCATCACACTTTTTGACATGTAAACACTAAGGCAATGAATAGTGAACCATGAAAAGCTGTGTGAACCATAATTAGTTTGAAGACTGAATGAAATCCCACAAAATTATGCGTTTTTACTGTTGCTCAGTATAGATTTGTAGGCAGATCTGTATGTGGATCAAGTATTTTTTATTTATTTTTTAACAGTTCTTTTAACATTGAGAGAAAGGTTTTTGACATTTTTGTGATTTTCTTAATAACAAACCTAAAAAATCAATCTTATTTAGTCGACTAATATTTATGAATAGGTATGAATTATTGCCTCTAAATTTGATAGCTATTTTTCCTACTTAGAATAAAATATTTCAATGTCCATAGTATAAGTTTTTTTTTATTTATTGCATTTATTAGAGGCATTTGTTGTGGCTTGATCTGGAAACTATCTGCTGATAATGGAGTTGGCTGGTGATATGCTCCCTCTGAGGGCCTTCGAATTAATCATTAATCATTAACCATCAATTATTAATTAATCATTACACTTAACAATCATTGTGTTACGTTACAGGTGTTGTTGCTTAAAGACACACAGATACATCCAGACCCTAAAGGTTGGACGGTCTCTCTTGTCCAGACTGAAATATCTCCACATGTACTGAATGCATCGCCATGTGATTGTGCGGAGACAATTATTGCTCCTGTTAACATACACATGTCACCTTTTAGCACCACATCAGATCACATGGACAATTCTTTGCTCTATGACCAAATAAGATTGATGCTCTTCCCATCAGCCTAAGTTGTACTTTATATTTAGGGCTACTTATATGTTTTTTGTATAAAATGCATATTTAGTATGGAGAAAAGAAATTTCTTGATTCTTCTTAACTTATCATCATATATATTCTCTTTATCACTTATGTATAATCTTTATGATTTTCAAATGGAGTTCAACATATCAGACGGATTCATATTTACATACATGTGTTTTGTTAATGATAAAGCCATGAGACAAAATTCTAAATGGTTTGTAATCTACCAGAGTGCCTTTCATTATGCTACAACTAAAAATAGACTCAAAGGCATTTGAAAGAAGACAATCATCAAATCCAGACATTTTTAGGATTAATCTAGAGTCTGTACAGAGTCAGAGCACAGCAGTTTTAGTCCCCTTTAAGAGATGGGTGACTTTAACATGTGGGTGAAATAAACACTTAGTTTATAACCTTCTTCATTGTCCAGATTAGAACTCCACTAATGCTTAAGTAATATCAATACGCATGATGTCATTGCATTTAGTTCCCCATCTCCAAGCTCTTCAGGACTCCTGTCTACTGTAAACTATGCCCTAGATAGATTTACACTAGATCTGTCAATCTTCCCCCTTTTAATAGTTCTATATTTCACTGGAATGGCTTTACCCAATGATAAGAGAGATCAGAATTTCAGAGATTAACCTGCATGTTGATGTGCAGACAGATGCACTGCGGCATGATGTAATGCTTTTTATCTTATCAAAGACAGTCAGTGTACAGCATTGGGCCCCTCGTGTCCCTCACTGTATGTGTTGGGTTTCATTACAGATACTCTTTGAACAAGTCCCATCTAGCACAGTTTTACAGATGTCTTGTTTCTATGGTGAAAGAAGCAGGATGTCACACTGGAGGAAGTAGGCCAATCAATCTGCCCACCTACCCTCCCCCATACACACACACACACACACACACACACACACACACACACACACACACACACACACATTCTTCACCATTATAACCAGGTGTTTGAGTTGAGTATGAGTCCACTATCTACAAGAAGTCCACTATTGTATGGACCTGATATGTTTAAAGGGCGTTTCCTCAACATCTGGTTACAAACTGACAGTGTGAACAGACTATTTAGTTGAAGAGGTTTACAGATTCTGTGTTTATTACCTGGATTGTTCCAGAGGCTCATTTGTACTGTCACAGCAATGAAAACATGACATTGGACTTGACATAAATACTGGAGAAAAATATATTATTCATGGGGAAAAAAAGGCAAAAACTGTCTCTTTGTCTTTTTAACTAGAGCCTGAAGTAGAGCTCACATTAATATTGGTATTTTAGTGTTAAAACATTAGACAGATGAGATGGAGGCTAAATCTAAATGATCTGGAATAATACTCCACATTTCTTCTGTGATAATCTTGTGTATTCAGGTTTTTGTCATGAGTGCTCTGTGTTCTCTTAATGGTGCAAAGACCATGAACGAGCTTCATAATGAAAACCGTTCTTTATAGAGCTTTGTCTGCTTGGAATGTGCTCCCCATTAGGATTAGACAGATCAAAACCAGATTTACTTTTAAAAAGTTGATAAAACATTATATGTCTATTATATGTCTATATGTCCATTGCCATTGTTCCAAACTACAGGACGGATTGTTTTGTTTAGTATCTGAGTCCTGTTGCTTTTCATCTGTCACTGTTTATGCCTTGGTTTTTCTAGTTTGTCTTTCTTTGTTTTCTGTCTTGATTGTGTTTATTTTAGTTTGTTTTAAGCTTTTTTTCCCAGTTTTTGATGTATTATAGTTTTTATTCTGTTGTTTGGTTTGATTTGTTTTGATTGGACCCCAGGAAGACTAATGACCACTTTGTGGACGCTAATGTGGATCTGAATAAAGAATAAAAAAATAAAGATAAAGATATGTCATCTGATGATTCTTTCTTATAATTGATGCATAACATGATAGAACATAAACATAATTGATACAGATTCCTTAAATACGATCATTAAAAAGATATGTACAGCTCTTGGTGTACATTCTGTATTACAGGTTTGTGGGCATTAAAGATCTTATGAAACCATAACTCCTGCCTTTGTGATGTTATGTTTCCAAACATGTTTGTTGGATGGTTTTGTCAGCAGGATTACACAAAACTCGGTAAAAGGACTGTTTATGGGCCAGGAGACAATACATTAAATTTTAGTGAAGATCCAATATTGTTTTTCCACTTTCTTTTCCCTAATTACGCAAAAATTACATAACCAATTTCCAAGAAAGGGGTTGGGCGTGGATCAGGTAAGCTTAGCAGACGTGTAAGACTGCTCATCCTTGGTGGAGGCATGTGCTCCACAGAGTGCCGTTCTTCTTTAAGATTGGAGTAAAGTTCCTTGTACTCTGATGTGAGCTAATCAATGCAACATGTCCACATGGACGAGAATGTCATGGTCAAACTGTCTGAGTTGTTATCAGGCAGCTACTGTACATCAAAGGGGTCCACTGGTGGTCTTTAGATTGACTGCCTGCTGCTGTCCACATTGTTTTTATTGGATCCTCACAGCAGGCAGCGATACAACCATTTGTGCTGCTCATCTCTTCTTCTAGGCTCCCTGATGCTTCCTGGTTTCC
This sequence comes from Chaunax sp. Z400, assembly GCA_037577475.1. NCBI lineage: Eukaryota > Metazoa > Chordata > Actinopteri > Lophiiformes > Chaunacidae > Chaunax > Chaunax sp. Z400. Next base: position 5,084,799 of record CM075188.1, read on the forward strand.
CTTCTGCTGTGAAACTAGAAGAATACAAGGGTTCATCTCAAGCTTGAGGGGCTTATGTTTGTTGGATCAGGAGTACTGGACATGTTCAGGTCACACTGTAGGAAAGTAAGATTTATTTTTTTGTCAACATCATTGTTTTTCTCACCACATGTGCTAAAAAAAAAACCTTTAACAAAGGCAGATGCCGTTAAGAAAATGGAATGAAAAATGAATAAAATATTTAAGAGGATGTTTCATTACATCGACAAAATCAAAATGAATGTAAACAGATTTAAATATGCAGGCTGAAAAAATTGAAGTGGTCTCTCCACAGTCGCCTTCTCTTTGTGTGATGTAGCTCCGGGCTTCACTCTCAATGCGAGCAGTTCTGAACATGCACTTTGATTCAGTCCACTGCATACTTCTCCTTGCCTGGAGCTCATTCTCCACATTTCTTTAACGTATGCTGATCTGCATTAATAGATCAATCCAGAATGATCAGGTGGTTAAGTTGTTAACGTCAACTTAAAAACTGCATGTATATCAAACGAATTAAAAAGTCAGCCCTTAAAATCTTCATAAGCCTTAAAGAAAATGTTTTGCATCTCAGTGACGCCGGCGGCTGTGCTGACTTACCTGTCTGAAAGGGAGCAATGAATAATTTGATCACATTTTTCATTTCACTCGAGTGCTGAACAAACAGGAATCTGTGATTAACAGTTTTAATTAGGATTTTAACTTGACAAATTCTGAGAGCCTCGCAACGTGTCTAAGACGAATAAATCACCGGCCTGGGATCATCACGCTGCCGCCGAAGTAAATGTGCCTCAAGATTACTTTGTGATTCCACATAGTGTGAGTCAGCCAGGGCTGAGTGTGTTCAACTAATCCTCCAGCCATCAGATGTCAGGTGGAGGAAGTTTATGTCCACTCAGTGAGCCAGCTACCCTGCTCAGGTATGGGACCCCTGTGCTTTTAAGTGTTTCCTCTCCGACTCTTGAAAGCTGCCTGTCAAAACTGAGTGGAGCTGGTGTTAGTTTGCCTCACAGCGTGCAAAACATCTGTGCACCTGTGTTGTGAGAGCAACGTAAAAAAATAGACCAGCACTCAGTAGAATGCATAGCCCTGCCAAGGCTGAACAATCCTATACATGTCTGTTTCGCTTGCCCCCACCCCTCCACGGAGTTTCAGGGAAATCACTTGAGTAGTTTCTGTGTAATTAGGGAAAATGTTAAAAGTGTAAAGGAAAGTTATAACAAAAAAACACATGGTTCCACTGCTCTGTCTGGATCTTCACCAAAGTTTAATGGGTCTATGTCTCATCCATCCACCTTGTTTTGTGAATCCATCCAATTGTTTTTACATATTCTTGCTAACAAAACAACAAACAAAGGGACACAGGTGAAAACTAACCTTATTTGAAGAGCTAAGAATGGCAAGTTTTATTCCGACATCAGACTTTGGTGGATGGTTCATCGACATGCTGCAACACTATGAGAGATGAATGTTGAAATAAGGTTTTAACTATAATAGCTCTCAATGGAGCACATATTCTGTGGCCGAATACTCCTACATGCCTTTTTAGCTTAACTGTTCAAGTTTAGTGGAAATCAATTTAATGGTTCATACCTCTGCCAAAGGGGTTACCTTTTATCTTTGTCCGTTTGTTTGTTGGTTTGTCAGCAGGATTACACACAGGATTACACTCCCACTCTGGGTGGGAGGATGGGTCTTTGGCCTGAATAGTCATTCAATTCTGGTGCAGATCTGGATAAAGTGGTGGATCCAAAGATTGTTTTCATTTTCTTTAAGTTAGCGAGACCTTTGCGTTTTATGACATTTTCTTCAATTTCTCAGGGAATAATTTGTGGATCTTGATGAAAATCGTGCATATTTATGGGGTTGGTATCTATGAGTGTGTGAAGTTTGGTGTAGATCCAAACAAAAATCAGAATCGACCAGATTTATAAATCTAGTAACCTTAAATTATGGTTACAGAATTTTATTTTGGCAAAAGCTTCATTGAATTTATGGGGACTATTGAGTCTTGGCAGTGATATGCGCCCAATTGTGTGCCATAGTTTGTAAGGAATTAGCACAAATGTTGAAAAATGCATTATCTTGCAATGTTAAGGAAATTTTAGAAAATACCTGCATCTGCCCCTTTATCCTAGCACCAAAGTTTAATGGGTTCTTTCCAGGCCTGTGCCACAGACAGTAGTCTGTGCAGTACTTTTTGTGTAAAAAAAGGAAAAGAAAAAGAAAAGTCGCCTATTTTGTTTGATTGTTGTATTTTTTGTGATTTTCTCTCTTTATAGTAACATTTTTTGGTTACCTAATTTGAGATCCAATTAAAGTAATTTCTCAATATTCTATTTAATTTTCATTCTAAGTTGACATATATATACACTGGTGTCTTCAGCAAACATTGTTATACAAATCAGAAATAGAGCAAAGCAGCAGCATAAAGCAACTTCCCTGGATGATACCATCAGATTAAGAAAAAATACAATTAAAAGATCTCCAGAAAATATGACACAGCAGAGAGTATCTAATGGTCTATTAAATCAAATGCAGCACAGAAATTAAGTAAGACAGCAGCAGCCATTAAATAACTGTCTGAATCACTCAACTGGGATTGAGCTTCTCCATTAAAGCTGTGCTAAGTTTCCAGTCAGTGTTGTACTATTCCACAAGTCTACTGCCTAAACACAATGTGTTCATACAGAAGGTGTCAGATGAGATGCTGCATGAAGCAATTTGTTTTCCTTTTACCATTATTCAATAGAAATCAGGTTACAAGTTAGAGCCAAATACCAATAATCAGGTACCCATAATTTTCTTTTTCTGTTTATCAGTTCCGACTCATGTAAAGTTTTATTATTGCTACAAATCAGCAAGGTGGTGGCTCTCTTCCAGGACTTGTCCGCTTCCCACATCAATGTAACAGCTTGTCATTGTGTTTAGATATGAACATTCATGACTAACATGATGGTGCACAGTATACTCAAAAGTGTGACTTCATTTAAAAAAAGAAAGCAACGATAAGGCAAAGTGCATCCTGTGTGGGAAGCTGATTAGCTGTAACTAAGGCATCAGAATAACTTTTACAGTAACGACATTTCACATTTGCTGTCTCCTTTCTGTTTGTCAGCTAGCATTAGCACCTAGCATATCTCAGTGTCTCCTTCCTGCCAGAAGGTATCATGCTGCCCCAGTGAAAGACAGAGCACAGCTGCTGTGTAGCATATGTATAGAAATAATATATAGAAATAGAATACGATCATACGTCTCATTATGTTTGTATGTGTTATTGTATGTGTTGACTTTGTGAATGTTTTCTCAGTTAAAGACACTTTAAATTATCTTATTTATGAAACAAAAAGGTCAAAGTAAACTGTTGAAAAAACACAAATACTTTTTTTTAAATCTAATCATTTGATCCTTTGACCTAACCCTATGAAGTGGTATCAGAAATGGTAAAATTCAAATGACAACCAACCCTACACCAGTTAGGCCTGTTCTTTCTTCTTCTCATAAAAAGTCATTTTAAAGCTATAAACTGTGTTATATTTTTTTTTTATAATGGCGCGTTAGATAGAGTTAGAGTTGGAGATTCACACCTTGTCTCATCCCCTTGACTCACCCTAATGCCAAATTTAAACATCAGTAATGTGCACTGGTGTCTGAAACTCCATTGTAAAATGTTAAATTTAAGTCTTAATGATATGCATCATAACTATTGTAATCAGACATCCCAAGCTTCGCCTCCATTATTAATTGTCCAAAGCGTAATGATTTATTGTAGCCCTGCAGAGTTATTATTAATTTTCTGCTTGATTATACCTGAGGGCGGCAACAACACTGTTCTGCATATAAGAATCTGCTAAATGAAAAAGTATTGTTCACATGAAATGATGTCCTTGGAGAAAAAACAGCTCATTTCTACTTTAATCAAACATATGTAAAAGTGCTGTTGATTAAGACCGTGGCATGCATTCAGAGGGGAAACGCAATGAACATTATCTGATGATTTTCATTGTTCTTAACTTGAGAAGGAAAACTTTTTGTTAAATGCTGTTAAGTCCAAGTAAGTGTTATCATTAGCAGGCTGTGACTTGGCAACGTACTTCAGTGCTGAACCCCAAACTGCACCTGCACCACAACAAAAACATGCAGCCCCAGTATCTCACACCGCTGTGACATTGGTGGTTTACATTCCAAAGAAACAGCGGAGAGTGACAAGAGTGTGTGTACAATACAAGCTGCTCTAAGCCAGGCAAGTCTGGGTACGTCTGAGCCGCAAACCGCAGGCCAAGTTCAAGCTTTACTTAAAGAAGCGCTCGGATCTCATCACTGCACAGGTGTGGACACTCTGCAGCAGCCAATCCCACGTAACCCTTGATCAATTTGACACTTTGCAGGGGTGATGCCAGTGGCAAGTTCCATGTAGGATTGTGATTAGGTCTCATGCAACAAAGGAAAGAAGTCCACCAAGCTGGGGGTTTTTTTCCCTGTCTTCAGTATCCTGGCCAATTAAATCCCTTGACACTCTCCGGCTCATTTATAGAATCACAGCTGATGGTTGTGTAATAACACTCTTACTCTGATGAGCTTGGCATGGATAGCTAGAAGCATATTAATCTATCCATGTCCAATTAATCAATGCTGGATCACATACTGGTGCTCTTAACTGCAAGCCTCCACTTACATTTAGTGATATCAGTGGCATGTTCTAGCAGAAATCACCGTCCTATGGCACATTGCATGTATTTCAAAATACTCAATCAAGCCTTTTTGCATCAGTATTTATTCATATTCGGTATTAAGTCACTGTTAGAGACAGACATGATTAGATAGGAAGCTTCATTGATCTCAAGAGATATCACTGTCCCTCAAACAAAATTTCCGAAGACCTCCATTAATGAAATTAAATTAAATATCCAATTAAAGAGCTTCACTCATAAAATTAGAAAGGAAGGGCATGATGAAGTATTTTAATTATACTGATTGGGGATGTTCCTTAACATCACAGCAGCCTTATCCTGAAGTACATGTGTATTTGTTTGGTAAAGCACATCTGACACACCAGTACTGAGGAGGGAAGACAGCGCCCCGTTCACCCCGTCCTCCCTGGCCACCAGGAAGGAGAGGCAGATTAATTAACAGACCTTTGCAGCCAATGAAGACAGGTGGCAATAATCCTGACAAGAGACAGATCTGAAGCCTCTTACACAAAACCAATTTCAACTGAACTCCATTTTTTCAAAATCTAATCGGAGTGAGGAACGAGAGAGTTGAACCGGACTGGCTGCAGAATTTGTTTCTCTCTGATTGCCTTGTCAGGATATCTTATCAAATGGCAGATGACCAAAACCCCACCCTCCACAGTCCCTCGTTCTCTCTGTGACACACAAACTGCTTCACACAATGCATTCTCTGTCTTTCCCACTCATATACACTCATGCAAATCCTCACACACTGTCTTACACTTCTCCTCGAGGAAGCATGCAGCCACTCACCATGTGCTAAATTTAAGTTGGTGTGCCTTTTCAGGTTTCCATTTCCACATGGCACACATAATTATAGATTAACTATTTACTCAAAATTCGACAGATATAAGTCGACTAAAAAGGCCTTCTCATATTCAGCAACCTCTAATTTTGAAGGTTGAAATGACACAAAAAAATCAAGTTGGCAAATGTTCCCCTTACTCTAATTCATGGAAGTAACACTGAGGTTCTACTGTGGGAAGTAAGCTATAGCTATAGATGGACACACCTTAGAGCAGATAAACATCACCTTCCTAGTAAAAAAAACAAAAGGATATTAGTATGTTTTCATGTCACTTCTGATATATAATCAATACTATTTTTGCACAAACTAAAATAAAATTTGGCCCTCTTTGTGTAGAATTAGGTGAAAATAGTTATTTTAGCCGTTTAGGTCCATTCACTCCCATTCATTTAGGACTTCTCTGCGAGCGCCTTCTAGGTGAATTGCAGTCGATTTTGTTACAGTGGAATTAATGGGGAACGGGTTGTATGTAGAAGGTCTGTGGATCTTATGGTAATTCTATTTTTGTTTCAGAAACAGATGTCAAAAAACAAAAACAAAAAAATTATTGTTTTAAAATACAAAAAAGAAAATTGTAATTTCGTGGCCAAAAAGCGAGGAATGAAATTTAAAAAATAATATTTCATTTTCATTTTCTGTTTTGAATTGAAAATATAAAATAACTCGAATACAGAAGTGAAATAGCGTCTGTTTTTTTAGGAATCGGTCATCTGGCTACAGGACTGCTGGTGTGCCATAGTTCCTTTAGCCAGGCATGAATGATTTTAAATACCGCAAAATGAGATCTGTCATCCAGAGAAATTTGCTGCTGAGTTTTGTGCCCCTGGTAGTCAAACCATGGCTTCTTGTCACTGGTGGCCCTGAAAGTCGAATCGCCAAAGATACTCGGAGCGTATAGAAGAGCTGTGGTGAGATTATCTGGTAATGTTTTACAGATCGAACCAACCTCCTGAACTGCTTACAGACTCATGAGGGATGCCCTGATTTAAAAATGTTTGATTTAAAATCTTGATGATTACAGACCAACAATAGCCAATGAGAGAGACATTGCAGAGCTACTGACAGTGTTGATAGACAATGGTTTCCACATTAGACCTTGAGGATAACATTAGCTAATTAATGTTGGCAGTGAATGAAAAGTGACCACGTCACCTCCAGTTCTCGTGTTGACCGTGGCTCTGATTTGGCTCTGAGCCATTTTCTCACCAAGACTCTTTCAGCCTTGTGATTTTTCACTGCAAACCACTACTACAGCTTGTTGCACCACATCAATCCCTATTAGATCACATGGGGTGATGCATTGCTCCTTCAGACACCCTTTTTTGCATTTTGGCCGTTCATTCACACGAAAGTGGCATTTTGGGGGCCTGAAAAAGCAAACTTTTGAAAATAGGCGCCTGATTGTAAACTTAGTGTGTAAACTAAACACCACCCTACTCTACCTTAACCTAACAGCACCTAATTCTACCTGGGCAAAACACAGCTCCTCTTAAAACGATGATGTCATAGTCCGGCTTCAGGCATACTTATTACGGTTACAGTCTTATTTGCGTACGTGAAGAGAACACTATGGACAGAACAACAACAAAAAAACTATGTCAGACTGTTTGGTTGTGTTTCTGCTGAAGACTGCTGTAGATTTGCTGCATGTCTTCTTATTATTGGTGTTGATTTTTAAAAGTTACATCACCAACTACTGCCCTGATATGCATACTAAAGCGTTTTCAGACGTTTTGCGGATCCATGTGTACGGGGGTTTGTTTAGAAAACAATGTTGTGTGAACACAGAACTTCTTCAAAATGCAAAGAAGAAACTTCTCCATTTTCAGCAAAAACGCAGAGTAAACAAGGCCTTAATAATATCCTGTATGATGCACCATTATTTTTCAATCTTGTAGTGTGTGCATGTTTGAGGTTAGAGAGAAAAAAACCTGTTAAATTACTCCTCAAATGATCCAACCTGAAACAAAATCAGTCAGGATTTTAAACTCCCGTAGTCTGAACACAGCTTCATTCATTCCTTACACTGTTGCTCTTGTGATTTTGTTTTTTGGAAAAGCTAAATAGGCCCCACACTCCAAACTCTTCAGACTGTCTTGTGCTGTAACCTCATGGTGCTTCAACATTTGGAGAAAGGATGTCCTATATGTGGACATCCTTTGGTTGGTGTAGACGTTGAATGACCAATTCCAAAGCCATGACCACCTGAAGGCAATGATTTCTACATGTTTCTACTTTTAATCCTTTTTTACACTGTACTGTTGTTTTAATGGACCCAAAAGTTCTGCTTCAAAACTTTCAGTGGACTGTAAAAGAGTGTAAAATTAAAGTGAACACAATAAGCTGCAGCAAACTAAATTGTTTCCATAGAGGCATTGATTCTGACTATTTATCTTGTTTATTGTCTTGGATACAATGAGGTTATTTATCTGAACTGAATGGACCCCACTTGGTTTGCAGCAATACAATCAGCAGCACATTATTGTTAGATATTCTCTATTGGCAATTAGTACATAATAATGTGCTGCAGCTGCATTAATATGATTGAGCGTGTCTGCTTTAGGGATATGCATGTGTAGCCTTCTTTCTTTCCTGCCACTCCAACTAACCCTCCTCAGGAGAGCCTCAGAGGTGGATGATAGGATCCACCCTGATCGTCTGAACACCTCTCCCTTAGGGACGTTAACTTCCAAGAAGTCCCATGAGTGAATCAAAAGAGAGAGCATGAAGTATAAAGAGTAGGAGGTGAAAAGCACACTTCTCCCTGAAAAAAAATGTTTTCTTTTTTTTTCAGGGAGAAGGTATAATGGTAAATTAATTTCCCAGAGATTAATGTACAAGATAAATATTTTAGTGTGAGTACTTATCTTCTGAAAAGTCAAAAGATGGATTCCTCCCTCCTCACTCACTCACTCCCTCCCCCCTGCCCTGCTCTCCCTGTGTGTGTTGAAACAGCTTAGATGCATAAGGAGTCTAATGAGAGCAGAGATTCCAGGCTGCCTGATGGCTCTCATCAATCACCTTTCTCCTTTGGAGGCGCGATGCCATCCAGGGGAAGGGGCCACGGAGGGTTGACTGGGAGGGAATGCATCAGGCTTTTAATCTCAATAAGTTAATAGACTCTCTAGTCCTGCTCCTGCTAAGTAGAACTTCATCCCTGTTGATAGCAAACAAGCAGCATGTACACGTGAGACTGAGAGCTGCTGGAATTTCCACATTACACACTTGATTTGTGTTGCAGCTGAAATTAGGAGATCTAACTAAAGTTTGTCGGTACACAGAGAACAGCAAGTTAAAGGTTACTAAGGATTAAGTTTAGGAAAACAAATCCAGATCTGTACTGTAACATGTGGAAGTCCTACAAATATGTGGTCGGGAAATATTTTATCTGTGGTTTTTGATTACTCATTTAGTTCAATGTAAGCATAGTCAGTCAGAGATTAGGGTAATGTTAGCATCCTTGCAAAAGTGGACTAAAGCTATAACTAATGTCATCTCTGTGTAAAATATTTTTTATAGGAAGTGCCATGGAGACATTGTTTTGGTCACATGATGCAGCCTTAAATTTCATCTGAGACTAAACAGTGATAGAAGTGGCTTCAAGCCATCAACAGAAAAGATGGGCCTTGTTATAATCAGCCATTGTTGGCTTTTGCCGACCGCCACAGGAGACAGCATGGGTCAAGAGGTCACCCCCGTTAACACATGGAAATTCAAATGGCATCCAGACTGACTTTCTGTCTGAGATCCGTTTTAGCTTTGGCTTTTGCTTGAGTTTAGCTACCAGTCTATTTTGCCACATTACAGCATTTAGTTAGTGCGATACTGTTTATGTAACCATCAGAAACATATTTCCTATTTTCCAGGGTTTTCATCTTCAAATGAGTCGGCAGAAAACATTAAAAGTCAGCCAGAGATTAATTTCTACGCAGCTCAGAAAGTTAATGTTAATTAGCGGCTATCTGTTATAATCTGCGAGCTGTACTTTCAGATGGCAGAAGTTACGACTAGATTCTCTCTGAATTCAAGGATACATTGTTTTAAATAATATTTTGAACAGTAAAACATTATTCAATAATACTGTTAACTGTGTGACAGGTATACCAACAGTTAACAAAGAGCATCATAAACCTGTCTGCTATACTGTCCTTCTTTTCTATAGTAGTTTGTTCCACTGTGAGCATTACACAACACCTTTATATTGTTGGTGTTTAATAATATATCAGACATAATATTGTTTTTTAAAATGTGAAACACGTCTGAACTTGAATTTAGTTTGCAGTCTTTTTTGCCACATTACAGAACTTAGCACATTATTGTTTATTTAACCATTAAAAACCTGGGAAAAAACTTTTTTTTCCAGAGTTCTGGCCTTTATCTTAAGTAGACACTTATCTGATATAATCCGCTAGCAACAGCTGTTCAGGTGGCAAAATAGCTGCTTACTACTAAAAATGACAGGAATCAACCAGTCATCATTGTTTCAAAGATTATTCTGAATTTTAAGAGTTGAACCTTTCACCTCTGTCACTGTAAACTTCATGCATGCAAAAGTTGAGAGAAATTAAAAATGATACAGTTGTTATGACTATTGTACAACATGTCATTCCTTTTTTTCATTGTAATTTATAAATAATATATAATATATATATATATATATATATATATATATATATATATATATATATATATATATATATATATATTATTAGCATTATTTATGAACATCACACTAAAACATTTCTGTTATTATTTCTTTGATAATATATCAGAATGTCATGTCATTTTAATGGCATGTCTGACCATGAGAACGATAACATCCTATTTGTCCCTTTTGCTGTACCAGTGTGACACGTCTAGTTAATTACGTATCTCCATGCTGGACAATGTGTTGTGTTTGTACCTCTGGTGGGAGAGGGGGTAATGTGGAAAATATGCAGAAAATGTATTTGGGTTGACTGTCCAGCTATTAATAATGATTGTGTTTGGATAAATAGTGCCCTACTTTCAGATTCTGTGGATCTAAATATTCCCAATAGGCTGCTGCTTCCCTCTTATATTGATGGATTGGTACAGTGTTTAAAGGTCACAGTCATAAAACATCAGGATGTAATTAACACACTGTAATTTTTAACCAATGGTTAATGAATTGTGTGAAGTTATGGCTCTCTTCTCAGTGTAGTGTTTGGATTACCACGTGTTATTTGAATTTAAGGTAGGTGCAGAGGAAATGTTGTCCATGTTCCTCACCAAAAAGGGGCGGGCAGGTCTTCCAGGCATGTAATGCATATCCATAGTATCTGCTGGACGCTCCTAACCAATAGTGTGTCTTCAACCCTTCAAGGAAGAGATGGACTATTGTTTTATTTTCCTCCTAACAGCCTGCTCATACGTTCCACACAGAGTCACATGGAAACAAGACAGATGTGAGGGTCTATCTCCTCATGCTAGTTTATTCAGGTAGTTAATTTGGCTGAGGGGATACAATATATATAGAATAGATATACAGCTGCTTTGAACCTGATTCACACGGACTTTGCCTTGACACGACCAAAAGCTGAGGTCCCTCTTTCACAAAAACGTGTTCAGCTGCTTTCAGTCTCCAAAACCTTGAGGACTGACTAAGATATTTAGTCCCATTTTAATAGCTGTTATCAGCTTCCATTACTAAATTACAAAAAAACCTTTACTGTGTGGCAACACAGTCTCTCTGCTGTTACATTGGGAGTCTGTACATATTTTCTTTATGATTGAAAACACGTGTTTTGGCTTGTGAAGACGTTTATCTGAATGTCTGGGCTTTCTTTGGCAGAAAGGATGGAATTAGCTCACAGTTTTATTTCTCTTTCTCTCTAACAGCATAAGACATAGAAGAAACTGGTTTGCATTATGAAACCAAAGGCAAAGAGATTGGCTCTTTGATTTACATATGATCAATTTGATAATTAATTTGCCCCAAATCTAATTTCAAATGTATTCATTTCTTGATTATTAAGTCCAGTGAGTTCAAATTGACTTTTTTTTTTTTTAATAACAAGACTGTTAAACTGATCCACAGCTTTGACTTGTCAAGAGTTCTCAAAACAACAGTCAGAATGTTTGAAATGGTTTTAATAAACCAGATTAATTTGAAAAAGAACCAATTTCTACTGACTCGCATGGCTACAAAGGCTCAAACTCACCGTCCTGACTCCGCATTATAAAGAGAGTTTGCAATCTAAAAACACAAAAAGGTGTTTGGGTTTCATGTAGCGGCACTGCTGTTCCTCCTGGAAAAGGAAAAATCACCACAAAAGAACCAGATATGGGTGGAAACCACAACCCAGTAATTTAATCAGAGTGACTAAAATCAAAGGAGGCAAAAGTTCAGAATCTGAAAGCAATAAATGCATCAGCTCCTCAGAACCTACTGACATAGCTCACTTGTGGAGCAGCATGCCCCGACAGAAAGGACTGAGTAATGAAGATGGATGCATTCTGTTATCAGGCAGCCACTTACTGAGGCCTGATCTAACCTTAAACATTTAGGATAGCTCAGTTGCACAAAGAATCTAATTAATGAATAGCAGCCATGAAAGAGGACAAGGCAAGTGTGCATTTGCAGATGAAACCCAGACACTAATCAAACGCTGTTTAAGTGGTTTGGTCTGTCTCCAGAGCGAGGCGATATTTGGCGAGGATTTAGAACAGCGTTTGCACGCTGGCTTGATGACTGTGTGCATGCTTCAATGTATTTATGTATGTGCCTGTGTGAGTGCCTTTGTTGGCATATATTGTTTAACTTCTAAGGGTGGAATACAGATTTTGAAGTGGCAATCCAGAGCTGGAATAGGACAGCATGTGCAGAACAGGTGTGAGGTTACATTAATGAGTTTATTTCTACTATAGGGTATTCTTTAATCATGTAAGCGTGTCCTGGTTTATTTGTTGCCACTGTCAGTTTATAATGGTAGTTTTAAGATGAAAACACACAATGCAATTTGAAACCCAATGGCCACTGCACTAGTTTGTGTCAAACAAAGCAGGTCACCATAGACATGAATCATGAAATATGAAACTTTAGTATGGAAACTCTTGCCTTCCCATGTAATGACTCAAATGTGGTTGTAATTATTGTGATATATTCTTCACTTGATTAGATCACATATCTAAGCTAAATATGCTACTGTATTCCTGTACATCACCAGAATTAGGTCAAAACTTCTCACTGGGGGTAATGATTTTAGGAAGTCCAATAGACCAATCAGAGCTTTGTCTGCAGGATTAAGAGTGGTTAAGTCTAACACAGCTGGCTATCTTGAGCTACATCCATTAAAACACACATCTATCTGACATTTTATAATCACAACAGGGCTAGGTGAGATCGACACCATTTTTCTTGCGGTTTCAAATGTTGTGACGTCACACAACACAAGCCACTTGGGCACTTTACATTAATAGTCCATGGAATATCTCTGCTACATTATCCTTATTTACATCTGGCTGTCAAAAACGAAGGTCCTCCTGGTCCTCCTTTAGATATTCATTCAATTCCATTTCAAAAACTCCTGTAGACTCCGAGCGACTTTGAGGATGGGTGTTCTGTTGCAGTCAGTAAATCCTTGACTGACCAATCAGAATTCATTAGCAGAATGCTAGCATTTTGTGGGGAAGAATTGCCTTCCTTAGTATGTTTTCATTTCACTCAATACTATATTTGCATAATCTAAAATCAAATTTAGAGGGTTTTTTCATCTAGAAGTAAGTGAAAATAATTATTTTAGATATTTAGTTCCATTCATCTCCATTTTCAGCACAATAGAATCAACAGGCTGTATGTAGAAGGGCAGTGGTTGACATAAATTCTAGTATTGGTGTGCCAACACGCTAACAATGATTATTGATTATGATTGATTATGAACGATTATTAAAATGTTGAAAATTTAGCAGGTAATGTTTTCCAAGGCCACTATCTTATTTTATCATGTTAGCATGCAAACATTTTGTAACTAGGACTAAGCCTATAGAGTAAAGCTGGTGGGCAGATTTGGTCGTATATATCAAAGTAATGGACAAAATTATATGTTTGTATCATTTTGATGGTGCTAAATTGAAAAGTAATGTCATCACCAGTGTTTTTAAAATCCATCCTAAATGGGGCAAACATGTCTGTACAAGATTCCATCCATCCAGCAGTCGTTGCGATATTTCCATCTGGACTAAAGACTGGACTGACCAGTCAACAATGCCAACCATACAGCCACACTAGCAGCACTGATGTCTGTAGTTTTTGAAGATTCATATCATTGCATTGTATTTTATGCATCTAAAACGTGAACCAATTTAATCAACAAATTAAGACTTTTCTGTAATTAGCAGACTGAGGCTTGCTTTCTTCTCTCCCTGCTCCAGTATCAGCTCCAGAGGAGCTCTCCATGGCGGTTGATGAGCTTCCGGTGGCAGATGTGGCTCGTGCTGATCACTGCATTTGTTTTGCTGGGTCTAGTGCCTTATGTTGTTCACTGCATGATGACGGCCTTCACTGACCCTCCTCCTTCCAGCACCTTTAAATTGGCAGCAGCCTCTTTCGGTCTGCTGACAGAGATCCTGCTGATCAAGTGAGTATTTTATTTTTCACCCTTTATTTATAAGCCTAACGTCTTTAGTTTTTAGATTTGAAGTGCCTGCTACTTGTTAACTTAGCATAACATGCCACAACACAGTCAAAATATGAATGATTAAAATGATGATGTTGGACTCTACACTCACTGTTTTCATCTGCCAAAGGCATTTCATATTTTCAAGTAACATTTCAGTTTTATGAGTTTCAAAACAAGAAGATTGTTTTTGTCAACAAAATAATCATCTCTGAAAACATGATGTCATCCGACCCCCATCACTCCCCCCCTCTCTGGTTTTCACTTAAGTCTTCTTTCCCATTTTGATATTGCTAATTGAAATAATGCCTGCGGTACTGTAAACCATTAGTAAATGAACAGTCTGTTTTTATCAACATCTAGCTTGTAAATAATGCATTAGATTCCTGGCATATAATATATCTACTCTGTGATTGGAAAGCAACATATGGCTGATATGGTAATCAGATTACAAATACAGGTTGTGTAATCTGTAAGTGCCTAAAGCAGTAATTTAATCAAGCTGTAAATAAATAAAAAAAATACTGGATCAAATAGAAATAAAAAAGAGAAATAATAGTCCTAATTGTATGTTTGACAATAAAATCACATTTTAATGTGACTTTATTGGCCAGTGAAGGTTTTGATTAGACAAACCCGCCTGCTTAACATTTATTGTAACATATGATGGTCATAGCAGAAGCTATGTAACCCTCCAATCATCCTAAATTGCTTTTCGTGCCAGTAGCAAAATTGGAACTTTGTCCTTCCACTATTATATGTCTTAAGTTAAACGAGAGAGCTTGTTTGTAATTAACTCAACAGGGCTTGTAACTTTTTTTTCCCCTCATTAGCTGCATTTGCAAGGAATGTGGCTAGTGAGCTGGTGATTAATAAATGTGGTTGCACTGGTAATGTGCTTCTACATCATTATATTGTTGAAGCCTTTATCCACGCTAATAATGAGCTGTAATTTTATGACAGGAAATAGGTTTGTTTACAACACATTCAGCAGATGCAGGTATTTGTTCAATGTTTGATTGCAAAGATGATGTTTATGTTGTCATACTAACAGTTATAATGTTATAAAAAAAAATAACTCATGATTACATATTTATGCTGTTGAAGTGTCAAAGTCCAAATCATAAAGGTCTAATATGTAGGATGTAGAAGTGGAATGTAATCTTTACAATAATGTTTTCATTGTGTTTAGTCAAATGAAAGAGATTCATGTTTTTCTGACATGGTACACATTTGATCTGGCTGGTTTTGCAATCATAAACTAAAGAACTTCATCATCATTAGGCCTATAATAATTATAACATTATGTTATAATTATCTATGAATGTAGGCCTTTGTAAATAGAAGTTTAGCTTCATTATTACCTGAAGCTCCTTGATGGCTAACGTCAAAATCTTAATTGTGCAATGTGCAAAATTGTAGGTAATGTTATATCTGTGACACGTTCTCTCACCCTGCCACACCCTGTGTAATCCCCTCATTACTGTTGCAGATTCAGCTGCAATAATAATTAGGAATACTCTATATTTTGTTATTTAATAAGAGTTCTTGTTACTTTTTGTGTTCAATTCAGAGTCTTTGTGTGTCATTTTCTCTCACGAATTTTGGTCAGGTCTTGCAGATGACCATCCAATGAGGCTTATATGTATGTATCCACAGAGGAAGTTGACCATCTTCCACAGTATCGGCCTTGTTGCACCACCATGTTTCTACAGCAGCTCAGAACAGAAACACGAAACACTCTCTAGAGAGTTTTTAGCGGTGCATGTGTGGGGCCGGCCACCGAGCACAAACCCCACTGGCATGGACCTCGTCACACATTTAGATTCCCTTGGAAGGGGAACATCACAGCTAGATGACCCTAAATACACACTGGTCCTTTAAATGAACTCAGTAGAACCATTCCTCAGCCTGTAGGTACTGTATGTTTTATGGAACTATACATACACCATGCATTTATCTGTTGATTAGGATGTAACAAATCAGACTGGAGGTATCCCACTTCACGAAACAGGTTTTCTGTCAGTGGAGGCTTTCATTACCACTGGTACAATAGGAGAGTTGGTGGGTGTCGTTATTAGGATTGGTGGGCCTCATAAACCCATGCCCCCATGGTACTTATGCTGCCTGGGATGTGCCAGCCTCCTGCTGCCCCTTGTCAGGGTGCATTTGAGTCACTGTTCACCCCGAGGGTGGAAGTCCTTGTAAGGAGCAACCCCCCTCGTCACAGCGTACGGCCTGCTAGTCTTGGCAACAAGGATGAGATAAACAAGTAAACAGTTCAGAATGACCTTTTATTGTGCTTCGTGTTGTGTACTCATCATTTAAAGCGCCTCTTGATTAAATGTGAAAATGCAGTAATGGCAGTTCTTGGCAACGGGACTAAAACATTACTCTACCCTCACAGTGAATGAGCCTCTGTGTGTTAGCTGTTGCCTGTTGATTAATCTCCTCACCAAAATGAAAAGTAATACCATTTATATTAGTGCAATATTTTGTTCCATTGAAAGATAAAACTACCAATATTTTCTATTTTTCTTATTGCCAGCAAATCCCATGAAGAGACCAGAATCAACATCAAATTGGTCCTACTAACGAGTAAAGCCTACCCATATCTTCTTTCTCAGAGCCACAGAGCTCCATTGTTGTCCAAAGACACATCAGTGAGCCTTCCTGTCCTGGGCCATGCATCAGCTATGCCACGTTGTTATATCTCCAGTCAGGATGCCTTCTATTGCTCCTCCGTAACAGTTAACAAGATCTTGGCAAGGGAATGTAGCCTTCTGAAGTTATGAAGTACAGTCATTGTACTATTCCCTCCTGTTCAAGTAGTGTTTGCTAAAAACCACAGTGCCTATTTCTTTTAGGGAGCCTATTTTAAAATGAGTGTTTTATCTCATGGCCCATTTTTAACTATTGACATTGTGTGTAGGAATCATTACTACCACTATTAAGTAATGTCAGACAGATTGTAATGGTCATTTCAGCTCAATTTGGTGTTTATGTCCAGTTAAAAAGAAAAATAAATAGCCCTGTTATTATAAAGACTTATTATCATTAGACAGCAGAAGCAGTAAAAGAGAAGCTCAGGAGCTTTGGGTTCAAGGTAATTGTGTTTTTGCTCAACACTCTATCATGTGTCCTTCATTACAAACTTCTTTCAAATGAACCCCCCTCATCTCAAACTCTGTTGCACTCTGGCTTCCTTTCAACATTTTGACCCTCCATCTTTTTTTGCCCTCCTCCTCATGCTGCAGGTCTGTTATTGGACACATTCTCAAAGCCGCATGACATTTGTCAAGCCTAAAATGCCTCTCAGAGTCGGGGCGCTGAGACTCTGCCCTGACCATGCAGCTCTGCACTGTGATATTTTATATGCCATTGCCTGGAGGTTAGAAACTCTCATTATGCCGTGTTAGATTTATTAAAATAGATTATGGAAATGTTAATTAAGTCATTAATTACATTATTTAAGCAGCATTGACAGATAAGGGAGTGTGTGTGTGTGTATGTGTGTGACAGAGGGGGTGTCAAGCTCCCTGGGTGGTTTAAAAGGATGTGATTGGTGACAAGGGCCACTGTGGAGATGGCGTCTAACTGCTAGTGCTGACATGATACAAAGTGGCCTACACTGCTCTCTCACCTCACGCTACTGTCTACAGCAGTTTGCAGATCTGCCTGAGGACGAGTCGCTCATCGCCCATTTGCAGATATAAAAGTACACGAGGGTACAAATGTGCTTTTTCAATGTAGCAGCCACACACTAGCACTCAGTGCTTAAAGTATCTGCATTCTGCTTTACATTTTCCTTTGTCGGAGCCTTTGGATGAAGCATTTGCCGTGACATTAGAGCAAAGGCCTCAAACAATATTTCCAAGCTGTTCCACAGGAAAACACGCCAGCGCAATAGTGAGATGCATTACTCAGGAGTTGATACTATGGACTCTCTTATCTGTTGACAGTTTCGTTACGACAAAGCACAAGAAATGTGTTTTCCAATTCTCTGAGAATTGAGCTTTTCTTTGTCCCATCAAACCTATATTAAGGGAGGGAAAATTGCTCTGATCACACTTGATAAGAGCAAATGATAGATGTTGTAAACAAGCTGAATGCTTCCATTCTGATCTGAGGCCTTGATGTGCACCCAGTTTATGCCTTCAGTCAATAGAGGGATTTTTGTCCCCTGTCCAGTGTTCTATATACCAAACAGCGTTGAATTAAAATGTATCATTACCTGTCATAGTAAAGTTGGATATAATGAGCATCAGTCTTGATTCCTGGGGTCCTCCGTCAGGTTGCCGGGCACGACTAGAAGATGGCTATCAGGTGGCTACTGTTGATAGGAGATGATACGGTATGAAGTTGTCCTCGGAGCTAAGCTATCATGATTAACTCCTACATCAGTCACATAAACTTCATGATAACTAACTCTTTGCTCTGATAGTGTTAATATGCACCGATACGGAAAACCACATGGTAGCACTAAAATATGCATGTTTACCTGTGTGATGGCAGCTGAGAGGAGTTCAACACAATCCCCTCTGTGAGTTGTTTCTTTGGCTTCTTACTCTATACCATCAACAATTCTTAGATCTATCAGAACACATGTGTGCACACAGGCTCATTAGCTCCTAACAGTTCAATATATGGCATTTTGAACATTAAAAAAGCAGCTAACACCTATTTGCTATGTAAACATAGGGAAGTGGCACTCCCTCAGTGTATGTGTTGAAATCTGAACCCCTCTGTTCTTTTCTTTGGTGGCCATGAGGGCCATGCATGCATGTTAATGCATGTGAGTCTCTCTCTGTCCACCATATGTGTGTTTGTGGCTCGGTAAGAAACTTACCTCTAATATAGCTAAACAGTGCAATTAACTGAGATTTTAAGAAAGAAATAAGCGATGAAGTAAAGAAATCTTGTTTCATTTGATCAGCACTACCTAATTTTACAGTTTGATCTGATCTTTTTTTAGAAGCGAAATCAAAATGATGGCTGGCTTATCATAAACTTTCTCATTTTAGAGCTAAACAGTACACTAAAATATAGTTGGGAAATGACCTTATGACAGAAATAGGCTGGACATTTGTTTTGGTCTGAGATGCTGGTGTTCTAATGCGATATCTATTGCCTGCAGTATGACAAGGTGGAGGGACACCAGGCAGTCATATATTGTAATGTCCTTGTCCTAAGAACATATTCATATGCAAAAACTTTAAATTAATAAATGTGACGTAAAAGGACTGAAGTGGTGTTTTTCCACTAACATTTTTGTAAGTAAGGGATAACAGCACTTCTCAGCATTTGGCACCTGATGATCATCGAGCACCAGGCAATGTCAAAATATACTGAGCAACAGTAAAAACACATACTTTGTAGGTTTTCATGTAGTCCTGTTCATATTAAATATGAAAAGTAAATTATGGATGACATATTCACACATAATTCACACTTTAACCATAAAGAAAAATCATTCATTTATTCATTCATTTTCTCTAACCGCTTACCTGGTCATGTCAATTTTGTGGAAGCCGTGGTGTGATCAGTTGTTTCAGTAGGACATTAATTATCCCCAGGTTTTTATTGCCTTGGCCAGGTGTTCACAATCATGCATAAAAAAATCACTTAAAAAAGTGATTTCTATGTATCACATGCTGCTCAGTTGTTGCTCAGTATACTGTGGATGAAAAAATACACCATCTTAACTGTGCAAACACTTCCGGGTTGCACCGGATTAAACAACCACCTGTGGGCTTCTGGATTTTAAACTGGACCAATGTGGCAGCTTGTTTAGAAACTTTCTTTTATACTGCAAAAATAGTTCACTGAAATAAGTTTCTGAAAAATGTAAGTGCAGTTGCAGAATCTGTCTTTATTTTAGACCAACACTGGTTAATATGAAAGTTTTTCAGGAGTACTGGACTCACTGACTCATACTGGATCCCCCTAATTTGCACAAAGCAGCATAGACCTCCACTTTATGCAGATGAGAACCAGACAAAGCAACACCTTATCTATGGTAAACCAACACGGCACTTCCAGAATGCATTGCATGGCTGCTTATATATACAATGAATAGGCTCCAAATGACCTGATCATGTGAACGCATTTTGATTAGAGTTGAGGGGAGCTGGAATTAAATGTTTAACTGTAATGTTGCAGGTCCTATCCCTCTAAGGTTCTAACATACAGATACATGTAAAATGATTATTTCTTACATCATGATTTAAGGATTATTTCCTGAATAAATTATGGAAAATGTCAATGTCTTGTACGGAGCCTCTAAAGGGACATGGGCAAAAAACAAAAAAATATCTAAAGGTTTCTTTTGCATAAAACAGAAAGTTTTCATTGCGTGCAAGAAAATATTTTGTGGGTACGAATAAGTACAGTATTTTGGCCTAGTTTCTGTGTGGAAACTCAATGAGTTAACAGTGGGATCATTAACTTACTATCGTGTAGCTGATACTATCAGGTGAATGTATCCACCAATGCTGCCATTCTCTCCATAGGATGAACTTAATGATCTTTAGCTAGAATTGGAACCTAAAGCTTCCTGACAGAAACGTCCTCGTAAGCACGAAATATATCCTCGTAAGCACGTCAAACATTTCCTGTTCCTACCAGATAGTTTTCCGTGCACACCAGACACTCATTGACTTTTTTTTTTTTTTCGCCCATGTCCCTTTAGGGGACGTGATCTTGCAATTTTAGATTTTAAAAAAATTCCTGGATTTGGGACCAGATCAGAAACAAAATTAAGTGGGTTCTTTCCTTGCCATACTGCATCCTTCCAAGTTTCGTAGTAATCTGTCTAGTAGTTGTGCATGATCCTGCTAACACACAGACACGAGTGAAAACATGACATCCTCAGCAGAGGCAAATTTAAAAGTGTCTTAAAGTCATAATGAGACTCAATGAAACATCAGCTCCTGTTTGGGCAGTGACGTTTCACACCATGTAAACCACGTCATTCATATCTGGAGAGACTAGTACTTACTGGACTGTATGGTTACATCATATCAGGGGGATTGGTCTCACACATGCTGTAAAGACTCAGTTAATATGAGAAGAGGGAGTTAATAATGAAATTAGGATTATGTTATTATACTAAGAAAGTTATTTGGGACGATTTAAAGACTGAATGTAGTTAATTAGAGTCGCATGACAGAAACGTTTGGATAAAGCATCGGTCTGTCCTAATGGTTCTACTCGGGTGGTGTTTTCTCAGGTGTCTCTCCAGCTACCTCAGCAGTCATTACCGGCGGGCTGAGCAGATCTCCTTCACAGTCCAAGCCAGAGGCTGTGAAGAGGACAAGACGAGTCCAGGCCACTGGGATTGCTCTGAGGTGGCTTCAGCAGTGGCAGGTCAAGTTTCGTCAGCGGACTCACCCAATCAAGAGGAGGAAAGAAAAGTGGACGTCCTGAAGACTGGATGTCTCAGCCTTTCCTGCTTCTCACAGAGGGAGTTTACAGAATGAGCTGTGAGAGTAAATCCTTTGGGATGTTTCTAACTGCCATTCAAGATATTACGTCAGTTAATCAGCACGGCAATTATGAGATCTTGCACTTTAAAACCTATTTTCAAGGTGTCAAATATTCCTGTTTTCCTCTGTGTCAAACCCTCACTCTCTCCCTTTATTCTGTGGATATATTCTCACATATTGCAAATTGATCATGAGGGAGATAATGCACGCAGCTTGCATAAGTGTGTTCAGGCTCAGGGAAAAAAACAGGCCTGAAATCACTCTCTTTCCTTAATGATGTCCACACAGAGACAATGGGGCGCCGCTCTGATTAGTGTCACCTGTCCTTGTGCATCTCATCAGCTCCATTATGGCTCCATCTCCCATGCTTCTCCTGCTAATTGAATTGCCTGTGAAGTGGTGACGATGACGAGGGAGAGAGGAACGTCTGTCCCACTGTTGCTTCAGAAATTAGAGTCAAGCTTCCCAGTGAGACACTGCTGTTGTTCCTAAAAGATAAAACATTATCATACAGATAGAAGAAGTGTTAACATGTAGCCCTCATGTTAAGTCACCATCATATCGTCTATATATTATATTCATATATATATATATAAATATATATAAAATTTGATTACATCTGGCACCTCCTCTGTCACTATTAAAATCTGTAAATATATTTTGCTAGACATAGTATTGTTTTTTTCAGTATGTCAATTTGGGTGTTTTGCATTTTATTATTCATTCTGGGACAGAAATGAAACCAAAAAATAAACAAAATCCAAAGTCCTTGCATATCTGTCCATCTGGCTACAAACAACTAAGTTAGTTAGTAAGCACAAAGACACGGGGGAGGCGCTAACCTTAACTCCAATGGTTACAAATCCTACCTACCAGCACCTCAGCACCTGTGTATCAATAAGGCCAGCATTATTCTATATGTTATATTCTCAACTATACCCTGAAAAGATGATGATGTTAAATTAGTGGCTCTGCTGCCGACCCTGTGCTCACCTTTTTTTTATCTGACTATGTGTGTGGTCCTTGTTTCATGTGGATTAGTGTATATTCACCGGGAGAGACAATCAGACAACACAGAATCACAATGGCCTCAGCACGACAATGAATTATTCTTTTCCTTATGGTGTCTGGAGACTCCCGTTGGAATAGTCATCATGAAGACTTGGTTGCTCATTCCCTTTACTTGTTATCACACTATCTAATTTGTACTCTGTATGCAGCAAAGTGGATGAAATCATGGCCAGAGCTAAATATGACAGGGTATTCAGTCTGAGCAATCACAGCTGTCTCACAGAGATATGGCTCAGAGATCACCCAACTCCAAATCTAAGAGTCATTACAACAATCAAAGTGGAAAATAGATCTGCAAAATCAGTAGGAGGTGGCTTTTATATCGTATTGGACAATAATTGAGAAAAACATCTAATCCAACATAGGCACGTGTGCAGCTGTGGGTCTAAATGTAATCATCTCTTTTACCTTCCTTCCCAAGAGTTTGTAAAGATCACTCTTATTGTCACAAACAATAATGCTGCAGCAGAGAGACTATAGTTCAAACACTCACGCCACAGAACAATCTGTTTTTATTCTTGGAGGCTTTGAAATGTAATTTATTTGAGTATACAAACCCTACAGCAATGTATGGACTGTAGTTTTACATGCACTATTGATCTGTGCTTGGGAACATCCCAGATGCCTGTAAAGCTGTTTGCAGATTGCCCCTTGGGAGGTCAGACCACAGTCATATTTACCTTCTCAAGCATAAGGCACTAGTGAAGCAAGTAAAACACTTCACCAGAGTAGTACAAGCGTGGTGGTGACACTTGTCGCTATATTAAGTTCTGTGAAAACTTGTGTTAGACAAAAACCGTGAGAAAGAAATGTTCAACAGGTAACCTGAAAGAAGAAATAAGTTTATCACAGTAGACGTGTAGGTGACAGTATACAACATGACAGATCATACAACAGCATGGTCTTTACTTCATAGTGTTGACAGAGGAAGACAGTGCTGTCTTTCCAAATCCCCAAAAGGTCACTGGCCCACTGAGACTAAAGGCACATGTAAGATGCAATAATCTCATATTTGGATTCAAACTCTAGTTTTGACTATAAATAAATCATCAAGTGCTCTCTAATGAGGATCCTTTGACTTCATGTAAATGTCACTTGTCTGAAAAGCATCTTTATCTTATTATTTTTAAGTAGATACAAGGGACATGGCTGTAAAACACTTCAAGGATAGAGGACTTATTTTAAGCACCAGTGTGTCCAAAAAAAAATATCTCATTTCAAGTACTGATCATATGTCTGAAAAATAAAGACAATAAAAAAATACAAACTTTGAAAGAATATGGTTAAATATTATTTGTCAAATGTGGTATGCCACCTGTTAGGCCTAAAAATAAGTGTTTACAGCAATGCTAATAGACCTGTGATGCTAACATGCTCACAGAAACAATGCTGTCGTTCAACAGGTATAATGTTTTCACCATTTTAACATTTGCTGGAGATAAGTAAATGAGGTAATGAATTTTGCACTTGGACTCTTCAGGGAGATGTGGATCTAGCATCTGTTCTGACTTACAGTGAAATAAATTGGAGTCCAGATACTGGTGGTGGTGGTGGTGGCTGATGACTCTGCTGAGTCTGGGATAAGCTGATGAAATGATGAATCTGGTGAATCTGCAAAGACTGGGTGGTGATGAGGAGGTGGAGGGTGCACAAGATGATACACTAACAATGGAGGTGTGTCATCGTGCTATTGGATAGATGTGACCAGCTGTTCAGAACAGCTGATCTCTCAATTAACAGCCCCAGACATGAGAAATGTGAGTGGTTTGAGAAATAAACTACAAGCCTAAAGAAACAGTCTTTGGTTCTGAACTTTCATTAGAATTTCATTAAACAAAGAGTAGAATGAACTCTGATAGGAATGTCATTAGTTTTAAAGGCTATTTGCTCATAAACCCAAGTATTGGACAAATATAGACAAACCTGACTGACTAATTTAAAATGTAAACCTGCTGATGGCATTCAATGAGAAGTCAGGGGTTAATCAGTCATTGACCTTTCTCCTCTCAGGGCCATTCATGTCTTTACAGAATTTCATGGCTATCCATTATGCAGTTGATTACATATTTCAGCCAGGATGAAAGTGGTAGACCCTTTAATCAATACAGTAATCAATACAATATTACTACAACCACCTCACAGATGTTCGATGGCATGCTTTCTATAACTCAAAGCTTGATGACTATAAATCTCAACTTGTACAGTATTACTGTATGGAGAGATAACTTCAATAATATTAAGTCGTTTCTACCTTAAATTCAGTGTTTGTTTCTTGTATTTTAGTACATCTTGTTCGTAGTTTTTCATCATGAGATTTCACACGGTTGTATCAGCGCTTGATATTGTAAATAGACACAAAATCAGTGTTCAAAGCATGGAAGCCAACAGTATGTTGTGTGACAAACCACCATTACTTCTGTCCTTTATAAAAACTTGATGAGGGTTGTAACTAGTCAGCTAACGTCCTCCAGCTGTGTCTTTGACTCAAACACACTCCTCAGACATGATCCATTTTAGTTTGACTGAATACACAAGTAGTTTTTTTCTTATCTGACAGTCAACTTGTTGAAACTACTGGTTGTATGTAGGTAGTATGAGAATTCCTAAATACGTGAACTATATTTTCACACAGCAGAATTTGTTTGAGTGAATCAACCCAAGAAATTATTTACAAAACACTGATTGAGAGTGTTTCTGCATTCCACAGTCATAGGAATAAGTTGGCAGTAATGGTCAGTCAGCAAAACAATGTTAGAAGAAGTGATAAGTTTGACCCTCTGAATCTGGGAGGTTCTGTAAGGTGACAGTGGAAATCAAAAATATGTTTAAAAGCATTTTAAACATGAAAAACTGTGCTACAAATCTTGCTCCACAGTATTTTGTATTACAGTCTAATGTTGTACTTTAAGTTTCATATATTTGATGTATAGTATTTATTGGTGTACTGTGTTTTTGTTACTTGTTTTAGACTCTTCTCATGCTGATTTCATATTTTTGGGAGCCAAAGACAATTTCACACCATGGTAGAAAATTAAGTTTAATTCTACTCTGTTCTAAATAACCAAAACCAAAATCATGTCTTTAATACTGACTGCCCTACTATACAGTCTATTATACAGTTTATTTTTTCTAACAGTTGCCCTCAAACTTTACTCAAACATGGTTCACAATTTTTCCGATAAAAAGCAGACAACAGTGCTTTATCCAGCAAGAAAGACAATCCATTCAGTGAGCCATCAAAGGAACAGAGGTCCTGATCGATCTGTTCTTCAGGCTCGTACTGTACACACTCAACCTAAAATATCTGCTGTGTTCACCTTTGAACTTGTGCAAAAAAGTCCTCCAGTGGAAAAAAAAGATGAAACTTTAATAGACTGTACAGGCAAGGAGGTAGAGTTCATTCTCTTTATTTTACTTTTCTGTTCGTGTCTAAAGTGTCTCTAAAACCAAGACTTTGGATCTTTTATAAGAGGCTGGTGTTTGGAGGCTGCATCACGACTTCATGTTCATGCAGTCTTAACAAACATGTCTGCCCATGTTCAGAGAGTAAGGCCTCACAGGCTGGAAAAACCTGGAGTGAACAACTCTATTTGAGAGCAGCGTTTGCTCAGAGTTTGTATGGCACAGATGTTACATTTTAAGAGAAACCTTTGAGGAAAATTAATTGTATATATAGCCAGGAGGGGTTTGGTCTGTGTTCCTAATGTGTCATTTCATGCAGTTCTGTTGTGTCAACATCATGAATGACGTCACCTAAATAACCTTGATGACATTGCTCTTCCAGAGTATTACACAATTTCAAAGTTTCCCTTTAATGCATGGTGTTTGCTATAAATATACAGTAAATAACTGCTCCTCTGTGAACGTAATCCACAGGAAACTTTTATATGTACATGTATATTAATGTTGTCCTACTGTAAACAAAAATGTTTGAACTATACAAAATGTTTATATGTCGAAACAAATAAAATCTGAGGCAGGCCTCTAACTATATGTGACGTCTCAGTGAAATGTTTTCAGGTCTAACAGCATTTAGTTAAAGGAGAATACATGAGACACTTTTCAGATCTGCAAAGAGAAGCTTGAAATAAAAGTCTTTTATTTTGATTGGATAAACATTGCCAGCTGTGGTGCAGTTTGTAATGTTGGTGCCTCTGCTGCCAGGCAGGAGCTCTGCTCTTATCTGCATGAGCCTGAGGCACAGCGAAAATGAAGAGATCCTCCTCGCTCTGCTTTGCTCTGCTGCCAGTGAGCTGTGTGGGCTTATCCTGCTCAGTCCCTCTCTGTTTCACCTTTTGGTTACAGCCAAGTAACTCACCTGTGCCTGTGCACCACCTCAGCTTGGGCCTCTCTATGGCTAGAATAGTAGTGCAAGCAGCAACCTGCACTTCAGCATCTAGTAAATGCCACCACAACAGGACTGGAGAGGCATCCCAGCATCCTCATGCCTCCATGGTTCCAGGGGCTTAATGTGTGCATGTGGGGCCAGATGGACACTTTCATGAGTGTGGATTATTCTGCCGGCTACATCTGGGGCTCCACATGGTACAGCAGACTGCAGCAAGAGAGGCAGGTGGGCACATGGGGGAGAGCACCCCCCCAGTGGACTCTCTTACATCTATACCCAGCGACAGGGCAGCACTGCAAATGGCAGACCGAAAGGTTACGAGACAGTCCTGCAAGATGAATGTTCCTCCGAATCGTGGAAAACGCGTCTGTCCTTAACGTCTGTGTGACCACAGCAACTTACTGTCTCCAGGTGTCAGAGGTCATTACAGGGGATGGAGGGCCATTTTCACCAATGTAATGAAAAACAGATCCTGTAGGTCGTTATGATGAGAAACTGTCTTAAAACAATAACTTACTTATCTCAAATTAATTTCTTAGTTTCTTGAAATAATGATAAACTTTCTCACAATAATGACATGGGGGACATTGTCTTGCATAACATTGTTCTTTACACATCCTTTATTTGACTCTTTTATCCAATATTTTTCCCATATACATGCTCGGGGAACAATTTGGGGTGCAGAGTCTTCCTCAAGGACGTAATGGGGACGAGGAGCCACTGTGATTAATGGCCTCCCACCTGAGCTGCAGCTGCCCGTATGAACAAGCCACCACCATCAACATTTCACCACATTGTGTTCTGATTACCTGTTGTCACTGTTCATCAGTGGGTCAAACAGAAAGTTGACCAGCTAGCTGCTAATGTTGACATTTGGTGCTGAGTAGGAACAACACTCAGTTTATCAGGGCTGCCTGCTGTTGTTTAGAACACGGGTGATGATGGTATACAGAGGGTGCAGGTTTTCGGCACATGCACACACGTGTTAAAGTTTGTGCACTCATCTGATACAGTGTGAGGCAAACACATTTAGCTCAGAGGCTACAGAGAAGAACTTGAAAATTGGTGCAAATGACATTTTTTCAAATCAGTTTGGAATGTCAGGGCTTCTGGAGATATGTTTTTTTTTGCCATGCGAGCTGTATGAAGTAATTTTATGTTTGTTTTGTGTTGATTTTTTTTTATTTTAAAAGAAGTCCCTATATTCTCTAATGGTTTAGGAGGCTTGCCTAATGCTGTTTTTAGTCGACCATACAAAAATGTGTGGTGGACTAAGAAACTTCACTCTGCTTTCCACCAGCATGGAGGTAAGTAAATAAGTAGTCAATTTTCATTTTTGGGTAAACTCTTCCTTTAGGTGATTTTTTTTTGTCCATTTCCTGACACAAAAAATGCTCTTATGTAAAGAGAAGATATTTTGTTGTAAATGTAAATATTCTTAAAATAAAAACCCCACATCATTCCTATTTGAAAATACATTTAGTATCTAGCAGCTTAGTAATGCTCTACACTCATATTAGATTGAACTCCAGCCAAGGCCTTTGTGAAATCAGAGCTCATTAGACGAGTCCGCCTCATAATGAGTGTCCAGATCCATCAGGAGAGATAAATCTCCCTCTCTGCACTGACTGAGATCCAGTGGAACACACCCGCAGAGCTTCAGACCTCATGTGAACAAGATACTTGCTTTGAAGCACCAACACACAGATCTGAATCAGAGTGTCAGAGTGCCAAATGTTCTATGCTGTGAGTGACAGGGGATCTGCTTTAGAGTTGGCTACCTGTTGAGGAGGATTAAACA
The DNA here is from genome assembly GCA_037577475.1 of Chaunax sp. Z400. Taxonomy (NCBI): domain Eukaryota; kingdom Metazoa; phylum Chordata; class Actinopteri; order Lophiiformes; family Chaunacidae; genus Chaunax; species Chaunax sp. Z400. Next base: position 5,113,698 of record CM075188.1, read on the forward strand.
AAATACAGATGGTGTTTACATATTAAACAAACAAAGCAATCTCTGTTCTGTTGATGGTTTAAAAAAAAAAAGCTTTCATCAAGACAAGCTGTAGTTAAAACAGCTGATTATCTCTGATCAATCGATTCTATACCTTTTAATAGATCACAGTTTTATCCGGGTTGCTCTCTCCTCCCATATTTGTGAGTCCCTGTCTGCAGATATGAAGCCATGAATGATGTTTTTCCATCCTGTGATAGAATCAGATATGATCCTGAGATCACCTTTGAAGGACAAAGGCTGCTGAGTGTCCGGCCACGTACTCTGGCCGTCGACACAAGTACGGTCTGATCCACTGCGGGTCGAGTTGAATAAATTAAATGAATTACCAGTTGCTTTGTGCAAACTCGCAGAATGCAGGGTGGCAGGAGCACGCATTACACCGATGATATGAACATCTGCATGGCCTTGTGTTAAAGGAATTACACATAGCATCCACAGCCTTGTGAGAGAGTGTGACAGTTTTGGGCACACAGGCAAGTTAGTATGACATGAAAATGTGTGTGGCTGCAGAACAGCTACGTTCCTCGGCCAGAGTCGAGTCGAGAGGCACTGAGCAGTTGGCTCGATGAGCAGAAGAAGAAAAAAAGAGAGGGAGCGTGGAATCTTATTGTGATGCAAATGGACACAGTACTGTGCGTAAACAATGCATTAATATGTCCTTTTTGAGCAGATAACATCACAAGAAGCACAATAACAAAATGATGTCCTCCGAGGTTATTTAAAGCGATATGACATCAAATCCTGACATTGCAAGAAGTGCTTACTGCCTGTCCAACTGGTTCTGTCTCCAGCTTCGATAAACACAGATGAAGGATAGAAGGCTGTTTTTGAATCCTAGCCACTGCATTGAAAAGCCCATTTACATAATATTATGTATATTATATTCTGCACCATTCTAATGTTTGTATACTGAATTTAAGTCTTGTGCATAAATACAAACACAGGAAGAAGTGTTGCTTAAACGAGAGACACGTGGCAAGGTGTCCGATAACTTTGTCTTCCACCTGTAATCTGATTCTGCGCAGAGAGAAGGCATCGGCCTCACTTCCTCAGGGTGATTTATGATTGAGGACATGCTAATAAAAATATCAAAACAATCTGAGCTCTGGTGGGGAAGATACCGGTCCGTTGCGTACATCATGCTCGACAGTCCTGCACAGGGAATGGCCCGCTCTGTGATATCATGCTCGTCTGGATGGCCAGTTGCCCTGTTCTTGAATAGAATCTACCACTGTTGTTTGTTTTTGGGAGGGTCGGTGGGGGTAGCACTGCTCACACAAGGTGACATTTGCTTGCACGTGTGCTCCTCTGAGCCTGATAGGTAAACCATCTTGAAATCATGGGCCCAGAGGAGACAGGAGTGGTCGTCCTTCACTAACATCCCATGCTAAAGCTCACATGAGTTAAAAGCGTTTTTAATTTGGACATGCATCATCACATCGTACCCAGTGGTAGAGGATTGAGGAACAGGCTGCTGTTACTGAATAAACACCCCTTTGAAATCTGCACCTCCTAAAGGACGTATATCCAAACTCACAGGAGAAAAATAGTGATCATTAAATGCTGAGAATGATGGGATGAAAAGATGTGTTCCCTCCTCACAGATGGTTTTTTTTCTCCTCCTCGTGCTTTTGATGGATTTATATGGAGTTTGGGCGTGGACCCAGATTAATTTAGGAGGTGTTAAAAGTCACTGCAGGGACTGTAAAACTCCACTTCCAATATCACTGTTCCTTAAATCTCATTGATTTTCTGTCTCCGTGTCCTGTCGAACACAAAATCATCACAATGTACAGTCAAAAATAAAATGTTCAGAAACATGGAATCCACTTCAAGCTTACCTTGATGCTGCTTTCAGAGAGGACACGGTGTTCTGATGTTGTCAACACTGATGTAGAATTAATTTTCACATTGTTATGTGAAGAACTTTATAGTTTGGAGGCTTTTGTGATGTCTTCTACAAGTGAATCAAATATGAAGTTGTAATAATTTTCTTCTTGCCAGGTACTTTTGCCTCTTTGTGCAATTCCTGCACATATGGTTACAAACCATATATGTTGTTTTCTTGGCTTTCTTACACAAACAGCTTTGGTGCTTGGAAACAGTCATTGGTAATTCTTGTAAGTGCACATCCATCCTTCTAATAGGTCTGTGAAGTGTGAAGTGTTACCCTGTAATCATGATTTTTATTTCCTAATGGGCAATCAGTACATCCAGACTGTCAGATTTCAGAAGAACTTTAGCACTCAGGGAAGCAGCTAAAGCCATTTTCTGAAAAGGCTGTGTTTATTTACGTGAGCAGTGAGATTTGGAGGTGGGGGTGTGGTAACAGCCTTTCAGTGTGACATCTATCCCTCTTCATACAGCTGCAGAACAGCACATGTGTTTGTGTGAAGGAAAGTTACATTTGTTCTTGTAAAAGTCTGTTACAATTGCGTGTGTCTTTTAAAATTCATGTTAATGGAGAGAAGCTTAAAGGTCGATTTAGGTTTATTACAACTTGGGTCTCACTTTTGGATTTCATTCATATTGGTTATGGTATGTTGTGCTCAATTTCACCAATTTTCCTTAGAGCAATTCCCACAACTGATGGGGAAGGGAACGTCGTCAACAGCTTAGCCAGATTTGGTCTGTCTGCTTCTGTGGATTGACATAAAACTGCTATGGATTAATAAGTGATGTCACAGCCGTAGACGGATGTGGATATGTAGCGGACAGAAGCACTTTCGTCTGATGTCTGCCTCGTCTCTGCTGCATGGTAATACAGTATGTGAGGTATTCTTTATTCTTTTCCTGCTGTGGTTTGAGCTACAGTTTGTTCTGCAAGTCACCAAATCTAAATTTAGCATACCCATACAGACACACAGCAATGTGAGAAGAGAGCACAGTTTATTGTTTAATAAACAATTTACCGTAACATTTTTTGGCTGCATATTGTTTAAGAGATTTATTGATCACTGAGAGCCAACGTAGAATAAAGTTGTCTCAATGTATAAATATGTAGTAAAATGAATTAATGCCATCCTTACACTCACACCTCTCATGCATGCTGTCTTATTTTCCTGCAGGCATTATCTAGCATCTATCCAATAGCAGAGTGACACTCATTCATAGGTAGCCTATCATATTGCTGCATCTCTTTTTAAATATAGTGAGCAACTTTATAAACGCATAATTTTAAGAATCCAATATCTTCCTTTCACTGGCCCTAATCTATTGAAGCAAACAAACATGTGATCATGTCAATTCAGGAGGTGTAAAGTAATGATAAATGCTGGACGTAGACACACGCAATACTGTTGTTTTTCTCTGTATCACCATCAACACTTTTTGACTTGTAAACACTAAGACAACAACCACTAATTTTCACAAAACTGATTTTTCTGTATGGTTTAAGTGTGAATAAAGCTGTGTGAACCATAATTTGCCTTTAATATTTAATATAAACAGGACTGCATGACATCCAACAAAATTATGCATTTTTACTGTTGCTCAATATATGATTCTCTCTGTACCTCTAGTTCATTCATGCTGTTGTTATACTCCACCTCCCAATCACTGCCCAGTCATCACAGACTCACATCATCATTTCATCAGTCTCATCAATCTCAGCAGAGTCATAAGCCACCACCACCAGTGTCTGAACTCTGTATTTCGATAACAATCTCCCTGAAGAGTCTAAGCACCAATGACTGACAGACTAATCATGATATATCATCTGGTGCTATAAGCAATTATCATTCATTCGCTTGTCTCACCTTGAAATACTTTTGCCATGTTATTGTAGCTTAGCTTTCTACGCTACAGGTAGTACCAGTGTAGTGAAGCTTCATTTAATGTAGAGTAACTCATTATGAACTTGCTGGTTGCTGGTTGCGGTTGTATGGTCGTATACAGCCATTTTTATACTGCTTATTTTTTAAGCATACCATTTGAATGTTTCTATTTGACTTCTTTTTTTGGTAATGTCATTATGTCCCCAGATCTCATAAATTAACTTGTTGAGCACAGTGTCATTATAACCAATAGGAATAATGACCAAAACTATGAAAATAAAACTCATATTCTAATTATCCCTAATCATCCTTCAAACAGGGTTGGAAAGTCACCTAAATTGTTGATTGGTTGGACTTTGGCTTTTTCACAACAATAGGCAGCTGATAATTAAACCCATATATATGCAGTTTTAATATGATGAACTCCCCTGTAACATGTTTTGGCTTTAGCTACCATGAAAGCTCCAGCCCTCAGTAACTTTTAACAGCACCCTTTATTGATTTCACAAACAGTCGTGGTTTCAGTGCAGGAAAACATTCCTTCAAGATACATTTCACCCAACATGAGCTGTTGCACCCTGACACTGGCAAAGTTACACTTGTGTAAATGTCATGAGAGATGTGTCCTCCTTTTGTTCACTGCAGAATTTGCCAGTAGCTCATTTCCTCCAGGAACGCATTAACAAAGCAGTTAATTCTGTCATTAATTAAAAGGAATCACAATTCAGTGAACACTTCAAATTAATCTATTGAGATTCGCTCTCACACAATGCTCACATTCTATTTTCTTTGTCTCATCAAAGAAATTGCATGAGAGAGGCATAGCTTTTTTCTTCTTTTTTTTTCATGTCATTTCCGTCAGTCTGTTCTCTGGTAGCAAAGCATGTCACCAACAGTGCCAGGTTTAGTGCCTTGACTCCAAAGGAATCCATCCGTGCAATACATGAGTAGAGTACACTCACAGCAATAGTAAGGCACTAACACAGGGGTGGTCTGGCTTAGAGAACCATCATCTTATAGACATATTATTAAAGTCCGAAAACTCATTGGAAGCAGAATGAATGACATTTTCAGTGTTGGGGAAGCTACTTTAAAAGCATACAGTAGCTTTGAAAGCTACCAATAATTCAACATCAGAAGAACCAGTGCAAAGCCTCCCAAGGGAGGAATCTAGTTAATTAAAGCAACTTAAATACAGTAGTCCAAACTACTTGAAATACTTAAAATGGCAATGTGCATGTGATACGAATAATGTCAAATATAATACAAAAAAGTCATGCCAGTAAAAAATGCAAAAGTTTAATGCAAAAGGTGCTTACATCTTCACAGATCAGATAGAATCGAGAAATATAAATACCCCACTATTCATGGAAAAGTTGGAGGAAAGTCATCTTTGCTTTGGTTTTTACATCAATCAGACAGCTGCCCTCTAGATACCAGAGTCCAGGTGGGTGACGAATGTTTTGCCTGGGCAAACTTTGTGTCTACACTGAAAATCTATGATGTAAATTCACAGTGAAATTTGAACAGTATCCTGCTGTATTAATGACATACAGTGACGTGCTGTAAACGGCAATCCAACCTGGGAGAAATCATTTATGATTACAGCTCCCTCAATGTGTCAGAACACTGTTAAAATTTTGTATTTTTTGTTGTTTTTCATTTTATTAGTATGTTTTTATTGTCAATATTATTATTAGTAGTAGTAGCTTAGTATTTTTGTATTTTTGTAGGAGCTGCTCTGGTCAAGGAGGTAGAGCAGAGGGTCGGTGGTTTGTTTCCCAGCTCCTGTTTCAGTGTGAGTGATTGTGTGAATGGTTATCACTCCTATGTGCAGGTGGTGCCTTACTTTGCATGGTAGCCTCTATGTGTGAATGTGAATGCAACTATAGGTGCTCTATAAGTACAGTGCATTTACTGTAGTAGTAGCAGTAGTATTCCTGTATAAATACAGGATACATACTGTATTTTATATTTATACAGGATATATTTAGACAGGACACATACTGTTTATATACATAATTCATACTATGTATTCAAATACACTTTACATACCCGTATATATACAGTAATTTACTGACAGAACAATGACCGGTTTTATGTTGTAAATTTACAAGAATATAGAAATGAACTGTATATTTACATCTAGTAACATCTAGTATTGATAATCTAGTAGTATCTACAGTGTAGTAATAGTGTAATTCTAAAAAACAGTAAGAAACAAAATACAGTACTTTGTGGGTGAAGTTGCTGCAACTGAATTACTGTCAACGTACAGAGAAATGTTTTACATTGTAGGTTTAGGAAAAGACTAGAATCATGATGAAAAAAGGGATCAAACAAGGTTCAATGGCAGTAAAGAAGCAATGAAAAATTACACAATTTAAAAATCATTCCTTTCCTTTTATGGTGAACAACAGTTTGCAGTTTCAGTGGTTAACTACACAAAAATGCCATGAAGTGAAACACTATGCAAACATGGTTGGAGTTAAACTACCAGCAACTTTAATTACATTTAATTCACTCAGTAAAAACAAGAACAAAAGACGAAGTAGTGTGGGATCATGGGAATTGTTGTTCTCCAACCACCACTGCTGATGCCAATCTATTCGATGTGACCTCGTCTGAGGTCATGTTTACAAGTTGGAAACATTTTGGATAATATAAATATTCAGCAAATAAACATAAATGGTTGATTTAGACATTCATATGTGGAAATGCTGCATCTTTAATTGGAGGTGGTTGCTAACATACGCTAAACAGAGCCCTTTGCAGTAATGAGTTCATGTGAAACTGGTCTAAAAGGCTTTTTGTTTTCTTAATGAATCTGATATTTTTTGGTAGAATAATGCAGCAAAGTAGTTTCTTAACACCAAATGTTTGGTCTGGCCATCGGCCAACACGGAGCTGTTTATCTCCTCAGTCACTGGAGTCAGGTTATAAATACTCGGGGCTTGGCATCTCCACAGCATAGAGCTACTTGGAGGGTGATATGGCGCTAATTAGCAACTGTTAGCAGAAATTTTAAAAAAAACGTACATCCACAGAATGAAACACATCTCCCAGTTTCCACTGAATGTTCTGTTGATGATCCTTTCTCCTCTGTTCGCAGGCACCGAGACTTGAGAGATGTCCCTTATTAACACTGTGTACAAGAATCTCTCGTTTTTTTCTTCCTTCCAGGCAAGTCAGGTCTGACAAATTAAAGCTGTGGAGTCATTAGATTAAGATAAGAACTTATCTTTTACTCCGAGACAGACTCTTATCTATTGTATTTTTCTTCTCTCTCATTTCTTTCATTCCCTCTTTCTCCCCCATTCACTGTGAGATTGTTAAAGTAATTGGGATGTTATGTGACCAGAAAGGCCAGATAAGTTTTTAACCCTGTCATGGGTTAACCTCTCGTGTCTGAGGTAGGTCACGGAAGGTGCAGCTGGAGACATGTTAAGACTCATTTAAGGGAGACTTGATGTATTATTGTAGGAGGATGGCTTGTTTTTAGTGCAGGTACATGTGCCAGGAGGTCTGGAAATGACTTCTGTATGCTGTCAGGGGTTATTAAAGCATAACGTGTATTTTTGGGGTCGCTGGGCAAAGACTGGTGTATCTGCGAGTACATCATTTAGAAAGGTTCAACCAGGTTTCATCACATGCTTCCTGAAAGCTATTTTAGATGACCTTTTAAAGTTAATCACAGTCATGCTCTGTTCGACCACTTTAAAAAGAATCGGCGTCAAAAAGGGAGGAAAGCAAGAATCTCTCTATAATATAATCTTCAGAAAGATCATTTGGAAACATCAAATCAGCAATCAGTGTGAGATACTTCGCTCTTCTGTATATTTTTCCTTTATTAATATCTAAAGGAAGAATCCCAGCCCCGAGCAGCATGATTAGAGTATCGAGATGTATTATTCCTTTAAACAGAACATATGATAAACACCTGAAATAAATGAGTTAGACCCTCATGGCAGCAGCCGGCATATTTCTATGATCCCAGCGTTTATAATCCTTTGTTTTAAAGGTCATCACACTACCTCGTTGATATCTAGACATTTCTTTGAAGCACTAATTGTGTCTACATTCTTGACCGCAGAACTCAGAGGAGTATGTGCTGCTTGTTTACTGAGATCAAGATAACAAGAACAAGTCTGAAAAAATAACGAAGGCCGGGGCTGATGCAGAAAACACTATATTTTCCATTTTAATCGTGTTCAAGCGTGGAAGCTGGATGAGAGATAGCTTGAAAAATGTAACTAAAGGATCAGATTCAGTGGGATCCAAATGGCAAGGGTAGCTGTTGGGCATGATGACGTTCTTTTGATGTGAGCTATAACTAGCTTTAAGCTCAGCTCAGGCGCATCATGGCTGCATCCTGACTGATGTGAGTGTTCCACTTAGATGAGGGCCACTTTGACGTGTGAGCCAGCTGTACCTTTAATTTCAAATTCTCTAAAGTCTCAAATGGGAGGACATAAAAGACCTGGGTCATTAGTGTATTGTTGTGTTTGCCCACAACTGTGAAAGCTGGACTGTCATCTCTTGGAATTTTGTCATATTCAGCAATACTCTGCATAATGGGATGAGATACTATTTACATATCGGATCAAAATGCCAGAGGAGAGCATTAATTATTAAAAAAAAAAAACTGACAGAATCAAAAGAGCAGCTTTTTCCTCTTCATAGTTTGTTGTCTGCACAGACTCAAAGCCACTGTACACCCAGTAAACACAATTATCTCAATTTTAAAGGCATTGCAGGCTGTTCTAAGAGAAAGGGCTGTACACAAAGGCCACAGCATGTTGTGTCACCGCCCTAAAATGAAGGTTTGCCCTTCATCATGAACTTCCCCCAATGGGCTGTAACAAGCATCTGAGAGAGGACGGGGTTCAGCCTCTGGAGAGCCACCTACTGTACAGTCTGCATCGTTGTTTGTGTGCCAGGCTGCTGATGTGCTTAGCAGGCTCTGAATAATACAAAGTGCGTCATATTGATCAGTTTCATTGAGCATGAGACCGACTTCATTACTTTGAATAAAGCAGTGCTAACAAGGAAGTGGATGCAGCGTATTCATTCAGGTCACAGCAGTTGTTACTGTTATTATCATCTCAACATAAATGCATTCAGGAGGCCAGTGAATGACATTTTCTCACCTGTGAGACGTAAACGTCTACCTGAGATTTCAGTGACCATTGTGACAAATATTTATGCATTATTTGTGTGAATTTAAATTATGCCTGAATGATCATGATCAACATAAATCATGATGTCACTGCTGTGATCTACATTTCCATCTAAAAACCTGACTTGTTGCGGTGACACTGCATCCGAAGACTTTTGGATTTTGCTGTAATAATTTCATTTTTATGCACTTTCCCTTCAGGGTTCATTAAAATTTCATCTGCATCTTATCTTCTTAATCATAAGCTTGAAATCTGTTTGAATCTCTTGTAACTTGCTTTTCCTCTGATGCAGTAAACTGTGTCTATTTCATGCTCAATGCTAAGGGTTAAGTTCTCCTTAAATACATAATAATGCCTTTGCTGACTTTTTAAGGCACCTCAGACACAAGACATCTGTTTAAATAGATCCATAATGGTCTGAAATGAAGTTTATTTTGCAACACAGCCCCAGTATATACAATAAATTACATGCATAAGAAAAGGGGACAGTAAGGAGCAGAAAATGCAGACGGATACATTTTACTGCATCTCCTCCGTCCACAGTGTCATCCCCTTAAGCTGCCAAGTGAGTGTAGGGGGTGAATTCATGAGGGTCTTCTGTAATAGGCTGGCACACACACAGGCACAGCCTGTGGAACCTTACAGGCTGCTGAAGCTGGTCTTGGCATTGCTTTTGGCAGCTATGTGGTTATGTTCTCTCTCTACACACATTCTCTCTGAAAAAAGAAAGTTTTAACTAGCTGGTCTTACTGCCCCTTTATAAATGAGGAAGCCCTTGGCATAAATAGATCTACATGTTCATTTGGTATATTAAGAGAGACACACAGTTAAAGAGTGTTCATTACAATTGTAAATTTCTGCCCTCGGGCCCTTAGCCCGGCGCTAGATTACATGAGGTCTATGCTCACGGACAGCGCCTGGCATCTGATTGAGGGTCCAGTGCAGCTAATTAATTTCATTAGAAAGTGAAGTCATCTTCTAGCAGGAATTAATATTTGGAGCGTCATGTTGCTAATTTATTTCCAGATTTAATTAGCTCAGAGAAGAAATGTTGCTTGGGCAAGAGGACTTTTTAATTATCAGCTTGGATAAATTTGAAAATGTTGATGCCTAAGGGTTGAGTTAATTAAAACCTGCATTATTTTAACTTTAATTAGCTCCCATCTTTGTTTTTCTTCACCATATGGCCATGTCCTGTAGTCAAATTTAGTTAATTAAGCTAATTAAGCTAATCATTTTAATTACTCAAGACAATGTGATTGGATAGAGGATGACTACAAGTTTATAGCCAAGTACTTGTTTTTCATTAAGTTGAAGGGACAGAGTTATTTCTGATTGCAGTTGGCAAGCATAGCAGAGTAGTTTGAGAATGAGACAGCCTCAGAGATATTAAGGCTGAAGTCTAATTGCATTCCTTGATATATAAAAAAAAAACTAAAAACCTTGTCACCAGCACAAGCCTTTCAGTGGAGAAATGGTTTACAACGTCTTTAAGCTTTGTGCTCATATGCTGCTGGACTCCATCATTAAATAATGTCCACGCTTACTCACATTCAAAGACGCAAGAAGAGATGCTCTGCTCACCACCAGGAGCATGTGGGAGACATAATAACAGATATCATGATGTGCAAATAAAGGCATTTTTGGTTTGTTGTCCTCATATACAGGGTAGTAAACATGTGAAGCCCTCACATCTCCTGTCTTTTGACCACAGCAGGCCATGAAATTGAATTGTAACTGGGGGAACTGTGGCTGCTGGTGGGATGGGATGCTGCCCTTCCCCTTAATGACCCTGGCGTGTGGGATGGATGGGGCAGGGGTCTATGTGAGCCGCTAGCAGCTGTGCGTCAGTCTGGACGCAAGCTGGGCCCATCCAGAAGCCAGGCCTAGCTGACAGACGCACAGGCTAAACCCAATAATGAAATAATACTGGGAGACATCATGTCCGTGGTTTCCATCATTGTTAAAAGATTTTGGTAGCGTGTACCCCCACTTAGGTAATTTGTTTCCATGTATAATCCTATTGCTCACTATTAAATTAAACCAACTGGTCATTTCAGTTTGGAGCCTATAAATAAACTGGTTGCTGTGTGCATGGGCAGTATGTGGGACGTCTCATCTGATTAGAAGAGAAGCACTTAATAATTTGTACTGAAAAAAGGTGACCTTCAGTGTCAGGTGACCTCAGTGGTCTGCCACACATATGGCCCAGCAATAATACTAATGTCTGTTCCTAATGTATTTTTACAATCCTGATTCAGGACCACTCTCCACAAATTGTTTTGGTCAAATGTTGATGACTGGCGAGACGGAGAAGTGTACTGTGCTCAAGCTGTTCACATGGTCCAGAGGAGGGATGTGGAGGACAACGGGTGTAGTGGTCAAGGGAGATGATAGGCCTCTCTCTGCTTTCATCAGAGAGAGGTTGGTCAGTCAGCAGTGTGTGTGTGTGTGTGTGTGTGTGTGTGTGTGTGTGTGTGTGTGTGTGTGTGTGTGTGTGTGTCTGCAATCAGGTTTTAGCCAGCGCTAACGTGAAGGAGGCTCCAGTCTTCTCAGAGTTTCATTGTAACTTAGAATGTAATATGAGAAGGTAGCTAATCACCACACCCCCACCAGGCATTCACCCACTTTAATGATGACTCTGACACCACCTGCCTACTGTAGACGGTCCTTTTTCTCACCTCATCTGCTGGTTCTAGAAGATACTCATCTCCTTCCTGAACCTTTGGTTAAAGACAATCAATCAATCCCTCAATCAAGCAATCTTCCCTAGATGATAGACTGTTTTTACAGCAGCACATCAGTCATTTGGTTCAGTTTTGATTGGACTGACATCATGTCCAGTCCTTCAGCAATGAGTAAGTTAATTGTTTGAAACAAAGCCCAGAAACCTAAAGTGTGTGCTTTAGATGTCAGAGCATATGACATTCAGCCAGGGGTGATTCTAGGATCAGACCTTTAGGGGGGCTCAGCCCCTAATGACAAACATGCATGTGGTGCCTTACAAACATGTTCAACCCTCTGTTAAGATCACTCATTTTACAGATAACAATAAACATTAATACTTTTCAACATATGATACTTTAATTTACCACAATAATACACTGTATAAGAGAGACTACACTACACTATACCATATAAGGGACAAGTTATTGAATATTTTTACCAACAAAAAAAATCTCCAAAATTATACAAAAGCATATTTTCCTAAACTATTGCTGTAGTTTAACCAACAGTATTCATAGATATGTGAATGATTTTGGTGAGATAACAGTAAAACTATTCCATTTGTTGTACAATCTGTTTTCAGTTTGTGAAATAGGTTCAATCTTGTCAAACTCTTTGATGACAAAATGCAATAAGAGGCCTGATAATCAGCCTGTCTTTCTTCCCATTATGTCAGAAGGCCTTGTGGTCTGGATGGAAGCCTCCTGCGGTCAGGATTTAGCCTGAGGGCCACTAGTTAGTGACCTTTCCTGTGCCCTGTGACCAACCAGTAGCTACTCATAGAGGAAAATGTTATTCATGCAGCTCGGAGGATGGCTTGTTTTGAAGAAAATGAGATTGTAGCTCATTGTCTACCTTACTAGGCGTCATTTGTGTTTTGACACAGTTTCGCTGATCAGTTATTGATCCTGGAAGCTTGAATCTGTGAACGTGTTTCCAACGTTACTGAAGTAGACTACACCATGTTACCCAAAAGTCGACTCAATAACAAATCCATCCATTGGCTTTGTCTTTCTCGAGACCCAATTTGACATTTTCAGAACACTCAGATAGAACCTGTTCAAATAAAACAATTTGAACTTGTAATCATTTGTTTGGGTTTAGAATCAGCCATGTATACAGCGTCCTAATGTACTCATGTATGTACTGGTAGCATTTTGTTTATTCTCCAGTAGATATTTGTCACTTTAAGAAGAAATAGTTACTTGTCTGTCAGGCTAAAACAGCATATTAGCATTGTATTTCTGGCCACCAAGTATATTCTTGTCAAAAATAATATTTTCTCTTTGGTAGGATATATTTATTACATGCTGATTTTACATGGTCAGCATTACTTGCTTTTGATTTATTTTATTTTATTTAGAACTGGTTACGACGCTGTCGTGCAGCTTCATTTCCATTTTTGCTCAGTTGTCAGAATTGCAGCCCCCATTTTTTTTTTTGCCATAGACCACTGTCATGAAAGAGACGTCAGTAGAATTGTTGACAGGACACTGAAGACTTCAGAAGCAGTTGTAGCTGTTGTGAAATCAGATACAAAGACATTTTGTGTGTTTTTTTAGCTAAATCATAGATTTTATTCTGAAGAAAGTGATGTTGGCACATATTTGTTGTTCTTCCTTACTTTGTTCTCCTCATCAGGTGAGAGTATTGTAAAAATTCACAATCTCCATGTTTGAAATCTCAATACTAACATACTGTCTACTACATAATCAATATGTACTGCATAATGCCTAAACACATAACTGAGTGTGCTATTTTTAGCAGACTGTTCACACTGAAGTATAATCAAGCAATACGCCTTCTCTGCATCACATGACTGTATTGATCACATTACCAGTCTCCTTATAAATATCCATGTCCCAGCTACAGTCAAATGAAAACTGTTGCCTCTTCAAAAAATTGCTTCCACTCAACATAATATGTCCAAGTAATATCTTGAGGTTAACTAAAGTTTGGTTACATACATTATCTAATAAAGTTTACCTAAAGCAGCACTTCAAACAATAATATACAGTAAAGTAATAATAATAATAACAATAACAATAATAATAATGATAATGATAATAATAATAATAATAATAATAATAATAATAATAATAATAATAATATAATGATAATAATAATAATAATAATAATAATAATAATAATAATAATAATAATAATAATGATTTATTCTTTATGTCTGCTTCCACTTCAACAACTGCAACTACAAAAACTTCATCATTATGATCTAATTATCAAAACAAAAACAAAAAAAGATTAGTCTTTAGCTCAGGTCTGGTCCACTGTCCAATATAAGCCCCTTCACCAGCCAGGGAGAGCCCTGTGAGGAGCAGCTTAATAGATTTAGATGAAAGGAGGAATCATGGAAGCCTCAACCAGCAGAGAAGGAGAGCATCTGCTCAAAGGCCACCTCCCCACGCCCGGATCATCATCTCCAGAAGAACTCAGGCAGGCACAGAGCCTCCATCTCCACAGCTTCTCACTAATTCCAGTGCCCCCGCCACACACAGGCTAATTAAGGCCATGCATTTATTTATGACTGAGCTCATTAAACAGCGAAAAAGATGGTCGCCGCTCTGAAAACACATTAGTCCCAGAGGAAACTGCCTGTGAAGTCGCTCCCCTCAGGCTGTTACAGGTCACAGACTCTGAATACTTGTGACATATGAAGAAGCAGCAAACTGTAATGCCTTTAAGAAAAAAACATCAGTTCTGAGGCGATGAAGTGATGGTTCAGGACATTCTTCAGGGTGTGTTTGAAGCTGCTTGAACTGGTCCCATAATTACATGTATAGGTCATTGACCGGGGGAAGAGAAAATTCACGTTCAGGTCCTCTGCTTTGCATTTTGTCTTGGGGTATGTGAAATCTGCTTCCTTTAATATAATATGACAACTGTAGCTAAAAGAAATGACGCTTTAACTCAGATGAACACAAAATACCCCACCCTAAATCACATCCCAACCCCCCCACCCTTTATTTTTATAATAATATGGTATTTAAGATTATTCACACTATGCAGAGGAGATTAAAGGGAGAGGATGTGTTTCAGGTATATTTTCTGTGTCTGGAGTGCTCATGTGCTCACTCTGTCTTTATGTGTGTGTGTGTGTGTGTGTGTGTGTGTGTGTGTGTGTGTGTGTGTGTGTGTGTGTGTGTGTGTGTGTGTGTGTGTGTGTGTGTAAAGGGCATAGACAGATAGATCTTACACAGATCCTACTCCCTCTCTTGTAATTGCAGAGATAATGCCAAATCACACAGTCCTATGCTGAGACAACTGGCGAGTTGATTTAGTGCTCTTTAATGGCTAAAGACTCATAGATTCTTCATTTCTGCTGCTGAGCTGCCCATGTGGACCTGAAACTGCTGAAATGTGAAAACTGATGTGTTTCAAACTTTCCTTAAGAAAACTGTATTTTTCCCGTCACTTTTTTTAAAATACATTATTACCAAAAACTTGCAGGAGTCACAAAAAACCAGAATCCTACTGAGCTAATGTCTGGCAGTCATCCAGTATAGCTAGATATAAAGAGCTAACGCTAAAACCAAACTACAAATTTGAACAGAAGCTGCTCTTAATCTGATTTCCAACGAGGTTCAAATATGCAGCTTAGCGAAACTTTAGTCAGGAAGACTATCTCTTTACATGCCTTCTATATCACAAGCACTCTCCTGCTATTCTGCTATCCCCTTCACCCCCTCAACCGAAGACACCTAGCCACCTCCAATCAAATCCTCCCATCAGGAGTTCCTTTCATGGAGTCATAACATCGAGCTCCACTCCTCACCACCACCAGTGTCTAGGCTCCAGGGGGAAGTCTCCTTCATACTGGAAGCTCCTAATTCATTGGACGGCTTCCCTTGGTGATCTACTTCCTGCTGAGGTCTAAGCACCAAATACTAAACTTCTGTTGACAATGAATTTAATGTTACTTTAATTGTCTCATTCTGTTGTTCCTCTTTGTAGTCTCTCCTGATTGAAATGTTGTTTCCTTTTTGGGTGTGAATCTAATTTGCTGGTGGAACTGGAAACTGTAGAAACAGAGAGGGGTTTCTGGCACAGCTTCACCTACTTTCAAGGTGCATGGAGAAGGGAAAAGGTCCAAAAAGGCAAAAACTCCAGCAACATTTGCAGTTTTCGGAACAACTTTATTGTTAGGCCAACGTGTTCCGGCTTGTGGCCTTCATCAGGGTCAAGTGGAACTGGAATAAATATATATTCCCTGTGCTGGTTAAGTTGCAGTATTTGTCAGTGTGGAGTGGCTGCTGTGACCAAACCCAGTGCCCAGTCATGTAGCTATAATGGATGCTTATTATCTTAAACGTGAAGTGTGCTTATTATCAGGTGTTGGGCACAAGGACCCTTTTATCATATGAGGCACAAGGACCCTTTAGAATCTATACTAAAGGCTGGTATCCTTCTTGCCACACACTTAAGTTTTAGGTTTATGACAGTGAGACAAACTCCCTCCCCTTTCGCCTGGATGAAAGTTGTGTGTCTGACCCACCACTCACCTTGACCCTCACTGGGTCTGGCTTTATAAAATAAGTTGCATTGTGCAGTTGGTCTGATCGATTGAAGGCAACGCAAAGCCTGATGTGATACAAGAGGGAGCTGTGAATGTTGATAAATGTCCTCAAGTGATGTCACTTGAGTCGGCATTTGTTGAGGCTGAAGTTTTAAAATGAAAATGGATGTGAGCTTAGCAGACGCTGTAGGCCACTCCTCATCTCTGATTGAGGCTCCAGCTGAATTAGCCTTCACATAAAAAGAGAAACAAGCCTCTGTCCTTGGGTCTGCTACATCAGTTTCAGTCGGCCAGTCAGTGTCCAAATAGAAATGCAATATTACATCAGTGGAGAATTCATTTAAATAAAATGTTTAAGAGTGAAGTCTGTTGTTGAGAGATCGATGTGACATAATAGAGGTTTTTTGAGGGCTCTAAACAGTTTCAGGGGAGGCTCAGGGAATTAAATCAAAATATATTAAATTTGGTGTATTTTGAGGTTATAAAAAAAAAACAATATAAATAAACCCAAATACATCCAAATGAAGCCAAACTAAGAGATTAAACTAAAGTGCACCCACTAGTTTACTTGCTTAGTTTGGCTTTGGGCACATTTCCAAGCTTTTCCTGAGATGAGGGTCTCAGTCTCAGACTTTAAACCTTTATGTAGCGCCTCTGTAACAGCAACTCTTTTTGTTCTATGGGGTTTGATTATTTGTTAAGAGCAATATCTGCCCAATATCTTCAGTCAAATTTATGTCACAAAAACTGTTATTACTTTATTATTTCAATTTATGTTATGTCATTAGTTGGAATGTAAAAACCGCTGTTATATCAGAGAAACCTGCAGCATATATTGTGTCATTTTTTAACACTTAAGCATTTACAGATTGAAAAACACATTCAATAATCAATTTATGAAATTCCTTGTAGTTTACTTATTTTCCACAGTGTGTGAAAAGGTGCACTGGAATCATCATGATGGTATGCGTGTGATGCTGCTGGCACAGACAGGCTAAAATCAATCCACAGGATACCCACTCAGAGCTGTATTTTAGGATGGCTGGTAAACAACAGCATTTGGTGACCTTTTGGTGTTCTTATGGGGGATTTAACCCCCTGCTCAGAGCTGCACCATGCTGGTGGCTCCAGCAGGAAGGAGCATGATGTGCGCTGGAACTCACATGGAATTTATTTTCCTGCAGGCGTCACAAGACGACGCCGATGCAAACACGATGATATCACATGTTGAGCTCCTATGATTCACCAGACAGTGCAAGACTGACTGTATTTTGGCTCATCGGTGTGTGTTTGTGTGTTTGTGTGTGTGAGAGACAGAGGAGAAAGGGGTTGGAGGGGTGAACTCTTCACTGTAGGTCTCTGTGTAAGATGCTTTCAACAGCAGGCAAACTGGTTCTGCACTTATTGTGAGAGGAAGCTCTGAGTGTTTGGAGTGCTCAGCCCACTTAATGCATTATTTTTGTTACTACATTCTTGAGGAGAATGAGAAAATGGAACAAGGAATGCTTTTCAAGAGTCAAACCAGTAAAAGTGGAAGACGTGTGTGTGTGTGTGTGTGTGTGTGTGTGTGTGTGTGTGTGTGTGTGTGTGTGTGTGTGTGTGTGTGTGTGTGTGTGTGTGTGTGTGTGTGTGTGTGTGTGTGTGTATGCCTAAGGTAAATAAGTGTCGACTATCTCATTCTTTTTGTACTTATGCTCATTACATTCAATAACATCCCATAAAAGCAGACTGAGCCCTGATGTCATGTTTGTAATATTCTCTGGTGAAATAAACATTTATGTCAATGGGGAAAACGTTCTCATTCCTTTTGTGTGTTTATTTAGTCAGTGAAAAAGATGACTCGAGCATTATTAAATGTCTTTGTCTCTTCCTGGTGTCAGTCTGACAGGGAAGTTCTGTTTGAGAAGTTTTGGGACATTTCTTTTTCCTCTGTAAAAAATGTGGTTCATTTGTTTGTTGCTCCTTTTTTTCGAGAAACACGACTGCATGTTTACAGTGTCCAAATGAGTAAATTTGGCTTTAAGAAAATAAGAGTCCTGCAGGAGGTGCTTTGTTTCTCTCGTTGCATTATGAGTGCATTTCCACTGAGGAAGACATTTGAGCGTAAAGTGAGCCTTTTCATCAGGAGGTAAGCCTTTTAACAGTAAGAGGCAGAGCTTTAACGGTGCTCCTTGCACCAGAGTTCACAGCATACATAATGGAGAGGATAGAGTTACCTGCTACTTAAGGCCAAACATGACTGCCAATAACTGCTTTACCAATATTTGCATGTCGCTCACCGTGTTATTGAACACCCTGCTAAGTAACTGAGCACTGCAGTCCAGGCACTATTTTAAGTTGTTTGCTGAGTCCATGGTGGGCTAAAACAAGACAATTATGACCCACATTTCACACCATTATGGTGTTTTTAGGGGCCTCAGGTTTCACTGAAAGCCTGCTGAACGCCATTCTCATGTGTACCATCTACTGACTATCAACGGCTCTCCTGGATAATAGATTTAAAGTCAGAATGTATCGTTACCTCCAGCAACAGAGTTTGGCGGAGGTTATGTGATCGCACATGTCTGTCTGTCTGTCTGTCTGTCTGTCTGTCTGTCTGTCTGCCTGTCTGTCTGTATGTGTTTGTTTGAGCACAAGATATCTTGGAAAATGATTTAAAGATTTCCATTACATTTTCTGGAGGAATGGGCCTAGAACATTTTTTTGTTGTTGTTGTTCCTTTAACATTATGAGGGTTTATTTTGACATGAATAAATAATAAACTACAGGTCCAAATGATAAGAATCAAGCTTATATAATGGACTAATATTCATGAATATGATTTACTGTGGATGTGGATCATCACTGTGCCCAAGTGCTGCCACAACTACTTTATCTTATTATTTTACATTTCTATTTTCATTATATATTTATAGTTATATTTATATATTTCATAATTATACTCTGTTTTTTACATGTTGTCTGTGCCACAACAATATTACAATATGAAAATAATGAAATAATATCATGATAATAATAAATAGTTGTGGGAGGCCTATTTATTGACATACAGTATGTTTATTAGCTTCTGGAGTACATTCAGACACATATCGAGATGGATTGCATGGATCCAATGTAATTTTCTCGAAATTCAAATCACTATTTTGAGTTTTTAGCAGCTTCTGTATGGAAAAATGCCGCTTATGATTATGATCCAACTCTAGCTATTACATTAGGAAACAATCCTCTGATCAAAATGTTACCTCTGATCTAAAATATTTAAAACCAAAATATTTTCAATAGATTAAAATGATTAAATATTGCAATTTAAAAAATAAAATATGTAGAATTAAATATTATCTAAAGTAATAGTCAAAACTTCACTGGTAATATTTTCTTTTCTTTTTTAATAAGTGATCGGGTGTTAATATCAATGACGTTGCTTTATATGCTTATGGAACAATTATCCATTTAAATTACTGAACATGCAAACAGACTGTGATTACATTCAATAGTACATTACTAATATTTGACCAATAAGTGCTCTAGTCTGAAAAAGCAGTGTTGTGGTCATGAGATGCCTCACTTTTTTTGTTTTGTGAAGTTTTGTGAAACCCTGATAAAATGTTTTATGAGATACAAATGAACAAAGGAACAGACAAAAACCCCTTGGACCTGATCAGTGTAATTATAGAAATGCTGGAACGTAATGGTGGGATGCATAATTTTCACAGTTTTGGCAAAATCTGATCAAGACTGGCCAAGAAAACAGATGGATGGATGAGCTAGTGAGGGAACAAATAAAGAGAGTTGAATAATGGTATGGAGGAAGTTCTATGTAATACACAGTATGTAGTTATTTTATATTCACAGAAGGAATCACGAGATAACATGAAATGAACAATTAACCATTCAAAGGCTGCAGATTTGTAATTATTTATGTTTCGTATTATAGCTGTTAACTATATGTTAGCAGTTTTAAAGGCCATCATGATGTCATATGTTTCTGTGCACCAGCAGCATTTGAATTAAAATGTGATGACATGTTTGTTTCATCAGTTCTGACCAGGCAGAGTGGATGAAGACATTTACTTCCAAACAGTCATTTTGATTTTAGTATATTTAGTTGTCAGAATTGATTTCAGGTATTTTCGTCTGTTTTGTTTCATTTGTCTTTTTTTCATTCCCAGTCCTGCACAAACAATACTATATTTAAACTGTTTGTTTTTATAACATTATGAACTATGTCCCTCAAGTTTGCTAATGTTATCTGCAGCTCCTACAGGCAACAAAAGTTAACTGAATGCCAAATTGTTTGTTTTTTTCTTTTCACCTGTCTGTTTGTTGTTAGTTGCTTTGATTGTCAGAAGGATTACACAAGAACTACTGGACTAATTGCCACAAAATCTGCTGGAAGGCTACAACGTGGGCCAAGAAAGAACCTATTGCATTTTTGAGCAGATCCACAGATCCAAGGAGCCAATCCAGGAATTTATTTCATTTACTTTAACATTGCAAGATTCCTTCTTCATTGTATTTCTCAGGAAATAAAAAATGATAAATTAATCCTGATGAAAAAAGTATCAGGCATAATAAGGGAGCTGGAATCTATGAGTATAATAATAATAATAATAATAATAATAATAATAATAATAATAATAATATCTATAGTATAATGTATGTGTATAATGTGGAATGGATCTAAATAAAAATTCAGATATAGCGGATTTCAATGTTTTCATTGTGGGACGGTGTTTTTTTCAGCTGCTGTGAAAATGGAGCTAGAATCCAGATTTTGTTGATGGTTATTTTGCTCTTTTCCCCTCAAAGTCCTCTGTATTATTGCTTCAAGCCCAACATTAGTTTTTATTTCTTTTACAAATGTTACTTTGTGAAGTTTAAGCCATCAAACAGACACTTCAGTCATGCAAGCATAATGATAAACGTACAAGTGAGAGAAGAGAGCTGTTTGTAGTGCTGAACCCACATGAGCTTTAGTCATTTTGTTAGTAGTTTTTCAAATGATGTACACTTGAAAGTTTACTGAAAACTGGACAACAAACAAAATGCTACATTTAATGACTCCTGCAGTGTCAAAATGATCCAACCCCCTGAATATCATCCCTCTTAAGAAAACACATTTGGAAATCAGATGTTGTTAAAACACTGTGCCAACCTTCATAGACTTACTTTAGCAGTAGAGTCCCAAAGTTTTTTTCTGTTAAGGTCTAAATTTACATAAGGGCTTAATGCATGAACTCCAAGACGTTCATCACTGCTGACCCAAAAGGAGTAGAAAAGTGGGCTCCAGTAGCTCAGAACCATTTAAGACCATAAGACATCGAACTTTTGGGATGCTTTCTGTGGAGTGATGAAACTAAACTGTCTATGGATCAGCAGTATAGTAAGAGCATCATACCTACAGTGAAGCATGGCAATGGCTCTGTGATGCCTGCAGCATGCAGCCTGTAGAGGGTCAGATGGATTCCATCAAGTATCTGGAAATCCTCGAAGAAAACGTCTCACCATCTGTGAGGAAGCTGAAGCTTGAGCATCATTGGACGTTCCAAAAGGACAATGAGCCCAAGTAGACCTCAAAGTCCACCAAGGCTTGGCTTCAGAAGAAGTCTTGGATCATTCAGAACATTCTAGAGTGCCCTGAAATGAATCCCATAGAAAATCTCTAGTGGAATTTGAAGCAGAAACAGGAATATTCCAGAACTGGAGGCCTTTGTCCATGAGGATTGGGCTAAGATTCCCCAGGAAAGCTGTCAGAAACTGGTGTCTGGATATGCATCATGTTTGCAGCAGGTCATAGCAGCTAAAGGGTCTCTACAAAGATGGTTTTCAATAAGGGTTTGAATCATTTAGAAACTGCAGAAGTCAGACAAAGTAGAGTTTGGGTTACATTTAGGAAAAACACTTGTAATATCTGACGTATTGAGCTATTTAAACTGTTCTTGTTTGATGTGTTTATTGTAAACAGCTGATAAATATTAGAATTTGCCAATAAACCTAATATACAATGGGGTTGAATAATTTTGCTTCCAACTGTAGCTTATGAATAAAGGCAGGATAATATCACAGATAATAAAATGGCTTTATACTCAATAGAGGCTTTTGGTCCAGGTCATGAATTTGGAAGTGCTTAGACTGTGTTAAACTGGCTCTTCCCAGGTCATAAACCTTTTACTTTGTCCAATAAATAAATCTATAAAATGTACTGAAGGTATATTGTAGAGGTGGGCAATTTCGAAGGCATCCAAAATCTAATTTTCAGGTGAATCATAGCGATCGTGATATTTAATGTCCTCTCACTTCTGTTTCCAAACTTGACATAACTTCACTGACTGGTGATTCCATGCTGTGTGAGCAAACCAATAGACCGTGCTAGACTCAGATTGTCTGAGGGACAGGTGCAAAAAAAAATGAAAAGGGCATCAGCTGAATGTGGTCATGATGCATTAATAGTGAAACATTACCAAACCTTGCTTACCTCCACCAGGAGGCCATGTTTTCTATGCCATTTGTTGTTTGTTTGTTTGCAGAATATTTCAAAAAGTTCTTCACAGATTTCAATGATGATTTTGGACATATCACAATACTTGGTTGTATTAAAATAGATTCACATTAAATCTTTTTAATTAGGTTCTGAAGTACATTGACATAGAAAGAATATGCAGAGATACATAGAAATAATAAAGCAGTTTTAGTTTTTTAGCCCTTTTGTGTTTGCTGGACACAACACAGCCTTGGAGGAGGGTATGTACTCTCGTGCCCTTCGAGTTCAAATAAAAATTGTTTCATGATGTGAATCAGATGTTATAACTCCTGCACTTCTGTCATAAAAACACACGAGGAACTATTAACGATTCAACCATTTAGAGGCACATGAAGGCCAATTAATTTCCAAGCATTCAGGGCAGCCAACACCGCAATGAATCACATTGTCTCCACTGGAAAAAGTACCTAAAGGGCACAGGGTCACATCTTCTCCACTGGATGGTCACATTTTCTCTATTGTATGGGCAGCCGTCAGTGCACTACATCACGATTTGTCCAGAGGACACTCGAGTACACTTTATAATTTTCATGCCCCTGCCAAAGGGGGCATATACTGTAGGGTTAAGGCTCAATGCTCCACGTTAAAGACGGATACAGACGGAGCCTCCCGCACGTCTTCTGTGTTCATTTCCTATGTAATTGGGAACGTTTTCAGAGATCTTACCGATACGGATGAGACAGACAACAGGGACAAAACAGAGCAATATCACAGCAAATAGTTGAGGGCAGTGTAGCTACAATTCAGTACATGATCACAACCTTCCACGACCATCGCCATATTTGTGGTTGTTGAAACTTTTGAAACTTCACTACCCCATTGTGGTTGTATCGATGTCGACATAAAGGACGGACGAAAGTATGTAGGCGTTGACGGATAAACTGTTTACGGATCGAGGGATGTATCCATTTACGTATGTAGAAGGAGCATATATGGGCCTTGACCCTGGTCCATCTGTCCATACGTCCATAGGTAAGGGGGGTGTGGTCTAACCAAATTATCACAAAAGGAATTTTTCCAGTAGCAGGAGCATCTGTGTCCTTGGACCCAAATTTTCTAGTTTATGCATTGGAAGGATCCACTAGAGGGCATCAGGGGCCCCCTTTCTCCTGGAGCCGTGGCTAATGGCTAAGCTCATTATATGAATTACTTCACATGGCTTTTTCAATACATGATGACGTATTGTAAAAAAATGCAACTTGAGATGCAAATGAGGAGCTTGGCCAACAAATAACTATCTTTAATAGAATATTGTGTTCAAAGAATCCAAATGGGGAACATTTGGATGCTATTTCAAGTCTAACTAAAGTCTACAAGGCATAAAAATGGAGGAAAAAGATTGCAATATTGATTGTAGATTTTGATTGCTATTAAATAGATGTAATATAGCTTTTTTGCCAGCATATTGCTTCTGACATAATAAACAACAAGAAGACAGACCCATTTCCAAAGCCTCCACAAAGTTTGGTAGAAATTGGTTCAGTAGTTTTTGCATAATTAAGAAAAAATTCCTTGATCTGTTTCTTTATCAGGAACCACACAAAAATTTAGTGATTTCTTTCCTGGACCGGCTTTTCATGGAAATCCATCCAGTAGCTTTGCATAGTCCTGCTAACAAACCAACCAACCAACCAACCAACCAACCAACCAACCAAAATAGGTAAAAACATAACCTTCTTGGTGGAGGTAAAAACAGGGGAAACTTGTTTGGCAGATTTCTGAATGAACCTCTTCAGAACATCAACATCTGCTCCTCCATAAAAATCTCCCTATTACACTGAGATTAATGGTGATGGAAAACTTGCTGCAGAATGAAGACATAAACTAATTACAAATAAATACAAGGTGACTAATCATAAGTAATCCAGTTGTGGTGTATCAGCAGACTCCCCAGTGAGAGCAGGAAGGAGCACAGTGATTTCCCTCAGGCAGATGTGCCATTTAAGTGTGCTCTATTGTTGTGGTGAGATCCATTAGCACTCACTCTGGTTCACCACATCAAAACAAATTCTCATATATGCATTCTAGTAAACAGTTTCCTAAAATATATTCAGTACGTCTGGAACAGAGCTGTTTGATTTGTTTGATAAGTTGGTGACGCATCAAATGTGTGTTCGTCAGATGTGTACCGCCTGTTTATGTGTGTGTCTGAGTAAACAGCTTAATGGAACCAAGAGGATTTCATAATGGGAGAGGCCAACATTAGCATAGCACGATATAGTGTTGTTAGGATGTGGATTACTGAGGTCACTTCGAAGCAAAATCAAACCCAAAATCAACTTAAAGGATAATTCGTTTTTTTAAATCTGACACTCAAAGGCTTCTTTGGCCCGAGAGTCATGTAATAAGCAGGTGAAAGTGGAATGTGTGATCTGGTTCTCTGGTTATCACCACCCAAACATCAACCCTGCATGGCCACTGTTTCATAATTCATCCCTCAATCATCCTAAAAGACCTTAAATCAAAATGCTGCATGTTAAGCTAAATGAGGATGATGTTATGGACCATCGGTCATCTAAGCATTAATGCTGACTACATTTTGACGATGTTTTTCATAGCTGTTCCCAAAAATTCCAGCTTTAAGTGGTTCTGACAATCCCCAGCCAGTGCTCCATTTAAATGTCACGGGAAAAAGCAGAATTATCCCCAGAGATTGTTTCAGTATTTGTAAATCTGACCATATTGCTTTTGTACAGTGAGATTCAGCTCCAAGAGTGAGGTTTTGAAATTCACTCATCTTTCCCAACTGCATGAAGGGTGAGAATATGTTTGGTTGTCAAGACAAAACAATACGTGTCTTATCTGTTTAGTTTTTAAACATTGCATTTATCATCCAAACTCCTACTTTAAATGAGCTAACTTTAAATCTGTTGGTACCATCTGTTTATGTGTTCTTTTGGCACACATTTAACTCCAGTGAGTCAGGTCAGAAATCTTTGTGTTGTCTTGGATTCTGATCTAAATTGTAGCAGTCATTAAATCACCATCAGTCTTTTATTATGTAAAAAACAATATGCTTCAGTAAGGAGAGAATCTTTTCCAAATATAATATAAAAAAGTTGACCTATTCAAATTAGAAAGCAACAAAAACTTGCAAACTAGACAGCACGTCCACCTAAGCACCCGATTATGTCATTGTATCTAAAAGCTATTGTCCCATGATAATTTGAGCCTCATATTATGACTCCTTGACCATGAAAACTTACCCCTAGAATTTAAATCACATCTGAGCCATCATTCATTTAATTAATTACGCTGTGACATGTCAGAACATTGTCAGTAAAAAGGCCGGTCTGGTTTACAGTTGTTGGCTATATAAGGACTGACAATATGTTGACTCATATGTAAATGGAGTTGGGAGATATTTGTATGTATGAGATGTAGACACACCCACAGTAAAAGTTCCTCCCACACGTCTAGGACTCATGTATTAACACCATAACTGTTCTTCTTTGAGATGGTTTCACAAACACTCAATACAGATCAGATTTTTCTAGATTTGCAAGATTTTCATAGCATTTAAATTCAACTTAAAAACACTGTTTACTCTTTTGGCCCGTTTCTATTTTAAGTGATTTTTGCATGAAAAGCCTTACCACGTGCAGCAGCATTGTTTCAGGGACAGCGGCGGCTCATGAGAGGCCCAGACTCCACTGATAAGCGCATCAGCCATTACCGGGTCCCTCCTTCAGACCTATTAGGTCTCGCAAGGACTTCAAACACCAATTTGTTCTGCAAATAGCCCATTCAATTTGTGCCTGCTGAAGAGAGACACCTCTCTCCCTCTCTGCAGTAATTGAATCTTCAAAGGGACATTTTCCTCCATTTCTGTCAGGTATTAGACTGATGAATAGCAAACGGTCATTTGAACAGAAGGAGAGGATACATGTTTATCCATTTTCAGTAAGATGCTCATCATGAGCCGTGATGATTTCTAGGCTGGAAATTGAATCATAGCACTAGAGGGTCTTTAATAGAGGATTTTCAGTGGCAAGACAGATGAGTCATCCACTAAATATCAGCCTTTAGCATTACAGGGGATCTTGTTGTAATTATGTATTTCAGGCGTAAAGCCGTCCCTAAAATGAAATCATCACAATGCTTAGTGTGTGAAGTAAAATTCCCAGAACTTTCCAAAATCTTTTTGTTTAGCAAATGATGACTTTGAGTGAGCTTTACAATGAAATTAAGGAGGCTTTTAAATCTTCAATATTTTTATTAATTAAATACACCATACTGGAGCAAATGTCTCGGAAAATATCACAAATAAATTTCTCTTTCATTCAGCATTTATGATGGTGATGATCTCTACATTACTGACTATGAGGAAATGTCTTCAGTTTTCGGTGGGTTCGGTTTTGAGGGGAGGAAGGAGGACTGGAGCCAAGTGCAGAGGGTCAGATGTACTGTAGCCACAGCCGGACAATGACATTTACATGCATACTGTACATACATGGTAGTTTTACAAATACATCAAGAAAGTGTTCATGATTTGTTTTTTTTTCTCACAAAAAGCCACAGTTTTTTTAAATCCCCAGTTTATGTATATATATACATACTGTATATATATACTGTATATACTGTATATATATATACATACTTATATATGTATATATATATATACACATCACCAAAGCAAAAAAAAGAAACACATTCCCTTTTGACAACACTTAAAATATATAAAGTGGAAACACCATGTTTTTGGGAAATGAGGATAGAAAAGGAAGAGGAAAAACGAAAAGGTCCCGGTCCCCCCCACAAATGTCTTTAAACAAATATGCAGAGTTGAAAAGTCTGCATCTCTTTAACCTTTAGTCTTTTTCTCATTGCCTCACTTCAGCCACAACATCCTCTTGTGAGTTATTTAATTTTATCTTCCTGAAGAGTCCCATTAGATTCTGATCAGTCTCCTTTTTTTATCCAAGGTCACAGAGTCCTCAGCATCCAGATTCAGGTGCGTTAAGTGCAAGAATCCACCCATACTTGTGGAAAAAGCCAAGGTTGGAGGTTGAGCATTGGGCGTGGGTTGCAGAAATAAAAGTCAGGTTACTTTTAAGATGGGTAGAGGATTCCTTTAGGGCAAAGGGCCTGGGTGCACAGCTAAAATGCTGGGGTGGGGGTGCTGATCCACACTGTCTCGGGTGACAATGAGAAAGGGCTAAAATGAAGGCACACATCCTGCTTCCTGCGTGGCTCCTGCCTAACACACCTGAATAGTGAGATAAAAAAATAAAACATTTTTAAAATTGGTCATTATTAGCTCACAAAATCTCATAAATGTTTCACACTGATAAATCAACTTTGCGGCAGCTCCAGTCTTTAATTTATTGATCAGCCAGGCTTTGAAAGCCATCTGGTGTCCCATTTACTTTGCATTAACTTAAAAGTGGAGCGATTCTCTTTGGTATAATTATAACCACGCTCCAACATAACTGCAGGAGGTGTTCAGTCCTGTGAAACAGAAAAATATTTTTTTTAATGATTCTAAGGGTGATTTACTTTTCCCTTCATCCCTCACATCACTAGGAGGGCTTCAGTCTATTAGTAATTGCAAACTCCTACTTGGAGGCTAATTAAAGTGACTGACGCTGGGAGGGTCTCACTCCCCTGGGTCAAAGCAGCGCCGTATGAGAGAGGTAATTTGTTTGTTCTGAACAAAGAGTTTAGGAAGACGCTGGGAAGAGAGCTTAATAACTGAACATCAAATGGTTTATGAATACAGACAAATACGTTGCGGCAAAATTGCACATAATCAAAACAATGGTCAGCAGATGAGCCAATCTTTACGTACAAGCAGTGACTGCTTCATTTCCCCTCTCTGCTAAATCAGCCCTTCTGCATCCCATCTATGTTGTGCTGTGGATACATAAGGTATATTGATTTTGAGAGCTGTTATCCTACAGTACATCTGTGTTATTTCAGGCCGTCCAAATTCAGTTTGAGCACAAGAAATGAGAATGTTTGTGTGATGTAGTGCTCCGGCAGCGGGATGATACTCCACTCACAGAGATAACGAAAGCATCCTGAGACTGTTTCCCACTGAGGGATGTGTCTCTGTTTATTTAATAATTCTCTCTGCTATAATTAAAGCGCTGGGGCCAATATTCAGATTGCATTTTAGCATCAATAATTCAACAGTTTTCACTGCAATTGATGTTAGTGCATAAATAAACAATGAGGCCTCATATTTACTACACCAGCAATGCTGCAAGAGACATCGAGGGTGGGAGTAACGACTTAAACAGACATTTAAAATTAAGCTAGATAATGCAACGGCTTTCAATTTAAAAGTGAGGAGCTCTAAGAGCTCCAAGAGCTGATTTGTAGAAGTGACAAGCCCTTAAAAGGCCTGTGACGTGGAGGGAGGGAGGTGGGGGGGGGGCTTAATGGAGCTCTACCTCTCCTCTACTCAACAAACCACTCAAGGTGAAATGCATGCTCCCAACAATATAATTCCTCTTTCTGTCAGAGTCCAAACACCTCCCATATCTCGCTGTGTGCTGTATCAATAAAGCTCCTTGTTGTGAGGCAAAAATGATTAGATCTCCTGCGGGCAGAATGAAGCTATTGTGAAGAATGAAGTTATCCTTCGTATATGATTAGGCCTTCTGTTTTGCTTTCACTAGAGGCATCAAGATCAAATCAGGGAAAGCCATGATGACAGCATCCATGATATACTGGCTGCTGCAGCTTGCTGTCTGTGTTCAATCTCGGGGCCCTGGATACATATTTTTGGCCTTGGAGTGATAACTTAGCCTGCGTTTTGCCAGTCCTGTTGATACAGTAGTTAAATGCTGTTTTAAGCACTTGGTCTTAATGGCAGCGAGTTCCATTTTTCGGCAGAATTGGGGGTCTGGCTCAGGACAGCAAATAAATCCAAGATAAGTCAAATTTAACATAACAGAGTTTGAGGACAGCAGTACAAAAAAATCACTTTCACATGTTTTGTGCTGATGGTTAATACAGATTTTCTGAGTACAAGTCCTCCAACAAGAATGATGGACTCAACGGACTGGTGAGAAGCTTTTACTAACTTGTACTTTCCTTTGAAGTTCTCAGCCTTCATCCCTCTTTTAATACTCTGGAATTGAGACCACAGAGACCTCATGTGACACTGGTGCAGCGGGGAGGCAGGCGAGGCTCTTACCTTCTGATCGGGCAGCAGTGGGTTCGTCTGCAGTGAACTCAAATGGCCGTTGATGAGCGCTGTGGGTCTGTCGTGTTCGCAGAACAGGCTGCCGTTGATATAGTGGAACCGATCCCCGGGGACAAGTCGGTTCCGGCAGGTGGAACATGTGAAACACTGCAGGGAGGGGGACAGACAGAGAACCCATCACAACCGGGCCCGAGGAACACAAGGCAGCACTCGGCCCTATTATGTAATAACACCTCTGAACGCAGACATGCGGCTGTACAACTGTATGCAGGTTTCACTGGTGGCTTAAGGTGGAAAATACTGGTAATATAGGGCTCTCCTTGACCGGTTGATTAATGGTTTGAACCGGCAGAAAAAGCCCAAATTGATGTAATGAAATGTTTTATTTTGTCTGACCCAAAAAGCACAAAATATTTAATTTACAATCACATAAGACAAAGAAAAGAAACTGGAGCAAGGTGACTTTAATGACAGCAGCTTTATTGTGGTGCCATATTTAAATTCACATGTGGTCAATTCAATTTAGTAGAACTTTATTTATTCTGGGAGGCGCCATTGTAAGCAGCAGCCAACATCCAAATAGGCACAAGAGGGATAGAAAAAGTATTAAAACACAGTGTTAATCACGAGGGTCTTCAGTAGTGTTTTCTTACTTTATCCAGTCCAAAGTTTCATAGAGGAAACTTGAGTTTACCTTCAGATGGTACACGTTGCCCTGGGCCCTCATCACCAGTTCACTGGCTGGAATGGACTGACCACAAGCGCTGCAAGCTCCACTGTTTCCAAATAATCTGAGGAGAGATGAAGGACAAAGTGTTAACCGTGCAACCATTGCATGCATCTGCGTCGATTTAGCCTTGCGTAATGTAAACTGTTTGCATCCGCTCTTCTGTATGCCGAGGATCCGACTTACTGAGTAGTACATTCAGTGCTAAGTTCTCTGTTTCCCAGCTCCATTTCTACATTGAAGTGACGACACACAGGGTGGAGAAAGAGAGACACAGGATGAAGGAGGAGAAAATCATCACGGCATCGATGGAAAAATAAATCCTCCAGCAATGAAACAGCGTATTACTTTGGTGCACATTTTTTTTGCAAACTAATAATAACCTGGAACATAAGCAATCAGCACCTAAGAGGATTTGATTGTACATCGAGGCGGAGACATAGTGCTTTTGCCATTAGGACTCCTGTGAATGCTCTGTCAGTGCCGTGTTTCCATTAGAAGCCCGTAGCTACTCGGGTTGATATATAATGTGCATGGGTTAACCTTTTCAATCATGGTGTCAACACTTTAGATTTGCTTCTGCTCATCTCTTTCGTCCCTAACCCTCTCCCTCTCTCTCTATCTCTTTCTCTCTCTCTCCCTCCCTCCTCTTGATAATGAAATGCTTGCTCCAGCTTCCCTTCTATCTTCCTTCTGAGTCCACAATTTAGATTACTTCATCTCGGTGAGCAGCAAACTGAATGAAATTTCGATTTGAGCAGAAAGTAATTTACTGGGATCTGGACCCATTTGTCATCATATCTCACCGGGTGTTTGCTCTATCACTGCACTTTTCCTAAGCAATCAAATAAGACCACGGCATCTGACATGCTCTGGAGAGGAGGGGAGAGAGGGATGGGAAAGGGAAGAGATGGGGGGGGTGTTAAAATTGGTGTGTGGATCAGATAAAGTTGTTTGGCCCCCAAAAAAATCTACCCAGAAAAAACAAGAGGAAAGTGTTGTAAGAATTGCATTTTTTTTTAGGACAATCATACGGAAAGTATTTACAAAATCATGATAGTGTGATAAATGCTTCTACCATCCCAACCATAACCCAAGCAGTTGTCAGATATATTGACGAACAAACAAGCCAGAGCTCTTTGCAGAGGAACACAGAAATGGCTTTCAATAAGACAGCCAAGGCAGAAGCAAATTTTTGTCTTGGCACCATTTGGAAAGGCTCCATCAAAACTCAATTTCAGAAACTAATTAACTGGAGACTGTCGTCACAACGCTGCCAATTCCCTGCTTTCACTGGGACAAACATGATGGTGGAAATGAACATATAGGCCTCACTTTAAGACTCTTATGTTCATGCAATGCTGGAAAAAAAAGACATTTCTGCGCATCAAAAAGTCAAATTAAAAGACAACAGGATGTTTTCACGGTGGCCTTTTATATGGAACTCATACCGGGTTAATTATATTACGGGGGGATAGCTCCTGATAGCATTTGATTTAAGGAGCCAAAGCCTTTAGGTGCTCAATTAGGTTGCTATATTGGTTTGAACTTGGGCTCTAATGGCCTCTTCTGTCAGTGACCTACAGCGCTGAGGTGAAGCAGAAACCCCAGGTCAGTATAATTAAGGCCAGGGGACTCTTTAATTGCAGTGACACATCTGGTTTCAGCTTTTTTCTCCAGAAGAAGTCTGATATGTTTCTGGAGGATGGTTTTATTGTGATTTATCTGTTTTGTTCCCCCCCGGTTCTGAACTTTGCTACAAAGCAACATAGCTGATTAAATTAAATAACAAAGGAAAAAACACATTTGGAGCCGTCTATACAGGCAATGACTATTGGATTTCATTTCAGCACTGACTGCCAGGTGAAATATAGCATGGCTTGCTGCTAGGCTGTCTGGTAAATGCAGTCCTCATTCACCAAGGCCTTTGAGTAGGGTAAAATTACCCCACAACAATGATTTCTGCAACACAGTCCATTAAAAATGCTTCTCTACATCAGCAGCCAAAGCACCTTAAAAGCACTAGGCCATATTGATACTGAAGCGGGGCTTTGCATAATGGCAAGAGCTGCATTAGAGGAAAAGGGTGGAGGGGCTGGGGACGGGGTGGGGAGATTGCGAGGATGAGGGAGGGCATGCACGGATCTGTGTTGTATATGTGCATGTGTTTTGGGAAGAGGGGGATGGGGAGGTGTGTAGGGATGGAGGGTGGCTGGCGGGGGGGGGGGGATCAGCCAAATTACACTTGGTTAATTCAGAGTAACAGATCTGGCCCCAAGAGAATTGAAGGCCTTGAATTAATTCTGTTATGACAAATCAAGATAAACGTTTCCCTTAAATTGCAAGCGATTTAATTAATTTCTGAGATCCCTTTTTTTCTCCTTGCCTAATAGTTCACATTCTCTTGTGCTGTCATAGTGCTTGAGTGGGCAGACTTCAAAGTAATATTAAATAACCAACCATTAGATTTACCTCACACGTTCTATTGGAAAAGTGCCATTTAATTACCTAGGCTTATTCAATTAAGGGGACAGCATTCTCCCTGAATCCAGCAGCCACGAGTAAATTAATTCTCCCTCTACTAGCAGCCGGCAGAAATAATATCACCTCCAGCTTAAAACAACATGATCCCCACAGCAAATTCAACTTCACCTTAAAGTTTGACATTAAAGCTTCTGGTGGAAGGACAGCGTGAAAGGCAAGGAGGAACGCTTGTCCAGCGATGTTTGTGAATATTCCTTCATAAGGAGACGCCATCATCCCATTACAATTGTGATGTGATGCGCTTCTATTCCTGATCAATTAGATGGGAATCTTCATATCAGCTGTGTTAATGTGAGTTTGGAACTATGTTGTATGGGGAGTTACGCAGTCTGTTACAAAAATGAGCCTGTCCCTTTAAGATGAGAGCAAAAAAAAAAAAAAAAAAAAAAACAGCAGCAAATGGCCTTCGCAATAATCCCTCTTCTCTATCTGTCTCTCTCTCTCTCAAAAGCCAATTTGGTTAATTAAATGTTTTGTTTGCAGTGTGGCTCTCATTCATTTCGGACACGTCATTGGGAGCGGATACAAGCCAGGGACCAGATCTCATTAGATAAAACCCATCAGGACTAAAGGAAATGGAAGGGGACTATAATTAAAGCATTTAATTGTGTAGACTCACTGTCAGATGTTTTTTTTCTCCCCCGCTCCTACCTTTATCTCTACAGAGATCTCGTGGTTCCATAATATGCGTTTTAGCTCCTCCACCAAGCATGCTCTCATTATAAGTGGAAAGGTGTATCCACATTTCCCCCCCTTCCAATTTTAATTATGTTATAGTCCCATTATGAATGAAGTACCCCATTGACTTCCTCATCCTTTTCATGAGGTGGCTGTGAGAGAGCGCATAGACACACTTTAGATTTAGAATTATCTGTGCATATTTAATAGCAGTGTTGCATGTCCATGTTGACCCATTTAAGTTTATTAATGCAGAAGAAACCAGAAAGCACTCAGTAAGCACAGACCTCCGCCAACGCCATTGCTGCTAAAACATGAACAATCAGCATAGTTTTAACGCAAAAGAACACTTTCTGTCATTTCTGCTGGTGTTCGGGCCTCTGAAAGAAGAAATGGACGTGTGCAAAATATGTGTATTCTATTTTGTATCACTGTGATGGCCATGATGACTTTGCTTTACTCAGATCAGCCTCATGCCAAATTAAGTAATACCACCTAATTCCTTGACCCTGGAAACCTCCTCCTCGCATTTGGAATCATGTGTTTATCTTCTGTAGTTCATGAGTTATCAAATAAAATTGGATTTTCCATAATGGTGGATCCAGATCCAGATCTTCTTACCTTTCACAGATACATGAAATCCATTTAGAAGACTCTGGATCTGCATTATCTCGGCTACATATTGGTGGCAGTGTCATGTCTCTACCCTTCTCTGTTACCGCACTGTGACCCAATACATACCAACCCCCTCCAATTATAGTTTTAATCTCCCAGATCCGGATTATGATACAGATCTGGATCCTATAGCGCATAGTGGTGGAACATCAGGAGACGTCCTTGCCCAGGCATTTTCATTTTGATTGTTCCATAATTAATTTTCATGATATTGACAAAATGTTAAAAAATAATAATAATAATAATAATAATAATAATTTTAAAAAAAATCTGTATCTGTACCCGGATGCACCTAAAATTAAATCAACTCTTCCTTGGCCCAAGATCTACCCTTATCTATCTTGCTGACAAACAAACAAACAAACAGGGGTGATCACATAACATCCTCTAACTCTTGTTGGTGAAGGTGTGTTCTGAAAACTGGAAGAGATATCAATCACACTGGGCTGAGTATTGGTGCTCAAAGCTTTTAGTTATCAGCCAAAATAACCCTGTCCTAAGTATTATTGAAACTTCTGCAGTCCAACAACAATAACTACATTTGATTCTTCTTGTACCCAGATCAAGTAAAAATTTGTATGGTTTTGCTCGCAGCCAGTCACCACAAGTGTTTTTTTTATTCTTTTATTTAATACGACATATTATTGGCCCACTACCGCAGCAGCTATAACCAATACAGTCTGGTGTGGTGAAGTCAAGCATGGCATATTTGACAGAGTTGGCAGTTCAGCGTGCCGAGATGCCACCAAGACGTTTTTACGTTGGTGTGGTGACCAACAAAAATAAAATATAGGAGGAATATTTTAAGAAAAACTGGGAATATGAGTAACATCTAAAAAAAAAAGTATCAAATGAAGTTTACTATTGGTATCGGTACGACTTTAAGGCTGACATTGTTACAAGTAGGTCATTACGAAACAACATCCAGCCCTATTTGAATAGACATAAAAGTGCAGGAGAACAATAGTCCACACAGTAAATAGTAGGGTAAAAATCAATGCCATTCTTGCACCTGAGGGTAAGTCAAGAAAGTTACTTGAACTTTCAGTAAACTGCGCCTTGTGCCGTCTCGTCAAACTGCTCTTCATTACCTGGATGCGAGTGTCATCAATAACCTCTGGTTGGGTATCTGGCACACCTACTAGAATATTTAAAAAGGTTCTCCTTCCTAATTAAATGCTGCTTTCTGTTATATAATAAAGACCAACGGGATGATCTGTACATGTCTTGCAGAGCAGTCATAAATCTTACAAGACCAATTTTCTGTCCTTCAGTTGACCATGAGCAGCAAACAGCACTGACATGCAGATGGCATGCAAAACAACCCTTCTGCTTCGTGCTCTGTCAACATGCCAGCGTGTTTGACCTCCTTTAGGGTAGACAAGGGAGACTTCAACCAAGATGCTTTAATGACCACTGATGATCCTAGTACAGTTTGGAACACACGTTCCACAAAAATACACCCAATCTGAACGAAAGATCTCATGATTTCTGACGACACAATATTCTTTATTCCTAATATAAGATTTATTTTCTTTAAAAATGTATGCAAAATCAATTTTCTTACTAATACTAAACATTCAGAACAGAAATGACTTCATTTAATCGTGATGATAACAACCAGTGACGATCTCCTTTAAATTTAAATAACGGATACATGCAGTACGGAGTCTTTTTCTCACCTGATGTAGTCATTTCTGCAGAGGATCATGCCACTTTTTGTGTAGCAAGACGTGCCGATTTCGCCCAGCTGGGCCTGGCAGCAGGAGCACTTGAGGCATCGACTGTGCCAGTAGCTGTCCATGGTGTAAAGGAGGAAACGGTCTGCAATTTTGCCCCCACAGCCTGCACACCGCTTCCAGGTCAGAGAACCTGTGCTCACCGCTGGTGGCTGGCTGCTGACTCCAGGATTCACCATTGTCCCTGAAAACACACAAAAGACAATATTAACAGTGCGCTGGTTGTCACACCCAGACCCTGCAGAGGTCACAGGACTGTCCCTGTACAACAGAGTAATAACGCCATGTGCACCACGAGTGAATTTATCAATTAGACAACTTGAAAGTCCAGCCCTTTGAACAACTTGTTGCATTAGCGTGGTCTTTGCACACTGCAAATTGTAGCTAAGCCCAATTTCTGATCTCACAGAGGAAACAGTTCTGAGTCCTGCTCAGCAACAACAGAGCTACGACTCATTTAGTGAACTAATCTGCCCTCGATCTCTGTCTCATCCCTGTGCTGTTGCTTCATTGGACCTCTCATGATGAATGTCTGTTAACTGAGAACACCAGGAGCCAGGAACAATTATGCAGCATGAGCTTTTGTTGAGCTGTCCCAAGAAATTCTAAATAGCACAATACTTTCACGCACAATCCCCCACTTTAGTGCCGTTTGAATAGCTGGGAGGTGGTAAATGAATAGTGTTTGACAAGGCTGAAAACAGACATGGCTTCAAACTGATATGTGGCATGGTGGGCTCTTGTGTTTACAAACACTTGATGCTTTGCGTGGCCTTTGCCCTGAGCAATGAATATGATCCGTCTTGCCACTAAAAACCAACATTTAACAGAACTTAATTGGGACGCAGAGCCATGATACACCACAGACCCACTGTGATGATGCTAAGAGTTCTGATCTAATGCAATGCAGACATTTCCACCCACAGAATTAATGTGGGTTCTTTTAAATGTAATCCTCTCCAATTTGGTCAGGCAGACTACATGGATAAAGACAAATCTGTGTTGAAAGGCAGGTAGGCTAATTAGAGCTGGGGGGTGCACACAGAAAAGCATTCAGTAAGCCCATTAGCGATGGCTCTTAGGGACAAACCACAGCATACCTGAGTGCTGATCTAAAATGAGATGCATCAAAACCTGAAAGTGACTCCCTGGATAAACAAGACGGGCCATCGTCAAGTTTCATTCAGAGAGGAGTTTCTTTTTTTGTCCGCGGAGGAATGGAGGGGACAGGAGGAGAGGAGGAGGGGGGAAGCTTTTAACTTAAATGGGCTAACTGAAGTAATTACACGGGCAGGCAATTTGGGCGCAGTGACCAAGTCATGGAAATAGAGAAGGCGAGAGGGAAAACATACCAAGCAGTCATGTGCTAAAAGCTCCTGTCCGCTGGCTGCTGCTTATTAATGGAAAATGAAAGAAATGTAGCATCACGTTGGCGTTATTGCGGGGTAAATGCGTGAGTAGGAGACACGGGGGAGGAGGAGGAGGATAATGTCGCTGGACTAGCACAGGCTATCAAATATCTTCGCTAAAACAAAGACATACCAGAGAGAGACACACAGGTAGAAGCGACGAGATTAAGTTCTAGAGTTAACGAGCCATGATTAGAGAGAATAAAACACATTTAAAGAGTCGCCATGCAACACAGACGTAGTATCATCCAGCACCCACCTCGTTTGTCTCTTTTAAGAGTAATGGCTGTAAAGTTAATGACTTGAAGCGTTGGTAGGAAACACGTATGTTTCAGCAGTCCCAAAAAGTACAGGTACTACCGACACACTACGTGCGCGGTCTGCCACCAGCTCCGCGCGACAGCGAACCTCAAAGAGGACTGGAGCTCGGATACTGGCAAAAAGCGGAGGACCGAGCAAATGGAGTTATCAGATAGTATTTCCACTGGACGGCTCCCGTTTGACTGTTGCTGCTTTTGAGCTATTTGTTTCGTTGAAACAAAACGAGTCCATTGCAAGACGTCAGTACTGGTCTACATGCCGTAATTTCCTCAGACCAGAAGTGTTCTAGCAAAAGTAAACGGAGAGATACAGCGAAGCTGGCGGAGAGGTTGTGACTGACGGTCCCCCCGGTCGGTTCGTCCCGTTAGCTGCTTGTTCTACATGTGTCGGTGACAGGAAGAAACCTCCTGTAAAAAAACTCTTTTAACCGCGTGACGAAAGTGCCGTGGTAGCCAATCGGTGCGCAGACCATTTAAGAGGAATAACAAATCCAGCCAATCAGACAGAGGTGAGATTTACTTGGTCACCTAAACGAGGATGGAAACAGAAGTGAACTATAGAGACGGACCGTGAATGTGCGAGAGAGCCGGAGACGTCTTTGTAAAAATGTATATTATAACCGAGCAACAGAGAAAACCTCGTAATAAACCCATTCATAGTGTGTACTGTTTAATAAGATCAATAATAAATTGTGTACTTAATTATCTTTTCTAATCACTAATATTTTTAAGAGGTGTGATTTATTATAAATTGGATGGATCGCCTTTTCGACAGTTCCATCATTTTTTCTAATATAATCTGCATGGCAACATCCAGTAAACTGCATTCATGTCACGTCCGTGTTTAATTAGTTGACATTCAATAACCACTTAGTTTACAGAGGGTGACTCCAACCTATGGGAAATATGGCATAATAGCTGCGTAGTGGCGCCATCGTCTGTCACTGAAGATAATCGCAGCAAGGCCTGCTGTCGTTTACAACCTCATTAAGCCTCAGGTCGTTGGTTTCAACACCTATTAAGGCTAATCTGCATAACCTCGATTTAGCTGAAATTCTTTAACTCATTCTTCTTAGAAGTTTAGATTTTCACCATCATGTGAGACTTAAAGACAAGATACACTGAAAGCCAGTGTTTTTCTAAAATGTTGTTGAAAGGGAAGGGAATTCCTCCTTCATATTCAGCGTTTACCGAAAGAAAAGCTAAATGTGCTGCAGTGTAGCAGTCACAAATTATTCTGAGAAAAACAAGTGACGTCTCCCGTTCGACTCAAAAAGTGTTCCTATTGGAGAAAAGTTACCTCAGAGAAAAGTTGTTTGAGATTCACAGGGTTGAGTGGTTTTACATGACAAAACAGCTTCATTATAAGTTGCCCCTGGCTTCATTAGAAAGACATCAGATGTATAAAGATGATCTTTTTCTTGAATTTAATTGTGTAATTATTCTTGCAGCTCCAAAGAGATTGTGCTGCATCAAGCTGATTTCCCTTTGGCAAAGCCAGTGCTACTCCACCTTGGTTTGAGCCACATTCTCTTGACACTCTCATCAAGCCTCTCACTCACTAGAACAAAAAACCACGGAAGATGGCAAAGAATATCTTTTCCACCAAGGATTGATTAATTGATATAAATGATTAAAACAGTGGGAAATTATGAAATGAATTTGAAAAGGGGCCTCACAGGAACAGCTTTGTTTGTTCCGGGCCTATTTTAATGAGCTTTTCATAAATGGGCTGGAGAAATTACTCGGCGTGTTCTTTTCTGGAGCTCTTTTGCAAAATAATTATGGCTAGTTGAAGTGAGGAGGAGGATGTGGAGGGGTCAGGGAGCTGTGAGGGGTAGAGGGTTAGGAGATGAGGAGAGGATGGGGGGGGGGGGGGGGGGGGGGGGGGGTGTTCCCTCAGAAATTGATCATCTCCTTTCTCCGCTGAGATCTTGCAGTCCTGTGGCAGATTCCAAGTAGCATGAAGCACACAAGATTTTTTAAAAAAGCAGCAAACAACAATATGGCAGGACACTATTTCAATGTTTAAACAGGGATAAGAGAGTGTCTGATGTGGCTCTCAGTGTTGATACTCCCCACAGGGGTGATCTCACCGAGATGAAAAGGAGACCACAGTGGTCTATAATGAAGCTGCTTGTCCTGTGGGAAAAAGCAGAGAGCCACATTCAGCATGGTGGTTCACTTCAGACTGGGATTCACTCTGTTTTATTCTATTAACATGACATTAAGCCACAAAGAGGCCGGTTTCACTCTGCCACAGGCAATCCTCTGACTAAACAACATGCACGTTACCATAACTTTCTCTCACGCTCATTTCGTAGGATCATATTGGATTGTTTACCACGGCGAAGTGTGGCCATGTCCTCTGTTTGTGATATAGCATCACACACTTGGCAGAGCCGACTGATGAGGGAAGATTTGAGTTCAGATTATCTACAGATAGAGACTGACTGAACGGAGGCTGGTGCACTTGGCAGAAAGATCTCCGAATGGAATCTTCCAAGTAACTGGCTACTTAGCTAAAAATACATTAGGAATATTTTGACATTTTGGAAAATACATTAATTTTCTTTCATACCTATAAGTTAGATGATGAAATCTATACCACTCTAATACCTGTACATGAAAATATGAAGCCTAACACAGCTAGTTATGTTATTGAGTGTGCACATGCTGCCCGGATGGTTCCTTTTTCCTGGTTGGGAAGTTGTTTTTTGACTTTAGTTTGTTCATAAGCTTTCATTTAATAATGTAGGAACAGCATGGATGCTACAAAGAATTCTGTATTGTATTTTATATCTCAGAGCATTTAAACATTTTTTTTTCACAGTTAGAAGTTTGAAGCTTTACATAGCAAAATGATTTTGTCACAGACTTCTAGCTGCATCATTACATTCCCTAAAGCCACCAAAATATTGCTTTTTTACTAATTAATATTGCTTGATGAGTGGACAGAGTGGTTGCATGCAAGCAGTTTATTCAATAAATTAATTAATATGAACATTAACCAAATATTTAGTTTCATATATGGACAGAAACTAACTGTCATAATTAAATCATATTACAAATTACATGAATGCAAAAAAGATATTCAATGCAGGAATTTTAAAAAGTGTCTAACCATCAACCAGACATCCCTTCATTTGTCATGTTTCTACATCTATTACATCAAGGC
Source organism: Chaunax sp. Z400 (assembly GCA_037577475.1). Classification (NCBI taxonomy): domain Eukaryota; kingdom Metazoa; phylum Chordata; class Actinopteri; order Lophiiformes; family Chaunacidae; genus Chaunax; species Chaunax sp. Z400. The sequence continues at coordinate 5,154,924 of CM075188.1, forward strand.
CTCAGTAAGCGAGGTGAGGTGTTTTTCACGTGAATTTTCCCAGGCAGGCACTCCTTTTTCAGATTATCCCAACACCTCATGAATGTACTGTTAGCTTAGCATAAGAGGTGGAAACACAGGTAGTCTGTGTCTAGGTAATCTGGCAAATCTCCAAAAATGTCAAAGAATGTACAAATCTTCTGCAACATTTGGAGCACAACAACCAGCTCATTCAACTAGTTGAACATTTATCAACAGTTTTTTTTTATATAAAAGTCTGTTTGATGTCAAAAAAGAACATTTCTGGTGTTTGTAGGATGATGCTATTATGCCAAAACATCAATATGCTCCAGTTTTTAGAGACTACACATGCAATGGGTTGAAATGGTATGAAAATAAGCACATTCAGAATGACTAAATTAATGTGATCGAACCCTTCAATCGGAGTTCATGACTGTGTTGATGTGTCTTGTGGTGTATTCTCTGGATTCCTGGTTTCCCATGTGGTTCCAACTCAACTCGGGTCACTAAACAATGGAGCAGCCAGAAGTGTTTTGCTCAATATTTCCCTCTAATTTATGTGTTGGTATTGATTTGGTTCATTTATGGTTTGCAATTAAATACAGAACAAATGATCTTATATAAATGGAGACTTGGAACTCAGTAAAGACCCCCCTGTATGTCAGTGGGTTTCTTTAAAGCCTGTGTTCGTAGTTCTTGATTTTCATCAACTCAGCTTCTGACAAAATGTGTGAGGACCAATACAAATATGTCACTTTATGGTTGTCTGTATTCAAAACGTAAGCCCCAATCAGACAGCATTTTTCATTACGGGCCTGTTGCTCCTTTATTCCGCCCCAAAGTCTGTTCGAACGCGACGAAGGCATAATGGGCAAAATAACAGCTAAACTAGGGAGATAGTGATATATGATACATCATCATCATACATCACGCCTCTTAATGTTGCAGAACGCCAGCTTACACTGTGAACCCACACACCGAGGTTGTGACGCCTTGAGCTGGTCCAGTTTGAACACACCGAAGGGGTCACAGAGGGGGGAATTCATTTCGGGTCTGTTGCGGAACGCCTGTCTGAAAGTGGCTGTAGTTACAAGTCACACGTACACAATACAGATTAGTCAGTAGTGAGCAAAAATGTATTAGCAGTATTTCTTGCCTCGAAAATATTTTGAGAACATTTTGAGAAACATTTCTTCAATCATTTGCTTTATTTATGAGACCGAGATGAAGTTCGATGTTAGTTTCATGTGCGTTAAATTCTGTGTTAAGGGCAGGACTTCTTTAACCTAACTTAGCATAAAGACTGGAAACAGGGGTAAAAAGCTAATTAAATTCTTATTTATACTGTATTTCAGCCTGCAAATGAGTATGAATGTAAAAACAATAATTAATTGTTGTGTTAATAATCATTTGTGATTCATGCAGCTAGAAATCCAACCAGCTGACTTTGACCAACTGGAATCTCACAACCAATTAGATGTTAAGAGGGTTTGTCAAACATGGCCTGAGATACCAAAACATCATCTGACCAACAGATGTGGCGTGGCAGTACCAAGGTGGTTTACTTGTCAAGTTTGGCTCCTAGAAAGCCGGGGCTGAGTCAGATAATAGGACCTGCAAAATGCAACTTCAATTACAAAGCAGGGACTTTTGTTCCCGCAAATTAACTTAACTTTAATCTCATATCTGTATAGGATTTGCAGGATTTCTTTACCCGTAACACTTCATAATGAAACCATCTAGTCTGTCATGACAGTTTCATATAAATGTAATGTATTTAGTATGTTTTTGATGGATCAGGGTGCACATTTTCAAACACATCAGAAGCCCTTAACAGTGATGAATGTGCACAACAGAGCCAGAGATGTGGGTTGATGAAATTCAGAAACTAAATGACAGAGAGGCAAAAGCAGCTCTTCCTTTAAGTGTTTTAATCGTTGTATAATTGCCTCAGCACACTATTCCAGACTCCCTGCATGCACACACATACAAACACAAACAGAACACCATGTGCTACCTCCGACAACACTGCTTTAATGAAATGTCGTGAATCCTTAATGAGTCTCAATGTCTTGTGATAAATTTCATAATTATTCAAGCTCACACAACTGAAGTGGGAAATTCATCAGTCAAAGCAAATTAGTTGGGATCCATTAGGGTTCACTGTCTTGTAGGCACATTCACTTTATTAGCTCCTTACACCCATTGCCATAATTGGGAGCATATTTCATTTGGCTCTAACCCCACTTTACTGTATGACCGTTCTTTTTATTAACAGCAACATGCTCCATACTGCAATAATACAGCGTGGGAGATGATTTTGTTCTTGTATCTAAACTAGGCTCTGTATTTCTGAATGGCATTATGTTGCATTCTCAAAATTTGCTATTTTTTCTGTCAACAAGGCAACGTGTCACATCTACCCAATCCATCTTTTATTGATTTATCTAAAACTTAACATGAAGAAGTGGTAAGGAGCAGTGATATCTGCTCGCATTAATGCACATTAAAACAAGCCAATAATGAAAGAAGGTTTTGTCTTTTTGTGAGGAGGCCACGGTCTGAGCATGCAGCTCCTTGTTGATCAGTGGCACACTGCAGAGGGGATAATTTCTTTAGGATGACTGATGATGGCTTCCACTCACAGATGCCTCCCTTGTTTGTCTTGGGGTTCGCCTTACCCCTGCTCCCTCTCCCTCTTGCTCTGACAACCTGCAGACATCTCAGATGAGAGACATTCTTCCCACAGAGACACCAAGTCTCAGACATGGAAGAATGAACAGCAAAGTCTCTCTGTTTTGTGTCGAGACCATGAAAAACCGATGGTAGGGTGTGGAGGAGTTGGTTGAGTTTCAGGATTTGTGGGGATTAGGGACCAGGAACAAATGCGAGTCAAACAGTTGAGATCATTCTTAATACAACATTAATTTGAAAGACAGCAACTTGAATTGATTTCAAATAAATGGCCTTTGACAACTACATGTCTGAACATTTCAAAACAATTTCAGCAGTGTAATGTTAGAAGTTTCATCAGCACTTTTTGGAATTTGTTTTAGATGCCTTTTGAGAGGCCTCGGTTTGTGAGCAATGAGATTATGGGCCTTATTTATTCAGGAGAATGACAGCAATGGTTGTTCTAATGAACAGCTCTCTTGACAAACATGCTTGTTTGAATTATAGCGATCTCTAGTGAGATAGTGATCTCTCTTATAGGATGGAAACCCTTAGTGGGAGGAGGTCAGATGGTTGGGTCAGAAACCGTATGACTTTAAGACAACAGTCAACATTGGCTTTGCTTCACCATTACCACGGGCTTCCTTTAATTTTAGCCATTAGCCATCAATTTGAACCCAAACCAAACTATTTTCCTTGACTTAACCAAGTTATTTTTTCCACCTAAATGTAACAAAGATTTCTCCTTCTTTGTATGCTGTTTTTGTCCGACATCTAAACCTAACCACACCTCAAATTTGGTTAGTTCAGTTAATCATTCTTTTAGTTTGGAGGACTTGTTAGTATTTGCTTGCTGGCCTAAAGCCTTCAGTAGCACAGACACTGAAACAAATATAACCCTTGTCAGCAGGCTATTTTGTTGCATCTGTGCTTATTTGGTGTTTTTATGGCTTTGTTCATACCAATGGTAGGGATGGATGGTAGAGTAGCACATAGAAAGTTTGCTTTCTACAGACCAAGTTTTTGTTGCATATGTGACAACACACAGTTAAATGTCAACGGGGGCCCTAACACATTAAAACTCCACACTTTTCTGTGTGGAGTTTGCATGTTCTCCCTGTGTCTGCGTGGGTTCTTCTTCCTCCCACCACCAAAAATGTGCAATATAGGTGAATTGGTGACTCTAAATTGACCATAGGTGTGAATGTGAGTGTGAATGGTTGTTTGTCTTTCTATGTAGCCTAGCGATAAACTGGAGAATTGTCAAGGGTATGAACGTAGAGGGTTTTAAAAATGCAAAGAAAAACTTCTCTGTTTTCAGCTAAAATGTTGCAGTTTAAATGGGGTCTAAGACTCTTCAGGGAGATTGATATCAAAGGACATCTGTCCTGAGCAGTAAGATAGATCCCCCCATGGAGTCTAGACACTGGTGGTGGTGGTGGCTAATGACTCTGCTGAGACTGATGAGGTTGGTGAAATGATGAAGCTGGTGAATCTGTGAAGACTTGGAGATGAAGGAGAGATGGAGGGTGCGCACAACAGCAGCATGAATGAACTAGAGGTACAGACAAAATCATATTTAAAATACATCAGCAAGATGATTGGCTAAAAATGCAGGTGTGTCTCTGTGCTATTGGATGGATGAGACCAGCTGATGAGAACAGCTGATATCTGATAGCTCAAGACAATGAGAGCAGGAAATTAAGACTGAGCATGTGTGAGAGGATGTGAATGACAGGATGAAATGAGAAATAAACTTTGGCCTAAGTGGAGTAAGAGTGTGTGTCTTCCTAATGTATCTTTAGCAAGAGCTTCATTACATTGAGATACTTTAGGAAATTTAGTTATTGTGTCTGTGAGATGGCGATGTTAGCATATCTGCCTTCAAGTTATGTTGATTTTTTTTTCATTATTTATCTAAATGGACTTTAGGATGAGACATTGCTGAAAGTTGAAGGGTAAACTCTATTTAATATTTTGAACCAATTGAGGCATTTTACAAAATGTTCCACAACAGGAGAGGCCTTGCTGTAATGTCTTGATTTCATTCTTTCCACATCATGGCCGTGTTTGTCCAAAGAGCCTCCACTGTGGAGCTGACCTGATTGAAAGGTAATAAAAATCTAAGTCGAACAAAAGAAAGAAATAAGCTACATTCAAGCACGCGCGCGCACACACACACACACACACACACACTCAGACAGAAAATAGCACCCTTATCATCCCCATTTCATTTAGAGTTGATTGCTGTCGGATTATAATGCAATCACCACGCTGTGTGAGCAGTAACTATGGGAACTGGTTTTAACTGTTTATCTTGCCAGAGATCTTAATTTAAGTTTGAACACTCCGGATCACTTAGATGTGAGAGACATGGGAAATTGACAAAAAGGGGACAACAAAGAGAAGGGAGGGAATGGGAGCTGTGGAAGAAAATTGAGAAACAGACACTTTCTTGTTCTTTCTGTTGTATTTCATGTGCAATTTAATTTGTCTTGCGGAGAGAAAATCAATTTATGATGACAATCTGTGGGGTAGTAATGAAAGCGGTGGAGTTCCTTTGCCATGGGAAAGTTTCTGCTGGAGAATGCCACTAATCTTGGCAAAATGAATCATTCACACTTTATTTGGACATCTGTGCTAACCCCCACCCTCCTCCTCCAGACTTTCATTCATTTGTGACAGTTTTATTACAACTTGTGCAGGTGGCTGGAGGCTCAAGAGCCAAAAAGAATGCTGCATGGAGATGGTCCAAAATGTTGAGGAGTTGTTGAGTTTATAATGATGTTTCCTCCATGCACTAAGGCTGTCACTCGGACATTCTTTACTAATATACTACCAATAGCTGAAAAGTGTTTGTCCTGCTGCAGAATGCCTCCCACTCTGCTGCAGTTGACTCAACAAAGATGTTTGACTTTAAGGTGTGAACAAACCCAGATTAACGGCTCTGAGGCTCTGACTCGTGTAAGCCTGAACTAACTCCATGCTAAATACAGGAAATTGCTGCCACAGTATCCATTGTGTAGTTTGGAAGCAGCTTTATCACCGTTCTGACATTCCAAGAATTCCTACAAAATATCTGCAAGTGTAGTCTTTTTCATTTTCCACCAAGTCCAAGTTAGGTTTACTTTATGTTCACTCTAAATATCTGAAGAGATGAGACATTATTTCAATACAGTGAATGAAATCTTTCATAAAGCAATGTGAGATGGTCACAGATTACACATTAGCTTTGCAGCTTAAGTCTCCTTCTTAAACTTACAAACATCAACACTCATCTTTTGTGCTTGCTCATTGAATGAGGATCAAAAACAAACATTCACAGAGGAAAAGTGCACTGCCAATGTCAGTTTGGAGGCTAGGTAGCTAATTGCATGCTCAGCGGTACCATTATACAGCATGTAAACGTAGCTGCAAATGTCATTTTACCACTAACAACTCAGTTTCTGCACATGATATGTTGGCTGCAACTTTTCCTACTTTGTCTCTCACACTGTGGCTGCCTGCCAGCTGCTGTCAATCAAAAACAGACACGTTCACTCTGTTCAGCTGAGATAAAAAGGGACATTTCAGATTTTCCCCCAAATACCTTTTATCTCTCTTTTAATGATCTAAAATAATTAGAGTGCATTGAAATAACATGTTAACATTATTTTTGGCACCACAGAAAGGGATGATTAAATGGGATTTCAGATGGATTTTAGGCATACGTATGCTGTTACTGGTGACAACAACTCTAATGGTAACTCTGCCATGCATGGGCTTTGGCCTCCTGCATCATGTCCTGTGTGTTTGTAGCATTTCCTGATAGATTCCAATTTGAGAAAGGCAGATTCCACCCATTAGAATGAAAACTACTACAGGGAGGCAACTACAGTACAAAATGCTAATATCTTGAGGGTTTAAAAAACAATTCCTCTCCTGATTCTACTTGTTTTGATTAGTTCAGTATGTACCAGTGAGAGGAAATTATCACCGATCATGAGGCCACATTCAGCGTTGATACTCTCCTCGGTTCAGCAGTACGTTCTTTTGTTAGTGTCTCTCAGTTCAAGCCTACACGAGATAAGGTAATAGCTCAGCCACCAATTATTTATGACAACGGTATTGGACCATGATTGTTTCTTAGCTCTTGCTATCTTAATAAGATTTTGTCAAGTGGGTAATGTGCTCTCTTTAACTGTCAGCTCAAGGTTAGCTGTTCATTCGTACACTTCTAATGCCTCATGTTAAAAAAACAGCCATAAATTGTATTTAAATGGAGTTTGATAGATTGAAAATTTTTGTTTTATTTAACTTTAACGGCTCTTGTGTCATGATGTCATGATGTTGGTATGTGGGATGAGAGATGTCCCATCATGCATGTTAACCCATAGCTTTTGATTTGAATTCTATTTTCCTTTATATGTTTTTATTTTTAACTATAGCTACGTTTGCTTAATGTGATTTAGGTAATATGACATTTCAGCATGCTGTTTCACCTGCAGCATTACCTGAAAGTCTCATTTTGGTTGAATTGAATTCAACATTTTGGCTTGAAAATAGAGCTCTGATCATGAGCGAAAAACACAAGCACCGTCAGTGCTGGAACAAATGAGTAAAATCCTCCAGTCTCTTGAGCTTGCTATTGCGTAGGTCCTTGAGCTTAAGTCAAAAACCTGCACTTTAAACGTCTGAAAAATCCAGTATCAATAAGATGAACTTATTGGCAGTCTTAATGAAAGCAAGAGTTTGAAATCTCCAAATAGGAGATAGCACTATAGGTAAAATAATTAAAGTTACATTATTCTGAACATAATGACATTAAATTAATTTCAGTGTACCTTCGCCACTTCCTCTAATGCCCTGTATTATCCAGGACGCAAGCTGACTGAATTGTAAGCTGATGAGTGAAATGGAAATAAGTTGAAGTGGCGAGGTCAGTGATCAATAGGAAGTTAATTAATGAAGAGTATGCAATGTTGTGAAGAATGGATTTCCGATTGCCTATGATTGTGCTCCAATCATTGAAATGTCACCAGCATTACATTTAAAAGAAAATCTACCCACCTTCAATTTACCTTGAAATTTTAATCTGATAAAGGAAAATATTTAACTTTGCTGACAACCAACCTCATGCTGAATAAATGTTTTTGTGGACCCCGGAGTTGACTTGTGAGAAAAATTAATGAATAATTTGCAACTTTTCATGACTTAAAATTGTTGTATTAATGCTATGAATGAGGACCAGGCCACCGGGACCCAACACCACCACAGGTAGTGTATCAAACCCAGAAATAGAGGGAAGAAAGCTGGTATGAGTTAAGATAACAAGGCTTAGACCAAAAGTTGTTCTCTAACAGGCCTATTTCTGGCTAATGTCCAGCTGCTGGAACATAAAATGGATGAAATAAGAATCAGGCTCACTCAGGAATGGCAAATCAGTGAGTGATGTGTCTACATCTTTACAGACAACTGGCTCCATCACAGATCAAACCATTACACTGGATGGACGGATTCTCGTCAGAGCCAACAAAAGACTCTTATGAGAGAAGGGGCAGCAAACTCAATAATGCTTGGTGCTCCTACACCGTCAAAGTGGATGGACAAGGTTTTCCAGAGTTTTTAATGTTGAGATTACAGGCATTTTATCTGCAAGAAAATGTACCTGTTCCTTGCTATCTACATTCCTCCAGCACGACAGGAACTATATGAGGTCATCAGCAGTCACATGACAAAACAACCAGATGGTGTTGTTATTGTTGTTGGTGATTTTAATCAAAAAGACTTCAAATTAATTGTCCACATTCCCACCGTGGGGAGAAAACCCTGGACCATGTCTTTGTGAATATCCCTTGCAGAACCTATATACGGTCTTTATTTTGGTTAATCAAACAGTATCTCTGTGCTTCTCTGGCTTTTTTAAGGGTATAAAACCAACAGTCTCAGCCCTTTAAGTGTGGACAGATGAACCTACAGCAGCTCTACATGGGGTGTTTTGGGTGCACATGTTCAGAGAGCACTCAGGAGAACCACATCAAGCATGATGAATATGCATGAACAATGACATCATATGTATTGATAAGGTGATCACAAAGAAAAGAAAATCAATCTCCAACCTGAGAGCCTGGAAGATTGGAGAGATGAGGGCTTCAGGGAGTTAAAAAAAAAGAAGCTTTCATTCAAGTGACAAGGACCCATACAACTCTGCCAGAACAAGACGGAACAGTTAAGTTATGTGGCAGGTGATTCAAAATATCAGAGGCTACAAAAGCACCATGTGTGAGGCCATATACTGCTGGATGAGCTGAGCATATTTTATCCTCACCTTTATCTCCTCAGCAAATTGTCAGCTGTAGAGTCTCTGCCTCCAGGGAAAAAAAACAGAGAACAACTTACAGCTCAACATCAATAAAACCGAGGAGCTGATTGATTTTAGAAAAAGGAGCTGAGGTGAAGCAGGTAAACAGTTTTAGGCTCCTGAGAATCAACAGGAAAAACATACAGTGAGAGGACTTAACTTTTACAAAGGAGCAATAGAATGCTTCCTGACTGGACATGTCATAAACAGGTTTTTGCATGGACAGGACAGCCTCTGCAGTGTGTGAATAAAACTGCCTAGAACATCACTGGTGCTCATTTACTGAACATTTGTGATATTAGTGGGGTGAGGTGTCCAACGGATACTAAGAGTCAAATACCCGCCACACCCTGCCTGCATGAGAGACTCTTGAACTCATCCTCCATATCTAGGGACCTTTTCTTATTCAATAACTTTGTTAATTTTATTTTATAAGTTGCATAAATGGACTAAAACTAACATGTGTTGTACAGCAAAGTGTATAATCATCTTCAGCCTGATGATTTATTAAATGTTCACTTCATGTTTGAAGTTTTTAATTTACTTATTTCCAAAACTGAATTAAGATATATGTCAACTGCAGGCAATGAATCAAGATGTTATCAGCCTCCTTTGCATTTACTTTCATTCATGACATTTAAACAGCTTTGATCCAGATCATAGAGGGGCAAAGAAGAGGATCAGCTTTAAAAAAGAAAAAAATCAAAATGCAAATGAAGTGGGCAAGCATGGGCAAGAACTTCTAAAGTATATATGGTTAATGTAACATGTTTAAAGAGTGGAGAGGAAGCTAATAATGTCATTATGTGCTGTGTTTAAGATAGTGTTATGCACACACTGAACATAATGAGTATACTGTCCTTGACCCATGTAGAAGCACAGTGGGTCTCAGTGAACGATCCCTTTGAAAACAGATGTGGGTATTTTTTCCTTATTGCGTGTCGAACATCACTGCAGTGTTGTTCAAGCTTCAAAAGAGTGCATAAGAAAAGTTGTGCTGTGAAAGAGAACAAGGATAAAAATTAAGTTCTGATTACAATTATGGGATGTGACACTTAGCTGATTTCAAATCAGTGAGGCCAAATTTCACAAAGCCTGTCAATGGTGGCGTCAAGCTCACCAGATCCCTCCCCAATCAAAAGTTTGCTCTATATAATTTTACACAATCAGATTTCTCCACAGTCATCCAGTGCAATCAGGTAATCAGAGGGGAGCATTAACAAGACAAATGGGGTTTAAAAAGTGGGTGCACTCTGTTTGCAGGAACTTCCTATGGAGAAGCCCCCTCCCCTTCTTGATTACTCCTATCACCCTCATACAGCGCGACATCAAAGCTAAACAGCTTTCTACTACAGTACCGGCAGTATGTTCAGTGGAGACCAATGTGATTGACTTTACATGTAAAATTAGACAGGTAAATTGTTACTCTTATTTATGTCAAGTGATTAACTGCTCCAGCCCAGAGTTTCATTGAATCAGTCATATTGTGTACAGTAATGGCACCACAGCTGCTTTTACATTTTCCATTCTATCTGTGTTCATTAACTCTGTGATTCAGATTGCACAGTCAGGGGCTATTTATGCCAGGATGCTTTTTCACTCCATGTATGCAGATGCAGCATGTGACTGGATTTATGCTGACGGCTGTCTGTCTTCTTTTCACCTTGGGTGAGTGCTCACAGTTTAATAATATCCCTAATAATATCCCTTAAATAAGGACTATGTACTGCACTGTAGAACCCTAGAATAACGTCAATACAACGATGAAGTTACAGCAGCTATACTTCAATTCATGAGTTTTTGTTGTAATTAAACTGGGCTGTACCTTTGAAGAAATGATCTAAACCAGAGAGGTTATGGTTTGCCTTTGTCTGTCTGTCTGTCTGTCTTTTAACAAGAATACTCAAAATGAACAGATTTTGATGAAGAGGTACGACCCAAGGAATAGTCCATTAGATTTTGGTGGTGATCCAGCAGTGGAAAATCTAGAATTTATTTTAATCAGGGGCCATAAAGGGGCCACATATTACACAGAGGGCCCAAATATACAGTATGTCCAGCATCCAAACACATTTCCTTATACAGTTTAGATGATGTCACCATTCATTCCTTGTTTGCCGTAGGCTCTATAGCTTCTTCTTTTTTTACTACTTTATTTCAGGTTTTTACATCACAAGTTATCAAGCTCATCATTTATTTCATTCATCCTGCCACATTTATATATTGTTACTACAGACAGGACAAAGTTGATGAAAAGAAAAGAAAAAAAGGACAGAAAACAGATTAGTTTTACTGTTTCAGTCCATCTATCATTCATTTATATATCATATATCATTTACTCCAGTTTCTTTTGAATCGTCTGTTTCTCAACCTAAAAATAATTATTTCCATTTTTTGAATGTCTATAACTGTTGCTTTCTATCTTTTTTGAAGAGATGGTGACTAAGCATCCAGCAAATTCCTTGTTTGTTTTAATGTTGCTTTACGTGTTATTGTATCCAAATATTTATGTTCTTCTTTCTCTATCTCTGATGGGATGATACAGCACAATATTGGATGGTTGTGTTATTTTCTTTAAATGAAAGATATTTGTGGTTTTTTCCTGAACCGCCTCCCCAAACTTTTTCACCACTGGACAGAAGTAAAACATGTGTGAATGATTGGATTCCTGTTCCCCACAACTCCTCCAACATTCAGCACTAGCTGATAAACTTTTTTGATATAATTTTTGGTTTTGTGAAAAGCAAAGCCTCTTGTTGATTTTACAGGCAAATTCTTTCCAATATTTTGATTGAGTTGTCTTAAAAATTCTTCACCATGCCTCTTTCCAATCTTCTTTCAAAATTGTTACAGCCATTTCTGTTTCCCATTTCTCCTCCGTGTTGTCCACATTCACTTTTGTTTCCAGTAGGATTTTATACAGTTTTGAAAGGCTCTATTGCTTTGAACAAAGACACATAATTTGATATATTTTGCAAATTGTGCCTTTGCTTAAGAAATAAGAAGCTGGCCAAACAATATATAAAAAGAATTATACCTCTTATCAATCCCTAAGAAGGCTTGCTTCTGCTGGCACAGTCTCTATGTAAAAAGTAGCTTATGTGTTTCCTTCTTTTAATAAAGCAATGAGGAAATCTCCATTTAGTGAACATTTATGTCATAACTATAAACTAAGTATGAATTTAGGCAGAGCTGTTACTGGTGTTAACAAATCTAGCTACGCCATGAAATCAATTTGAACAGGTTCGAAGGTCCTTCAGTAAATAAATATGATACCTCTGAAAGGCTTGATGAGGGCCTTAAAGGAACAGTTAGACATTTCAGGAAATGTACCCTCATTTGTGGAGAGTTAGCCAAGATTGATCCCACTTCAGATAATAATAGATAATATACATATTATCTGTCTAATAATAGACAGATAATAAATAAAGTTGTTTGAATTGAATTGAATTGAGATTGTGCAATGAAGACCCTTCTCTATTAGCAATGAACATAACAATAGCAAGCCGGCATTCTGCAAGCAAAAAAACTGTGACGTACATCACAGCAGCTTGGCTGTGCTATACGTGCTATGTGCACGTATGTGCTATACACGTTGACAACAAAATAACATGGGGGGGGGGGGGGGGGGGGGGCTGCTACTCGTCCATCCGGTGCCCAGATCATGCCTCACCCCTCATCGCTGTATGAAGTGATTGTTACAATTGCTATTTTCATCATTATTATTATTATTCTTAATGGTAATAACAATTATAGTATATTATTATTTTCAGATATATCACCTATGGTATGTTGTATTATATTATATTATGTTTTATTATGTTATATTATATTATATATTATATTATATTATATTACATAGTGTCACACACACACAAACGCACAAGCTACCCAGTGTGAATGTAATTGTCTTTCTGTCTGTTTATTATGCATCTTCTGTGTCACTTTTGTCATGTATTGCACACATATGTCACCAATAAAAAAAAGTAAAAAATAAAATAAAATAAAATAACATTGAAAAAAAATCTTTCACCAAATCTACTTTTCATGTTACATGGTGGTTAATCTCGTCCTCTGCTCCCAGACCTCGCGCCGTCTCCCCAATATGAAGATTTTTTCGATTGATTTTCTTCTTTTAGTTATCTGCAAACTGTTACTAGCAGCTTCATCAAGCCTCTGGTTGTGGGTTGCACACATAAAACAAACAAACAAACAAACAAAGCCAAAACATCTCACCCCCTTCCTATTCTATCGCCGATTGATTCTGCGATGTTACCTCCGCTGCTGGCTCAGATGTGGAACAACAACAACCCCCCATTATTCCTTTGTGATGTTTACACAGAACATTGAGGCACAATAAATCCACCACAGGCTGTGTAAAATGGACTTATGATAAATATGAAGCTACAGGCAAGTTAGTGGTTAGCTTAGCACAAAGATAGGGAACAGCTAGTCTTATATGCTAGAAGGAATTGTATTGTAAAAACAACACATTGTGGTTTTACTGGGGACCATTACTGGTGGTCATGTGTGTACATGTACTCTAGGCGTATACCTTTAACCACAGGAATCTTCTGTATAATTAACATATTAGGCTCTAAATTCTATTTGTTGAACTGTGGTGTATATTATAGATCAAGCTATACACATGTTGTATTATTATGCATGGCAGATATTTAGTCTTTGCAGCACTGCATTGGAATTTGTGTCTTTTCTACCTAAACTTTACTTTTCTCCCAGTTATAATGATATATTTCAGGGTAATCTAAGAGGCCAACCTCTTCAGACACTTACCCAGTCCTCTGAGCAGATTTTTTTGGCTCTGAAATAATTAGAGAAGACGATGTGAGGATGACAAAAGACAACAGGAAAATGAAATAGGCCCTCTCTCTGGCCCTCAGGGTCTTTGCAGCAATTCTAATTAAGCCCATCTAGAAACAGAAGAACTGGATTGAGGCAGTTTCTCATCAGGGTCCCTCCATGAGCCTCTTTTGTCATGAACACACAGCCAATTACAAAGCTCAACAATAGCGTGGCGAAGTCTTATACCCTCCACAAAGACGAGAGACTATGGAGATCTCAAAATAAGCATGGAGTGACTTTGTGAAAGCACTCTCACCTTCCAAAGAAGTGAATACACATGTTCTTTTTTCCGAGTGGCCCAAATTAGTGGACAATAGACTTAAAACAAGCTAGCGGGGGCAAAGTCATTATGTTTCCAAGGGAACACTACAGATCCAGTAATAGAGTGGTTTGCAAAATGTGTGTGTTCTAATTAAAATGAAAGACATTTCATTTTAAAATAAATCTGGACACTCCCACTCAATATCAAGCCAAGCTAAAGGCTGTGTAATCTTTTAGCTGGCCAGACCTTAGATTAAGGATCAGTCTCTCATTTTAGTCATTGTGCATGGAGGGTAATTACCCTGAGATAAGTTTCTATCAGGGTCCAGTTGACATCAGATATGGGTACAGTCCCGTGCTATTTTGGCGAAGCAGAGAGGGGAGTGGGTGCTGGAAAAAGCCAGCGAAGCTTTGTGGTTGCCTGCGTTCAGATGAGGCCACCCAAAAGTCGCAGCGAGGTGGTCCAATCTTTCAATCACACACCCTATTTACCACTGCAGCGCTCTACTGCCCTGCCTCAGTTATAGCCTCTTGGGTTGCTTGTGATTAAAAGGAGATAATGGTGTACATTCACCCTTAACTTCTGTCCTCAGATGGAGGGAAAACATCCTCCAGGAACCTTGGACTATCAGTTTTTTGTGTCACATCAAAAATGAATACTCCATTAGATTTGCAGGAAAATCAGACCATGTGTCAGAAAGTGCAATTAGTCACAGAAAGAGGATTTTATCTTCTGTTGGATTTCTGATGGGGCCAAGTGATGCAAGAGTAATATCCTAAGAAAAATCAAACTGTAGAAGAAAAACAAGATCTTTTGTGTTGTGAATTTGTACCCAAGGTACCTACGTTGGACACACACAAGTAGACATATATAAATATAAATAATAATAAGTAATAGAATAAATAACAATGATAAATATACAACTAGATCTAAAGCAAGAAAAAAAATAATCCTCCCTCCACCAAAGCCACAAAAGATTTTCTTTATCAAGGATAATGTGTTCCGCACAGCGTCTATGGTCTATCCTTTTTTAACACTAACTCATTATTGAGGACCATTGCTTGTCGATGTCAAAACAACATTAGTGCAATCCTGCTAACAGACAAATAAACCAACATAAGGTAGTCTGTAATAAACTGGATGATGATAGAAGCGTTTTGCTTTTATAATTTAGAGTATTTGACCTCTGTGTTTACAGATGTTACTGATTTGAAAAATAGAATATTTGCAACATCAGAAATATGTCTAATGTCAGTCCATGTGTGATAAAATTGGATATTTTATACGATGAATTTTTTTGTATGTTAAAGGAATAGTTTGACATTTTGGTAAAGATGCTTATTCTTTTATTTTATTTCTTTTCTATACAGTAAGGTTATATTAGCTTAGCATTAAGACTGGAAAAAGGAGGAGGCAGCTAGCTGGACTCTGCCCAAAGGCATCGAAATCCAGAGAGCCCTAAAGCTGACTAACATTTTATCTTGCCTGTTTAATCCGTATTCGGAAGTAACTGCTCTCTAATTGGATAGACCCCCATGCTGCCAGTCTTTGTGATGAGTTAAGCTCAGCTAACCAGCTGCTAGTAGTAGCTTAATGTTTACCATGAAGCTATGACATCAGCTCTATATTCTATCCTTCAAGACGAAAGCCAGTAAATCCAAAATGTGAGTTTGTCTTTCAATCTTAACCTGTAGAGTAACTTCTAGGCCTAATTATACCTGCCAAATAGATTTAGAGGGGGAAAGCAGCTTTATAATAATTTATAGTTGAGTTGAGAAACAAAATCACACCAAATGAAAAAAATCAAAAGTTTAGAATTGCCTCAAAATTCATCAAAAAAGTATAATTAGCTACTTTCCACTTTTATTTGTCACGTATGGTTACCCAGACCACACTTCGCTCTGCAGCAGAGGAGGTTGCATGTAACTTTACTATAATCCCATGCAGCTCTGAACTCTATTTATAGCTCAGCTCCAGTGTAAATCTTTAGCATGTCATCTTTAATTTCTCTGAGCTGTATAACCTCCTCTATGAGTGTCCAATGGACACAATGAGACCTCATGTCTGCCAAGTCAGAGCCACAGAAGGAAGGAAGACTGTTGATGAATAGCATTGAATGAAAGCTTTTGATTATAGAAATTGAATATCTTACACCAAATGGGGCCACCCCATAAGAATTACTGTCACAAAGTACAACCAATACTTTTTTACCTCCGCCAATGGAGGGGGTTATGTTCTTGCTGGTGTTGGTTGGTTTGTTGTTTTGTTGGTTTGTTAGTTTGTTGGTTTGTTTGTGAATAGGATAAAAGAAAAACTAACCAACGGATTTTGGTAAAATTTTCAGGAGATGTCGGAAGTGGCCCAAGGAAGAAATGATTAGATTTTGGTGGTGATCTGGATCACCGTCTGGATCCAGGTATTTTTTTATTTATTTTTTATTATTATAGGATTATACTGCCAAGTAATGGACAGATTTTGATGAAATTTTCAGGAGATATCGGAAGTGGCCCAAGGAAGAATCGATTAGAACTAGGCCTTCAGTGCTATCTTACAATTAAACAGCCTAAGAATAATGTCACCATGACATTGTGACAAGGTGCTGCATCACAAATAGACATCACATAGCCCAAATCAATGTCACTGTCAAAGACACAAGGACAAACAACAACCAGTCACATTTACTCACACGACCACCAAGCAAGGAAACATGTTGTAAAACACAAATAACGCTATCAGGATGCAGCAGGCTTCTCTACAGATTCTAGCCAAGCTGCTGGGCCTGAATCTTACATGACACCACACATGCACACACTTTACTCAAATAGGTAGATCACAGATGTTATCACCTGGACCAGCAGTTACCAACCTTTATTTGTGACCCTTCAAAGGAAAGCAATGTCGAATCGTGACCTTGTCACAAGTAGCACTGTCTGAGTCACAAGCAGTTCATTCAAAGAGATGTTTCATCTTCACTTTCTTTCATTTCAATGGCTTCCAGAGGCCTGAAGAGGTAGAATTTTCTAAATATCTAAAATCACACAATAAAAATGTAAACATTAGAGAAGTATAGAGACATAAACAGACCTTGTACCAGAAAATCTTTCTGTCTTTGTAGTCGACACAAACTGAAAAATACATTTTTAACCATTTTAGGTCACACCCCCAGTCATATTGTGCACCTACAGTATTTAACGACATTTGTTTATTTGTTTAGTTATTTATTATATGATAAATTATGTACACTGCTCAAAAAATGAAGGGAAGACTTAAATCCCACATCAGATCTTGATGAAAGAATTATTCAAGTTGAAAATCTTTACTGACGTACATTTTATAACTTGTTGAGAACAAAATGTCGTCACAACGGTCAATGGAAACCAAAATCATCAACCCATTGAGGGCTGGATTCAAAATCACACCTAAATTCGCTGTAAAAAATTGAAATCACAGGCTGATCCAACTAGCTTGAATTTCATCACGGCAACTCATAATGTGACTCAGTAGTCTGTATGGCCCCCTGTATGCACTCCTGACAACGTCTGGTCATGCTCCTGATGAGTTGGCGGATGGTGTCCTGGGAGATCTCCTCCCAGACCTGGATCAGGGCATCAGTGAGCTCCTGGACAGTCTGCGGCGGTACTTGGCGGTGTTGGATGCACCGATACATAATGTCCCATAGGTGCCCAGTTGGATTTAGGTCAGGGGAACGGGAGGGCCAGTCAGTGGCATCAATGCCTTCGTCATCCAGGAACTGCCTACACACTCTGGCCACAAAAGGCCGGGCATTGTAAATCTGCCATGGAACACTTCGGCAGGTCCTTCAAAGAGGCAAATATTAAAACCTGTTAAGGACCACAGCGGACCTGCGGGCCTCTGACAAACTGTCCCGAGAGGGCTCAGCCAAGGAGAGACTGTGGGCTTAACCCGTGTCTGAACACAAAGTAAAAAGTGCAAGATCGTACCAGGACAGTGACGGATACTGTCCTGACCTGGAGCTGAGTGATTCAGAGCCAGAGGCCAAAGGGAGGCACAGACGGCTGGCCAGGCTGCATCAGCCAGACGCTCCAAGGAAAGGGATCAGTCAAGGGAAGCAATCTCTGGTCTCCAGACACTCCATGCAGAGGTGACAGCTGATGGTTCAAAAAAATAAATAATCTGACCTAGCATTGCTATCAAGTTTTAGAACATTTCTTTCCCCAAGATTCACTGAGTGGTTTAATCGACGTTGTAAGAATGTATTTAAGATTCTCTAATTATCCCCATAACATAAAAACGACATGGATATAGTGATCAGTGTGTCCGTAATCATTTTTTTATCCTGAGCACATACACCATACATGCTAGCTTCACCAAACTTTACACATACACTACCAGTCAAAAATTTGGACACAGTTTCCCATTCAAGTGGGTGGGTAACTGTGTCCAAACTATTGACTGGTACTGTATATTAACCATGATAAGTAGTTCTACCTTTTGACATTTTTAATTTTGTACAAATTTTATGTTTATGTGATTTCAATGGAAATGTGGATTTTAAGGTAGTTCTATGGTTGGTCATCTTGTCTGGACCATATTTCACAAACTATACATTCTAGCTTCACTTAAGTTTACACATAAATGAACCATTATAAATAGTTATGCCTTTGAAAATTTAGATTTTTATACAAATTTTATTTTTTGACTTTTCCATTGAAAGCTGATTATGAGGTGACTAAGAAGGTTGGTTGGTCATCTTCTCCATAGCATATATCCAAAACAATACACTACTCTAAGCTCATTAAAGGATTGGAGGATATTTTGTATACAGACGTATTTGTTGTACAATTTCTAGGCGATGTTACATGTCCAACCCTTCCACCAAGTTTCATAAAACTTTGTCAAGTAGATTTTCTGTAATCCTGCTAACAGACAAACTAGAAAGCACTCAGAGCACTCATTGTCATTAAAACTCCAGCAATCCGGAAATAGTTCACAAAAAAGCAATTATAGCACTGGAAAATATTTATTCTCATAAAATACAAGTATTTACATAGAAAACAAGCATACATACAAAAGTGGTATCCTGGATTTAGACAATAGTCCAGGTCCACACTAAAGCTCACATATTCATAAATGTTGGTTGATGAAATATGTTGGATTTTTTATTTTACTTTTATTTTTTTAAATAAAGGTTTAGTTGAAGGAGGCTTTTGGGGGAGTCCTCAGATGTCTGAGCAGAGGATGTTGCTGTAGCTCCCCCAGAGTGGCTCGCTTCAATGGTGAAAAGTCCAGACACATATCCAGCAAAGACTTAATTTCTGAAAAGTAAGAGAGAAAAAATCAGGAGATCCGTGGTTGAAGTGGGCAGTTACAGAGATCCACTGAAAACAAGACATCTGAAGAATATATATGCTTTCAATAATGTCTTTACCTGTGGGCAGGGCACTGTTGATCTTGGGCATTGTGATTTTAATTCTTTTGTTGGGGAGGTAGTCTTTAAAACGCCCATGTCCTCTCAGCAGTGAGTAGAAGATTCCTCCCAGCTGCCAAACAGTGGTGGGACAGTCCCGGTAGATCTTCATACTTTTCCACTTTGGAGGGAAGAATTTACGGGAACCTAGTTCACACATCAACAGAGAGATGGAGGTTAGAAGGAAGAGGGAAGATTTGTTTAAACATGAAAGTTGTTATTTCAAAGATTGACAAATGAGTGAGGAGCAGAAGCCAGATATCATACCAGAGAAGCGCTGGAAAGGACTTTCCCTTGAGAGAGTGCCAATACCAAAATCGATCACACGGACTCTTGGTTGACCTCTGACAATTTGAACCAGGATGTTGTCTGGCTTCAGGTCCTTGTGGAAGACACCCTTAGAGTGCATGCTGATTGCAGCGTCCACCAGCTGTTTCAGGATCAGCTGAGAGAGACAGAGTAGGAAGAGATTGTGAGTAAGAATTTTTCAAACAGCTATCAACATTTGTTAAAACACTTTGAGCAATAAAATACAACACATCTTCTTTGTGGTGTCCATCTTGTTCCCACATTACACCCTAAAAGCTCATGAACACTTCTCCACAAAATAGGCATGGTTTTCAGACCAGTAACCTGTTCTGTGTGAACTTGTCCTTTTAACAACTAATCTAGGCAACAATCATTGTAAGCTGGCTAGTAGTATTTGTTTTTCTGGGGAACACACAGAGACACATTTCACATTTCAGGGTCTGTACCTTTGCCTCATGGTCAGTCAGGGATCCTCTGCGCAAATCAAGGTAAGTGCTGAGGTCCCTGCCGCGCAGTGGTCTCTCAATGACCAGTATCAGCTCCTGGTCCAGTATGAACCACTCCATGAGGGTCACAGCAGGGAATTTTCCAACTGATTCTGGAAGACCTCCGGCTTTCAGCATGAGAGCAACCTCCAGAATGATATAAAACTCCTTGCCATTGTAAGTCTAAAGAAAAACAAATACATGCCAAGTGGTCAATTACATGCTGATTCCAATACTGAATGACTTTTTTAGGAGACAGAGTTAACATATGAGCAACATGTGTTTACTCATCCACAGTATAGTAGTGAAATAATTTATACAGGTGATGTTCATAATTGGATCAAATTACTCACCACTTTTTCCCATTCCACAAACTCGATGGGGATGTGCTTGATGGCCACCTGCAAGAGAAATACAATTAATTTAGTCACAATAAGTAAACAGTACAATCAAACAACTTCTATACACTAGAAATGAATAACAAGACAATGAAATCAAGGACTAATTATGACTAAGGGTCATTTTCTCAAAAGCTTTCATATAATGGTAATTTTTTTTCCAACCAGAGGAGTATTAATACTGTCTATGGTTTGTACTTCCTTAGGTTCAGTGAATGAAATAATGCATGAGAACATGTGTTTGTAAGACTTACAGGAAAACAGTCAAGTCTTCGCAGGCCACGATACACGCAGCCAAAGCATCCCTCACCAATCATAGAGAGCTGACGGTACTTCTTCTTGAAATCAGCTGAAAACACAAAGAAACGTTTAATCACATTTGTACCTCGAAATCTATCATTATTTAGGTTTGAACTCATCTTGATTTTATTCCTGGTATTAACATGTAAAATGTTCTAAGAGTCATTTGTTTCCAACTATCAGCTCACCTCTGCTAGTATTTGCTGAGGAGGACATCTCAAAGATTCTCTCTTCAATTGAGAAGTTGCTAATTGTCTGAGTGTTGGTGGGTGAAGGGGTGACGGGCTCATCTATGCTCGCATCGCTACACCTCATCCTCTTTGTAGGACCCTTGTCATCATCATTAGATGTTCTCCTCCTCTTTTTGCCCATGGAGGGAACCACAACTGGCATTGCACTGGGCTCAGCATTGCTAGTATCATTTATGCTAGCAGTGTTGTTGTTGTCGCTTCCAACCTGAGTCTGGTTTATTCTGATCATTATGGCATTTAGAGTCAGCAAATTTCATCCAAACTTTGATGATAAAGTTTAGTCAAACTTCAACTGTTATGCAAAGAAAAGCTGCAGTGTGTTTATCCACTCTGATATGTGTGTAATCTTGGTGCCTGTGACATCACAGGGACTTCGCCATGGCAACCGAATATACAGAACATCTGAATTCTGAAGTGTAGTCTTGGTGTCTGCGACATCACAGTGACTTCGCCATGGCAACCGAATATACAGAACATCTGAATTCTGAATTAATCACCAGACAAGATTTAAATATTTAACTTTTTATTACCTCCGTCAAGGGAGGAGGTTATGTTTTTGCTGGCGTTGGTTGGTTGGTTGGTTTGTTGGTTTGTTAGTTTGTTAGCTTGTTGGTTTGTTGGTTTGTTGGTTTGTTGTTTTGTTGGTTTGTTTGTGAACAGGATAAAAGAAAAACTAACCAACGGATTTTGATGAAATTTTCAGGAGATGTCGGAAGTCGCCCAAGGAAGAATTGATTAGATTTTGGTGGTGATCCGGATCACCGTCTGGATCCAGGAATTTTTTATTTATTTTTTATTATGACAGGATTAAACTGCCAAGTAATGGACGGATTTTGATGAAATTGTCAGGAGATGTCGAACGTGTCCCAAGAAAGAATCGATTAGATTTTGGTGTTGATCTGGATCACCGTCTGGATCCAGGAATTTTTTATTTATTTTTTATTATCATAGGATTAAACTGCCACATGTACACTTGTAATATAAAGTGTCTCCATCCTGACAAATGTATCTAATTGATTCATGTCCATATAACAGCATAAGAATTTCAACAAAACATTACCCCGTTTTAATAAACTTCCTTTTCTCCTGCCTGTGTCTGTGGTTTGGAGTATTATGTGTGAGGACGAGTGCAGCGAGATCAGGTAGGTTCGTGCATGTGTGTTTTGGTCAAAGCCGCATCTTTCTTGATCAGAGGTAACATTTCCCCAGTTTTAATAGACTTCCTTTTTCCTGCCTGTGTGTGTGGCATTGTAACAACTCTTAAACTGTTACAATTGTTAATTACCTGTTGTGGCATTGCAGTTTATTTATGTGAGATGAAAATATGAACAACTACGAGCCACAATAAATAAAGATTTTAGTAAATTGCAAGGATTTTGTTTAAATTTTTCCTGTTAAAACTTTCTAATGACTGAATTCAGAGGGTTACATCATGGGACTTTTGCTTTGGAGTGAAATGCCAACATGGGGAAACTGAGCAGCCTTGGCGGAGGTTTGTGCTCTCCGAGTGCTTTCTAGTTATGTTTACTTCTGTCATGAAGGTTATATTTTTACTGGTGATGGTTGGTTTGTTTTACGCAAAAACTACGGGAAGGATTTCCACTAAAACCATGAAATGTTGATTCTGATGCAGATATAAGAACAGATCCAGGATTTTTTGCACACATTTTTATTTATTCTATTTATTTCACCTTTATTTTACAAGGAAGTCCCACTGAGATTAGAAATGTCTTTTACAAGAGAGACCTGGCCAAGGTAGCAGCTATACAGAATCACAACATATCAAAATGCAACATATACAGTGATATACAAAAAATCATAATAAAACAGAAAGGAATCAAAAGTGGCCTCTCAAGAAAAACAACAACATACCTCCACCATCAGCCTCTTTATCAAGTCCTTAAATTTGTCAAGGGATATAAATGTTTCTCGTTTTAAATCTAACATAGCTAGTAAGGGCAACATTTTCCCTAATTACACTAAATCAATTTAATAAAACTTTGTGGAGGGGTGGGGCATGGGTCAGGCATGCTAAACAGAAATGTGTAGGACTGTTCAGCCTTGGCAGAGGAATGCACTGTACAGTATTGTACAGCACTGTATTTATGTTATTGTTATGTTTCTCCACTTAATGGCACACACACATTTCCCCACCTGAAGATACCAATTCATCTATACCTTCAGTCAGCTTCCATAGGCCAGTGGTAATCCATGGCTTGATTATTACTCTTTTTTAATATGAAATTGTTTACTGATATAATAAATCAAAAGTGAGGAAGGGTCATTTTCTCATAAGCTCATATATAATCAGACTTCTCTCTGAAACCAGTGGAGAGCCCCTGCTGGCCATTAGAAACAATGCAAGTTTGAGGTACTTTTGCATTACTGTAGCTCCAGTCTCAGACTGTGAAACTCAGTCCACTTATCATACAACCTACAGTTCACTTTGACTCTTCTGTCTAAAAAAAGCAATAGCGGGACTATTGACTTCTCTACAATTTGATCACATGACCACTCACACGTCTTACCCCCTCTTGGACCTATTTTTATGATTAGTGCAGTGCTCGTTCTAAATGTGCCTCAACACATGACAGTAACGTCATACCCCACCAGCAGCAAAGGTAACGGCTCATTTATACTCCATTTATGTAGGAAAACAGATACGTCTGTATTAAAACGCTGTGACAGTGAAACATCAAAAGTTTCATCATCAACAAATATGGCAACAATAGGAGGAGGTTGTGATAATGTGCCTCGTAAATACAAAGGAGCAACAGCGGAGGTAACGATGTATTGAATTGTAGCTACTGTACACTGCCCCCACATTTCTGGTGGTATTGCTCTGTTCTCACTGTTCTCACCTCACTTTATAGTATGATGTTGTCATGTAATGCCAACCTTACACCTAACGACTTCTCAAGAGATTTCACTGTCGCAGACAAATTTCCAATGTCTTTAGGTGTAAGGTGGTCATAAAACTCAGTCTGAGCTGTCTGAAGTCGGTCTTGTCTTGACGTTCCGATAAAATCAGACGTGTTTAATATTATCATAAGTCTTTAGTCTTGGCTCATGCAAATAGTGAAGTTCAATCACGTGAACATTGTCAACAACCAATAGGTGCGCTCTCTCCAGCACCAAACAGGAAGCAGCAAACCGGGTAGATACTCTGGGAGCCTCGAGTCCCTTGAATTGTGGAAAAAGAGGAGAAATTGGAGGTGTGGAGTGAACACAATGTCTGTCTGATGTGTCCTCCCTCTGGTACCTCAGTAGAGTGGAGAAGGAAAATATGTGCGCAGAAATTGCTGTCCCTGTTCTCTCAACCAGCGTCGTGTCCACACTCTGCATTGACGTGTCTGATTCTTTTTGGCTGTCATTTCAACACAAGTGACTACAGACACACACATGAGGGCAGCTGTGGCCAAAAGCTCTGTCCTTTTCTGCTCTTTTGTTATAACTGTTTCTTTCTTTCTGTACATTTTCCACCAGCAGCATGATGGGAAATAATCTCAATAGAATCTCAGTGTAGTCCTGTAATTAGTGACCCCAGTCTTCATAAAATCAATAAATAAAATCTTATAGTGTGTGATGACTCATGACAAATTATCTTTAGATGTGAGTGAGTGTAAAACTTGAGTCTTTTAAAAATATTTTCAAAGTCTTCTAGTGTAAGGTAGGCCAATTAATCTGAGTCCACTGTTATCATGACTAAACTGAGGTATTAGCTCCCAAACAATGCTGCGAAGTCATCCATACATTAATTCAAATCATCAAATCAAAGCATTCGAATTATGAAATTGGTATGAAATTATGAATTTTTTTTCTTCACTTTTAATTGTTTGAAAAATATGTAGGCATATTAATATTAAGATTAGTTTGTTCCACTTAATATAAAAAAAAGTATTTTTCAGTTTTCCCTTTAGTCTCCAACATCACAGTTTCAGCCTCTTTTGGGAAAGTATTCATATACAAGTATAGATCTGTTATTTATTTTTACACATACAGTACACAAACAGGACAGGTGTAAACATTTATTGTTAAATAATGAAGTGGCAGAGAATAGTCCTCAAGTCTCTTATAGCAGAATCAATAAACTCTGTGGATGCTAGTCGTATCCAAATGTGAACTTTAGAGAAAAGTCGACATAAGGACATTTTAATTTGGACAAACTATTTCATTTCCTCTGTACCTCTATGTTTGAGCCTCAGATGATCCCACTGAAACTGAGTCATGTGTCACTTGGCCACCCAGAGCAAACACAAGTAGGGCAGCTGTCCCTGTGGCTGCTGACGTTTGATATTGAGAGTCGGATTCAAACGCTACCTCTCAAGATGTTCAAACTTTCTAAAAAATCACTTTACTCATCCAAAGTATATTTTTATATGTTTTGAAATGTTGTTGAATGAGGGCTATAAGAAAATTGCATTATTACTTTATTTGTAGAACATGTGGCCATCTGTATTGCGTCTATAGTTCCATGTGTCCTTTCTCCCCTGCTGGTTTCAACTGTCCAACCAGTTTGTGAAGAGCATCAGCATGTATCGCTCTAGCCAAAAAGATACACCCCCCCTCTGAGACAAGAGAGTAACAGCACCAAACCATTTCCTGGTGTCACATGTTTCATCTCTGTAAGGATGAAACAATTCTTTCTTTGATTATAATGAAACATGAGACAGCAGATAATCTCATAAATGTGTTGTATTTCTTTTTCTGCTCTTGCGCTGGTCAGGAGAAAAGAGGCAGGCCTTTGTTTGCGGCTTCCTGGCTCACAGGAAGTGATTGCAGTGGGACAGTGAGGGACACTCATCTCTTGGAAAGGGGGAATGCTCGAAGACGTATCCCTTCTTGATCAAGGCTTGCTGACAGATTGCCCGGAGAAAGGCAAATGGGGATCATACCAGGGCCTGATGACAAGAGGCCAATTTTGATGTCCCTTTTCTCTCATTGCGGTGCTTCTCTTTCAAGCCAAAATCTGCTTGAGCAGCCTGGGAAAATGGCCTTTTACTCACCCACCAAGTCAAGGGTTGACAGGACAGCTAAGAGCTAAATGGAATTTAGATGAATGCTGAGACCAAATTAACTAATCTAGTCTTAATTCTGGTTACAATGAATAGGCACTTGATTGCTCTCCAGATATATATTTTGTCTTGTTGTGAAAGACAAAACAGTCATCCCGAGTCTTTTAGTAAAGCTTATTATTCTTTTGTCTTTATCACTGGATTTGATTAATGCGCTGTTCATTCACAAACGGACAGACAAAAAGCAAAAAGGTCCTGAATTCAATAAAAATGGACAAAGTGAGACTAAAGCACTGAAATAAAAGCTGTCTTGGAGCAAAAACTGCTTTGTTTCATCCCAGATTGCTTAATTGAAAAATGTTGACCCATGTGAGAAACATTATGTCTGAGCAACATCAAGCTCCATATTCAGTGTAACCTCAAAGGCCACATGCTCTCACAGTGTTTATAATGCATTAGTGGAACAAACTCCGCACTGTACTCTCTTTACAAATCCCACCTGGCCATGTATTGGTTACAGATGTGGCTCTCTAATTCATAATGAACTAATAATGGTTTTGTTAGTGCAAGATTGTTTTCCTTTCCTCCCCCACACACACATAGATGGAGCTAATCTGTCCTGGAGGTGTGGCAGCGCAGGAGAAGATATTGCACCGTGCATGAAACATAGGCTTTGGAATGTGTTATTGCAAGATAACACACATTAAATTGTCTTAATGTGACTCACTCACCATGAATTGAATGGACCTGTATAATTAAATAACAGCTTTTTTTCTCTGGGCAGTCACCTTTCTGTATCTGCCAAGATATGATGACAGATTGTGAGGAGTGTAAAATCCAAGTATGAGTTCTTCAACATGAGAGTTCAGCCCCTTTTTGACTAGACTCGCAGCAAATGAAACCACAAGACACAGAACCGCAAATTAATGAGTCCATACTGTGATTGTGCACTGATATGAAGGAGAGCTCAAGGACTATATGAGATAAGTAGAACAAAAGATGGAGATCTAAGGGCATCAATTAACAGTCTGAAGCAGTTTTTATGTAGATTAATGTAAAAAAAAAAGTCTCTGAGTCATTTTCACTGTATTAATGAAGTCTCACTTTGATATTATGTTCAAGTTTGTTGATTATGTCTCAAACACGTGCCCTATGAATGTTAGAAATGTGTTTCATTGTGTAAAAAACATATAATTTAATGGGTTCTCTTGAACGAAGAAACTGTATTTTGTGAGTTTTATTAAACGAGCTCAAACAAAAATGATTTCTGCAGAAAGGTCAAATGTACGGACAGCGTCTCGTCACAAGTGACAAAGAGAAAAGACATCAGCTTGGTTTTATATACAGTGTCTTCTCCCACATAGCCTGGATATGCAGCTTACAGATAACAGAACAGACCATAGGAATGGAATCCACAGCCTCATCTCAAGGTTTTAAATTCCATTACACATGAGGTTATTAAATCCATTACATATTCCCCATCTGACCATGTAAATGGTCATAGAAGAAAGATTATAACAGATCATAACATACATCAGAAAAAACAAGCCCTCAGATAAGGTTTCAGTTATCTCCTCTTCAAATATGATTAGAAAACAATTAGCCAGTCTAGTATCTCTGGGATTTAGAAGCTGAGGGAAGAACAATGACATTAAAACATTCACAGGTCACCATCATCAAAAGGAGTTCTCCAGATAAAACTATCTGAAGAGGAATCAGAGGAAAGCAACATTTGGTGTGATGTCATTTTTTCCAGTGGATCTCATTAGCAAATCTCTTACACAAGGAGCAATGCAACAGCCTAGAAAAACAAAACAATAACACATGCATGATAGTACCACCAAGTTTAGCAAACATAGCTCCACACATAAAAACAATCATAAGAGCAGGAAGGACTGTTAGGAGGAAAATATACATTGTTGATGTTGAAGAATCGTTGTTCAGTGAAGTTGTTGTTCACCATGACCACCACTGGGGCAGCGAACCACCAACACCCCAGAAGAAATCCTCAACACGTTGGGTGGTTTGAAAGTCTTCTGAATAGATGTCAGGGTCTGGTGGTGGTGTCATCTTTGAACATGTGATTTCACCTCCCTCCACAATGATTTTGTGCAACTTTCTTGCAGCTTGAGAAACTCGGGTTATTACCCTCCTCTCTCTCTCCCCAGCTACACAAAATGACATGGAAAGAGAGCGCGTGGTAAACAAGGTTTCCCATCAGGATTACACCAAACATTAGACAGAACAGCACCTGCTGCTGCCCAAACACTCAGTGTGAAGGTCAGCACATGGAGATAAAGTTGTATCTTCCACAGAAAAGAACAGTGTGAACAAAGAACCATGGATAGCAGCATTTTTCAGCAGCATTATCGGCAAAAGAGTTGCTTGTGGAAATGGGGTCAAATCTGTTAGTGTTAGCATCAATTTTCATTACAGAGATGGAAGGTGGCAACAGAATAGCATCAAAATAGCAATGCAGGTACAAGTTTGCTCTACCAGCACGGCCTCTTTGAGGATGTGAGAGATGCTCGTACATGGAGAGTTGTGAAAGCTGCAGTTGGTAAGTTTTCTTCTTCTAGCCTTTTCTTTGTCATTCAGGCAGTCTTCATCATGAACAGTATATTATTGAGTACCAGATCCTTGTACTTTTTTTTCTTCTAGTGGACATTGGGTCACCTAGGACTAGGGAGGATAGAGAGATTTAGTGGAAGGATCACACTTTTTCTTCTGTCTCTCAATTTCTGTCGTGTGTGTGTGTCTGTGTGTGTGTACATATGTGTGTTACTTTCTGCTGGTGTGTCTTTTCTTCTGCTCTCTTAACACTCTCCAATTCTTTTCCTTTCCCTAATTTCCACATATAAAACACTTTCCAATCAGCCACAAACACGACATATTCATCTCATTCCCTTTAATTTCTCTTTCTCAGTCTGTGTCTCTCTCTCTCTCATTTCTCAAGTTTCTCTCTCAGGTTTTCTAGTTGATTCAGGCTAAAACTGCATCCAGCAGGAAAACCTTAAAATCATTGCACCACATTTTCAGTTGACTGACTGAACTCGGATGGTTCATTTTCATAAACTTATAATTCGGCATCAAATATTCGTTTGGCAGATCATCTGAGCTGGTGGAGTTCAACTGTTTACTCTGATCAGTGCTCATCTCTAGTATATACTTCTCTGGTGTGAATGCAAATCAAGCTGGAGAAATACCAACACTGCTGCTTCCACATGAAGCCGAGGAAGACTACCCTGACAATGTCAGTGGAAACACTCTGCCTTACTTTGCCACTCGCTCACAAAATAGCAGGTAACCTGCCCTGACAAGGCTGTCAGCAGAAACACTCGGCCTTATTTTGCTGCAGGCACATAAGACAGTGGGTAACCTGCCCTGGCAGAACTGCCAGCGGATACTCACGGCCCTGCCTGGCTGCTACCGTGCACAAAAACTGCCCTGATCATTTACCGGTGCCCTCTCGGCCCTGCTTCTGCAGACGTGTATTAATAATCAACTCTTTCCATAGACACAGTACATCAACCATGACATGTCTGTCAACATCTCTTTGTGTGAGATTTCAGCACAACAACCATAATAAAACACAAAATATATCCGTCTGTTCAGGTTCTTATGATCCCAGCGGTGTCCGTTCCTCGCTGAGAGGACGTCGTCTCTACCCTGTCTCCGTAGGGGAGGCTGTCTCTCCTCAGCGCGGTCTGGATCACTTGTGAGATCCCGGACGAGCCCCCATATTTGTGAGAACGAAGAAACTGTATTTTGTGGGTTTTACTAAACGAGCTAAAACAAAAAGTATTTCTGCAGAAAGTGAAGCAGAAATGCAGAAATGCACGGACAGCATCTCGTCACAAGTGACAAAGAGAAAATAGATCAGCTTGGTTTTATACACAGTGTCTTCTCCCACATGGCCTTGATATGCAGCTTACAAATAACAGAACAGACATCCTGAAGCCCACAGGAATGGAATCCACAACCTCGTCTCAAGGTTTTAAATTCCATTATACACCATTTTGCATTTCATTTGCATTGGACTCTATAACAATATGTTTGACAAGTGAAAGTCACAAAAAAATTAACTTAATTGCCATTTACTAAGGTCTGCCCCCCTTAGTTACTGTTGCTACATCGGCACATTTAAAAGGTAAACAGAGACAGATTTACAGCTAAAACTGGCTTCTCGTTTCTAGCTAACAATGGTTGACTGATGCCTGCCAACTGATCTGAAACAAGAACCCAGTAAAGGGATCTTAAATATGCAATTCATGGCTGAAAATGATATAATGCTCAAAGACCGGGGCTAAAGCTCTAAGTACTTTGGAAAAACATGAGCTGTTCCACATATAAGGCTTGGAAATAAAAATAAAGAATTGTTTCAGTATTGCAGGACAGAACGAGTAAGTCCTCGTATGGCAGACTGTACAGTGTGATACATTCATGGTAAGACTCGTGTGGCATTTTGACGCAGGCTAACAAAACAGAGGATATGATGGGGTAACAACTGGGATGTAGTTGCAGAACAGACCATAGTGCCAACAGTACACTGAAATCAGATATGGCAACATCCACGCTAACAAGCAGAGGATAAATACTAGACAGGGGTATCCCATTCCAGAAGAGGCCTTTTTTTCCTTAACCCTTCTGTTTGTGTTCCGGTCAAATCTGGCCAAAGTTTTCTCTCTAAAAGAAATTTAGTTAATTTCATCTGTTTGTCATCAGGTTCCATGACTTTGTTCACACATGGCATCCAAACACACAAAATAAATTTTGAGAATTTTCATTACATTGTGGGTGTTTTATTTAACTTGTGTACACCTTTGGTGTTCCCGGTCAAAATGACCAGTCATTAGAAACGCCCCTTTTTGGTTTCCATGGTAACCCACATGGGAACCTATCCAAAATAGAATTTTTACTCCATGGGAACCACACCTGTTGGCAGTCGTCAAAAACAACCACAACACTGTTTCAGTAATAACTTTCTCACAGCTCTGATATATAAATCTTTTTTTGAGGCCTTGCTCTCAGATCATTCTGTGGCAACATGATGGCCAAGTGATATGAGCTCAGGTCAATGAGGCCTACAGGTCATAAATAGCAAATGGAAGTTCAAAACGTGTAATGTTCACATAAAAAGATGATAAAAAGATGAAACACAGCATTAGATGAGAATATATTATTATGGATTTATAATCAGCTAGGACGGAGCGGTCATTTTTTATCAGGAACACCAAAGTAGTTAACAGGAAATGAACACAACAGGAGGCAAAAAAAAGAAGAAGAAAAAGGTAGTAAGGTAATGAGCTAGTTAGCCAGACATGCTAACATTTGTGAGTGTTGAATGCCCTGTATTTGCTCTTAATATGACTGGTCTGTGCAGACTGCCTCAGCATGTGGAGTAATCTAAAAATGGACAGCTCTGCCTTGACAGGTTCAGGTTGCTAAGCTGTGCAGTGAATGGTCAATTTGTGTCAATATCATGTCAGGCTGAACATCAGCATTGAAATCCATCCTACTATAAATGCTGCCAAATTTAAGATCTGCCTGTAACTCCTTAAAAATCTGCTTATGATTTTAAAATAGCCGCTGCAGTGCCAAACACGTAATGTATTATGTATTGAGCAGCTTATTTTTTATGACTTATCTGTATGGATTTGACCAATGGCCTCTGCTCAAATCAAGCTCTGAGGAAAACAGACAAAAAAGGAGAAATTTGGAAGCAAAAGGTCTGACCATGGATCCTGTTTTAAATTTATATCTAATGTGTCCAAACAGAACGGCCTCACTATTGGAGCAATGTGCTAGACTCACAAATAGAGTCTGATGCTGCAGAGGTAACAGTGCCAGGTGCTTTAGAAAACTCTCAGATTTCCATTATTGTGCACTGTAGATTGCCTGCAAGCACACAGCTGTCCATACAGAATGCATGCACTTGGACTAAGAGAGAGCATATTGTGCTGAGCACTATGTCGCCCTGCTTTCAGTTTATCAGAGGTTTAAAAGCATGCTGATGACGTGCAAAGAACAAAGCTGTAACACGTGTGGTAAAAGTATTAGATTAAAACGTCTTCCTGTTACTTCCCTCTTAGATTTCACCTCTCCATTTTGATGTTTGACCTGTGAGGAAGAAGAGAATGAAGCTGCACGCTCTCTCTGGGTTATTGCAGTACGTGTGACTTTCATTAGGGGATTTTAACTCAGTGAAATATTTTGCAATAAGGAAAACAAGCATGATGAAGAAAATGAAAGAGGGAGAGAAAGCAGGAGGAAATCCAGAGGAAAAGGAGGACAGGGGATATTGTAATTAGTTGCACCTGTTTCCTTTAACCCAGCTCCAGTTTCCCTCTACAAACGCATGCAGATTACCCATCAAAGCCCGTCGTCGCTGCCTCTGCTCAATGGATCCTTTGTTGCCAGTTGTCAGGGAGGCGGTCCACAAAAGTATGTAACACAAGCAGGCCACATTGCTCTGGAACTTACAGTACATGCAAGCCTCCGCCAGCCACAACAAGAACAATGGGGAGTGTTTGTAGACACAGAGTCTGCATCACTCCTGACTGCATGTGAGACACGATGGCACTCTTTTTTTGGAATGCGATGAGTTGCATCATCTGTCAACACTTTAAAATGGGCCTGTATTAGCGGTTAGCGAAGAGGAACAAATTCTCCTGCACAGATTAAATATCAAAAGTGGAAAAATGCATTAAATTGTTTGTAAGTTTAATGACACAGATGCATTCAGATATGCAATATATACATGGAACTGTACTATTGCTTGTACTGATACTACTAATAATGCTACTACATAGTCTCCAATTGCTTTACTTAAACTTAGCAATGATTTAGTTTGATTAGAACAAATTACCAGATTCTTGGTAATATGTGGTCTTGTTTTATAAATAATACAATAACGTTACCACGTCTTCAGGTTACCTCCACCAGTGGACGCAATGTTTTTACCAGTGTCTGTTTGTTTGTTTGTTGGTTAGCAGGATTTTGCATAAACTACTGAATGGATTTCTAAGAAACTTGGTGGAAGGATGGGGCATAAGTCAGATAAGAATCCAGATGGGTGGCCAGCCATTCATTAACATCTCTAAACAGGGCATTTTTCAACATTTTCCCTAATTGCACAAAAAAAAAATGAACCAATTTCCACTAGATTTTATGGAGGGGTGGGGCATGATTCAGGTAAGCTAGACATGAAGGATTGTTTGGTCCTGACCAAGTTTCACTCTGCTAAGTAGTTACTATTTACTTCTGCAAAGTAGGTCATGTTTTCACCTGTGTGTGTTTGTTTGTTGGACTATGTTCACTCTGCCAGCCTTAATGCACTATTCTGATTTTTTCTCAGATCGGATTTTTTTTGTGTAACTGTTCACATTACTTTTAAAATGTGGCCTATATCAGACTCCAGTGTGAACAGTTCACTGGCCTGAACTGATCCGCATGTGCAAAAGAACAATAACAAAGAAGTCACATGGAGCACAGCATCATACTTGGCTCAGGCGACCAATCTCCCTGAAAAAGTGCGTAGCAGTTGGGTGGTATTGGGTTCTATTGACTGGGAACAGATACGTGTTACCGCACATTGGCTAACTTGTTTGACATTGCAAATTGACGATTCTCGGACAATCGTTTGCTCAATTGTCCGAGAATTTTGCAAGGCCTTGCGCCATGTCCTTTTGTCTATTTACATTTATTTCTATTGCCCAAAAGAGATGAACTTCTGGAGGTCGTACATGGCTTCCGAATGAAGAGGTGTTTCCCCCAGTGCTCTGGTGCGATCGATGGGAGTCATATTCCTGTCAGGAATATCACACTGATTACTTCAATCACAAAGGATGGCATTTGGTCCTTCTGCAGGGGGTCGATCATCAGTTCTGTTAAGCCTATATGAAATACTCTATCTTCTATATATTTTTCATTTGTCAGCTAGAGGTAGCCAGCGGCTCAAGGTTATGCTGCAATACTGCAATGTTTTCAAATGCAGTATTGCAAATATTGCAATAATAATTAACAATAATTGCAGTTATTTGATGGAAGATGACGTCAGAGTCACATGAATTCTGATCTGACAGCTCAGACTGAGGTCACATTGCCAAAAATCTGACCAGTGTCTGATTTAGGACCATATATGGAAGCGGCCCAAATCCAAATTGGAAAAGATCAGATTCTATGTGGTTTGTGTTTGTTCACATTGTCATGAAAAAGTCACATATGAGCAAAAAAATCTGACCTGGGCCACATTTTTCCTGCAGGGTGAACAGGGCCTATGTTGGTTGGTTGGTTTGTCAGCAGAATTACACAAAAACTTCTGACCCCATTAAAATTAGGTGCAGATCCGGATTAAGGGCCTCGGCAGAGGTCTTCTAGTTCCCTGAGAAATTGAAGAAAATGTGAAAAGCGGTCTCGCAATATGAAAGAAAGTGAAAAAAAATCCTAGATCCATTCCTTTATCCAGAACCGCACCAAAATATAATGTGAGTAATAATGAATGACATAAGTCCAATTTATGCGATGCTGCTCCTGTTAATATCTACAGTAATAAGTTTAAACCTAAAACAATTAGAAGCACATTACAGCAGAACTACTGATAATGATGATGAATGAATATAGTCCATCAAACATCTCGGTCATACTGTATATAGCACTCCTGGCTGATGGCATGTATAATCCATACCATGTATGGATTATACATGTTTCAATTTGTAGGTAATCTGGATCCAGCAGCTTTCCTTTTTCTCCATATGGTCACCACTTAATTGAAAACAATTAGAGGAGTTGGTCAAAGTGCTCTTGATTCCAGATCAACCAGTCTTCTGCACAGCTGCTACACTCTAATAGCGTTCATTTGAAGAAACTGTCCTTGATTAGGCTATTATCAAGATCATTTAGAGTTTCAATAAGACAAGTACGGGGAGGAGCGATGGCGACGAGGCGGTTCAGCAGTTCTCTGTTATTGAATTGGATGCTGATAGGTTTACATGCTCACCTAACGGAACATATCTGACAATGAATGCTGCAGCAGAGGCAGAGGGTAAAGGAGGAGAGAACATTCTGCATTCAAGCGCTAATTAGAAAAATTAGATCTATGAAAGGCAGCAAGTGATCTCGGCCTTCAACCTACGTCCGTGTACCGCTGTAGCAGCACAAAGAGGAGGCAACAATAAGCACTGAGGAGGAGGGTGGGGGGAGATAAATAATTTAATCCATTATCTACTCTGCAAAGCTCATCAGCACTGCTACACAATGGCCACGATTGAATTGCTGATTGCATTTCTCTCCTACCCTCCAGGAGAAAATGTCCATGCGCCATTCTGTGCTCTCAGCCTGCCAGAACAACGATGAGCAGGAGAAAGACAGGAAGAGAGGGAGGGAGAGTAGTGTAGAGTGTCTTCCACCAAGGTCAAACTACAATACAGCAATCTAATTAAGAGTATCAGACAGTTTCCTGTATGGGGGTCAACCTCCCCATTGTGCTCACAGGCTCATGTTGTCCATTATGCATTACGTCATGTTCTCCTACATGTAAATGATGGATGTGGATGCTGTGATCTTCCTGTCTGTGTTCTTTTAATTGAGAGAAGTGTATCTATAAAAAGAGTTGCAGCATTACTGCTCTTTCTGTGCAGTGTGTATGCATGGAGGACCACTCAGGCGAAACGCTGTCTGTGATTTGTAGGGGTTGTTGGGATAGCAATGTCGATCTGTTTGTTGGTCAGTCCATCACTTTGGTCCAAACAAAGTAATGTCAACAACTGTTTGATGGATGGCCATGAGACCCTCATGATACCCAGAGGATGCATTGTCATAACTTTGGTGATGTCCTTACTTTTCCTCCAGTGCCACCACAAGGTTAACATTTTTGTTTTTTAGTGAAATGTCTCATCAACTATTGACTGGATTGCCGTGGGAATTCCAGCATCTACCTGATGGACTGGGATAGAAACAGATATTCATGTTTCTCAGAGGATGAACCCTACTGACTTTAGCCGTATTTCCACTGCGTAGTACCGGCTCTACTCGACTCGACTTGAATCGCCTTGGTATCAGGTACTTTTCTGCCAGTCGTTTTCCATTACGGAATAGTACCTCCTCAGGGTAGATGGGCGCAGTGCGAAACTGCCGTGGCGTAGTCTTCAACGCGGCACCACGGATGGACTGGCCATCGGGAGTACCTGTGTGTTGTTCTGCCCGGGCCACAGAGCGGAGATAGAACATGTGATTGGCCCACTGTTTTGTGTCTCATCTGAACACTGGCCAATCACATGATCCTTACGGAATGGCCCCCACGACACCCTTAAGCAGGCTGTCCATCAAGAGCCAGGCAACCTTTATTGAGTCAGTAAGTATACTATCATACTATCTTACTGATCACTCAGCTAAGTGATATTAATAGCGGCTAGTTTGTACAGTAGTCATCCACCAGACTTTTTCCCCGTATGCATCCTGCAAAACCGGTGTGCGGGTCTTGTGTACTCTAGAGTGCCTCGACTGCCTCAGGAGATTAAATTAGGCTGATTTTCTGCCACAAACAGACTTATCTCCCATTCCATTCAAATGCCATCACAATGTCATCACAATATGCCTACAGTAACTTTGTGTTAATAATGAAACAAATTTTTCTGTCTTGATGTCATTTGTTGACATTTCAATAAGAGATATCTATCTGTATCTATTAATCTATTCATATTCTCTCTGGATTTACCAAACTGTTCTGGTTTAATTATTTAATATTTGTTTAAACTTGGTAAACCGTAAACAAATAAACAACACGATTTATGTCAGGTATTCCTGTACTATAGGTTGAATGTATTGAAGGGGAGTACAAGAATGGGTGGTGTCTGACCGATTGTAGTGGGCCTGTCCAAAAGTCCAGGGCTAATTTTTTTGTCCCACCTCTCGTGATCCTTTCATCAGCTGTTTAAGACAGGAACGTCTGCACCTCCTTAATATAGCAGCTGCAATTTTTAAAAAAAGCTATGATTTGTGCTGTGCAGAATATTCCATGCATGCCGGGCATTGACCAATCAGTGAGCTGTAACGTTCCACGTGACTTTTAAGTACCTGCTCGGCTCGCTTGGAACCGCAACGGAGGAAGTACTAAAAAAGTAGTACCAGGTGCCAGGTACTTCTTACCTGAAGGAAACGCAAAAAATGCAAGTGGAGTCGACTCAGGCCGGTACTACGCAGTGGAAATGGGGTTTTTGGCAACACTAACTCAACATTTGTGGTTTTGAGGGAAATGTCTCTATAACTAATGAAGCTTAGCAAAAGTCCAGACAGGAAGACCAGCTCTTTGCGCATTCTCGCTGTATCACAAGCAGTTTCCCGCAATCTTTAGGCTTCACTGGCTCAGTCGTCTTTTCATCCAGTCACAACCTGTCACATTCTCCTGCAGCCAATCATTTGTAAGTTGTCAAGTGATTAAAAACGTCAACATTTGTACTTTAAAACTGCGAACCACACCAAGGTTATCTGGGACAGTGAAACGGAACCCAAAGGCATACTTGGTGGTCATCTATATATCAGAAGTAAACTACTCAAAATCGACCAAATACAGAACCTGCTTGGTGACTCAAACCTGGACTTTTTATGTCTTACTGAAAGCTGGCTTAACTGTGGCATTCCATCCAACCTAATACATATTTCAGGATACACTTGCTGTAGGAAAGACAGGGCAACAGGGAGAAGGGGGGGAGTTCTGATGTACATTAGAGAGAGCTTCAAATGTACAGCTGGACTGTTATCTTGAATGCTTTAGGGTGAATATTATCCTTTCACCCCAAATTAATTTTAATCTTGTTGTTTTATATAACCCACCTTCACATGATACAAGTTTTCATGACGAACTGAAAAAACTTTTCATAGTATGAAATCACCTCTGAATGCATTTTCTTTGGGGATTACAATATTAACTGGATGGATAAAGCTGCTAAACGGAGACTGAAAGCAATCAGTGCTACATTTTACTTCAATCAACTGATTGATAAACCAACAAGAATAACATGGACAAGTAAAACTTAAATTGACCTTGTTTTCACAAACAGGACAGAGAGAATAACTAAAACATACAATCTGATTACAGGCCTATCAGACCATATTATGACATTGGTTGTTAGAAAGTTGACCAACACTAATGCTATAAAATCAGGAATTCCAAAACATAAAATGGCAGAGTTTGAAAGAGAACTGATGCAAATGACCGCTGTGATAATTCCATGACAGCTGTCAGCGGTTTGATTGACAAATACACTAAAACATGGAAGACCTTGGTAATCTACATCCTGCAGCACAAAAGACTACATCATCTGTTCACAATAAAGTTAATCTTACTTCAACACCCTGACTTTAAACTAATATACTGAGACATGGCAAATGTTTGTAAAATATCAGCTTATTAGAATTATCACTGAGAGCAGACTTACATTAGCATTTAGTTCAAAGCACCAATGTTCCCAGCCTCATCTTGTGCTTCTCATTATTAGTCACCATCTTTTAGAGAAATGGACGCCCCGTGACTCGAATCTAATGCTAATACACGAGAGGCACAAGCTGAGGCTTAATTGTGTCTCAAGTCTCAGCAGCTAGCGTGGCTGCAGACTCTTAGTCTTGTTTAACTATCCTTTTGACATCGTCAAATGTCAAGTTAAACAGGCTAGAAGGCAAGAGAACATAAATGGATGAATCTGGCAATGCTTCACGATGGTGATGGCTTCCATCATTTTCTCCCTTCATCATCTACAGTCCATCATCATCTGCAAGTAACGTTTTCTTGGCCCGGTGCCTCTGACATGCTTGGCTTAATTTTACCTTCCATGTCAGCATGGTGCATCTACATAAAGCACAGTGAAAAGTAGTGCACATAATGGTACCCTTTGGCTAAGAGCTTTAAGGCTCTGTCCACAGTCCCAGTGAGGGGCAGTCAAGCTGCCTCTGCTCTGCTCTGTTTGTTTTATGGAGCAGTAGAGACACCACTTTGAGGTCAGCTAGCTGCAAAAACTGTGCTGCGTCTCCCATGGTCTGCTGCGAAAGGGTCCAAAACCAATCCAGAGGGCCGTTTCTAGTAGTCCAGTCAACTTTCGTTGACAAAAAGAGGTCATTATTCTGCAGAGCTTCAGAAATAACAGGATCAAATGCTCTAGATGGGTTGTAATGGAGACATTTTACTTATGTTATGGATGTTGGCCCTGCTGATCAATTCCTCTTGCAGGGGTGGCTCTATAGGGAGCAGCACATCATTAAAAAGGGCCAAAATGTCCCCTTTCACAACTTGCAGCAATATGGGCACTCCATTCTCACACCATGAATTAATTTGAGTGCTGTCATTATGCAAGTACAGCACAAATTGTCCAAGACCAAGTGAAACTATTTATAGCTATCACAAGGCCTGAGTGCCAAGTGTAGCTAATGGCGTAATTTGTATTGTTAATGGTAATGCACTATTAGTTTGTTCCATTTGGCTTTGCACAGGTGCATTAATGTGGGGGTGGTGAACCGTTTCAGTGAGTCAGAGCTCCCATGATGCTCCGAGGTGGCTTTCAGAAGGACCACAGCTCCCTCTAGTGGCTGAAAGCAGAACAGCAAGAACAAGCAAGCAAACTGATGCACACACAGGCTTGGAGTCAAGGTTAGCAGAGAAGCAGGTAAATTACTTAAACAAAAGAGAAAGCTTTTGTTCAATAGATAAAATCAAGCAGGTTGAACGGCACAGTCCTTAAAAACTGCCCAACAAAGAAACATTCCAACAACAACAAAGCTGCATAGACTTTTGAAATATTGGGCTCCTAATTAACCTTCAAGCTCATCAGCCACAATCAATATAGAGTGTAGCCTTTTTTTCTAATTGAGATGAAGTAATTATCAGACTGTATTCATCTCGTTAATGAAACAATGTTCCAATATGCCTGCAGCTAAACTCTTAATTGAGTTCTATTTTCTGAGGGGCAGCCTTGCCTTGTGTCCATGGCCACAAAGCGTCAAATACGGGTTTGGGTCTTTGTGATCGTCTCTGTGTAGACACAAGAACAGGCTGTGGACTGATGGAGCGTGCTCCGACTTCTCCCTGCAGACGCCCTCTCTCTCCCTCCTGTCTATTCTACCGTCAAAGAGGAGGCAAGAGTTGTTAATACCGCTGACTTCAGCAGATCATCCCGTCCCAGGCTGTTATTTCACGGTTTCAGTGGTTAAGTACTCTCTGTTGAGTAAGATATAGCGAGGCAATTATTCTGTAATTATGGAGCCAAAACACCAGAAATGGAGTCAAGAGTGATCGGGCTCATGTGAATCACTGCCAGAGAAAAAGCTGAACAACAAACCTGATTGTCCCCATATGGATGTAGTCATTGTCCCCATTTACTGTGTGAAAAAAAACATCTCACATCCTGACATGAGCGAGTAAAAAATAATGTCAAACTTCCAATAAAAGATCCCTAATAATATAATATATAATAAACATTCAATTGATTTTGTTAATTGACAGGTAATTATTTGTCAGCCATGTTGATTTTGATGTGCAAAGGATCCACACTTAACCAAAAGTTTTGGAATATGTCTGGTAAGATGTCCCAAGACCACAACTGCAACAATCCAATAACTGCGTAGCCTTATATTGTTCAGACATGGATATTTACATTGAACAATGACATCTTAAAAGAACAGTTCATTTGACTTCCACCAGCATGGGGTTGTGTAGATAGTGACCGAATTTAAATTTTTGGTGAGCCGTTCCTTTAATGTAAATCTTCCAGGCAGGAAAGGTCCAAATTGCTACCAAATTGCACTGTGGGAGATGTACGAACCAGGGAATCTAGATGCATATATGTGATATATGATTCACTAGAGACTGAAAGTGTCTGCTGCCACAGATGTTACCAATTTGTGTCTCAGCAGGTCCCTAAACTTTGTGTGCAGCGAACACCCATTTGCTATGTAAACATATAGTGGAGTAATGGTGTCCTGAACAGATGACGTCACACTCACTTCATGCATGAAATTATTTTTATATTTTCATTTATTTTTTCAACCCATTTGTTTTTATTCAGTTACCTATTATGTATTGTTTTAAATTTAATCAAATTTTATTAGATTAACTATATAGTTTTGTTCTATCTGTATACATTTTTTTCTACTCAGCACATGCCCAAATGTTAATATTTTGTGATATCACTGTTAAATGC
The DNA here is from genome assembly GCA_037577475.1 of Chaunax sp. Z400. NCBI lineage: Eukaryota > Metazoa > Chordata > Actinopteri > Lophiiformes > Chaunacidae > Chaunax > Chaunax sp. Z400. The sequence continues at coordinate 5,196,454 of CM075188.1, forward strand.
CTTGTTATGTTAATTGTCTCAATAAATGAAAAAAACAAAAACAAAAACACCCACTCCCTTCATGCATGTTGTAATGCGTGTTGTTTGTTTCGGTAGTGAAGACGGCTGAACATACACGAGTCCCTCTCCGTCTCTCTCCTGTCTGTTTTGGTGGCTTGGTTAGAAACCTTGTCTTATTATTGTTAAACATGACACTGCAATGTTTCTGAAAACACTTGAAGACAGAAAAAGGCAATGAGGTAAAGAAATCATGGTTCATATTTGATCAGAACTGCTGAATTTGACAATTGTAATGTTTGTTTGTTTTTATCCAAGTTTGGTGATTTCTGTCTGGAAGTAAAACACAAAGTGGCAGCCATCTTGTCATACACTTTCTCTTTTTTGCAGTGCAACTAAAATAAGTTTCTGAAAATATTTTAAGTAAGGAATGCTTTCTTTTTTTCTTCATCTACTGAGTGAATTTCCCCACACATTTGTTCTGGTCTGAGATGCTCATGCTCTGGTGTGATAAGTAGTGGTAATGAATATCGTCTATTTATATTATATTTTTGAAGCAGTAACCCTTTAAAAATAAAAAATAAAAATTCCAATTCCAATGTGTTGCAGTTAAAACTGAGCAATCATCCATGTTCAAAGCTAGGCACTGCTTACTCGTGTCATCACAATCAACATGAGACAAGCACATATATTAGACAGCTCTCAGCAGAAAATACAATAAGAATACAAATGAGCCAAGAAAATTTAAATGATGCATTTTATGCATTTATGTTTAGGTTATTAAAGGAGTGAGAGAGAAACAGTGGAATGGCAGTTCATTGGAGTTCACACAAGAAATAAGGACTGTGGGATCACTGAAGGATTCAAGTCCTAAACATTATAATAAAGGCACGATCAGTTCGACGCCTGGCCGTGTCTTTCGCTGCTGAAAACGACCCCGACCAGATCAAACCTGTGGTAAACCCTGTAGTCATGTCAGATTCGTACTTCTCTCCTGCTGGAGCTGTGGTCCCTCTACAGGCTAAAACAGCAGCTATCAGACTACGATGTGTTAAACGTGTCTAAAAACACTGAAGGTTTGCCGCTTTTAACAAACAGAACTTAGTGACTCAAAGGCTGCTTGTGTTTGGGACGATTCACTGACGATTTCATCCCGCTCTTGGCTTGAACACTCTCTCACAGTTCAGACGGTTTATCCATGCTAAGTTTTCTCAACAGCTGCACTAGCAATAAAAAATATATTAGACACATTCTTTGTAAAAAAAAAAATTCCACAGTGCCATCTGAGAGCAATTTTCTGCACCGTTGGGGTTAAAATTTGAGTTCCAGAAAAAGCATTTGAGCGTCCACTTGGTGAACTTGCATGCCTTTTTCCTCCCAGTGTAATGACTTCTCATAGAGTCCTTGCAAAGTCACTGTGTGGCCCTTGTCACTCTTTTCTGGCTACACTCTCAGTTCACTTTGGGGTAAATCTTCTCATAGAAGAAGCTCTGAGCCAGGATATACAGTTCTCCATCCTTTTCCCTGACAGCATGGGCACGCACAAACTGAAAGTGTTCGAGTGCAAACTCATAAAACTCATTTTCGATTTTCCAGATGTTGGACTGCTGCAGCTTGGCTATTGTCTCTTTGGTGGGGGGCTTCTTTTCGGTTGTCTTTCGCAGATGGGACTTCTTTCCTGGAGGAACACGAGGAGGTTTAATGAGTCTCTCAGTCTAGACAACACAGGTTTACTACGGACTGATGAACGGAAAAAAGCTCAGAACCATAAATGCTTCATGTGATGACGACTTCATTAGAAACAGAGCTCACTAACCACCACAAAACTGTTGAGCAGCACCAACTGGAAGTCATGTGTGTTGCATGTTGGCACCTGATTTGTAGAGCTCTGTGGCTCCCCTGAAGAAGCGTGGCAGCGCTGCTTCCAGGATCATGATGAAGTCCTCCAGCTCCTCAGTCACTCCAACAAGCAGGTACTCATTCACCAGGTTGTACTTGGCCTGTTCCAGGGCCCATCTACTGCCTGCATTCCTGCACACAAACCACAGAAATATTACCAACAAATCGGAGATCATTCAACTGGTGTTTCTGCCCAAATGTAAGGCAGCCTGTGCAGGGACACTTTTGATAATTCGATTCTGCAGTCGAATGTTTCCCCATGTGCTGTAGGGCTGACCTATTTCAAGAAAATATCAAAATTCTGACTCCAAGTTAAACTGCAATTATTTTCTGTTGCCTTTTATAGTTTCTGTAATTGTGGTCTAGTTTTTTTTTAAAAAGGATGGTACCAAGCATAATCATAAACTTGTCTTGTTTCTGAATTCATGAAATTAGATACAAAAATGCAGTTTATTGTTGAGAGTCAGAATAGAGGCAAAAAAATGTTTTTTATATTCTGAGCTTGTTCAAATTTCACAGATCTAAATTGAATATCGCCTTTTTGTTCATTTGAAAACATGTAGGAATTTTGTGCTGATGTGGACAAACCATAAACTCAATCATAGATGAATGTGAGCAAAACTTGGAAAAAAAGTTCATATGTGTTGAACACCTTTAGGGCCACAACAAAACGTGTGAATTCTGATTCAATTCTGTCCGGAGGTTTTTGAGGAGATGTGGATCGACTGTACCCCGTTAAGTATGGAGAGACAAGGGTCAAGAAAATCTTACTTATTCAAGTTTCAAAGTGTAATAAAGTTTTGTTGTGGAGATCTTTCCTTCATTCGGACAGTTTTGTGCACATATAATTTGCTCATGAGGAATGAGTTTTTTTTGTAGCTGTTAAAATATTTTGTTATAGTGATTCAAATTTGTGCAGCAACACGTTCAATGGTGACAACAAGTTTTACGAAGTCAGAGATTCAGATATATCATATAAAAGCTGAGGACCCCATGATTAACAACACTTCCATTGGTAAACAAATGCACATAGCAAAAGAAGATTAACACAGAAAACATTTGGTAGGACTAGTATTTACCATTACAGACCAGATGACGTATATTTGGCTTTCTTACACTAAGTCTATTGTTGGACTGCTTTTAAGAATTACTAATAAGTGTTTCCAACTCATTTGTCAACCTATGACTGATAATTTATGATAATTAGTGTAGAGCTTAATGTCACCCTTTCTTAGTTACATTACTACTTTGTTATTGGGGTCTCAATCGATAAGTATATTGTAGTTTTGTTTGTGTACAATGACACTTTCCTTTCAAAATTCACTTCTCTAATCACAACATTTGTAAAGATATACTCCTCTTTGACTGATCCTCTATCAGAAGAGTTACTCTTTCATTCACATGTCATACTGTATGTATGTATGTGACACTGAAACTACAAGTAAAAAACACCAATTTTGTTTGTTTTGTTATTACATCTAAGCTGACTAGCCAATCAGATTGTTGTCACTGGTCTTCCAACCAGAGGAAGTCAAACTATCCAATCAGGGGGCAAAGGTTCGGTGAAACATGACAGTAGCTTAGAAAATAGCAACAATGGTCACTGAATTTGATGAATTCACTTTCAGAGAGTTGAAGAATAGAAAATTTTAATTCTGATAGACTTTGAGTCAACAAAAAACACATTCACAAATTAAATTTGTGAGATTTCTTGAACAAATCCATTCATTCATATTTGACCAGATATGGTTATGATATCAAAGCTATGATACAGTTGACAGGCACTGTGGTTCGACCATTTGTCAAAGTCGGCTTTGTGGTCTGTGTATGTGAAGAGCTTTACATAACAAGGATTTGGTGTCCTCAGAGGGAGCCGTGTGAAGACCGATAAATGTCCTCAAGTGATGTCACTTGAGTCAGCATGAGTAGGAACTGAAGAGTTTGAAAAAGAAAAATTCTGGGCATGTGAAGTTAGAAGCAAGTGAGTTGAAAAGACAATGCTTAAAGCCAGGCGCTACTTTAGCTTCTACAAGCATAATACACCCAGATCTCTGACTGAAATGTTGACAGTCACGTTGCATTATGGGTAACGTAGGCGCCAGGTTTTTGAAAAGAATAAAGAATGTATAGAGTGATGTTATCCCTGGTTCTGCTGCATCATTTTGGATGTTTTTTTTTAAAATGTCTATCATGAGTCCGATGTTACAGGAGTGCAACTTTGAATCTGTTGAGCACTCCGACATTCTACAACGTTTACCTGAGGAGTGATAAAGCTTGCTTTCTTCATTTTTCAAACACGGAAAATGAACCAGAGTGGTGTTTCTTCTTCCACACATCTATCTTTGACCAAATGTAAAGGAAAACAACCTGTCGGAGCTTAAATAGGCTGCTGCTTGTTCAGACGCTGTTAATTTTATTGTGCAAGTTATTATCAGAGCTGTGTGATCAGAAAAACCTCAAACATTAATTACAAATATTTCCTGTTCCTGATGAGGTTCGTGCAGCTCACTCACCAGCACTCTGAATGATGGCCGCAGAAGAAGGGGATCTGCAGCCAGAGTTTCTCAGGTGTGCAGTCAGACCCCCCTGATGACACACACTCATCAAATGTCTGGAAGAAAACAGGAACTCTTACTATCAAGCCATCGACCTAGAAACACAGGACTGATTTAAAAAAAGAAATAAAGACCTTTTTGTCCCCTTGTTTCCTTCGTCGGAGACCTGGTCTGTAGTCGTCTCCAAAGCGTAAGAAGTAGTAGTAGGACACCAGGCGCTCAATGGGGTTCCGCACCACATTTATGTACATCGGCTTACCCTTCACCCCATACCTACACACACACACACACACACACACACACACACACACACACACACACACACACAAACGATAGAGGATGGACATATCTTTAAAGATTTGATTTGCACTGAACTGATACTTGAGGACTAGTTTCAGCCGTCATATTACATCTAATTAATAGTGTTTATTGCACAAAAAGAGCATGAGGGAGAACTGATACGGAGAGTTAACAGGGCCTCTCTCACTGAGCAACACTTACACCATTAGGATAATTACCTGTGATCAGCCAAATGATAACGTCAAGGGAGATGAGGACAACAATGCATTAATCAGCAGTAAAGTGCACACTAGCAATCAATACATGACCTGTCTTTATCTTTTCTGCTAAATGTTTGTAACCGAACTGGATATTAATGCTATTAAAGGAAATGAAAGGCTTTACTTCGAGAAGTCCAGATAAGCTATGTGGCCGTGGTAGAAGCCGGGCTTCATCTCTCTCCACGAGGTGACATTCCTGACAAAGCGCACCTGTAGCCAAAGATAATGGAAACTAATTATGGAGCTGCTGGAAACTCCAGCAAATGGAGATAGCGGCAGCAGCAGCAACAACAACAAAACACTTAACTTAACACTGATACATTTGTATTTCTGCTCCAAATACATTGATTTTCCTCATCTTCACACACGTTTTAAAGGCAGTCGACACAAGCGATGACTGATAAGTCATATCCTAGTGTAGAAGGATATGATGTATAGAGCTGTGGTTTCATTAACATGCAGGTCAACACTTGAGTGATTATGCACAAAGTTTGAAGATGATCATTTGTTATGGTATTTTTGCTTCGGGTGATTGAAAAAGGCAACATAGTGGAGTCATCAGCTGTCTCAGGCTCAAGGGATTATCAACGAGGTCCACAAGAACTTGGTTGTTACACAAGGGGAGGATGACACCCTCAGACTGCTACCTCTTCCCTGAGGTGAAGGAGGAGCTCAGGGGACGCCATTTTGACAGTGATGAAGATGCTACCAGGACTGTGGACCACTTTCTGCTCCATGATCGCTGGAATAAATGTGTAAATGTTGGAAGGGACCGGGCTGAAGAAAAATATGCTAGATGTTGTATAACTGACTCCCTCTAACTTAGGTCATGAGCTGATCAATCAATACTTTTTAGTTACAGATCTAAAAGAAAAACAATCAGCTAATTTGTTGGGTCACAGACTTCCTGTGTCAACAGCAGGGATAGGGTTAGGCTTCAGAGGTTCAGGGTGGTGCCATGAATTTAGACATGCTTCAACCAAAAAATTTAAATGTGACTGATGTCCTGTGTTCATTTATACCAATCTAGCACATGACAAACTATTATGAAACTGGTTATTGCACCAAAACACAGAGATGCTAAATTAATCAAGCACTAACTCTGCTTAGAATCATGTGATGTTAGGTTGACCTGCATGTTTATGAAATGAGTTGGTGTAGCCCTAAAGCTAAGTTAAAACAGGTTGCACTATACAAAGCAGTTAGAATGTAGATGTAGCATATATTATATTTTTTATTTTATATCATACAGCAGGAGCACAGTTCCTTTCACATTTCTGATGACATGAAAGCTCATTGCTGTGCTGCACCATTAACATGACTATGATCAGACGAGGATCAGGCTGCATTCACTGATGATCGCACTGGATCCTCCAATAACAAACAGACTGACAGCTGTCAGAATGGGGGACAGGATGGAACAGACACTCCAGCTTTGTTCTTTGAAAGGAAAAAAAATCAATAGCCTTATTCAAAATGAAGATGTTTTAAGGTTGTGATGACTCACAAATTTCTCTCATTCACACATAAGGAATGTGGGGCGAGTACACAGTGTGGTGTCATATGTGCACAACACATGCAAGATTCTAAATAATCTACACAAAGTGTATTTATAATATTTTTTCAAAGACAACTGTTAATGTTTGTTAAAAAGTATTTCACACATTTCTTTATTAAGACCTGTTCAAATTCAGGCACACTGGTGCGACCAATGAAAATGTTGAGTTGATCTATGTCTCTGAGACAAAGCAACGACTGAAGGCAACTCAGATGAACAATATTTTCATCTCAGTGGATCTTCTTTTTGGGTTATGGTGGCAGGACAGTGAGAGGGTAATATTCAGGGAGGTTTCAGTAAGAAGATCTAAGTGAAGGTATAAAAGTGGCATAAGATGGAAAAAAATAATAGGGATTTTGTCCCCTTAGTCTAAACAGTGGAAATGACTGAAATCAAAACCACACTACTATAACCAGTAAAATGTTTAAATGTTTACTTTAAAATAAGGTGGACATGTTTCAGCGGCTGTGTGAACGTGACTAGAAGATGTAATTTAATCAGAAAACATCAAACAGATCCCATTTCCACCCTCTGAACGTTTGGTTGCCTTCCTAAAGACCAGCACACCTCCTGGATTCATTACTGTTACTGTTGACTCACACTGTGCAGTCCACAGCTGGCTAAGCTAAATACCATTACTGCATACAAATCTGAATGTTTATAAAATAAGTTAGTCTGTGATAAATGAAACGGCATTTATAACACACTACCACACTTCACTTCACTGGAAGAAGTTCCAGCAAATAAAAGAAACACATGGTAACCTCTCTCTCCCTTTACATTCACGGCCTGTCCCTTCACCTGTGACTCCTCACTCGTCTCTCCTGTCAGAGTATTAAAAATAATAAAGTGAAATTCTATATTTACTCCATCTTTGTGTTTCAGTTTGCATCATTTTGGATTTGAATGATAGGAATGTGCCTCCAACAGTACATAAACATAAGGAAGATGTGTTATACAATAACACCATAAATCTCTGTATTAATCAGGTTTACATTGTTTTAATGTGATCAGGTCAGTTTGTGTTGAACAGCAGGAACAAAATGCTGATCCTATCCTGGTCACAGTGGGCAGTACCTGCTCTTCCTCTCTCATCATCTTCATCACCTTCTCTCTTTCTTTTTCTCTCTGACTCATCATGTCCTGTTTCACTTCTTTTATCAAACCTGAGCTCTGACTGCTGCAGTCTTTTCATGTTAGTCTGTGTCAGACAGTAAACACAGGGTCAATTGATGTTTATATGTAAATGTTACAGCCTCCACTGAGTTAATCCTACCATGAAAATTAAAATAAATAGGATAACCTCATTTTGACATGCATTTAAACCCTTTACACAAACTGAATTTAAAGAAAAGTATTGAAACTTTTACCAGTCTGACATCAGATGGATGAATTAATGTTGGCTAACGAGCTCCTTAATTAACTCATGTGAACCAACCGGCATCAGACACCACTGTTTAATGTAGGACGACCACACAGGAGCTGTTAGTCAGCTGACGTCTGAAGAAGGAGGTCATTAAACTACCAGCAGTCCACTAGTTAACTTCTGTAGTTACTGTATCATGTTTTGGTGGATTCAGCTTCCTGTCTGGTTTGTTGTCGTAATCAGAGAACTGCCGTGTTGAGCAAAGATTTGTAGTGAGGAAGAGATCATTGACTCCACCCACCCCGACACACAAACAATGACGCTGGTTGCATTCACAGTCGGTGATCTTCATGTTGTACCATATCTTTGCAGCAACACAGCGCCTTTCAGAACAGAGGCTCTTTGATTATCTTTGATCGAATATTAGACGATATGTGACTTATAAAAAAACATTTGTTTGGCCTATTGTTGGCCTGGCAGGGGGGTCTCGTTGGCCTGGCAACCTTACTATGGTAGGGGAAACCCTGATGTGTGATAGTATAACCAAGGTGATATAATAGGCCTGTGTTCTTTGTATTGTATTGTGCTGACACAATTTTGTTGGGAGTGGAAGAGCGGCTGCTTTCAAAAACCCAAAAATGAACCACAGCCACAAATCTTTGCATGTAAAAGGCCAGATCCAGTAATTTTTTAATACAAATTCTTTTCCATTGAATTTTTCCCGAGGGGTGGGACATGATTGAGGCAAGCTAAAGAGACGTGCAGGATTGTTGGGCCTTGGCATAGGTATGTGATCTGCAGTGTGCCATTCTAGTTAAAAAACTGTTTTGTGGAATCTCTACCGTACCACAGAGAGAGACTAGGAGGGCACTCAGAGAGCACATACCTCTGACAAAGTTGCAAAACATTTCCTGGATCTGCAACTTGATCTGGATCTGCCTCCAAATCTAATCACCACATTTCCAAGGACCAGCTCTCTACAAACACACACAGAAATCTGTTAAGACTTCTAGAGACATTCTGCTAACTAATTCAAACTAATGGAGATGAAAACCTCACCTCCTTTGGTGGAAGCAAGATTCAGATGTGTCAATATTTTCTTATACTGCTAATATGTGTCATTTACTCTGAGAGTGCAGTGCTTCAGTTTCAGCTTTAAGAAAGACTGTTTGACTAATAGTTAAGGACTTTTTATACATAATCCATCAATTTGAAATGATGATTTTTGGGACAGTGATTCAAATGAAAACAACAGTGTAGTATTGTATCTGTTCTTTTACCTGGATTACCATTCAGCTGGCAATCATCGCACCACCTGACATGGCACAAAAATGACAACATACAGCCTGGAGTTCAAAACGTTATCAAGTTTCACACAATAAAACATGAAACGTTGATATGGCACAGTCTATAGGCACCTTTACACTTAAGCAAGAGTAAAAATTCTGTTTGAATGTATATTAAATATTTTATTTATATGTCAAATCCCTTCCTGTGGCCTAAAGTGGGAGAAATTACATGAAAAGGCTAAACTTCTGACACTGTTCATTCAATATTACAGCTAAAATCAGGACTAAAAGTCTATAGCCATTATTCATTTCTCTCCATCCATCATCTTGGAAAACTTCCCTTTCAGTGAATGAAAGCCTCCTACCTGGGAAACTTATTGTACACCAAAACTCCCCTAAAACACCCAAACCTCAAATATTACTGGGTTCTTTGTTGGCCTTGAAGCCTTGGTAGGAAATTAGAAAAACAATGCAGCACTCTTTAACTTTCAGCTTTTCATCCTGTATTTATCTACATAACTCACTGAACAAGAAGCTGATATTCAGAACATTGCACACACAAGACCTGTTTAACACTACTGGTCGATCTACTGTGAACTGATGTGAGTTAGGGCCTGTAAACAGAGCAGGGCTCACAGTATATCCACTCAAGGAATTAAAAAAACCACTCATTTTTGGCCTAATCTGAGAAAAACATTTTCTCCATTTTAAAACCGATTGTTCATCTATGTGTAGGGCAGGTTTTGTACATACCTGACTGATTTTTGTGGGTAGTCTTGAGTCTAAAAACACTTCTTTTTTTTAAGAAAAAGCCACGATGCCTTTTTCGATCCAATCACAAATGCCCACTCCCTTGTTAAAATAATTTTTTTTTTAAAAAGGCATGAAAACTGTGGAGAAAATGGCATCTGCAAGAATGCCACAGCTGGGGCAACGTGACCAGGACTGCACCGTTGGCATGCTGGAGGCGGTTTGGGAGTTCTGGAATGACCAGCAAGGAGCCCCGACCTAAACTCCATTAAAAAACCCAGAATTTGGTTGAGTGAGCGAATGTGACGGCGTGAACATCCTGCACAGACTCAGCAGCAGCTCCGGTCAGCTCTGACTGAAGAGAGAGGATGTAATCAATGCTGATGGGACACAGTAATTACTGTTGGTGTAAAATATTGTGTACTCCAGGAGTGTCACCTGAGTTTTCAACTTTATGGTGCTTATGTTTTTGGTGCTGTTTTTTTCCCCCAGACTGTTTTTGTTACTGATTAAATTAAGATTAATATGAATTAAGATAAACTAAGATAAATTTATACCATTCAAAGTTAATAAGGAACAAAATACAGGTTCTTTTCATACAAAACAAACGACCTGAGCAAATTTACAAGTAAACGCAGTGGTGGGTTTTTAAATTCATTGAGTATATATTTCTGAGCATTTAAGCCACATTCATTTATTCAACTATGTCCATTGCAGAGGAGAGCACTGCAAAGGGCAGAAATTCCAACCTGAGCATGGAAAAGTCTGCAAATTTTCAGCCTGAGCCCAACCCATCCTGAGACTGACACCAACTACGACCAGAGGCTCTCTGTGATGCACCATACAACACACGGAACCGCTGGTGATATTTGGATCTGCTTCAAGTGTGTCCGAATCCAAACGTACGATCCAGCCGCCACCCAACCTCACCAATTATTTTCTCTGATTTACAGACCAGCACTCATATGGACATATGACTCCAGCTCTGCCGGTCCCTGTAGGCTATATTGCCTTTTAAATTATGTTGAGCAAAGCAAGTTTTGCAGGTGATTTCATTTTTGTGCGTTATTTGATGGAGGAGTTTTTTCTTTATTGGTGTACTTTTAAGATTAGAGAGGTTTCTTTTGGTACTTTAATCTTTTCCATGCAGGCAGGATTGTCACATGCATGTTGTATACTTGTTGTATACTTAACAGGACAGAAGAAACTCTGCAGAGGAAACAGAAGCAGGGTGGCTGCTTTAATCCAAACTATTTCAATGTATGAACTTGGACTGTATTTGTGACCTTTTGGATGTGTAGATGAACAAATAATATGAACTAGAATGAAACTCAAAGTGCATACCTTTGCCATGGCTGAACATGTCTGTTCAGATTTCCTGACCTATTACCACCCCTCCACATAGATTAATGAAGATCAGTTCAGATGTTTTTGTGTAATTAAGGAAAAAGTTGAAAGACGTCCTATCTAGCAATGTTAAATAAGGAAAACAATTCCTGGCTCCATAGCTTTATCCAGATCTGCACCAAAACTGATGTTTTTCTGGTTGGTGGAAGTAAACCATCCAACCAACAAAGTAACACACATGGGTGAAAACTAAACTCAGCCTCCTTGGTGGAGCTAAAAAAAAAAAAAATCTATGGCTAAAAAAAAAGAAGCAAAAACCTGAGAGCTAATTGAAGTGTTGGAAGAAAAATTAACTCCTCATGTTCCACATTCTCCCTGATGTTTCCCATTATCAACTGAACTGTCTTGTGTAACGCATGTGAATAACAAAATGCATTTAATGCACTCATTTGATTGAAATGAATGCTCAGTGTAACATTTATAATATAATCAATATAATAATATTTCATACAGCGGACTAGGTGTTGAGCACACCTAGCCCACGTATGAACACAATGGAAGCAGACATTATATGAGGCACAGTGTGACCCAAGCCTAGTCTATTTAATAATAATACTAAAAAACGTCTGGTCTAAATCAACTCAATGGGTCAGGGCCTGCTTTGCACATCTCTAGCACTGAGACTTATTTTTAACTCCAGATGTTCATTTGTGATGATCAAAGTACTCACAAGCCTGTCATAAGCTGAGCGTCTGTTATGCCAACAAAGGGCTCCTCTATCTTTGGCCTTTGTTGTATTGAAATAAAAGTATTATTAGTATTATGACAGAAATGTGCTCATATGACAGGTGGAACCAAGTCTCTGTCTCACAGCTTTTAGTGGCTGGAAATCTGTATACAAAGTATCTGCATTTGAAGAAAAGAATAGTTCCAATGCTGTAATAAATTCTGACCTTTGATGATTTGAATAGAACGCTGACAAACCCATAATAGTACTTGGTTTTATTTGGCACAACTGCATCTAAATACAGTGATGGATGACGGCCTCACCTGGTCTTGTATCGACAGGACAGGATTGTTTTTGGTTGTATTGATGTGCAGGACATGGAAGCGATTCTTCCCACACAAGTCGTAGGCGATGTTAGTGAAGGATGTGCTGGCCGTCTTCGGCACTCTGTTGTAGATGATGACCGTGTCGTCCATGTCTGCTGCTGGTGACGATGCCCACCCTCCATCTTCACTGTGGTGCTGCTCTACCTCAGCCACCTCGTGTCTGGCAATAGTTCGTTCTGTGCAGGTAGAATATATGATGATTTTATGACGATCACACATGCAGTGTATGCCTTTAAAACATTGTCAATATAATATACAGCAATTGTTGATCATTTGTAGCAGCTGTGTCTAAACTGAGTCAACAGAATCTTCAGTTTTCATGGCGATGAACTGGCTCTGGAAGGTACATCAGTGGTAGAAAAGAATAATTTTAGGGCAGCAATGCTGATTAACATGCCTTAATTAAGGAAAACAAGTTAGACGTTCAAAACGCAATAACATGGAAGCAAGTAATTAAGCTTTTGATGATAATATTGAGACAATGCTTAATTAAAAGTGTTCTTTTCTCCACTGCAGCATTAATTAAAACCAATTACCTAAATGGACCTGTGAGGAGACACGCTGCTGCCTACGCAGCCTTTCAGAGTCTGACACTGTGAAAAAAGAGAAGCCATGTGTCTGCAGGATGCTTGACAAGCTGCAGGTAGATGGATGGTCTCTTGACCATACAGTAACTGTGCAGGCAGTTAGTTACTCCCAACTATCTTATGGTTAAACACTAGACTTTGTTGTCTAAAACCATAATGGAATCTCTTATTCTTACAGCCAATTCAATTACTGTCAGACTTTCAAAGCCGTTTTGAAGCATCCATGTGCATCATCTACTGATATATGCATTAACACACCTAATCCCACTCAACATTCAGCTTTACTGAACTGCAATATGGCCTGACCCGTAAAGTATATCCCCTGCAGCTTACGAGAGGAGGAGGGGGAGCAGCATTAGTGACAACTAGGCTTTTGTGATAATTACTTCAAAGAAGTGTTTCCTTTTTCCAATTACAATTACAAAGAGTTCATATTGTATTTTCAAAAAACAATATTGAGTCAATAAAGCAAAAAATGAAAGACGTTTCTGGTTTTCGGGTCAAAATTTGTCTTTATCATTTACATCAGAGACTTTTGTTATTTTTGTGAGCTATGTGAGCATAAAAGGTTATTGAATGCAGAGGAGCACTTCAAGGTGTCACTATTTTACACAGCTGTGGACACTGCCATTGCACTGGTGGCATGCAGGCTCCATGGCATGGAGGGGAGGTGGAACAGAAGTTTGGATTTTGATGCCCAGAAGATCTTTTCTTCATATTGTTGACCAATACATATGTATGCTCGATCGTGGATTTTCCAGAACAAGTGCTCTCATTTAGAAGCACATTAGTTTCTATCATAAAGGAAATTGAGCATGGCTCAGTTGAAGATTTGGTGCACACTGTAATGCACAGTGCTACATAACCAAGTGTCCCTAATGTAAGCACGGCTATTAAACTATTTCTAACTGTGCCTGTGATCGTACTAAGGTCAGAAAGATCCTTCTCAAAACTGAAACTGACATAAACATATCTGAGAAGAGACTGTCAGGTCTGGCCATTCACGGCTCTGAAAATTAACACGCTTGCATTCTGGACTGAAAGAGGGTGGTTTGGGATTTCGCTCATTGATATGCTATAAGACGTGTGCATGTAGGCTCTCCTGCAAACCTAAAAGAAAACAGACTTATTTTGATTCTTATTGCTAACATGCACTGTGATAAATATGTTGTTGGTCTGTTCGATAAACTAAAATCAAAAATCATTTGGCCTAGAAGAAAAAGCTTCGTCTATATCTTCGAAGTACAGTTGTGTGACAATCTGAGCTGAGTGGGCAAGTGGTCATTTCACAGTAACTTGGATAATGAAATCCAGCATTCAATGAAGATTAGTAATAAAAAGGTAGAGTCAAATTCAGTGCACCATGGACAGCTTACACAATGATGATTGGATCAGCAGCTTGATATCTGTTATGACGCTTAAATAGCTTGTAATATTTAAAAGCTCCAAAAGACTAAAATTTATTAAATAGACTCAGCTGCACAGCAACTCCATCGTGTTCTAAAGTGCTCTTTTAAATGTCCATTGTGCTTTTGAAATGATAAGTATCCTCACTATTAAATATGTTGGGAAAAACGGCCCACCCAAAAGCAACTCAGGGTGTGGGAGATACATGCATAGTGAATATGTTAAGATGCAGTTGAAAGCAAAACTATTGAACCACATTGTATATTAGGTTTATTGGCAAAATAAACTATTTATCAGTAGTTTGCAACAACCAGTTCACCCAAGAACAGTTTAAATACCTCAATTCAACAGATATTACATCAATTTTTCCAAAATATAACAAAATGCTACTTTTTCTGACTACTGCAGTCTCTAAATGATTCAACCCCTTAATGACAAGCATCTCTAGTTCTTTGTAGACTCTGCCATGACCTGCTGCAAACGTGATGCATATCCAGACACCAGCTTCTGGCAGCATTCCTGAGGAATATTAGCCCATTCCTCATGGACAAAGGCCTCCAGTTATGGAATATTTCTGGGTTTATCTGCTGCATCCACCTTCTTCAAATCCCATCAGAGATGTTCTATGGGATTCAGGTGACTGTGACGGCCTCTAGAATGATCCAGGACTTCTTCTGAAACCAAGCCTTGGTGAACTTTGAGGTCTTCTTGGGATCACTGTTCTTTTGGAACGTCCAATGCTATTCAGGGGGTTGAATGATCTTGAGACTGCAGTAGTCAGTGAAAAGTATCATTTTGTGTTGAATGTGAAAAAAACAAATCTTAAACTCTTTTGCATTGACCCATTTAATCTGTTCTTGTTTACTTTGGTTATTGCTAACAGCTGATAGAAAGTGCATTTTGCTAATAAACCTAATATACACTGGGGGGGTTGAATAATTTTGTTTCCAACTGCAGTATAAGTGCAATCGTGTATGCTCTAATTTCAAAGATGCAACAAATGGGCTAATGTTGGCATAGTGTACAGTGGTGCTTGTTTAAATGACACCTGCTGGCTAGTAGTTAGCAATTTAAGTTTTGAATAAACAGATTAATTAGAAGGGTGGGATGTGTTGAAGGAACTACTAATGAGGATTTATCAGGAGGAGAACCAAGATTATTTATATGTAAAATATATGACAGAAAGTAATTTGGTATTTTTAATAACTGCTATCGAAATTATTATAGGTCCAAAATTGTTAAATATAAAAGAAAAAAATTAAGGAGTCATAAATATTCTATACGCACATTAAACTGAACTTGATTCTTAAAATGAAAATTCTTGAAACTTAATTCTTTACGGTCCTCCCTAAAAATAACTTCCGATGTGTCAAACATGGTCTCAAGCAAACCCCTATCTTTGCCACCAGGATTTTCGACTGGAATATTATTTCTACGTCTCAAACAGCACATGGCATTAACACAAAAATTCTACAACAATGCATCCATACGAAGTATTGGCCTTACCCAATCTGACTCTTGATTCCTCCAGTTTCTGGATCTGGTTCTCAATAAAAAGCATCGTCACTCCAAATGCCAAAACTGCCAAAAGCTGGAACTTGGGCGGCATCATGATCCTTGACAGCCCCATCAAACAACCAGATGAATCATAACGCTGATGCTCTCGAACACTGATATGTCTCAGATCCGCTGGTAAACTAGTTGTTCCCGAGAAGCAACTAGTTTTAGATTCACTGCAAGCAAATCAAAGTAAACTTCGCTCACGTTAGCTGGTAGGCGCCATTAGTTGTTCCTCAGCAGCAGGGTTAGCCAAACAAACTAATATTTGCTAGCTTCTAAGCTAACTATGATTATAAAGCCACGTAAACGTCAGGCCAACGTTAATCAACACACATTGCTTCTTTTAACTCTCCCAAAAGACCCCATAAAGCTCTATTCATTAAAACAGGATATGAAGCTACAGGAAAGCATGTCGTCAAAAGAATTACCAAACTAGAGTTACAGCTGCAGTACAGAAGCGTGTTGCTACATGTAGGATCGCTGGTGTTTAGCCTCTTCTTCGTCTGTTTCGCTTTCGTTTTCTTCTTCTAGTTAACAGGAGGGTTAACAACTGATGCTAAATGAGCACACCACCACCTGTTGGACATGTGTAGCATGGCAGGAAATGGTTAAGAAAGGTCAGAGTTTTGCTCATTTTTAATCTTTTCATTTTCCTGTAATTAATCACGTGCTCTCAGCAGTCTTTAAAATGCCCTGCCTAGTTAATCTTATCTCATATCTCCATCTTCATTTTATTAAAATACACAGTATGTTCTCAGTCTTCCATTAAATTACACGACTGACACAGATTTCTCTTTTGAATTAAACACAGCATGGCACGAAACCCACCGGTCTTAAATTATTAC
Organism: Chaunax sp. Z400; assembly: GCA_037577475.1. Classification (NCBI taxonomy): domain Eukaryota; kingdom Metazoa; phylum Chordata; class Actinopteri; order Lophiiformes; family Chaunacidae; genus Chaunax; species Chaunax sp. Z400. The sequence continues at coordinate 5,213,287 of CM075188.1, forward strand.
ATTTGTGTAAGCCATTCAGGTTAAAAAGCAGTCTTTAAGTTGAAGACCAAGTCTTGAAAGCAAGGATGGAAGAGTAGAAGTTATAAAATCTATCTGTCTGTCTGTCTGTCTATCTATCTATCTATCTATCTATCTACCTATCTATCTATCTATCTATCTATACCACACCATTACACCATGTAATAGTCATTACATTGGAATAATTACAGTTGTTATTTAGTGAAGTTCTAGGTCTTAAATAGGTCTGGAACCCATCCCAGCTGACATTGATGAAGGTGATATTGTATAAACACAAGCTTCGCCCTCTACGTTAAAACCTCTTGACTTTGTTTATCACAGCCTGTTTGGCTTCATCACAGGTGATACATTCCTCACTCACCATTGCAGCCGATATGAAAAGGTGGGATGGTCCTCTTTAACAAACAGAAGGCAGCAGCATTGCATGTGGTTTATTTCTAAGGTCCTACTACTTAAAGTACCGAGTTACCTCTGCTGTCTGGTTGAATTTAAACACAGTACCCACAGTGTCAGGTCACAGGACATTTTAACATTAGTTCTTCCTCCTGGTCACACTGAACTTGGCAGAAGTAGGTTCAAATACTACACTGCATACAAATGGAATGAACTTCAAACATGTATGAAGTTACATTCTCTTACTACATTTGAACAATTTAAAAGGTCACTTTTGTATGATTACAATCACACCTGGAATTGTTTTCTTTAAATGATGGAATGTATACATGTGTCTGTAAATGTTCTGTGCGTTGTCTATGTTTTAAATCTATATGTTCATATTTTTGTACTCAGGTCTCTCTTGAAAAGGAGATCCAGACCTCCAAGAGACAACCTGTTTAAATAAAGGATTAATAATAATAATAAAAAGTCTCCTATCCAGTTCTCCATCTTTAGTGGAAGTTTGTAGGTCATTTGCAGAACATCAGTTTAATTTTGTGAATGATTATTTTTGACCACTTTACTATTAAAGTTCTTAATTGTTTTGATTTGGCCAGTAGAACTAACATATTTGGAACCTGGATCCGGTTGTCATCAGTCATAGGAACAGTCATATTAGTCTGACTGATACATATCTGTCATCTGTGAGGTTTAACTTGTTCCTCACTGCTGTTAAGACCGGACACATTAACCCTGAACATATAAGAAGAGACAGAGATGGAGTTCTTATAAGTTATTATCCTGAATCACATCAGTCCAGAGTGCAACGTTGGGGTTGCTGTTGTAAACCTGGCATATAGAGAAACACTTTCAGAAAAGTCATGCTTTTCAAAGTGGGAATAAAAGTTGTTGGAACTATCTTCCCAATAGTTTTTATATAGTATTTTCATTCCCGCTTTGAAAAGCATGACTTTTTGACTTTTCTGAAAATGTTTCTCTCCTCAGACGTTCTCTCTCCTCTGACTGTAACGTTGCCATTAACCAGGAATGTGTCAGAGATGTCTTAAAATAAATACTAGGAAGGCTCCTGGTCCAGATCACATCTGTGGGCGTACACTGCGATATTGTGCAGACCAGCTCAGCGGTGTCCTCAACCATATCTTCCAGATGTCACTTGACACTAAAAGAATTCTTGTCATCTGGAAATCCTCCACTGTGATGCCTGTCCCAAAGAACAACTTAAGGCAACTTAATGATTTCAGACCAGTCGCTTTAACATCACTGATTATGAAAATCTTTGAACAAATGGTCAAAAACCTTGTTCTGTAGATGGTAAGCTTGATCCACAGGCTCTTATTTGCCAACTTCTCTTCGGCTTTTAATACGATGCTGCCGCATCTTTTGATAGAAAGGCTGTTATGTGATTTTATGCTGCCTCACCAACTTGTATTATGGATCCTGGACGTCTTGACAAACAGAGAGCAGAGAGTTTTTGTTAATGGTTGCCTCTCAGACTCTGTAACCTTGTCCACCGGGTCGCCACAGGGGTGTGTCCTTTCACCCCTACTTTTTATTACGTACACTGATGGATGCAGAAGCACTCAGCAGAGTAGCTATTTGGTAAAGTTTTCAGATGACACTGTGTTGCTGTCCCTTCTCCAAGGCTCAGAATCAGACCATTCAGATGCTCTCACTCATTTCATTTCTTGGTGTGATGACAACTTCTTGGACTTAAATGTGTTTAAAACCAAGGAATTGATAATCGACTTTAGATGCAACACACACAATGAATGAAACACACAATGAAAGTGTGGAAGTGGTGACATCATACAAATGTTTGGGTACTGTCTTGGATGATCACCTTAAATCTGATATTAACACTGAGGCGATTGTGAAGCGTGGGCAGCAGAGAATTCCTCTTCTCCATGAATTAGATTCCTTCTCTGTCAGCCCTGCCCTTTATCAGTCTTTTATTGAGATTGTCCTGTGTTTTTCTTTTATCTGCTGGTTTCACAGCCTCACAGTCAAAGACAGAAACAGTCTGAACAACATTGTTAAAATCTGCTCTAAAGTCATCAGAGTGAAACAAAGAGATCTGAATTCTTTTTGCAACCAACAAATCCTCCAGAAAGCAGCGACTATTCTGTCTTCTGAACATGTTCTTTCAAGTGAATTTTCCTTGTTGCCATCAAGGCGTCGTTATGTTTTACCTCAATTTAAATTAACAGTTATTCAGAGTCATTCATACCCTCCACAGCCCATCTCTTACATGGTACATAGATCCTTTTAACTGTCCTTTTAATTGTCCTTTTTTATATATGCCGGTCTGATCTTTTAATTTTGAAAACTTTTCTAAGGTCATTATCCTTTTATTTGAATTATTCTCCCTTTTTTCCCCTTCATTTATAGATTTTATTCAGCTCCTTTGTACATTTTATTTATCTGTATCTTGTATTGTCTCTCTGTGTTTTATGTACAAGCTGCTCTAAATTAATTGCCCCCAGTGGGATTAATAAAGTTGTTTGAACTTGAACTATAGTGTAACAACAATACAATTGGATCTTGGACCTACTTGTGAGACACAATTTGCTGTGAAGCAGTTGACTGAAACTCCACACAGAATTTGGTTTAAGTTTAAGAAAATCTGGAAGTAAAATTAAAGCTGCTGCACAAGCAGTGAGTCACGACTGGACATTTTGAAAGGAGAAGAAAGAGGAAGAAAAATGAGAAACAGAGGAGGGTTCATCAGCAGAACTGTTATTTTATGTTTGAAGTCGTGTTGATTCACAGCACAATGCCTGAATAGCCAGGACCATATTTATCTGAAACCTTTTAAATTAAACATTTGTTAGAAATCATGTGTCTCTAGTTTAGTGTTTCTCCTGGGCGTGTGGAGGCCCTGTTCTGAAGGTTTTACATGTTTCCTGCTTTAACACACCTCAGTCATATATATTGGTCGATATGAGGCTTCTGCAGCTCGATGATGAACTGATCATTTGAAGAGGGAAACATCTAAAATATCCAGTACAGGGGACTGACACAACAATACCTTGTTATAAGATATGCATCCTGTATCAGCCAGGGATTGAGCCGACAACTTTGGACAACAAGGGGAAGTTTTGATCTAGTTGGCCAACATGTATGAAGCTTCTGCAGAAACAAGCAACATGGGTTTGTTCCTTATAAGGTCATCACTGTGGAAAAAATGTTTGCTGGAAAATAGTCCTCATATTCAATGATGTTGACTGGCTGTGGCTCAGGAGGTAGAGCGAAAGGTCGGTGGTTCGGTCCCCAGCCTCTGCAAGTCTACAAGTCGAAGTATCCTTGAGCAAGATATCGAACCCCAATTTGCTCCCCGGGCGCCGAAAGGTAATGGCAGCCCACTGCTCCTCAGGGATGGGTCAAATGCAGAGAAAGAATTTCCCCCTGTGGAATTACTAAAGTATCTGGAAAAAGAAAAAAAAGATTAGAACTTTATAGCCTATATCGATACAGGGAAAAAATGTACCAGTTTTTATTTATGGCACAATGTTTTTCCAATTAATTGTTGAATGTTGTACTGTATTGTCTGCAGGACAGTAACTTGAATATTCCTCTCCCATATGGGGAGGTATTTTGTGTATGTTGTACTGTATGTAATGTTTTTATTGTGTTATGACCCATTGGTGTTGTGGCCCAGAATAAAGTCTAATGTATACCAACCCAAAACATTATTGGTGTGTGAGTTGTAAGGAAAAAACAGAACTATTTGCTACATGAGACACTATATGTTGGAAATGAAATGGTATCATCATATAGTTTCAGCTGTCTTTCTGATAAGTTAATATTTCTTTGCACTATTAGTCGTAATATGGATTGAACATCCCAGAACTTCTTATCTCTGCCTTTGAGATGACAGAATATGTCTTTGCTTTTCATATTTAATTTATCAGTCCAACCGTTACTCAAGTCTTCTGATGGCTGTTGTTAAATATAGTCCTTATTCATTTGTGGATTTTCAGTGTCATCTTTTTTCAGATAGTGTAATAGTATTTTTGATCTTTTTTAAACTTCCATGGTTACAAGTTGAATTTAGGGCTCATTCTGTGGGAGGGATTTCTCTCAGATGAGGGTTTCCAGGGCATAACTCAAAAGTTGTTAAAAGCTGTTTTACTAAACATTATGTACACATCTCCCATGTACTGTAAAGGTGCTTGTTGATATTTTATGCATTTTTTTATTCTGTTTTTTTTTTGGAAAATTAAATTTTTTTTTCTCTGATGTATACAGTTATTAATGACAATCGCGATTAACAGGGACAATATATTGATTCCACATCAGCAAGTCTTAAAACTTAAAATTCATTTTCTACAATATAGAAAAAATACCTTAGGCAGGGATATGACTATTCCATGCTTATATCTTATGTTGACTACAGTGCTTCCCACAGGATTTCAAGAAACTGTGGGGTGCTCCCCAATGATAAAATTTTGAACCTTTTAAAGTTAAATGCATCAATCTGGTGCACTCTGAGAGCAAAATTAAGAGGCCAAATCTATTTTGAACTTGTGCTCTGTAAATAATTTTTTTAAATTTTAGTAAAGAATCCAATCTAATCACCAATACGTTGGTTATATTGACAGGAATAGTGACATGACAAAAAGTCAGACTTATAATGCACGGTGAACGAGATGGAGTTTAAGACAGTTCACAATGGTTAATAATAATAATAATAACTGAATACAGTAGGGTATACATTTGAGCCATCAAAAAAATTAAGCTAAGGCACTGTGTAGATGGTCAAACTTTCTCCTCAGAATCCTGAAAATAATTTAACTTCAGCGACAGTCATAGTGTAGAAAAGGCCCCAAAGCTAATCCTGTTGTTAAATAGCGCTTTTCTATTTTATTAGCTGTTTAATGACCCATTCAGTGCTGTATTCCTATTGGTTGCGCCGTCCCATCTGTGCACTGAGTCTGTTAACATACAGTGCAGTGTTGAACTCTTTCAGATGTGTTCAGCAGCTACTCACGTATGTGAGTTAAAGTATTAGTTAAACACGGTTGTTGCAAGTGGACTGAGCGTGAATGCCAATATAAGTATCTCATTTACTGTTGTGTTTGCTATTTGTTATGTATTTTAATAGTTTCGATTGTTTAAAGGTAAAGGATAATTGTTGCTGTCGCTGTTAATTGAGCTTCGAAACTCCGTGAACGAACATACCGGAAGTGTGTTTTCACGATAAAAGCACTGTGAATGGATAACCGGAAGTTATGTGATGTTAGCGTTAGCCTAGCTTAACAGCGATAAATGAACTATCGGGGCTGCCGATTGACTCAGGGTGAGGGAGATTGAAGTCTCAGCGGCACAAAAACACAAGGGATGGAAACTAAGGAAGCATTCTGTACCTAGCAACGGTTGCTATGCTGCAGTTGCTGCTTGGCGTGTTCATGACGTGGCGTGACGTCATACGCACCCTTTCACACATTGTACTTTGATTTAGAAGGCATATAAAACTCAACTGTCAGTACGTATATGAACAAATCAGCAGATTCGTTCCCAAAGCAGAAGTTTTTTTTCTGTCCCAGGCAAAGAGACACATCACAACAGACTTAAACTATGGAGTGATGGCTCGCTACATTTTTTGTTGATCACCTAATCACATCAGCATCTGAATGTCTATTGATCGCCTGAACAGATCAGCATTTGTTTTTCTATTGATCGTTCACTCACATCAGCATCTGTATTTTTTTTGGATCGCCTGCTAACATCAGCATTTTTATTTCTATAGATTGTCTGTTTGCATCAGAAAAATCAGGCCTTGATTTCTATTGATCATTCCCTCACATCAACATCTGGATTTCTATGGACCGCCTGCTCACATCATTATTTGGATTCCTATTGATCACCTGCTCACATCAGCTTTTGTATTTCTATTGATCGTTCGCTCTCATCAGCATTTGTATTTCTATTGATCACCTGCTCACATCAGCAATTTTATTTCTATTGATCGTTCACTCACATCAGCATTTGTATTTTTATGGATCACCTGCTCGCATCAGCATTTGGATTTCTATTGATCGTTTGCTCACATCGGGCCTCGATTTCTATTGATCACCTGCTCACATCAGCATCTGGATTTCTATGGATCACCTGCTCACATCAGCATTTGTATTTCTATAGATCGCCTGCTCAGATCAGCATTTGTATTTTCTTGGAACACCTGCTCGCATCAGCATTTGGATTTCTATTGATCATTCCCCTGCATCAGCATTTGTATTTCTATTGATCATTCGCTCACATCAGCATTTGTATTTCCATTGATCGTTCGCTCGCATCATCCTTTGTATTTCAATTGATCGTTCACTCACATCATAATCTGTATTTTTTTTGGATCGCCTTCTAACATCAGCATTTTTATTTCTATAAATTGTCTGTTTGCATCAGAAACATCAGGTCTCGATTTCTCTTGATCATTCCCTCACATCAGCATCTGGATTTCTATGGACCGCCAGCTTACATCAGCAATTTTATTTCTATTGATCGTTCGCTCACATCAGCATTTGTATTTTTTTGGATCACCTGCTCGCATCAGCATTTGGATTTCTTTGGATCGCCTGCTCACATCAGCATTTGTATTTCTATAGATCGCCTGCTCAGATCAGCAATTATATTTATTTGGATCACCTGCTCGCATCAGCATTTGTATTTCTATTGATTGTTCCCCTGCATCAGCATTTTTATTTCTATTGATCATTCGCTCACATCAGCATTTGTATTTCCATTGATCGTTCGCTCGCATCATCATTTGTATTTCAATTGATCGTTCACTCACATCAGCATCCGTATTTTTTATGGATCACCTGCTAACATCAGCATTTTTATTTCCATAGATTGACTGTTTGCATCAGAAACATCAGGCCTTGATTTCTATTGATCGTTCGCTCACCTGGGCATCTGGATTTTTATGGATTGCCTGCTCAGATCAACATTTGTATTTCTATTAATCGCCTGCTCAGATCAGCATTTGAATTTTTGTTGATCACCTAATCACATCAGCATCTGAATTTCTATTGATCGCCTGCAGAGATCAGCATTTGTTTTTCTATTGATCGTTCACTCACATCAGCATCTGTATTTTTTATGGATCGCCTGCTAACATCAGCATTTTTATTTCTATAGATTGACTGTTTGCATCAGAAACATCAGGCCAGGATTTCTATTGATCATTCGCCTACATCAGCATCTGGATTTCTATGGACTACCTGCTCACATCTGTATTTGGATTCCTATTGATCACCTGCTCACAACAGCATCTAGTTTTCTATTGATCGTTCACTCACATCAACATCTGTATTTTTTATGATCACCTGCTAACATCAGCATTTTTATTTCCATAGATTGACTGTTTGCATCAGAAACATCAGGCCTTGATTTCTATTGATCGTTCGCTCACCTGAGCATCTGGATTTCTATGGATTGCCTGCTCAGATCAACATTTGTATTTCTATTAATCGCCTGCTCAGATCAGCGTTTGAATTTTTGTTGATCACCTAATCACATCTGCGTCTGAATTTCTATTGATCGCCTGCACAGATCAGCATTTGTTTTTCTATTGATCGTTCACTCACATCAGCATCTGCATTTTTTTTGGATCGCCTGCTAACACCAGCATTTTTATTTCTATAGATTGTCTGTTTGCATCGGAAACATCAGGCCTTGATTTCTATTGATCATTCCCTCACATCAACATCTGGATTTCTATGGACCGCCTGCTCACATCACTATTTGGATTCCTATTGATCACCTGCTCACATCAGCATTTTTATTTCTATAGATTGACTGTTTGCATCAGAAACATCAGGCCATGATTTCTATTGATCATTCGCCTACATCAGCATCTGGATTTCTATGGACTACCTGCTCACATCTGTATTTAGATTCCTATTGATCACCTGCTCACAACAGCATCTAGTTTTCTATTGATTGTTCACTCACATCAGCATCTGTATTTTTTATGATCACCTGCTAACATCAGCATTTTTATTTCCATAGATTGACTGTTTGCATCAGAAACATCAGGCCTTGATTTCTATTGATCGTTCGCTCACCTGAGCATCTGGATTTCTATGGATTGCCTGCTCAGATCATCATTTGTATTTCTATTAATCGCCTGCTCAGATCAGCATTTGAATTTTTGTTGATCACCTAATCACATCAGCATCTGAATTTCTATTGATCGCCTGCACAGATCAGCATTTGTTTTTCTATTGATCGTTCACTCACATCAGCATCTGCATTTTTTTTGGATCGCCTGCTAACATCAGCATTTTTATTTCTATAGATTGTCTGTTTGCATCGGAAACATCAGGCCTTGATTTCTATTGATCATTCCCTCACATCAACATCTGGATTTCTATGGACCGTCTGCTCACATCACTATTTGGATTCCTATTGATCACCTGCTCACATCAGCATTTTTATTTCTATAGATTGACTGTTTGCATCAGAAACATCAGGCCAGGATTTCTATTGATCATTCGCCTACATCAGCATCTGGATTTCTATGGACTACCTGCTCACATCAGCATTTGTATTTCTATTGATCGTTCGCTCGCATCAGCATTTGTATTTCCATTGATCGTTCGCTCGCCTCAGCATTTGTATTTCTATTGATCGTTCGCTCGCATCAGCATTTGTATTTCTACTGATCGTTCGCTCGCCTCAGCATTTGTATTTCTTTTGATCTTTCTCTCGCATCAGCATTTGTATTTCTACTGATCGTTCGCTCGCCTCAGCATTTGTATTTCTATTGATCGTTCGCTCGCATCAGCATTTGTATTTCTACTGATCGTTCGCTCGCCTCAGCATTTGTATTTCTTTTGATCTTTCTCTCGCATCAGCATTTGTATTTCTACTGATCGTTCGCTCGCATCAGCATTTGTATTTCTATTGATCGTTCGCTCGCATCAGCATTTGTATTTCTACTGATCGTTCGCTCGCCTCAGCATTTGTATTTCTATTGATCTTTCTCTCGCATCAGCATTTGTATTTCTACTGATCGTTCACTCGCTTCAGCATTCGTATTTCTATTGATCGTTCGCTCGCATCAGCATTTGTATTTCTATTGATCGTTCGCTCCCATCAGCTTTTTCATTTCTATTGATAGTTCGCTCGCATCAGAATTCGTATTTCTATCGATCGTTCGCTATCATCAGCATTTGTATTTCCAATGATCGTTCGTTCGCATCATCCTTTGTATTTCTATTGATCACCTGCTCACAACAGCATCTTGATTTCTATTGATCGTTCACTCACATCAGCATCTGTATTTTTTATGGATCACCTACTAACATGAGCATTTTTATTTCTATAGATTGACTGTTTGCATCAGAAACATCAGGCATTGATTTCTATTGATCATTCGCCCACATCAGCATCTGGATTTCTATGGACACCTGCTCACATCTGTATTTGGATTCCTATTGATCACCTGCTCACAACAGCATCTTGATTTCTATTGATCGTTCACTCACATCAGCATCTGTATTTTTTATGGATCACCTACTAACATCAGCATTTTTATTTCTATAGATTGACTGTTTGCATCAGAAACATCAGGCCAGATTTTCTATTGATCATTCGCCTACGTCAGCATCTGGATATGTATGGACTACCTGCTCACATCTGTATTTGGATTCCTATTGATCACCTGCTCACAACAGCATCTAGTTTTCTATCGATCGTTCACTCACGTCAGCATCTGTATTTTTTTATGATCACCTGCTAACATCAGCATTTTTATTTCTATAGATTCACTGTTTGCATCAGAAACATCAGGCCTTGATTTCTATTGATCGTTCGCTCACATCAGCATTTGTATTTCTATGGATCACATTTTCAGATCAGCATTTGTATTTCTATTGATCACCTCCTCAGAACAGCATTTGTATTTCTATGGATCACCTGCTCACATTAGCATCTGGATTTCTGTGGATTGCATCCTCCGATCAGCATTTGGATTTGTGTGGATTGCCTTTTCTCATCAGCATTTGTATTTCAAAAAAATTAAGCTAAGGCACTGTGTGAATAGTCAAAATTTCTCCTCAGATTGCTGAAAATAATTTAACTTCAGCCACAGTTATAGTGTAGAAAAGGCCTCAAAGATAATCTTGTTGTTAAATAGCGCTTTTCTATTTTATTAGCTATTTAATGACCCATTCAGTGCTGTATTCCTATTGGTTGCGCCGTCCCATCTGTGCACTGAGTCTGTTAACATACAGTGCAGTGTTGAACTCTTTCAGATGTGTTCAGCAGCTCGTCATGTATTTGAGTTTATTTAAACACGGTTGTCGCAAGTGGACTGAGCGTGAATGCCAATATAAGTATTTCATTTACTGTTGTGTTTGCTATTTGTTATGTATTTTAATAGTTTCGGTTGTTTAAAGGTAAAGGATAATTGTTGCTGTCGCTGTTAATTGAGCTTCGAAACTCCGTGAACGAACATACCGGAAGTGTGTTTTCACGATAAAAGCACTGTGAATGGATAACCGGAAGTTATGTGATGTTAGCGTTAGCCTAGCTTAACAGCGATAAATGAACTATCGGGGCTGCCGATTGACTCAGGGTGAGGGAGATTGAAGTCTCAGCTGCACAAAAACACAAGGGATGGAAACTAAGGAAGCATTCTGTACCTAGCAACGGTTGCTATGCTGCAGTTGCTGCTTGGCGTGTTCATGACGTGGCGTGACGTCATACGCACCCTTTCACACATTGTACTTTGATTTAGAAGGCATATAAAACTCAAGTATCAGTACGTATATGAACAAATCAGCAGATTCGTTGCCAAAGCAGAAGTTTTTTTTCTGTCCCAGGCAAAGAGACACATCACAACAGACTTAAACTATGGAGTGATGGCTCGCTACATTTTTTGTTGATCACCTAATCACATCAGCATCTGAATGTCTATTGATCACCTGCACAGATCAGCATTTGTTTTTCTATTGATCGTTCACTCACATCAGCATCTGTATTTTTTTTGGATCGCCTGCTAACATCAGCATTTTTATTTCTATAGATTGTCTGTTTGCATCAGAAAAATCAGGCCTTGATTTCTATTGATCATTCCCTCACATCAACATCTGGATTTCTATGGACCGCCTGCTCACATCACTATTTGGATTCCTATTGATCACCTGCGCACATCAGCTTTTGTATTTCTATTGATCGTTCACTCGCATCAGCATTTGTATTTTTATTGATCACCTGCTCACATCAGCAATTTTAATTCTATTGATCGTTCACTCACATCAGCATTTGTATTTTTATGGATCACCTGCTCGCATCAGCATTTGTATTTCTATTGATCGCCTGCTCACATCAGCATCTGGATTTCTATGGATCACCTGCTCACATCAGCATTTGTATTTCTATAGATCGCCTGCTCAGATCAGCATTTGTATTTTCTTGGAACACCTGCTCGCATCAGCATTTGGATTTCTATTGATCATTCCCCTGCATCAGCATTTGTATTTCTATTGATCATTCGCTCACATCAGCATTTGTATTTCCATTGATCGTTCGCTCGCATCATCCTTTGTATTTCAAGTGATCGTTCACTCACATCATAATCTGTATTTTTTTTGGATCGCCTTCTAACATCAGTATTTTTATTTCTATAGATTGTCTGTTTGCATTAGAAACATCAGGTCTTGATTTCTATTGATCATTCCCTCACATCAGCATCTGGATTTCTATGGACCGCCAGTTTACATCAGCAATTTTATCTCTATTGATTTTTCGCTCACATCAGCATCTGTATTTTTTTTGGATCGCCTTCTAACATCAGCATTTTTATTTGTATAAATTGTCTGTTTGCATCAGAAACATCAGGTCTTGATTTCTCTTGATCATTCACTCACATCAGCATCTGGATTTCTATGGACCGCCAGCTTACATCAGCAATTTTATTTCTATTGATCATTCGCTCACATCAGCATTTGTATTTTTTTGGATCACCTGCTCGCATCAGCATTTGGATTTCTATTGATTGTTCCCCTGCATCAGCATTTTTATTTCTATTGATCATTCGCTCACATCAGCATTTGTATTTCCATTGATCGTTCGCTCGCATCATCCTTTGTAATTCAATTGATCGTTCACTCACATCATAATCTGTATTTTTTTTGGATCGCCTTCTAACATCAGCATTTTTATTTCTAAAAATATGTCTGTTTGCATCAGAAACATCAGGTCTTGATTTCTCTTGATCATTCCCTCACATCAGCATCTGGATTTCTATGGACCGCCAGCTTACATCAGCAATTTTATTTCTATTGATCGTTCGCTCACATCAGCATTTGTATTTTTTTGGATCACCTGCTCGCATCAGCATTTGGATTTCTATTGATCGTTGGCTCACATCAGGCCTCGATTTCTATTGATCGCCTTCTCAGATCAGCATCTGGATTTCTATGGATCGCCTGCTCACATCAGCATTTGTATTTCTATAGATCGCCTGCTCAGATCAGCAATTATATTTATTTGGATCACCTGCTCGCATCAGCATTTGTATTTCTATTGATTGTTCCCCTGCATCAGCATTTTTATTTCTATTGATCATTCGCTCACATCAGCATTTGTATTTCCATTGATCGTTCGCTCGCATCATCATTTGTATTTCAATTGATCGTTCACTCACATCAGCATCCGTATTTTTTATGGATCACCTGCTAACATCAGCATTTTTATTTCCATAGATTGACTGTTTGCATCAGAAACATCAGGCCTTGATTTCTATTGATCGTTCGCTCACCTGGGCATCTGGATTTTTATGGATTGCCTGCTCAGATCAACATTTGTATTTCTATTAATCGTCTGCTCAGATCAGCATTTGAATTTTTGTTGATCACCTAATCACATCAGCATCTGAATTTCTATTGATCGCCTGCACAGATCAGCATTTGTTTTTCTATTGATCGTTCACTCACATCAGCATCTGCATTTTTTTTGGATCGCCTGCTAACATCAGCATTTTTATTTCTATAGATTGTCTGTTTGCATCGGAAACATCAGGCCTTGATTTCTATTGATCATTCCCTCACATCAACATCTGGATTTCTATGGACCGCCTGCTCACATCACTATTTGGATTCCTATTGATCACCTGCTCACATCAGCATTTTTATTCCTATAGATTGACTGTTTGCATCAGAAACATCAGGCCAGGATTTCTATTGATCATTTGCCTACATCAGCATCTGGATTTCTATGGACTACCTGCTCACATCTGTATTTAGATTCATATTGATCACCTTCTCACAACAGCATCTTGTTTTCTATTGATTGTTCACTCACATCAGCATCTGTATTTTTTATGATCACCTGCTAACATCAGCATTTTTATTTCCATAGATTGACTGTTTGCATCAGAAACATCAGGCCTTGATTTCTATTGATCGTTCGCTCACCTGAGCATCTGGATTTCTATGGATTGCCTGCTCAGATCAACATTTGTATTTCTATTAATCGCCTGCTCAGATCAGCATTTGAATTTTTGTTGATCACCTAATCACATCAGCATCTGAATTTCTATTGATCGCCTGCACAGATCAGCATTTGTTTTTCTATTGATCGTTCACTCACATCAGCATCTGCATTTTTTTTGGATCGCCTGCTAACATCAGCATTTTTATTTCTATAGATTGTCTGTTTGCATCGGAAACATCAGGCCTTGATTTCTATTGATCATTCCCTCACATCAACATCTGGATTTCTATGGACCGCCTGCTCACATCACTATTTGGATTCCTATTGATCACCTGCTCACATCAGCATTTTTATTTCTATAGATTGACTGTTTGCATCAGAAACATCAGGCCAGGATTTCTATTGATCATTCGCCTACATCAGCATCTGGATTTCTATGGACTACCTGATCACATCAGCATTCGTATTTCTATTGATCGTTCGCTCGCATCAGCATTTGTATTTCTATCGATCGTTCGCTCGCATCAGCATTTGTATTTCTATTGATCGTTCGCTCGCATCAGCATTTGTATTTCTACTGATCGTTCGCTCGCTTCAGCATTTGTATTTCTATTGATCGTTCGCTCGCATCAGCATTTGTATTTCTATTGATCGTTCGCTCCCATCAGCTTTTTCATTTCTATTGATAGTTCGCTCGCATCAGAATTCGTATTTCTATCGATCGTTCGCTATCATCAGCATTTGTATTTCCAATGATCGTTCGTTCGCATCATCCTTTGTATTTCTATTGATCGTTCACTCACATCAGCATCTGTATTTTTAATGGATCGCCTGCTAACATCAGCATTTTTATTTCTATAGATTGACTGTTTGCATCAGAAACATCAGGCCATGATTTCTATTGATCATTCGCCTACATCAGCATCTGGATTTCTATGGACTACCTAATCACATCAGCATCTGAATTTCTATTGATCGCCTGCACAGATCAGCATTTGTTTTTCTATTGATCGTTCACTCACATCAGCATCTGCATTTTTTTTGGATCGCCTGCTAACATCAGCATTTTTATTTCTATAGATTGTCTGTTTGCATCGGAAACATCAGGCCTTGATTTCTATTGATCATTCCCTCACATCAACATCTGGATTTCTATGGACCGCCTGCTCACATCACTATTTGGATTCCTATTGATCACCTGCTCACATCAGCATTTTTATTTCTATAGATTGACTGTTTGCATCAGAAACATCAGGCCAGGATTTCTATTGATCATTCGCCTACATCAGCATCTGGATTTCTATGGACTACCTGCTCACATCTGTATTTAGATTCATATTGATCACCTGCTCACAACAGCATCTAGTTTTCTATTGATTGTTCACTCACATCAGCATCTGTATTTTTTATGATCACCTGCTAACATCAGCATTTTTATTTCCATATATTGACTGTTTGCATCAGAAACATCAGGCCTTGATTTCTATTGATCGTTCGCTCACCTGAGCATCTGGATTTCTATGGATTGCCTGCTCAGATCATCATTTGTATTTCTATTAATCGCCTGCTCAGATCAGCATTTGAATTTTTGTTGATCACCTAATCACATCAGCATCTGAATTTCTATTGATCGCCTGCACAGATCAGCATTTGTTTTTCTATTGATCGTTCACTCACATCAGCATCTGCATTTTTTATGATCACCTGCTAACATCAGCATTTTTATTTCCATAGATTGACTGTTTGCATCAGAAACATCAGGCCTTGATTTCTATTGATCGTTCGCTCACCTGAGCATCTGGATTTCTATGGATTGCCTGCTCAGATCAACATTTGTATTTCTATTAATCGCCTGCTCAGATCAGCATTTGAATTTTTGTTGATCACCTAATCACATCAGCATCTGAATTTCTATTGATCGCCTGCACAGATCAGCATTTGTTTTTCTATTGATCGTTCACTCACATCAGCATCTGCATTTTTTTTGGATCGCCTGCTAACATCAGCATTTTTATTTCTATAGATTGTCTGTTTGCATCGGAAACATCAGGCCTTGATTTCTATTGATCATTCCCTCACATCAACATCTGGATTTCTATGGACCGCCTGCTCACATCACTATTTGGATTCCTATTGATCACCTGCTCACATCAGCATTTTTATTTCTATAGATTGACTGTTTGCATCAGAAACATCAGGCCAGGATTTCTATTGATCATTCGCCTACATCAGCATCTGGATTTCTATGGACTACCTGCTCACATCAGAATTCGTATTTCTATTGATCGTTCGCTCGCATCAGCATTTGTATTTCTATTGATCGTTCGCTCGCATCAGCATTTGTATTTCTACTGATCGTTCGCTCGCTTCAGCATTTGTATTTCTATTGATCGTTCGCTCGCATCAGCATTTGTATTTCTATTGATCGTTCGCTCCCATCAGCTTTTTCATTTCTATTGATAGTTCGCTCGCATCAGAATTCGTATTTCTATCGATCGTTCGCTATCATCAGCATTTGTATTTCCAATGATCGTTCGTTCGCATCATCCTTTGTATTTCTATTGATCGTTCACTCACATCAGCATCTGTATTTTTAATGGATCGCCTGCTAACATCAGCATTTTTATTTCTATAGATTGACTGTTTGCATCAGAAACATCAGGCCATGATTTCTATTGATCATTCGCCTACATCAGCATCTGGATTTCTATGGACTACCTAATCACATCAGCATCTGAATTTCTATTGATCGCCTGCACAGATCAGCATTTGTTTTTCTATTGATCGTTCACTCACATCAGCATCTGCATTTTTTTTGGATCGCCTGCTAACATCAGCATTTTTATTTCTATAGATTGTCTGTTTGCATCGGAAACATCAGGCCTTGATTTCTATTGATCATTCCCTCACATCAACATCTGGATTTCTATGGACCGCCTGCTCACATCACTATTTGGATTCCTATTGATCACCTGCTCACATCAGCATTTTTATTTCTATAGATTGACTGTTTGCATCAGAAACATCAGGCCAGGATTTCTATTTATCATTCGCCTACATCAGCATCTGGATTTCTATGGACTACCTGCTCACATCTGTATTTAGATTCATATTGATCACCTGCTCACAACAGCATCTAGTTTTCTATTGATTGTTCACTCACATCAGCATCTGTATTTTTTATGATCACCTGCTAACATCAGCATTTTTATTTCCATATATTGACTGTTTGCATCAGAAACATCAGGCCTTGATTTCTATTGATCGTTCGCTCACCTGAGCATCTGGATTTCTATGGATTGCCTGCTCAGATCAACATTTGTATTTCTATTAATCGCCTGCTCAGATCAGCATTTGAATTTTTGTTGATCACCTAATCACATCAGCATCTGAATTTCTATTGATCGCCTGCACAGATCAGCATTTGTTTTTCTATTGATCGTTCACTCACATCAGCATCTGCATTTTTTTTGGATCGCCTGCTAACATCAGCATTTTTATTTCTATAGATTGTCTGTTTGCATCGGAAACATCAGGCCTTGATTTCTATTGATCATTCCCTCACATCAACATCTGGATTTCTATGGACCGCCTGCTCACATCACTATTTGGATTCCTATTGATCACCTGCTCACATCAGCATTTTTATTTCTATAGATTGACTGTTTGCATCAGAAACATCAGGCCAGGATTTCTATTGATCATTCGCCTACATCAGCATCTGGATTTCTATGGACTACCTGCTCATATCTGTATTTAGATTCATATTGATCACCTGCTCACAACAGCATCTTGTTTTCTATTGATTGTTCACTCACATCAGCATCTGTATTTTTTATGATCACCTGCTAACATCAGCATTTTTATTTCCATAGATTGACTGTTTGCATCAGAAACATCAGGCCTTGATTTCTATTGATCGTTCGCTCACCTGAGCATCTGGATTTCTATGGATTGCCTGCTCAGATCAACATTTGCATTTCTATTAATCGCCTGCTCAGATCAGCATTTGAATTTTTGTTGATCACCTAATCACATCAGCATCTGAATTTCTATTGATCGCCTGCACAGATCAGCATTTGTTTTTCTATTGATCGTTCACTCACATCAGCATCTGCATTTTTTTTGGATCGCCTGCTAACATCAGCATTTTTATTTCTATAGATTGTCTGTTTGCATCGGAAACATCAGGCCTTGATTTCTATTGATCATTCCCTCACATCAACATCTGGATTTCTATGGACCGCCTGCTCACATCACTATTTGGATTCCTATTGATCACCTGCTCACATCAGCATTTTTATTTCTATAGATTGACTGTTTGCATCAGGAACATCAGGCCAGGATTTCTATTGATCATTCGCCTACATCAGCATCTGGATTTCTATGGACTACCTGATCACATCAGCATTCGTATTTCTATTGATCGTTCGCTCGCATCAGCATTTGTATTTCTATTGATCGTTCGCTCGCATCAGCATTTGTATTTCTATTGATCGTTCGCTCGCATCAGCATTTGTATTTCTACTGATCGTTCGCTCGCTTCAGCATTTGTATTTCTATTGATCGTTCGCTCGCATCAGCATTTGTATTTCTATTGATCGTTCGCTCCCATCAGCTTTTTCATTTCTATTGATAGTTCGCTCGCATCAGAATTCGTATTTCTATCGATCGTTCGTTATCATCAATATTTGTATTTCCAATGATCGTTCGTTCGCATCATCCTTTGTATTTCTATTGATCGTTCACTCACATCAGCATCTATATTTTTAATGGATCGCCTGCTAACATCAGCATTTTTATTTCTATAGATTGACTGTTTGCATCAGAAACATCAGGCCATGATTTCTATTGATCATTCGCCTACATCAGCATCTGGATTTCTATGGACTACCTAATCACATCAGCATCTGAATTTCTATTGATCGCCTGCACAGATCAGCATTTGTTTTTCTATTGATCGTTCACTCACATCAGCATCTGCATTTTTTTTGGATCGCCTGCTAACATCAGCATTTTTATTTCTATAGATTGTCTGTTTGCATCGGAAACATCAGGCCTTGATTTCTATTGATCATTCCCTCACATCAACATCTGGATTTCTATGGACCGCCTGCTCACATCACTATTTGGATTCCTATTGATCACCTGCTCACATCAGCATTTTTATTTCTATAGATTGACTGTTTGCATCAGAAACATCAGGCCAGGATTTCTATTGATCATTCGCCTACATCAGCATCTGGATTTCTATGGACTACCTGCTCACATCTGTATTTAGATTCATATTGATCACCTGCTCACAACAGCATCTTGTTTTCTATTGATTGTTCACTCACATCAGCATCTGTATTTTTTATGATCACCTGCTAACATCAGCATTTTTATTTCCATAGATTGACTGTTTGCATCAGAAACATCAGGCCTTGATTTCTATTGATCGTTCGCTCACCTGAGCATCTGGATTTCTATGGATTGCCTGCTCAGATCAACATTTGTATTTCTATTAATCGCCTGCTCAGATCAGCATTTGAATTTTTGTTGATCACCTAATCACATCAGCATCTGAATTTCTATTGATCGCCTGCACAGATCAGCATTTTTTTTTCTATTGATCGTTCACTCACATCAGCATCTGCATTTTTTTTGGATCGCCTGCTAACATCAGCATTTTTATTTCTATAGATTGTCTGTTTGCATCGGAAACATCAGGCCTTGATTTCTATTGATCATTCCCTCACATCAACATCTGGATTTCTATGGACCGCCTGCTCACATCACTATTTGGATTCCTATTGATCACCTGCTCACATCAGCATTTTTATTTCTATAGATTGACTGTTTGCATCAGAAACATCAGGCCAGGATTTCTATTGATCATTCGCCTACATCAGCATCTGGATTTCTATGGACTACCTGATCACATCAGCATTCGTATTTCTATTGATCGTTCGCTCGCATCAGCATTTGTATTTCTTTCGATCGTTCGCTCGCATCAGCATTTGTATTTCTATTGATCGTTCGCTCGCATCAGCATTTGTATTTCTACTGATCGTTCGCTCGCTTCAGCATTTGTATTTCTATTGATCGTTCGCTCGCATCAGCATTTGTATTTCTATTGATCGTTCGCTCCCATCAGCTTTTTCATTTCTATTGATAGTTCGCTCGCATCAGAATTCGTATTTCTATCGATCGTTCGCTATCATCAGCATTTGTATTTCCAATGATCGTTCGTTCGCATCATCCTTTGTATTTCTATTGATCGTTCACTCACATCAGCATCTGTATTTTTAATGGATCGCCTGCTAACATCAGCATTTTTATTTCTATAGATTGACTGTTTGCATCAGAAACATCAGGCCATGATTTCTATTGATCATTCGCCTACATCAGCATCTGGATTTCTATGGACTACCTAATCACATCAGCATCTGAATTTCTATTGATCGCCTGCACAGATCAGCATTTGTTTTTCTATTGATCGTTCACTCACATCAGCATCTGCATTTTTTTTGGATCGCCTGCTAACATCAGCATTTTTATTTCTATAGATTGTCTGTTTGCATCGGAAACATCAGGCCTTGATTTCTATTGATCATTCCCTCACATCAACATCTGGATTTCTATGGACCGCCTGCTCACATCACTATTTGGATTCCTATTGATCACCTGCTCACATCAGCATTTTTATTTCTATAGATTGACTGTTTGCATCAGAAACATCAGGCCAGGATTTCTATTGATCATTCGCCTACATCAGCATCTGGATTTCTATGGACTACCTGCTCACATCTGTATTTAGATTCATATTGATCACCTGCTCACAACAGCATCTAGTTTTCTATTGATTGTTCACTCACATCAGCATCTGTATTTTTTATGATCACCTGCTAACATCAGCATTTTTATTTCCATATATTGACTGTTTGCATCAGAAACATCAGGCCTTGATTTCTATTGATCGTTCGCTCACCTGAGCATCTGGATTTCTATGGATTGCCTGCTCAGATCATCATTTGTATTTCTATTAATCGCCTGCTCAGATCAGCATTTGAATTTTTGTTGATCACCTAATCACATCAGCATCTGAATTTCTATTGATCGCCTGCACAGATCAGCATTTGTTTTTCTATTGATCGTTCACTCACATCAGCATCTGCATTTTTTATGATCACCTGCTAACATCAGCATTTTTATTTCCATAGATTGACTGTTTGCATCAGAAACATCAGGCCTTGATTTCTATTGATCGTTCGCTCACCTGAGCATCTGGATTTCTATGGATTGCCTGCTCAGATCAACATTTGTATTTCTATTAATCGCCTGCTCAGATCAGCATTTGAATTTTTGTTGATCACCTAATCACATCAGCATCTGAATTTCTATTGATCGCCTGCACAGATCAGCATTTGTTTTTCTATTGATCGTTCACTCACATCAGCATCTGCATTTTTTTTGGATCGCCTGCTAACATCAGCATTTTTATTTCTATAGATTGTCTGTTTGCATCGGAAACATCAGGCCTTGATTTCTATTGATCATTCCCTCACATCAACATCTGGATTTCTATGGACCGCCTGCTCACATCACTATTTGGATTCCTATTGATCACCTGCTCACATCAGCATTTTTATTTCTATAGATTGACTGTTTGCATCAGAAACATCAGGCCAGGATTTCTATTGATCATTCGCCTACATCAGCATCTGGATTTCTATGGACTACCTGCTCACATCAGCATTCGTATTTCTATTGATCGTTCGCTCGCATCAGCATTTGTATTTCTATTGATCGTTCGCTCGCATCAGCATTTGTATTTCTACTGATCGTTCGCTCGCTTCAGCATTTGTATTTCTATTGATCGTTCGCTCGCATCAGCATTTGTATTTCTATTGATCGTTCGCTCCCATCAGCTTTTTCATTTCTATTGATAGTTCGCTCGCATCAGAATTCGTATTTCTATCGATCGTTCGCTATCATCAGCATTTGTATTTCCAATGATCGTTCGTTCGCATCATCCTTTGTATTTCTATTGATCGTTCACTCACATCAGCATCTGTATTTTTAATGGATCGCCTGCTAACATCAGCATTTTTATTTCTATAGATTGACTGTTTGCATCAGAAACATCAGGCCATGATTTCTATTGATCATTCGCCTACATCAGCATCTGGATTTCTATGGACTACCTAATCACATCAGCATCTGAATTTCTATTGATCGCCTGCACAGATCAGCATTTGTTTTTCTATTGATCGTTCACTCACATCAGCATCTGCATTTTTTTTGGATCGCCTGCTAACATCAGCATTTTTATTTCTATAGATTGTCTGTTTGCATCGGAAACATCAGGCCTTGATTTCTATTGATCATTCCCTCACATCAACATCTGGATTTCTATGGACCGCCTGCTCACATCACTATTTGGATTCCTATTGATCACCTGCTCACATCAGCATTTTTATTTCTATAGATTGACTGTTTGCATCAGAAACATCAGGCCAGGATTTCTATTTATCATTCGCCTACATCAGCATCTGGATTTCTATGGACTACCTGCTCACATCTGTATTTAGATTCATATTGATCACCTGCTCACAACAGCATCTAGTTTTCTATTGATTGTTCACTCACATCAGCATCTGTATTTTTTATGATCACCTGCTAACATCAGCATTTTTATTTCCATATATTGACTGTTTGCATCAGAAACATCAGGCCTTGATTTCTATTGATCGTTCGCTCACGTGAGCATCTGGATTTCTATGGATTGCCTGCTCAGATCAACATTTGTATTTCTATTAATCGCCTGCTCAGATCAGCATTTGAATTTTTGTTGATCACCTAATCACATCAGCATCTGAATTTCTATTGATCGCCTGCACAGATCAGCATTTGTTTTTCTATTGATCGTTCACTCACATCAGCATCTGCATTTTTTTTGGATCGCCTGCTAACATCAGCATTTTTATTTCTATAGATTGTCTGTTTGCATCGGAAACATCAGGCCTTGATTTCTATTGATCATTCCCTCACATCAACATCTGGATTTCTATGGACCGCCTGCTCACATCACTATTTGGATTCCTATTGATCACCTGCTCACATCAGCATTTTTATTTCTATAGATTGACTGTTTGCATCAGAAACATCAGGCCAGGATTTCTATTGATCATTCGCCTACATCAGCATCTGGATTTCTATGGACTACCTGCTCATATCTGTATTTAGATTCATATTGATCACCTGCTCACAACAGCATCTTGTTTTCTATTGATTGTTCACTCACATCAGCATCTGTATTTTTTATGATCACCTGCTAACATCAGCATTTTTATTTCCATAGATTGACTGTTTGCATCAGAAACATCAGGCCTTGATTTCTATTGATCGTTCGCTCACCTGAGCATCTGGATTTCTATGGATTGCCTGCTCAGATCAACATTTGCATTTCTATTAATCGCCTGCTCAGATCAGCATTTGAATTTTTGTTGATCACCTAATCACATCAGCATCTGAATTTCTATTGATCGCCTGCACAGATCAGCATTTGTTTTTCTATTGATCGTTCACTCACATCAGCATCTGCATTTTTTTTGGATCGCCTGCTAACATCAGCATTTTTATTTCTATAGATTGTCTGTTTGCATCGGAAACATCAGGCCTTGATTTCTATTGATCATTCCCTCACATCAACATCTGGATTTCTATGGACCGCCTGCTCACATCACTATTTGGATTCCTATTGATCACCTGCTCACATCAGCATTTTTATTTCTATAGATTGACTGTTTGCATCAGGAACATCAGGCCAGGATTTCTATTGATCATTCGCCTACATCAGCATCTGGATTTCTATGGACTACCTGATCACATCAGCATTCGTATTTCTATTGATCGTTCGCTCGCATCAGCATTTGTATTTCTATTGATCGTTCGCTCGCATCAGCATTTGTATTTCTATTGATCGTTCGCTCGCATCAGCATTTGTATTTCTACTGATCGTTCGCTCGCTTCAGCATTTGTATTTCTATTGATCGTTCGCTCGCATCAGCATTTGTATTTCTATTGATCGTTCGCTCCCATCAGCTTTTTCATTTCTATTGATAGTTCGCTCGCATCAGAATTCGTATTTCTATCGATCGTTCGTTATCATCAATATTTGTATTTCCAATGATCGTTCGTTCGCATCATCCTTTGTATTTCTATTGATCGTTCACTCACATCAGCATCTATATTTTTAATGGATCGCCTGCTAACATCAGCATTTTTATTTCTATAGATTGACTGTTTGCATCAGAAACATCAGGCCATGATTTCTATTGATCATTCGCCTACATCAGCATCTGGATTTCTATGGACTACCTAATCACATCAGCATCTGAATTTCTATTGATCGCCTGCACAGATCAGCATTTGTTTTTCTATTGATCGTTCACTCACATCAGCATCTGCATTTTTTTTGGATCGCCTGCTAACATCAGCATTTTTATTTCTATAGATTGTCTGTTTGCATCGGAAACATCAGGCCTTGATTTCTATTGATCATTCCCTCACATCAACATCTGGATTTCTATGGACCGCCTGCTCACATCACTATTTGGATTCCTATTGATCACCTGCTCACATCAGCATTTTTATTTCTATAGATTGACTGTTTGCATCAGAAACATCAGGCCAGGATTTCTATTGATCATTCGCCTACATCAGCATCTGGATTTCTATGGACTACCTGCTCACATCTGTATTTAGATTCATATTGATCACCTGCTCACAACAGCATCTTGTTTTCTATTGATTGTTCACTCACATCAGCATCTGTATTTTTTATGATCACCTGCTAACATCAGCATTTTTATTTCCATAGATTGACTGTTTGCATCAGAAACATCAGGCCTTGATTTCTATTGATCGTTCGCTCACCTGAGCATCTGGATTTCTATGGATTGCCTGCTCAGATCAACATTTGTATTTCTATTAATCGCCTGCTCAGATCAGCATTTGAATTTTTGTTGATCACCTAATCACATCAGCATCTGAATTTCTATTGATCGCCTGCACAGATCAGTATTTTTTTTTCTATTGATCGTTCACTCACATCAGCATCTGCATTTTTTTTGGATCGCCTGCTAACATCAGCATTTTTATTTCTATAGATTGTCTGTTTGCATCGGAAACATCAGGCCTTGATTTCTATTGATCATTCCCTCACATCAACATCTGGATTTCTATGGACCGCCTGCTCACATCACTATTTGGATTCCTATTGATCACCTGCTCACATCAGCATTTTTATTTCTATAGATTGACTGTTTGCATCAGAAACATCAGGCCAGGATTTCTATTGATCATTCGCCTACATCAGCATCTGGATTTCTATGGACTACCTGCTCACATCAGCATTCGTATTTCTATTGATCGTTCGCTCGCATCAGCATTTGTATTTCTACTGATCGTTCGCTAGCTTCAGAATTTGTATTTCTATTGATCGTTCGCTCGCATCAGCATTTGTATTTCTATTGATCGTTCGCTCCCATCAGCTTTTTCATTTCTATTGATAGTTCTCTCGCATCAGAATTCGTATTTCTATCGATCGTTCGCTATCATCAGCATTTCTATTTCCAATGATCGTTCGTTCGCATCATCCTTTGTATTTCTATTGATCGTTCACTCACATCAGCATCTGTATTTTTAATGGATCGCCTGCTAACATCAGCATTTTTATTTCTATAGATTGACTGTTTGCATCAGAAACATCAGGCCATGATTTCTATTGATCATTCGCCTACATCAGCATCTGGATTTCTATGGACTACCTAATCACATCAGCATCTGAATTTCTATTGATCGCCTGCACAGATCAGCATTTGTTTTTCTATTGATCGTTCACTCACATCAGCATCTGCATTTTTTTTGGATCGCCTGCTAACATCAGCATTTTTATTTCTATAGATTGTCTGTTTGCATCGGAAACATCAGGCCTTGATTTCTATTGATCATTCCCTCACATCAACATCTGGATTTCTATGGACCGCCTGCTCACATCACTATTTGGATTCCTATTGATCACCTGCTCACATCAGCATTTTTATTTCTATAGATTGACTGTTTGCATCAGAAACATCAGGCCAGGATTTCTATTGATCATTAGCCTACATCAGCATCTGGATTTCTATGGACTACCTGCTCACATCTGTATTTAGATTCATATTGATCACCTGCTCACAACAGCATCTAGTTTTCTATTGATTGTTCACTCACATCAGCATCTGTATTTTTTATGATCACCTGCTAACATCAGCATTTTTATTTCCATATATTGACTGTTTGCATCAGAAACATCAGGCCTTGATTTCTATTGATCGTTCGCTCACCTGAGCATCTGGATTTCTATGGATTGCCTGCTCAGATCATCATTTGTATTTCTATTAATCGCCTGCTCAGATCAGCATTTGAATTTTTGTTAATCACCTAATCACATCAGCATCTGAATTTCTATTGATCGCCTGCACAGATCAGCATTTGTTTTTCTATTGATCGTTCACTCACATCAGCATCTGCATTTTTTATGATCACCTGCTAACATCAGCATTTTTATTTCCATAGATTGACTGTTTGCATCAGAAACATCAGGCCTTGATTTCTATTGATCGTTCGCTCACCTGAGCATCTGGATTTCTATGGATTGCCTGCTCAGATCAACATTTGTATTTCTATTAATCGCCTGCTCAGATCAGCATTTGAATTTTTGTTGATCACCTAATCACATCAGCATCTGAATTTCTATTGATCGCCTGCACAGATCAGCATTTGTTTTTCTATTGATCGTTCACTCACATCAGCATCTGCATTTTTTTTGGATCGCCTGCTAACATCAGCATTTTTATTTCTATAGATTGTCTGTTTGCATCGGAAACATCAGGCCTTGATTTCTATTGATCATTCCCTCACATCAACATCTGGATTTCTATGGACCGCCTGCTCACATCACTATTTGGATTCCTATTGATCACCTGCTCACATCAGCATTTTTATATCTATAGATTGACTGTTTGCATCAGAAACATCAGGCCAGGATTTCTATTGATCATTCGCCTACATCAGCATCTGGATTTCTATGGACTACCTGCTCACATCTGTATTTAGATTCATATTGATCACCTGCTCACAACAGCATCTTGTTTTCTATTGATTGTTCACTCACATCAGCATCTGTATTTTTTATGATCACCTGCTAACATCAGCATTTTTATTTCCATAGATTGACTGTTTGCATCAGAAACATCAGGCCTTGATTTCTATTGATCGTTCGCTCACCTGAGCATCTGGATTTCTATGGATTGCCTGCTCAGATCAACATTTGTATTTCTATTAATCGCCTGCTCAGATCAGCATTTGAATTTTTGTTGATCACCTAATCACATCAGCATCTGAATTTCTATTGATCGCCTGCACAGATCAGCATTTGTTTTTCTATTGATCGTTCACTCACATCAGCATCTGCATTTTTTTTGGATCGCCTGCTAACATCAGCATTTTTATTTCTATAGATTGTCTGTTTGCATCGGAAACATCAGGCCTTGATTTCTATTGATCATTCCCTCACATCAACATCTGAATTTCTATGGACCGCCTGCTCACATCACTATTTGGATTCCTATTGATCACCTGCTCAGATCAGCATTTGAATTTTTGTTGATCACCTAATCACATCAGCATCTGAATTTCTATTGATCGCCTGCACAGATCAGCATTTGTTTTTCTATTGATCGTTCACTCACATCAGCATCTGCATTTTTTTTGGATCGCCTGCTAACATCAGCATTTTTATTTCTATAGATTGTCTGTTTGCATCGGAAACATCAGGCCTTGATTTCTATTGATCATTCCCTCACATCAACATCTGGATTTCTATGGACCGCCTGCTCACATCACTATTTGGATTCCTATTGATCACCTGCTCACATCAGCATTTTTATATCTATAGATTGACTGTTTGCATCAGAAACATCAGGCCAGGATTTCTATTGATCATTCGCCTACATCAGCATCTGGATTTCTATGGACTACCTGCTCACATCTGTATTTAGATTCATATTGATCACCTGCTCACAACAGCATCTTGTTTTCTATTGATTGTTCACTCACATCAGCATCTGTATTTTTTATGATCACCTGCTAACATCAGCATTTTTATTTCCATAGATTGACTGTTTGCATCAGAAACATCAGGCCTTGATTTCTATTGATCGTTCGCTCACCTGAGCATCTGGATTTCTATGGATTGCCTGCTCAGATCAACATTTGTATTTCTATTAATCGCCTGCTCAGATCAGCATTTGAATTTTTGTTGATCACCTAATCACATCAGCATCTGAATTTCTATTGATCGCCTGCACAGATCAGCATTTTTTTTTCTATTGATCGTTCACTCACATCAGCATCTGCATTTTTTTTGGATCGCCTGCTAACATCAGCATTTTCATTTCTATAGATTGTCTGTTTGCATCGGAAACATCAGGCCTTGATTTCTATTGATCATTCCCTCACATCAACATCTGGATTTCTATGGACCGCCTGCTCACATCACTATTTGGATTCCTATTGATCACCTGCTCACATCAGCATTTTTATTTCTATAGATTGACTGTTTGCATCAGAAACATCAGGCCAGGATTTCTATTGATCATTCGCCTACATCAGCATCTGGATTTCTATGGACTACCTGATCACATCAGCATTCGTATTTCTATTGATCGTTCGCTCGCATCAGCATTTGTATTTCTATTGATCGTTCGCTCGCATCAGCATTTGTATTTCTATTGATCGTTCGCTCGCATCAGCATTTGTATTTCTACTGATCGTTCGCTCGCTTCAGCATTTGTATTTCTATTGATCGTTCGCTCGCATCAGCATTTGTATTTCTATTGATCGTTCGCTCCCATCAGCTTTTTCATTTCTATTGATAGTTCGCTTGCATCAGAATTCGTATTTCTATCGATCGTTCGCTATCATCAGCATTTGTATTTCCAATGATCGTTCGTTCGCATCATCCTTTGTATTTCTATTGATCGTTCACTCACATCAGCATCTGTATTTTTAATGGATCGCCTGCTAACATCAGCATTTTTATTTCTATAGATTGAATGTTTGCATCAGAAACATCAGGCCATGATTTCTATTGATCATTCGCCTACATCAGCATCTGGATTTCTATGGACTACCTAATCACATCAGCATCTGAATTTCTATTGATCGCCTGCACAGATCAGCATTTGTTTTTCTATTGATCGTTCACTCACATCAGCATCTGCATTTTTTTTGGATCGCCTGCTAACATCAGCATTTTTATTTCTATAGATTGTCTGTTTGCATCGGAAACATCAGGCCTTGATTTCTATTGATCATTCCCTCACATCAACATCTGGATTTCTATGGACCGCCTGCTCACATCACTATTTGGATTCCTATTGATCACCTGCTCACATCAGCATTTTTATTTCTATAGATTGACTGTTTGCATCAGAAACATCAGGCCTTGATTTCTATTGATCGTTCGCTCACCTGAGCATCTGGATGTCTATGGATTGCCTGCTCAGATCAACATTTGTATTTCTATTGATCGCCTGCACAGATCAGCATTTGTTTTTCTATTGATCGTTCACTCACATCAGCATCTGCATTTTTTTTGGATCGCCTGCTAACATCAGCATTTTTATTTCTATAGATTGTCTGTTTGCATCGGAAACATCAGGCCTTGATTTCTATTGATCATTCCCTCACATCAACATCTGGATTTCTATGGACCGCCTGCTCACATCACTATTTGGATTCCTATTGATCACCTGCTCACATCAGCATTTTTATTTCTATAGATTGACTGTGTGCATCAGAAACATCAGGCCAGGATTTCTATTGATCATTCGCCTACATCAGCATCTGGATTTCTATGGACTACCTGCTCACATCAGCATTTGTATTTCTATTGATCGTTCGCTCGCATCAGCATTTGTATTTCTATTGATCGTTCGCTCGCATCAGCATTTGTATTTCTATTGATCGTTCGCTCGCATCAGCATTTGTATTTCTACTGATCGTTCGCTCGCCTCAGCATTTGTATTTCTATTGATTTTTCTCTCGCATCAGCATTTGTATTTCTACTGATCGTTCGCTCGCTTCAGCATTTGTATTTCTATTGATCGTTCGCTTGCATCAGCATTTGTATTTCTATTGATCGTTCGCTCCCATCAGCTTTTTCATTTCTATTGAAAGTTCGCTCGCATCAGAATTCGTATTTCTATCGATCGTTCGCTATCATCAGCATTTGTATTTCCAATGATCGTTCGTTCGCATCATCATTTGTATTTCTATTGATCGTTCACTCACATCAGCATTTGTATTTTTTATGGATCACCTACTAACATCAGCATTTTTATTTCTATAGATTCACTGTTTGCATCTGAAACATCAGGCCTTGATTTCTATTGATCGTTCGCTCACATCAGCATTTGTATTTCTATTGATCACCTCCTCAGATCAGCATTTGTATTTCTATGGATGACCTGCTCACATTAGCATCTGGATTTCTGTGGATTGCATCCTCCGATCAGCATTTGGATTTGTGTGGATTGCCTTTTCTCATCAGCATTTGTATTTCAAAAAAATTAAACTCAGGCACTGTGTGAATAGTCAAAATTTCTCCTCAGATTGCTGAAAATAATTTAACTTCAGCCACAGTTATAGTGTAGAAAAGGCCTCAAAGATAGTCTTGTTGTTAAATAGCGCTTTTCTATTTTATTAGCTGTTTAATGACCCATTCAGTGCTGTATTCCTATTGGTTGCGCCGTCCCATCTGTGCACTGAGTCTGTTAACATACAGTGCAGTGTTGAACTCTTTCAGATGTGTTCAGCAGCTCGTCATGTATTTGAGTTTATTTAAACACGGTTGTCGCAAGTGGACTGAGCGTGAATGCCAATATAAGTATCTCATTTACTGTTGTGTTTGCTATTTGTTATGTATTTTAATAGTTTCGGTTGTTTAAAGGTAAAGGATAATTGTTGCTGTCGCTGTTATTTGAGCTTCGAAACTCCGTGAACGAACATACCGGAAGTGTGTTTTCACGATAAAAGCACTGTGAATGGATAACCGGAAGTTATGTGATGTTAGCGTTAGCCTAGCTTAACAGCGATAAATGAACTATCGGGGCTGCCGATTGACTCAGGGTGAGGGAGATTGAAGTCTCAGCGGCACAAAAACACAAGGGATGGAAACTAAGGAAGCATTCTGTACCTAGCAACGGTTGCTATGCTGCAGTTGCTGCTTGGCGTGTTCATGACGTGGCGTGACGTCATACGCACCCTTTCACACATTGTACTTTGATTTAGAAGGCATATAAAACTCAACTATCAGTACGTATATGAACAAATCAGCAGATTCGTTCCCAAAGCAGAAGTTTTTTTTCTGTCCCAGGCAAAGAGACACATCACAACAGACTTAAACTATGGAGTGATGGCTCGCTACATTTTTTGTTGATCACCTAATCACATCAGCATCTGAATGTCTATTGATCGCCTGCACAGATCAGCATTTGTTTTTCTATTGATCGTTCACTCACATCAGCATTTGTATTTTTTTGGATCACCTGCTCCCATCAGCATTTGGATTTCTATTGATCGTTGGCTCATATCAGGCCTCGATTTATATTGATCGCCTTCTCAGATCAGCATCTGGATTTCTATGGATCGCCTGCTCACATCAGCATTTGTATTTCTATGGATCACCTGCTCACATTAGCATCTGGATTTCTGTGGATTGCATCCTCCGATCAGCATTTGGATTTGTGTGGATTGCCTTTTCTCATCAGCATTTGTATTTCAAAAAAATTAAGCTAAGGCACTGTGTGAATAGTCAAAATTTCTCTTCAGATTGCTGAAAACAATTTAACTTCAGCCACAGTTATAGTGTAGAAAAGGCCTCAAAGATAATCTTGTTGCGCTTTTCTATTTTATTAGCTGTTTAGTGACCCATTCAGTGCTGTATTCCTATTCGTTGCGCCGTCCCATCTGTGCACTGAGTCTGTTAACATACAGTGCAGTGTTGAACTCTTTCAGAGGTGTTCCGCAGCTCGTCACGTATTTGAGTTAAAGTATTAGTTAAACACGGTTGTCGCAAGTGGACTGAGCGTGAATGCCAATATAAGTATCTCATTTACTGTTGTGTTTGCTATTTGTTATGTATTTTAATAATTTCGGTTGTTTAAAGGTAAAGGATAATTGTTGCTGTCGCTGTTAATTGAGCTTCGGAACTCCGTGAACGAACATACCGGAAGTGTGTTTTCACGATAAAAGCACTGTGAATGGATAACAGGAAGTTATGTGATGTTAGCGTTAGCCTAGCTTAACAGCGATAAATGAACTATCGGGGCTGCCGATTGACTCAGGGTGAGGGAGATTGAAGTCTCAGCGGCACAAAAACACAAGGGATGGAAACTAAGGAAGCATTCTGTACCTAGCAACGGTTGCTATCCTGCAGTTGCTGCTTGGCGTGTTCATGACGTGGCGTGACGTCATACGCACCCTTTCACACATTGTACTTTGATTTAGAAGGCATATAAAACTCAACTATCAGTACGTATATGAACAAATCAGCAGATTCGTTCCCAAAGCAGAAGTTTTTTTTCTGTCCCAGGCAAAGAGACACATCACAACAGACTTAAACTATGGAGTGATGGCTCGCTACATTTTTTGTTGATCACCTAATCACATCAGCATCTGAATGTCTATTGATCGCCTGCACAGATCAGCATTTGTTTTTCTATTGATCGTTCACTCACATCAGCATTTGTATTTTTTTGGATCACCTGCTCCCATCAGCATTTGGATTTCTATTGATCGTTGGCTCATATCAGGCCTCGATTTATATTGATCGCCTTCTCAGATCAGCATCTGGATTTCTATGGATCGCCTGCTCACATCAGCATTTGTATTTCTATGGATCACCTGCTCACATTAGCATCTGGATTTCTGTGGATTGCATCCTCCGATCAGCATTTGGATTTGTGTGGATTGCCTTTTCTCATCAGCATTTGTATTTCAAAAAAATTAAGCTAAGGCACTGTGTGAATAGTCAAAATTTCTCTTCAGATTGCTGAAAACAATTTAACTTCAGCCACAGTTATAGTGTAGAAAAGGCCTCAAAGATAATCTTGTTGCGCTTTTCTATTTTATTAGCTGTTTAGTGACCCATTCAGTGCTGTATTCCTATTCGTTGCGCCGTCCCATCTGTGCACTGAGTCTGTTAACATACAGTGCAGTGTTGAACTCTTTCAGAGGTGTTCCGCAGCTCGTCACGTATTTGAGTTAAAGTATTAGTTAAACACGGTTGTCGCAAGTGGACTGAGCGTGAATGCCAATATAAGT
This sequence comes from Chaunax sp. Z400, assembly GCA_037577475.1. NCBI lineage: Eukaryota > Metazoa > Chordata > Actinopteri > Lophiiformes > Chaunacidae > Chaunax > Chaunax sp. Z400. The sequence continues at coordinate 5,246,566 of CM075188.1, forward strand.
ATCTCATTTACTGTTGTGTTTGCTATTTGTTATGTATTTTAATAATTTCGGTTGTTTAAAGGTAAAGGATAATTGTTGCTGTCGCTGTTAATTGAGCTTCGGAACTCCGTGAACGAACATACCGGAAGTGTGTTTTCACGATAAAAGCACTGTGAATGGATAACAGGAAGTTATGTGATGTTAGCGTTAGCCTAGCTTAACAGCGATAAATGAACTATCGGGGCTGCCGATTGACTCAGGGTGAGGGAGATTGAAGTCTCAGCGGCACAAAAACACAAGGGATGGAAACTAAGGAAGCATTCTGTACCTAGCAACGGTTGCTATCCTGCAGTTGCTGCTTGGCGTGTTCATGACGTGGCGTGACGTCATACGCACCCTTTCACACATTGTACTTTGATTTAGAAGGCATATAAAACTCAACTATCAGTACGTATATGAACAAATCAGCAGATTCGTTCCCAAAGCAGAAGTTTTTTTTCTGTCCCAGGCAAAGAGACACATCACAACAGACTTAAACTATGGAGTGATGGCTCGCTACATTTTTTGTTGATCACCTAATCACATCAGCATCTGAATGTCTATTGATCGCCTGCACAGATCAGCATTTGTTTTTCTATTGATCGTTCACTCACATCAGCATTTGTATTTTTTTGGATCACCTGCTCCCATCAGCATTTGGATTTCTATTGATCGTTGGCTCATATCAGGCCTCGATTTATATTGATCGCCTTCTCAGATCAGCATCTGGATTTCTATGGATCGCCTGCTCACATCAGCATTTGTATTTCTATGGATCACCTGCTCACATTAGCATCTGGATTTCTGTGGATTGCATCCTCCGATCAGCATTTGGATTTGTGTGGATTGCCTTTTCTCATCAGCATTTGTATTTCAAAAAAATTAAGCTAAGGCACTGTGTGAATAGTCAAAATTTCTCTTCAGATTGCTGAAAACAATTTAACTTCAGCCACAGTTATAGTGTAGAAAAGGCCTCAAAGATAATCTTGTTGCGCTTTTCTATTTTATTAGCTGTTTAGTGACCCATTCAGTGCTGTATTCCTATTCGTTGCGCCGTCCCATCTGTGCACTGAGTCTGTTAACATACAGTGCAGTGTTGAACTCTTTCAGAGGTGTTCCGCAGCTCGTCACGTATTTGAGTTAAAGTATTAGTTAAACACGGTTGTCGCAAGTGGACTGAGCGTGAATGCCAATATAAGTATCTCATTTACTGTTGTGTTTGCTATTTGTTATGTATTTTAATAATTTCGGTTGTTTAAAGGTAAAGGATAATTGTTGCTGTCGCTGTTAATTGAGCTTCGGAACTCCGTGAACGAACATACCGGAAGTGTGTTTTCACGATAAAAGCACTGTGAATGGATAACAGGAAGTTATGTGATGTTAGCGTTAGCCTAGCTTAACAGCGATAAATGAACTATCGGGGCTGCCGATTGACTCAGGGTGAGGGAGATTGAAGTCTCAGCGGCACAAAAACACAAGGGATGGAAACTAAGGAAGCATTCTGTACCTAGCAACGGTTGCTATGCTGCAGTTGCTGCTTGGCGTGTTCATGACGTGGCGTGACGTCATACGCACCCTTTCACACATTGTACTTTGATTTAGAAGGCATATAAAACTCAACTATCAGTACGTATATGAACAAATCAGCAGATTCGTTCCCAAAGCAGAAGTTTTTTTTCTGTCCCAGGCAAAGAGACACATCACAACAGACTTAAACTATGGAGTGATGGCTCGCTACATTTTTTGTTGATCACCTAATCACATCAGCATCTGAATGTCTATTGATCGCCTGCACAGATCAGCATTTGTTTTTCTATTGATCGTTCACTCACATCAGCATTTGTATTTTTTTGGATCACCTGCTCCCATCAGCATTTTTATTTCTATAGATTGTCTGTTTGCATCGGAAACATCAGGCCTTGATTTCTATTGATCATTCCCTCACATCAACATCTGGATTTCTATGGACCGCCTGCTCACATCACTATTTGGATTCCTATTGATCACCTGCTCACATCAGCATTTTTATTTCTATAGATTGACTGTTTGCATCAGAAACATCAGGCCAGGATTTCTATTGATCATTCGCCTACATCAGCATCTGGATTTCTATGGACTACCTGCTCACATCAGCATTCGTATTTCTATTGATCGTTCGCTCGCATCAGCATTTGTATTTCTACTGATCGTTCGCTCGCTTCAGCATTTGTATTTCTATTGATCGTTCGCTCGCATCAGCATTTGTATTTCTATTGATCGTTCGCTCCCATCAGCTTTTTCATTTCTATTGATAGTTCGCTTGCATCAGAATTCGTATTTCTATCGATCGTTCGCTATCATCAGCATTTGTATTTCCAATGATCGTTCGTTCGCATCATCCTTTGTATTTCTATTGATCGTTCACTCACATCAGCATCTGTATTTTTAATGGATCGCCTGCTAACATCAGCATTTTTATTTCTATAGATTGACTGTTTGCATCAGAAACATCAGGCCATGATTTCTATTGATCATTCGCCTACATCAGCATCTGGATTTCTATGGACTACCTAATCACATCAGCATCTGAATTTCTATTGATCGCCTGCACAGATCAGCATTTGTTTTTCTATTGATCGTTCACTCACATCAGCATCTACATTTTTTTTGGATCGCCTGCTAACATCAGCATTTTTATTTCTATAGCTTGTCTGTTTGCATCGGAAACATCAGGCCTTGATTTCTATTGATCATTCCCTCACATCAACATCTGGATTTCTATGGACCGCCTGCTCACATCACTATTTGGATTCCTATTGATCACCTGCTCACATCAGCATTTTTATTTCTATAGATTGACTGTTTGCATCAGAAACATCAGGCCAGGATTTCTATTGATCATTAGCCTACATCAGCATCTGGATTTCTATGGACTACCTGCTCACATCTGTATTTAGATTCATATTGATCACCTGCTCACAACAGCATCTAGTTTTCTATTGATTGTTCACTCACATCAGCATCTGTATTTTTTATGATCACCTGCTAACATCAGCATTTTTATTTCCATATATTGACTGTTTGCATCAGAAACATCAGGCCTTGATTTCTATTGATCGTTCGCTCACCTGAGCATCTGGATTTCTATGGATTGCCTGCTCAGATCATCATTTGTATTTCTATTAATCGCCTGCTCAGATCAGCATTTGAATTTTTGTTGATCACCTAATCACATCAGCATCTGTATTTCTATTGATCGCCTGCACAGATCAGCATTTGTTTTTCTATTGATCGTTCACTCACATCAGCATCTGCATTTTTTATGATCACCTGCTAACATCAGCATTTTTATTTCCATAGATTGACTGTTTGCATCAGAAACATCAGGCCTTGATTTCTATTGATCGTTCGCTCACCTGAGCATCTGGATTTCTATGGATTGCCTGCTCAGATCAACATTTGTATTTCTATTAATCGCCTGCTCAGATCAGCATTTGAATTTTTGTTGATCACCTAATCACATCAGCATCTGAATTTCTATTGATCGCCTGCACAGATCAGCATTTGTTTTTCTATTGATCGTTCACTCACATCAGCATCTGCATTTTTTTTGGATCGCCTGCTAACATCAGCATTTTTATTTCTATAGATTGTCTGTTTGCATCGGAAACATCAGGCCTTGATTTCTATTGATCATTCCCTCACATCAACATCTGGATTTCTATGGACCGCCTGCTCACATCACTATTTGGATTCCTATTGATCACCTGCTCAGATCAGCATTTGAATTTTTGTTGATCACCTAATCACATCAGCATCTGAATTTCTATTGATCGCCTGCACAGATCAGCATTTGTTTTTCTATTGATCGTTCACTCACATCAGCATCTGCATTTTTTTTGGATCGCCTGCTAACATCAGCATTTTTATTTCTATAGATTGTCTGTTTGCATCGGAAACATCAGGCCTTGATTTCTATTGATCATTCCCTCACATCAACATCTGGATTTCTATGGACCGCCTGCTCACATCACTATTTGGATTCCTATTGATCACCTGCTCACATCAGCATTTTTATATCTATAGATTGACTGTTTGCATCAGAAACATCAGGCCAGGATTTCTATTGATCATTCGCCTACATCAGCATCTGGATTTCTATGGACTACCTGCTCACATCTGTATTTAGATTCATATTGATCACCTGCTCACAACAGCATCTTGTTTTCTATTGATTGTTCACTCACATCAGCATCTGTATTTTTTATGATCACCTGCTAACATCAGCATTTTTATTTCCATAGATTGACTGTTTGCATCAGAAACATCAGGCCTTGATTTCTATTGATCGTTCGCTCACCTGAGCATCTGGATTTCTATGGATTGCCTGCTCAGATCAACATTTGTATTTCTATTAATCGCCTGCTCAGATCAGCATTTGAATTTTTGTTGATCACCTAATCACATCAGCATCTGAATTTCTATTGATCGCCTGCACAGATCAGCATTTGTTTTTCTATTGATCGTTCACTCACATCAGCATCTGCATTTTTTTTGGATCGCCTGCTAACATCAGCATTTTTATTTCTATAGATTGTCTGTTTGCATCGGAAACATCAGGCCTTGATTTCTATTGATCATTCCCTCACATCAACATCTGGATTTCTATGGACCGCCTGCTCACATCACTATTTGGATTCCTATTGATCACCTGCTCACATCAGCATTTTTATTTCTATAGATTGACTGTTTGCATCAGAAACATCAGGCCAGGATTTCTATTGATCATTCGCCTACATCAGCATCTGGATTTCTATGGACTACCTGATCACATCAGCATTCGTATTTCTATTGATCGTTCGCTCGCATCAGCATTTGTATTTCTATTGATCGTTCGCTCGCATCAGCATTTGTATTTCTATTGATCGTTCGCTCGCATCAGCATTTGTATTTCTACTGATCGTTCGCTCGCTTCAGCATTTGTATTTCTATTGATCGTTCGCTCGCATCAGCATTTGTATTTCTATTGATCGTTCGCTCCCATCAGCTTTTTCATTTCTATTGATAGTTCGCTTGCATCAGAATTCGTATTTCTATCGATCGTTCGCTATCATCAGCATTTGTATTTCCAATGATCGTTCGTTCGCATCATCCTTTGTATTTCTATTGATCGTTCACTCACATCAGCATCTGTATTTTTAATGGATCGCCTGCTAACATCAGCATTTTTATTTCTATAGATTGACTGTTTGCATCAGAAACATCAGGCCATGATTTCTATTGATCATTCGCCTACATCAGCATCTGGATTTCTATGGACTACCTAATCACATCAGCATCTGAATTTCTATTGATCGCCTGCACAGATCAGCATTTGTTTTTCTATTGATCGTTCACTCACATCAGCATCTGCATTTTTTTTGGATCGCCTGCTAACATCAGCATTTTTATTTCTATAGATTGTCTGTTTGCATCGGAAACATCAGGCCTTGATTTCTATTGATCATTCCCTCACATCAACATCTGGATTTCTATGGACCGCCTGCTCACATCACTATTTGGATTCCTATTGATCACCTGCTCACATCAGCATTTTTATTTCTATAGATTGACTGTTTGCAACAGAAACATCAGGCCAGGATTTCTATTGATCATTAGCCTACATCAGCATCTGGATTTCTATGGACTACCTGCTCACATCTGTATTTAGATTCATATTGATCACCTGCTCACAACAGCATCTTGTTTTCTATTGATTGTTCACTCACATCAGCATCTGTATTTTTTATGATCACCTGCTAACATCAGCATTTTTATTTCCATAGATTGACTGTTTGCATCAGAAACATCAGGCCTTGATTTCTATTGATCGTTCGCTCATCTGAGCATCTGGATTTCTATGGATTGCCTGCTCAGATCAACATTTGTATTTCTATTAATCGCCTGCTCAGATCAGCATTTGAATTTTTGTTGATCACCTAATCACATCAGCATCTGAATTTCTATTGATCGCCTGCACAGATCAGCATTTGTTTTTCTATTGATCGTTCACTCACATCAGCATCTGCATTTTTTTTGGATCGCCTGCTAACATCAGCATTTTTATTTCTATAGATTGTCTGTTTGCATCGGAAACATCAGGCCTTGATTTCTATTGATCATTCCCTCACATCAACATCTGGATTTCTATGGACCGCCTGCTCACATCACTATTTGGATTCCTATTGATCACCTGCTCACATCAGCATTTTTATTTCTATAGATTGACTGTTTGCATCAGAAACATCAGGCCAGGATTTCTATTGATCATTCGCCTACATCAGCATCTGGATTTCTATGGACTACCTGCTCACATCTGTATTTAGATTCATATTGATCACCTGCTCACAACAGCATCTAGTTTTCCATTGATTGTTCACTCACATCAGCATCTGTATTTTTTATGATCACCTGCTAACATCAGCATTTTTATTTCCATATATTGACTGTTTGCATCAGAAACATCAGGCCTTGATTTCTATTGATCGTTCGCTCACCTGAGCATCTGCATTTCTATGGATTGCCTGCTCAGATCAACATTTGTATTTCTATTAATCGCCTGCTCAGATCAGCATTTGAATTTTTGTTGATCACCTAATCACATCAGCATCTGAATTTCTATTGATCGCCTGCACAGATCAGCATTTGTTTTTCTATTGATCGTTCACTCACATCAGCATCTGCATTTTTTTTGGATCGCCTGCTAACATCAGCATTTTTATTTCTATAGATTGTCTGTTTGCATCGGAAACATCAGGCCTTGATTTCTATTGATCATTCCCTCACATCAACATCTGGATTTCTATGGACCGCCTGCTCACATCACTATTTGGATTCCTATTGATCACCTGCTCACATCAGCATTTTTATTTCTATAGATTGACTGTTTGCATCAGAAACATCAGGCCAGGATTTCTATTGATCATTCGCCTACATCAGCATCTGGATTTCTATGGACTACCTGCTCACATCAGCATTCGTATTTCTATTGATCGTTCGCTCGCATCAGCATTTGTATTTCTATTGATCGTTCGCTCGCATCAGCATTTGTATTTCTACTGATCGTTCGCTCGCTTCAGCATTTGTATTTCTATTGATCGTTCGCTCCCATCAGCTTTTTCATTTCTATTGATAGTTCGCTCGCATCAGAATTCGTATTTCTATCGATCGTTCGCTATCATCAGCATTTGTATTTCCAATGATCGTTCGTTCGCATCATCCTTTGTATTTCTATTGATCGTTCACTCACATCAGCATCTGTATTTTTAATGGATCGCCTGCTAACATCAGCATTTTTATTTCTATAGATTGACTGTTTGCATCAGAAACATCAGGCCATGATTTCTATTGATCATTCACCTACATCAGCATCTGGATTTCTATGGACTACCTAATCACATCAGCATCTGAATTTCTATTTATCGCCTGCACAGATCAGCATTTGTTTTTCTATTGATCGTTCACTCACATCAGCATCTGCATTTTTTTTGGATCGCCTGCTAACATCAGCATTTTTATTTCTATAGATTGTCTGTTTGCATCGGAAACATCAGGCCTTGATTTCTATTGATCATTCCCTCACATCAACATCTGGATTTCTATGGACCGCCTGCTCACATCACTATTTGGATTCCTATTGATCACCTGCTCACATCAGCATTTTTATTTCTATAGATTGACTGTTTGCATCAGAAACATCAGGCCAGGATTTCTATTGATCATTCGCCTACATCAGCATCTGGATTTCTATGGACTACCTGCTCACATCTGTATTTAGATTCATATTGATCACCTGCTCACAACAGCATCTTGTTTTCTATTGATTGTTCACTCACATCAGCATCTGCATTTTTTATGATCACCTGCTAATATCAGCATTTTTATTTCCATAGATTGACTGTTTGCATCAGAAACATCAGGCCTTGATTTCTATTGATCGTTCGCTCACCTGAGCATCTGGATTTCTATGGATTGCCTGCTCAGATCAACATTTGTATTTCTATTAATCGCCTGCTCAGATCAGCATTTGAATTTTTGTTGATCACCTAATCACATCAGCATCTGAATTTCTATTGATCGCCTGCACAGATCAGCATTTGTTTTTCTATTGATCGTTCACTCACATCAGCATCTGCATTTTTTTTGGATCGCCTGCTAACATCAGCATTTTTATTTCTATAGATTGTCTGTTTGCATCGGAAACATCAGGCCTTGATTTCTATTGATCATTCCCTCACATCAACATCTGGATTTCTATGGACCGCCTGCTGACATCACTATTTGGATTCCTATTGATCACCTGCTCACATCAGCATTTTTATTTCTATAGATTGACTGTTTGCATCAGAAACATCAGGCCAGGATTTCTATTGATCATTCGCCTACATCAGCATCTGGATTTCTATGGACTACCTGATCACATCAGCATTCGTATTTCTATTGATCGTTCGCTCGCATCAGCATTTGTATTTCTATTGATCGTTCGCTCGCATCAGCATTTGTATTTCTATTGATCGTTCGCTCGCATCAGCATTTGTATTTCTACTGATCGTTCGCTCGCTTCAGCATTTGTATTTCTATTGATCGTTCGCTCGCATCAGCATTTGTATTTCTATTGATCGTTCGCTCCCATCAGCTTTTTCATTTCTATTGATAGTTCGCTCGCATCAGAATTCGTATTTCTATCGATCGTTCGCTATCATCAGCATTTGTATTTCCAATGATCGTTCGTTCGCATCATCCTTTGTATTTCTATTGATCGTTCACTCACATCAGCATCTGTATTTTTAATGGATCGCCTGCTAACATCAGCATTTTTATTTCTATAGATTGACTGTTTGCATCAGAAACATCAGGCCATGATTTCTATTGATCATTCGCCTACATCAGCATCTGGATTTCTATGGACTACCTAATCACATCAGCATCTGAATTTCTATTGATCGCCTGCACAGATCAGCATTTGTTTTTCTATTGATCGTTCACTCACATCAGCATCTGCATTTTTTTTGGATCGCCTGCTAACATCAGCATTTTTATTTCTATAGATTGTCTGTTTGCATCGGAAACATCAGGCCTTGATTTCTATTGATCATTCCCTCACATCAACATCTGGATTTCTATGGACCGCCTGCTCACATCACTATTTGGATTCCTATTGATCACCTGCTCACATCAGCATTTTTATTTCTATAGATTGACTGTTTGCATCAGAAACATCAGGCCAGGATTTCTATTGATCATTCGCCTACATCTGTATTTAGATTCATATTGATCACCTGCTCACAACAGCATCTAGTTTTCTATTGATTGTTCACTCACATCAGCATCTGTATTTTTTATGATCACCTGCTAACATCAGCATTTTTATTTCCATATATTGACTGTTTGCATCAGAAACATCAGGCCTTGATTTCTATTGATCGTTCGCTCACCTGAGCATCTGCATTTCTATGGATTGCCTGCTCAGATCATCATTTGTATTTCTATTAATCGCCTGCTCAGATCAGCATTTGAATTTTTGTTGATCACCTAATCACATCAGCATCTGAATTTCTATTGATCGCCTGCACAGATCAGCATTTGTTTTTCTATTGATCGTTCACTCACATCAGCATCTGCATTTTTTATGATCACCTGCTAACATCAGCATTTTTATTTCCATAGATTGACTGTTTGCATCAGAAACATCAGGCCTTGATTTCTATTGATCGTTCGCTCACCTGAGCATCTGGATTTCTATGGATTGCCTGCTCAGATCAACATTTGTATTTCTATTAATCGCCTGCTCAGATCAGCATTTGAATTTTTGTTGATCACCTAATCACATCAGCATCTGAATTTCTATTGATCGCCTGCACAGATCAGCATTTGTTTTTCTATTGATCGTTCACTCACATCAGCATCTGCATTTTTTTTGGATCGCCTGCTAACATCAGCATTTTTATTTCTATAGATTGTCTGTTTGCATCGGAAACATCAGGCCTTGATTTCTATTGATCATTCCCTCACATCAACATCTGGATTTCTATGGACCGCCTGCTCACATCACTATTTGGATTCCTATTGATCACCTGCTCACATCAGCATTTTTATTTCTATAGATTGACTGTTTGCATCAGAAACATCAGGCCAGGATTTCTATTGATCATTCGCCTACATCAGCATCTGGATTTCTATGGACTACCTGCTCACATCAGCATTTGTATTTCTATTGATCGTTCGCTCGCATCAGCATTTGTATTTCTATTGATCGTTCGCTCGCATCAGCATTTGTATTTCTATTGATCGTTCGCTCGCATCAGCGTTTGTATTTCTACTGATCGTTCGCTCGCCTCAGCATTTGTATTTCTATTGATCTTTCTCTCGCATCAGCATTTGTATTTCTACTGATCGTTCGCTCGCTTCAGCATTTGTATTTCTATTGATCGTTCGCTTGCATCAGCATTTGTATTTCTATTGATCGTTCGCTCCCATCAGCTTTTTCATTTCTATTGAAAGTTCGCTCGCATCAGAATTCGTATTTCTATCGATCGTTCGCTATCATCAGCATTTGTATTTCCAATGATCGTTCGTTCGCATCATCATTTGTATTTCTATTGATCGTTCACTCACATCAGCATTTGTATTTTTTATGGATCACCTACTAACATCAGCATTTTTATTTCTATAGATTCACTGTTTGCATCTGAAACATCAGGCCTTGATTTCTATTGATCGTTCGCTCACATCAGCATTTGTATTTCTATTGATCACCTCCTCAGATCAGCATTTGTATTTCTATGGATGACCTGCTCACATTAGCATCTGGATTTCTGTGGATTGCATCCTCCGATCAGCATTTGGATTTGTGTGGATTGCCTTTTCTCATCAGCATTTGTATTTCAAAAAAATTAAGCTAAGGCACTGTGTGAATAGTCAAAATTTCTCCTCAGATTGCTGAAAATAATTTAACTTCAGCCACAGTTATAGTGTAGAAAAGGCCTCAAAGATAGTCTTGTTGTTAAATAGCGCTTTTCTATTTTATTAGCTGTTTAATGACCCATTCAGTGCTGTATTCCTATTGGTTGCGCCGTCCCATCTGTGCACTGAGTCTGTTAACATACAGTGCAGTGTTGAACTCTTTCAGATGTGTTCAGCAGCTCGTCATGTATTTGAGTTTATTTAAACACGGTTGTCGCAAGTGGACTGAGCGTGAATGCCAATATAAGTATCTCATTTACTGTTGTGTTTGCTATTTGTTATGTATTTTAATAGTTTCGGTTGTTTAAAGGTAAAGGATAATTGTTGCTGTCGCTGTTAATTGAGCTTCGGAACTCCGTGAACGAACATACCGGAAGTGTGTTTTCACGATAAAGGCACTGTGAATGGATAACCGGAAGTTATGTGATGTTAGAGTTAGCCTAGCTTAACAGCGATAAATGAACTATCGGGGCTGCCGATTGACTCAGGGTGAGGGAGATTGAAGTCTCAGCGGCACAAAAACACAAGGGATGGAAACTAAGGAAGCATTCTGTACCTAGCAACGGTTGCTATGCTGCAGTTGCTGCTTGGCGTGTTCATGACGTGGCGTGACGTCATACGCACCCTTTCACACATTGTACTTTGATTTAGAAGGCATATAAAACTCAACTATCAGTACGTATATGAACAAATCAGCAGATTCGTTCCCAAAGCAGAAGTTTTTTTTCTGTCCCAGGCAAAGAGACACATCACAACAGACTTAAACTATGGAGTGATGGCTCGCTACATTTTTTGTTGATCACCTAATCACATCAGCATCTGAATGTCTATTGATCGCCTGCACAGATCAGCATTTGTTTTTCTATTGATCGTTCACTCACATCAGCATTTGTATTTTTTTGGATCACCTGCTCCCATCAGCATTTGGATTTCTATTGATCGTTGGCTCATATCAGGCCTCGATTTATATTGATCGCCTTCTCAGATCAGCATCTGGATTTCTATGGATCGCCTGCTCACATCAGCATTTGTATTTCTATGGATCACCTGCTCACATTAGCATCTGGATTTCTGTGGATTGCATCCTCCGATCAGCATTTGGATTTGTGTGGATTGCCTTTTCTCATCAGCATTTGTATTTCAAAAAAATTAAGCTAAGGCACTGTGTGAATAGTCAAAATTTCTCTTCAGATTGCTGAAAACAATTTAACTTCAGCCACAGTTATAGTGTAGAAAAGGCCTCAAAGATAATCTTGTTGCGCTTTTCTATTTTATTAGCTGTTTAATGACCCATTCAGTGCTGTATTCCTATTCGTTGCGCCGTCCCATCTGTGCACTGAGTCTGTTAACATACAGTGCAGAGTTGAACTCTTTCAGAGGTGTTCCGCAGCTCGTCACGTATTTGAGTTAAAGTATTAGTTAAACACGGTTGTCGCAAGTGGACTGAGCGTGAATGCCAATATAAGTATCTCATTTACTGTTGTGTTTGCTATTTGTTATGTATTTTAATAGTTTCGGTTGTTTAAAGGTAAAGGATAATTGTTGCTGTCGCTGTTAATTGAGCTTCGGAACTCCGTGAACGAACATACCGGAAGTGTGTTTTCACGATAAAAGCACTGTGAATGGATAACCGGAAGTTATGTGATGTTAGCGTTAGCCTAGCTTAACAGCGATAAATGAACTATCGGGGCTGCCGATTGACTCAGGGTGAGGGAGATTGAAGTCTCAGCGGCACAAAAACACAAGGGATGGAAACTAAGGAAGCATTCTGTACCTAGCAACGGTTGCTATGCTGCAGTTGCTGCTTGGCGTGTTCATGACGTGGCGTGACGTCATACGCACCCTTTCACACATTGTACTTTGATTTAGAAGGCATATAAAACTCAACTATCAGTACGTATATGAACAAATCAGCAGATTCGTTCCCAAAGCAGAAGTTTTTTTTCTGTCCCAGGCAAAGAGACACATCACAACAGACTTAAACTATGGAGTGATGGCTCGCTACATTTTTTGTTGATCACCTAATCACATCAGCATCTGAATGTCTATTGATCGCCTGCACAGATCAGCATTTGTTTTTCTATTGATCGTTCACTCACATCAGCATCTGTATTTTTTATGATCACCTGCTAACATCAGCATTTTTATTTCTATAGATTCACTGTTTGCATCAGAAACATCGGGCCTTGATTTCTATTGATCGTTCGCTCACATCAGCATCTGTATTTCTATGGATCACATTTTCAGATCAGCATTTCTATTTCTATTGATCACCTCCTCAGATCAGCATTTGTATTTCTTTGGATCACCTGCTCACATTAGCATCTGGATTTCTGTGGATTGCATCCTCCGATCAGCATTTGGATTTGTGTGGATTGCCTTTTCTCATCAGCATTTGTATTTCAAAAAAATTAAGCTAAGGCACTGTGTGAATAGTCAAAATTTCTCCTCAGATTGCTGAAAATAATTTAACTTCAGCCACAGTTATAGTGTAGAAAAGGCCTCAAAGATAATCTTGTTGTTAAATAGCGCTTTTCTATTTTATTAGCTGTTTAATGACCCATTCAGTGCTGTATTCTTATTGGTTGCGCCGTCCCATCTGTGCACTGAGTCTGTTAACATACAGTGCAGTGTTGAACTCTTTCAGATGTGTTCAGCAGCTCGTCATGTATTTGAGTTTATTTAAACACGGTTGTCGCAAGTGGACTGAGCGTGAATGCCAATATAAGTATCTCATTTACTGTTGTGTTTGCTATTTGTTATGTATTTTAATAGTTTCGGTTGTTTAAAGGTAAAGGATAATTGTTGCTGTCGCTGTTATTTGAGCTTCGAAACTCCGTGAACGAACATACCGGAAGTGTGTTTTCACGATAAAAGCACTGTGAATGGATAACCGGAAGTTATGTGATGTTAGCGTTAGCCTAGCTTAACAGCGATAAATGAACTATCGGGCTGCCGATTGACTCAGGGTGAGGGAGATTGAAGTCTCAGCGGCACAAAAACACAAGGGATGGAAACTAAGGAAGCATTCTGTACCTAGCAACGCTTGCTATGCTGCAGTTGCTGCTTGGCGTGTTCATGACGTGGCGTGACGTCATACGCACCCTTTCACACATTGTACTTTGATTTAGAAGGCATATAAAACTCAACTATCAGTACGTATATGAACAAATCAGCAGATTCGTTCCCAAAGCAGAAGTTTTTTTTCTGTCCCAGGCAAAGAGACACATCACAACAGACTTAAACTATGGAGTGATGGCTCGCTACATTTTTTGTTGATCACCCAATCACATCAGCATCTGAATGTCTATTGATCGCCTGCACAGATCAGCATTTGTTTTTCTATTGATCGTTCACTCACATCAGCATTTGTATTTTTTTGGATCACCTGCTCCCATCAGCATTTTTATTTCTATAGATTGTCTGTTTGCATCGGAAACATCAGGCCTTGATTTCGATTGATCGTTCCCTCACATCAACATCTGGATTTCTATGGACCGCCTGCTCACATCACTATTTGGATTCCTATTGATCACCTGCTCACATCAGCATTTTTATTTCTATAGATTGACTGTTTGCATCAGAAACATCAGGCCAGGATTTCTATTGATCATTCGCCTACATCAGCATCTGGATTTCTATGGACTACCTGCTCACATCTGTATTTAGATTCATATTGATCACCTGCTCACAACAGCATCTAGTTTTCTATTGATCACCTGCTCACATCAGCATTTTTATTTCTATAGATTGACTGTTTGCATCAGAAACATCAGGCCAGGATTTCTATTGATCATTCGCCTACATCAGCATCTGGATTTCTATGGACTACCTGCTCACATCTGTATTTAGATTCATATTGATCACCTGCTCACAACAGCATCTAGTTTTCTATTGATTGTTCACTCACATCAGCATCTGTATTTTTTATGATCACCTGCTAACATCAGCATTTTTATTTCCATATATTGACTGTTTGCATCAGAAACATCAGGCCTTGATTTCTATTGATCGTTCGCTCACCTGAGCATCTGGATTTCTATGGATTGCCTGCTCAGATCATCATTTGTATTTCTATTAATCGCCTGCTCAGATCAGCATTTGAATTTTTGTTGATCACCTAATCACATCAGCATCTGAATTTCTATTGATCGCCTGCACAGATCAGCATTTGTTTTTCTATTGATCGTTCACTCACATCAGCATCTGCATTTTTTATGATCACCTGCTAACATCAGCATTTTTATTTCCATAGATTGACTGTTTGCATCAGAAACATCAGGTCTTGATTTCTATTGATCGTTCGCTCACCTGAGCATCTGGATTTCTATGGATTGCCTGCTCAGATCAACATTTGTATTTCTATTAATCGCCTGCTCAGATCAGCATTTGAATTTTTGTTGATCACCTAATCACATCAGCATCTGAATTTCTATTGATCGCCTGCACAGATCAGCATTTGTTTTTCTATTGATCGTTCACTCACATCAGCATCTGCATTTTTTTTGGATCGCCTGCTAACATCAGCATTTTTATTTCTATAGATTGTCTGTTTGCATCGGAAACATCAGGCCTTGATTTCTATTGATCATTCCCTCACATCAACATCTGGATTTCTATGGACCGCCTGCTCACATCACTATTTGGATTCCTATTGATCACCTGCTCACATCAGCATTTTTATTTCTATAGATTGACTGTTTGCATCAGAAACATCAGGCCAGGATTTCTATTGATCATTCGCCTACATCAGCATCTGGATTTCTATGGACTACCTGCTCACATCAGCATTCGTATTTCTATTGATCGTTCGCTCGCATCAGCATTTGTATTTCTATTGATCGTTCGCTCGCATCAGCATTTGTATTTCTACTGATCGTTCGCTCGCTTCAGCATTTGTATTTCTATTGATCGTTCGCTCCCATCAGCTTTTTCATTTCTATTGATAGTTCGCTCGCATCAGAATTCGTATTTCTATCGATCGTTCGCTATCATCAGCATTTGTATTTCCAATGATCGTTCGTTCGCATCATCCTTTGTATTTCTATTGATCGTTCACTCACATCAGCATCTGTATTTTTAATGGATCGCCTGCTAACATCAGCATTTTTATTTCTATAGATTGACTGTTTGCATCAGAAACATCAGGCCATGATTTCTATTGATCATTCGCCTATATCAGCAACTGGATTTCTATGGACTACCTAATCACATCAGCATCTGAATTTCTATTGATCGCCTGCACAGATCAGCATTTGTTTTTCTATTGATCGTTCACTCACATCAGCATCTGCATTTTTTTTGGATCGCCTGCTAACATCAGCATTTTTATTTCTATAGATTGTCTGTTTGCATCGGAAACATCAGGCCTTGATTTCTATTGATCATTCCCTCACATCAACATCTGGATTTCTATGGACCGCCTGCTCACATCACTATTTGGATTCCTATTGATCACCTGCTCACATCAGCATTTTTATTTCTATAGATTGACTGTTTGCATCAGAAACATCAGGCCAGGATTTCTATTGATCATTCGCCTACATCAGCATCTGGATTTCTATGGACTACCTGCTCACATCTGTATTTAGATTCATATTGATCACCTGCTCACAACAGCATCTAGTTTTCTATTGATTGTTCACTCACATCAGCATCTGTATTTTTTATGATCACCTGCTAACATCAGCATTTTTATTTCCATAGATTGACTGTTTGCATCAGAAACATCAGGCCTTGATTTCTATTGATCGTTCGCTCACCTGAGCATCTGGATTTCTATGGATTGCCTGCTCAGATCAACATTTGTATTTCTATTAATCGCCTGCTCAGATCAGCATTTGAATTTTTGTTGATCACCTAATCACATCAGCATCTGAATTTCTATTGATCGCCTGCACAGATCAGCATTTGTTTTTCTATTGATCGTTCACTCACATCAGCATCTGCATTTTTTTTGGATCGCCTGCTAACATCAGCATTTTTATTTCTATAGATTGTCTGTTTGCATCGGAAACATCAGGCCTTGATTTCTATTGATCATTCCCTCACATCAACATCTGGATTTCTATGGACCGCCTGCTCACATCACTATTTGGATTCCTATTGATCACCTGCTCACATCAGCATTTTTATTTCTATAGATTGACTGTTTGCATCAGAAACATCAGGCCAGGATTTCTATTGATCATTCGCCTACATCAGCATCTGGATTTCTATGGACTACCTGATCACATCAGCATTCGTATTTCTATTGATCGTTCGCTCGCATCAGCATTTGTATTTCTATTGATCGTTCGCTCGCATCAGCATTTGTATTTCTATTGATCGTTCGCTCGCATCAGCATTTGTATTTCTACTGATCGTTCGCTCGCTTCAGCATTTGTATTTCTATTGATCGTTCGCTCGCATCAGCATTTGTATTTCTATTGATCGTTCGCTCCCATCAGCTTTTTCATTTCTATTGTGGTTCGCTCGCATCAGAATTCGTATTTCTATCGATCGTTCGCTATCATCAGCATTTGTATTCCCAATGATCGTTCGTTCGCATCATCCTTTGTATTTCTATTGATCGTTCACTCACATCAGCATCTGTATTTTTAATGGATCGCCTGCTAACATCAGCATTTTTATTTCTATAGATTGACTGTTTGCATCAGAAACATCAGGCCATGATTTCTATTGATCATTCGCCTACATCAGCATCTGGATTTCTATGGACTACCTAATCACATCAGCATCTGAATTTCTATTGATCGCCTGCACAGATCAGCATTTGTTTTTCTATTGATCATTCACTCACATCAGCATCTGCATTTTTTTTGGATCGCCTGCCAACATCAGCATTTTTATTTCTATAGATTGTCTGTTTGCATCGGAAACATCAGGCCTTGATTTCTATTGATCGTTCGCTCACCTGAGCATCTGGATTTCTATGGATTGCCTGCTCAGATCAACATTTGTATTTCTATTAATCGCCTGCTCAGATCAGCATTTGAATTTTTGTTGATCACCTAATCACATCAGCATCTGAATTATTTCTATAGATTGACTGTTTGCATCAGAAACATCAGGCCATGATTTCTATTGATCATTCGCCTACATCAGCATCTGGATTTCTATGGACTACCTAATCACATCAGCATCTGAATTTCTATTGATCGCCTGCACAGATCAGCATTTGTTTTTCTATTGATCGTTCACTCACATCAGCATCTGCATTTTTTTTGGATCGCCTGCTAACATCAGCATTTTTATTTTATTTCTATAGATTGACTGTTTGCATCAGAAACATCAGGCCAGGATTTCTATTGATCATTCGCCTACATCAGCATCTGGATTTCTATGGACTACCTGCTCACATCTGTATTTAGATTCATATTGATCACCTGCTCACAACAGCATCTTGTTTTCTATTGATTGTTCACTCACATCAGCATCTCTATTTTTTATGATCACCTGCTAACATCAGCATTTTTATTTCCATAGATTGACTGTTTGCATCAGAAACATCAGGCCTTGATTTCTATTGATCGTTCGCTCACCTGAGCATCTGGATTTCTATGGATTGCCTGCTCAGATCAACATTTGTATTTCTATTAATCGCCTGCTCAGATCAGCATTTGAATTTTTGTTGATCACCTAATCACATCAGCATCTGAATTTCTATTGATCGCCTGCACAGATCAGCATTTGTTTTTCTATTGATCGTTCACTCACATCAGCATCTGCATTTTTTTTGGATCGCCTGCTAACATCAGCATTTTTATTTCTATAGATTGTCTGTTTGCATCGGAAACATCAGGCCTTGATTTCTATTGATCATTCCCTCACATCAACATCTGGATTTCTATGGACCGCCTGCTCACATCACTATTTGGATTCCTATTGATCACCTGCTCACATCAGCATTTTTATTTCTATAGATTGACTGTTTGCATCAGAAACATCAGGCCAGGATTTCTATTGATCATTCACCTACATCAGCATCTGGATTTCTATGGACTACCTGATCACATCAGCATTCGTATTTCTATTGATCGTTCGCTCGCATCAGCATTTGTATTTCTATTGATCGTTCGCTCGCATCAGCATTTGTATTTCTATTGATCGTTCGCTCGCATCAGCATTTGTATTTCTACTGATCGTTCGCTCGCTTCAGCATTTGTATTTCTATTGATCGTTCGCTCGCATCAGCATTTGTATTTCTATTGATCGTTCGCTCCCATCAGCTTTTTCATTTCTATTGATAGTTTGCTCGCATCAGAATTCGTATTTCTATCGATCGTTCGCTATCATCATTATTTGTATTTCCAATGATCGTTCGTTCGCATCATCCTTTGTATTTCTATTGATCGTTCACTCACATCAGCATCTGTATTTTTAATGGATCGCCTGCTAACATCAGCATTTTTATTTCTATAGATTGACTGTTTGCATCAGAAACATCAGGCCATGATTTCTATTGATCATTCGCCTACATCAGCATCTGGATTTCTATGGACTACCTAATCACATCAGCATCTGAATTTCTATTGATCGCCTGCACAGATCAGCATTTGTTTTTCTATTGATCGTTCACTCACATCAGCATCTGCATTTTTTTTGGATCGCCTGCTAACATCAGCATTTTTATTTCTATAGATTGTCTGTTTGCATCGGAAACATCAGGCCTTGATTTCTATTGATCATTCCCTCACATCAACATCTGGATTTCTATGGACCGCCTGCTCACATCACTATTTGGATTCCTATTGATCACCTGCTCACATCAGCATTTTTATTTCTATAGATTGACTGTTTGCATCAGAAACATCAGGCCAGGATTTCTATTGATCAGTCGCCTACATCAGCATCTGGATTTCTATGGACTACCTGCTCACATCTGTATTTAGATTCATATTGATCACCTGCTCACAACAGCATCTAGTTTTCTATTGATTGTTCAGTCACATCAGCATCTGTATTTTTTATGATCACCTGCTAACATCAGCATTTTTATTTCCATAGATTGACTGTTTGCATCAGAAACATCAGGCCTTGATTTCTATTGATCGTTCGCTCACCTGAGCATCTGCATTTCTATGGATTGCCTGCTCAGATCAACATTTGTATTTCTATTAATCGCCTGCTCAGATCAGCATTTGAATTTTTGTTGATCACCTAATCACATCAGCATCTGAATTTCTATTGATCGCCTGCACAGATCAGCATTTGTTTTTCTATTGATCGTTCACTCACATCAGCATCTGCATTTTTTTTGGATCGCCTGCTAACATCAGCATTTTTATTTCTATAGATTGTCTGTTTGCATCGGAAACATCAGGCCTTGATTTCTATTGATCATTCCCTCACATCAACATCTGGATTTCTATGGACCGCCTGCTCACATCACTATTTGGATTCCTATTGATCACCTGCTCACATCAGCATTTTTATTTCTATAGATTGACTGTTTGCATCAGAAACATCAGGCCAGGATTTCTATTGATCATTCACCTACATCAGCATCTGGATTTCTATGGACTACCTGATCACATCAGCATTCGTATTTCTATTGATCGTTCGCTCGCATCAGCATTTGTATTTCTATTGATCGTTCGCTCGCATCAGCATTTGTATTTCTATTGATCGTTCGCTCGCATCAGCATTTGTATTTCTACTGATCGTTCGCTCGCTTCAGCATTTGTATTTCTATTGATCGTTCGCTCGCATCAGCATTTGTATTTCTATTGATCGTTCGCTCCCATCAGCTTTTTCATTTCTATTGATAGTTTGCTCGCATCAGAATTCGTATTTCTATCGATCGTTCGCTATCATCATTATTTGTATTTCCAATGATCGTTCGTTCGCATCATCCTTTGTATTTCTATTGATCGTTCACTCACATCAGCATCTGTATTTTTAATGGATCGCCTGCTAACATCAGCATTTTTATTTCTATAGATTGACTGTTTGCATCAGAAACATCAGGCCATGATTTCTATTGATCATTCGCCTACATCAGCATCTGGATTTCTATGGACTACCTAATCACATCAGCATCTGAATTTCTATTGATCGCCTGCACAGATCAGCATTTGTTTTTCTATTGATCGTTCACTCACATCAGCATCTGCATTTTTTTTGGATCGCCTGCTAACATCAGCATTTTTATTTCTATAGATTGTCTGTTTGCATCGGAAACATCAGGCCTTGATTTCTATTGATCATTCCCTCACATCAACATCTGGATTTCTATGGACCGCCTGCTCACATCACTATTTGGATTCCTATTGATCACCTGCTCACATCAGCATTTTTATTTCTATAGATTGACTGTTTGCATCAGAAACATCAGGCCAGGATTTCTATTGATCAGTCGCCTACATCAGCATCTGGATTTCTATGGACTACCTGCTCACATCTGTATTTAGATTCATATTGATCACCTGCTCACAACAGCATCTAGTTTTCTATTGATTGTTCAGTCACATCAGCATCTGTATTTTTTATGATCACCTGCTAACATCAGCATTTTTATTTCCATATATTGACTGTTTGCATCAGAAACATCAGGCCTTGATTTCTATTGATCGTTCGCTCACCTGAGCATCTGCATTTCTATGGATTGCCTGCTCAGATCATCATTTGTATTTCTATTAATCGCCTGCTCAGATCAGCATTTGAATTTTTGTTGATCACCTAATCACATCAGCATCTGAATTTCTATTGATCGCCTGCACAGATCAGCATTTGTTTTTCTATTGATCGTTCACTCACATCAGCATCTGCATTTTTTATGATCACCTGCTAACATCAGCATTTTTATTTCCATAGATTGACTGTTTGCATCAGAAACAGCAGGCCTTGATTTCTATTGATCGTTCGCTCACCTGAGCATCTGGATTTCTATGGATTGCCTGCTCAGATCAACATTTGTATTTCTATTAATCGCCTGCTCAGATCAGCATTTGAATTTTTGTTGATCACCTAATCACATCAGCATCTGAATTTCTATTGATCGCCTGCACAGATCAGCATTTGTTTTTCTATTGATCGTTCACTCACATCAGCATCTGCATTTTTTTTGGATCGCCTGCTAACATCAGCATTTTTATTTCTATAGATTGTCTGTTTGCATCGGAAACATCAGGCCTTGATTTCTATTGATCATTCCCTCACATCAACATCTGGATTTCTATGGACCGCCTGCTCACATCACTATTTGGATTCCTATTGATCACCTGCTCACATCAGCATTTTTATTTCTATAGATTGACTGTTTGCATCAGAAACATCAGGCCAGGATTTCTATTGATCATTCACCTACATCAGCATCTGGATTTCTATGGACTACCTGATCACATCAGCATTCGTATTTCTATTGATCGTTCGCTCGCATCAGCATTTGTATTTCTATTGATCGTTCGCTCGCATCAGCATTTGTATTTCTATTGATCGTTCGCTCGCATCAGCATTTGTATTTCTACTGAACGTTCGCTCGCTTCAGCATTTGTATTTCTATTGATCGTTCGCTCGCATCAGCATTTGTATTTCTATTGATCGTTCGCTCCCATCAGCTTTTTCATTTCTATCGATAGTTTGCTCGCATCAGAATTCGTATTTCTATCGATCGTTCGCTATCATCAGCATTTGTATTTCCAATGATCGTTCGTTCGCATCATCCTTTGTATTTCTATTGATCGTTCACTCACATCAGCATCTGTATTTTTAATGGATCGCCTGCTAACATCAGCATTTTTATTTCTATAGATTGACTGTTTGCATCAGAAACATCAGGCCATGATTTCTATTGATCATTCGCCTACATCAGCATCTGGATTTCTATGGACTACCTAATCACATCAGCATCTGAATTTCTATTGATCGCCTGCACAGATCAGCATTTGTTTTTCTATTGATCGTTCACTCACATCAGCATCTGCATTTTTTTTGGATCGCCTGCTAACATCAGCATTTTTATTTCTATAGATTGTCTGTTTGCATCGGAAACATCAGGCCTTGATTTCTATTGATCATTCCCTCACATCAACATCTGGATTTCTATGGACCGCCTGCTCACATCACTATTTGGATTCCTATTGATCACCTGCTCACATCAGCATTTTTATTTCTATAGATTGACTGTTTGCATCAGAAACATCAGGCCAGGATTTCTATTGATCAGTCGCCTACATCAGCATCTGGATTTCTATGGACTACCTGCTCACATCTGTATTTAGATTCATATTGATCACCTGCTCACAACAGCATCTAGTTTTCTATTGATTGTTCAGTCACATCAGCATCTGTATTTTTTATGATCACCTGCTAACATCAGCATTTTTATTTCCATATATTGACTGTTTGCATCAGAAACATCAGGCCTTGATTTCTATTGATCGTTCGCTCACCTGAGCATCTGCATTTCTATGGATTGCCTGCTCAGATCATCATTTGTATTTCTATTAATCGCCTGCTCAGATCAGCATTTGAATTTTTGTTGATCACCTAATCACATCAGCATCTGAATTTCTATTGATCGCCTGCACAGATCAGCATTTGTTTTTCTATTGATCGTTCACTCACATCAGCATCTGCATTTTTTATGATCACCTGCTAACATCAGCATTTTTATTTCCATAGATTGACTGTTTGCATCAGAAACATCAGGCCTTGATTTCTATTGATCGTTCGCTCACCTGAGCATCTGGATTTCTATGGATTGCCTGCTCAGATCAACATTTGTATTTCTATTAATCGCCTGCTCAGATCAGCATTTGAATTTTTGTTGATCACCTAATCACATCAGCATCTGAATTTCTATTGGTCGCCTGCACAGATCAGCATTTGTTTTTCTATTGATCGTTCACTCACATCAGCATCTGCATTTTTTTTGGATCGCCTGCTAACATCAGCATTTTTATTTCTATAGATTGTCTGTTTGCATCGGAAACATCAGGCCTTGATTTCTATTGATCATTCCCTCACATCAACATCTGGATTTCTATGGACCGCCTGCTCACATCACTATTTGGATTCCTATTGATCACCTGCTCACATCAGCATTTTTATTTCTATAGATTGACTGTTTGCATCAGAAACATCAGGCCAGGATTTCTATTGATCATTCGCCTACATCAGCATCTGGATTTCTATGGACTACCTGCTCACATCAGCATTTGTATTTCTATTGATCGTTCGCTCGCATCAGCATTTGTATTTCTATTGATCGTTCGCTCGCATCAGCATTTGTATTTCTATTGATCGTTCGCTCGCATCAGCATTTGTATTTCTACTGATCGTTCGCTCGCCTCAGCATTTGTATTTCTATTGATCTTTCTCTCGCATCAGCATTTGTATTTCTACTGATCGTTCGCTCGCTTCAGCATTTGTATTTCTATTGATCGTTCGCTTGCATCAGCATTTGTATTTCTATTGATCGTTCGCTCCCATCAGCTTTTTCATTTCTATTGAAAGTTCGCTCGCATCAGAATTCGTATTTCTATCGATCGTTCGCTATCATCAGCATTTGTATTTCCAATGATCGTTCGTTCGCATCATCATTTGTATTTCTATTGATCGTTCACTCACATCAGCATTTGTATTTTTTATGGATCACCTACTAACATCAGCATTTTTATTTCTATAGATTCACTGTTTGCATCTGAAACATCAGGCCTTGATTTCTATTGATCGTTCGCTCACATCAGCATTTGTATTTCTATTGATCACCTCCTCAGATCAGCATTTGTATTTCTTTGGATCACCTGCTCACATTAGCATCTGGATTTCTGTGGATTGCATCCTCCGATCAGCATTTGGATTTGTGTGGATTGCCTTTTCTCATCAGCATTTGTATTTCAAAAAAATTAAGCTAAGGCACTGTGTGAATAGTCAAAATTTCTCCTCAGATTGCTGAAAATAATTTAACTTCAGCCACAGTTATAGTGTAGAAAAGGCCTCAAAGATAATCTTGTTGTTAAATAGCGCTTTTCTATTTTATTAGCTGTTTAATGACCCATTCAGTGCTGTATTCCTATTGGTTGCGCCGTCCCATCTGTGCACTGAGTCTGTTAACATACAGTGCAGTGTTGAACTCTTTCAGATGTGTTCAGCAGCTCGTCATGTATTTGAGTTTATTTAAACACGGTTGTCGCAAGTGGACTGAGCGTGAATGCCAATATAAGTATCTCATTTACTGTTGTGTTTGCTATTTGTTATGTATTTTAATAGTTTCGGTTGTTTAAAGGTAAAGGATAATTGTTGCTGTCGCTGTTAATTGAGCTTCGAAACTCCGTGAACGAACATACCGGAAGTGTGTTTTCACGATAAAAGCACTGTGAATGGATAACCGGAAGTTATGTGATGTTAGCGTTAGCCTAGCTTAACAGCGATAAATGAACTATCGGGGCTGCCGATTGACTCAGGGTGAGGGAGATTGAAGTCTCAGCGGCACAAAAACACAAGGGATGGAAACTAAGGAAGCATTCTGTACCTAGCAACGGTTGCTATGCTGCAGTTGCTGCTTGGCGTGTTCATGACGTGGCGTGACGTCATACGCACCCTTTCACACATTGTACTTTGATTTAGAAGGCATATAAAACTCAACTATCAGTACGTATATGAACAAATCAGCAGATTCGTTCCCAAAGCAGAAGTTTTTTTTCTGTCCCAGGCAAAGAGACACATCACAACAGACTTAAACTATGGAGTGATGGCTCGCTACATTTTTTGTTGATCACCTAATCACATCAGCATCTGAATGTCTATTGATCGCCTGCACAGATCAGCATTTGTTTTTCTATTGATCGTTCACTCACATCAGCATTTGTATTTTTTTGGATCACCTGCTCCCATCAGCATTTTTATTTCTATAGATTGTCTGTTTGCATCGGAAACATCAGGCCTTGATTTCTATTGATCATTCCCTCACATCAACATCTAGATTTCTATGGACCGCCTGCTCACATCACTATTTGGATTCCTATTGATCACCTGCTCACATCAGCATTTTTATTTCTATAGATTGACTGTTTGCATCAGAAACATCAGGCCAGGATTTCTATTGATCATTCGCCTACATCAGCATCTGGATTTCTATGGACTACCTGCTCACATCTGTATTTAGATTCAAATTGATCACCTGCTCACAACAGCATCTAGTTTTCTATTGATTGTTCACTCACATCAGCATCTGTATATTTTATGATCACCTGCTAACATCAGCATTTTTATTTCCATATATTGACTGTTTGCATCAGAAACATCAGGCCTTGATTTCTATTGATCGTTCGCTCACCTGAGCATCTGGATTTCTATGGATTGCCTGCTCAGATCATCATTTGTATTTCTATTAATCGCCTGCTCAGATCAGCACTTGAATTTTTGTTGATCACCTAATCACATCAGCATCTGAATTTCTATTGATCGCCTGCACAGATCAGCATTTGTTTTTCTATTGATCGTTCACTCACATCAGCATCTGCATTTTTTATGATCACCTGCTAACATCAGCATTTTTATTTCCATAGATTGACTGTTTGCATCAGAAACATCAGGCCTTGATTTCTATTGATCGTTCGCTCACCTGAGCATCTGGATTTCTATGGATTGCCTGCTCAGATCAACATTTGTATTTCTATTAATCGCCTGCTCAGATCAGCATTTGAATTTTTGTTGATCACCTAATCACATCAGCATCTGAATTTCTATTGATCGCCTGCACAGATCAGCATTTGTTTTTCTATTGATCGTTCACTCACATCAGCATCTGCATTTTTTTTGGATCGCCTGCTAACATCAGCATTTTTATTTCTATAGATTGTCTGTTTGCATCGGAAACATCAGGCCTTGATTTCTATTGATCATTCCCTCACATCAACATCTGGATTTCTATGGACCGCCTGCTCACATCACTATTTGGATTCCTATTGATCACCTGCTCACATCAGCATTTTTATTTCTATAGATTGACTGTTTGCATCAGAAACATCAGGCCAGGATTTCTATTGATCATTCGCCTACATCAGCATCTGGATTTCTATGGACTACCTGCTCACATCAGCATTCGTATATCTATTGATCGTTCGCTCGCATCAGCATTTGTATTTCTATTGATCGTTCGCTCGCATCAGCATTTGTATTTCTATTGATCGTTCGCTCGCATCAGCATTTGTATTTCTACTGATCGTTCGCTCGCTTCAGCATTTGTATTTCTATTGATCGTTCGCTCGCATCAGCATTTGTATTTCTATTGATCGTTCGCTCCCATCAGCTTTTTCATTTCTATTGATAGTTCGCTCGCATCAGAATTCGTATTTCTATCGATCGTTCGCTATCATCAGCATTTGTATTTCCAATGATCGTTCGTTCGCATCATCCTTTGTATTTCTATTGATCGTTCACTCACATCAGCATCTGCATTTTTTTTGGATCGCCTGCTAACATCAGCATTTTTATTTCTATAGATTGTCTGTTTGCATCGGAAACATCAGGCCTTGATTTCTATTGATCATTCCCTCACATCAACATCTGGATTTCTATGGACCGCCTGCTCACATCACTATTTGGATTCCTATTGATCACCTGCTCACATCAGCATTTTTATTTCTATAGATTGACTGTTTGCATCAGAAACATCAGGCCAGGATTTCTATTGATCATTCGCCTACATCAGCATCTGGATTTCTATGGACTACCTGCTCACATCAGCATTCGTATTTCTATTGATCGTTCGCTCGCATCAGCATTTGTATTTCTATTGATCGTTCGCTCGCATCAGCATTTGTATTTCTATTGATCGTTCGCTCGCATCAGCATTTGTATTTCTACTGATCGTTCGCTCGCTTCAGCATTTGTATTTCTATTGATCGTTCGCTCGCATCAGCATTTGTATTTCTATTGATCGTTCGCTCCCATCAGCTTTTTCATTTCTATTGATAGTTCGCTCGCATCAGAATTCGTATTTCTATCGATCGTTCGCTATCATCAGCATTTGTATTTCCAATGATCGTTCGTTCGCATCATCCTTTGTATTTCTATTGATCGTTCACTCACATCAGCATCTGTATTTTTAATGGATCGCCTGCTAACATCAGCATTTTTATTTCTATAGATTGACTGTTTGCATCAGAAACATCAGGCCGTGATTTCTATTGATCATTCGCCTACATCAGCATCTGGATTTCTATGGACTACCTAATCACATCAGCATCTGAATTTCTATTGATCGCCTGCACAGATCAGCATTTGTTTTTCTATTGATCGTTCACTCACATCAGCATCTGCATTTTTTTTGGATCGCCTGCTAACATCAGCATTTTTATTTCTATAGATTGTCTGTTTGCATCGGAAACATCAGGCCTTGATTTCTATTGATCATTCCCTCACATCAACATCTGGATTTCTATGGACCGCCTGCTCACATCACTATTTGGATTCCTATTGATCACCTGCTCACATCAGCATTTTTATTTCTATAGATTGACTTTTTGCATCAGAAACATCAGGCCAGGATTTCTATTGATCATTCGCCTACATCAGCATCTGGATTTCTATGGACTACCTGCTCACATCAGCATTCGTATTTCTATTGATCGTTCGCTCGCATCAGCATTTGTATTTCTATTGATCGTTCGCTCGCATCAGCATTTGTATTTCTACTGATCGTTCGCTCGCTTCAGCATTTGTATTTCTATTGATCGTTCGCTCGCATCAGTATTTGTATTTCTATTGATCGTTCGCTCCCATCAGCTTTTTCATTTCTATTGATAGTTCGCTCGCATCAGAATTCGTATTTCTATCGATCGTTCGCTATCATCAGCATTTGTATTTCCAATGATCGTTCGTTCGCATCATCCTTTGTATTTCTATTGATCGTTCACTCACATCAGCATCTGTATTTTTAATGGATCGCCTGCTAACATCAGCATTTTTATTTCTATAGATTGACTGTTTGCATCAGAAACATCAGGCCATGATTTCTATTGATCATTCGCCTACATCAGCATCTGGATTTCTATGGACTACCTAATCACATCAGCATCTGAATTTCTATTGATCGCCTGCACAGATCAGCATTTGTTTTTCTATTGATCGTTCACTCACATCAGCATCTGCATTTTTTTTGGATCGCCTGCTAACATCAGCATTTTTATTTCTATAGATTGTCTGTTTGCATCGGAAACATCAGGCCTTGATTTCTATTGATCATTGCCTCACATCAACATCTGGATTTCTATGGACCGCCTGCTCACATCACTATTTGGATTCCTATTGATCACCTGCTCACATCAGCATTTTTATTTCTATAGATTGACTGTTTGCATCAGAAACATCAGGCCAGGATTTCTATTGATCATTCGCCTACATCAGCATCTGGATTTCTATGGACTACCTGCTCACATCAGCATTCGTATTTCTATTGATCGTTCGCTCGCATCAGCATTTGTATTTCTATTGATCGTTCGCTCGCATCAGCATTTGTATTTCTACTGATCGTTCGCTCGCTTCAGCATTTGTATTTCTATTGATCGTTCGCTCGCATCAGCATTTGTATTTCTATTGATCGTTCGCTCCCATCAGCTTTTTCATTTCTATTGATAGTTCGCTCGCATCAGAATTCGTATTTCTATCGATCGTTCGCTATCATCAGCATTTGTATTTCCAATGATCGTTCGTTCGCATCATCCTTTGTATTTCTATTGATCGTTCACTCACATCAGCATCTGTATTTTTAATGGATCGCCTGCTAACATCAGCATTTTTATTTCTATAGATTGACTGTTTGCATCAGAAACATCAGGCCATGATTTCTATTGATCATTCGCCTACATCAGCATCTGGATTTCTATGGACTACCTAATCACATCAGCATTTGAATTTCTATTGATCGCCTGCACAGATCAGCATTTGTTTTTCTATTGATCGTTCACTCACATCAGCATCTGCATTTTTTTTGGATCGCCTGCTAACATCAGCATTTTTATTTCTATAGATTGTCTGTTTGCATCGGAAACATCAGGCCTTGATTTCTATTGATCATTCCCTCACATCAACATCTGGATTTCTATGGACCGCCTGCTCACATCACTATTTGGATTCCTATTGATCACCTGCTCACATCAGCATTTTTATTTCTATAGATTGACTGTTTGCATCAGAAACATCAGGCCAGGATTTCTATTGATCATTCGCCTACATCAGCATCTGGATTTCTATGGACTACCTGCTCACATCTGTATTTAGATTCATATTGATCACCTGCTCACAACAGCATCTAGTTTTCTATTGATTGTTCACTCACATCAGCATCTGTATTTTTTATGATCACCTGCTAACATCAGCATTTTTATTTCCATATATTGACTGTTTGCATCAGAAACATCAGGCCTTGATTTCTATTGATCGTTCGCTCACCTGAGCATCTGGATTTCTATGGATTGCCTGCTCAGATCATCATTTGTATTTCTATTAATCGCCTGCTCAGATCAGCATTTGAATTTTTGTTGATCACCTAATCACATCAGCATCTGAATTTCTATTGATCGCCTGCACTGATCAGCATTTGTTTTTCTATTGATCGTTCACTCACATCAGCATCTGCATTTTTTATGATCACCTGCTAACATCAGCATTTTTATTTCCATAGATTGACTGTTTGCATCAGAAACATCAGGCCTTGATTTCTATTGATCGTTCGCTCACCTGAGCATCTGGATTTCTATGGATTGCCTGCTCAGATCAACATTTGTATTTCTATTAATCGCCTGCTCAGATCAGCATTTGAATTTTTGTTGATCACCTAATCACATCAGCATCTGAATTTCTATTGATCGCCTGCAGGGATCAGCATTTGTTTTTCTATTGATCGTTCACTCACATCAGCATCTGCATCTTTTTTGGATCGCCTGCTAACATCAGCATTTTTATTTCTATAGATTGTCTGTTTGCATCGGAAACATCAGGCCTTGATTTCTATTGATCATTCCCTCACATCAACATCTGGATTTCTATGGACCGCCTGCTCACATCACTATTTGGATTCCTATTGATCACCTGCTCACATCAGCATTTTTATTTCTATAGATTGACTGTTTGCATCAGAAACATCAGGCCAGGATTTCTATTGATCGTTCGCCTACATCAGCATCTGGATTTCTATGGACTACCTGCTCACATCTGTATTTAGATTCATATTGATCACCTGCTCACAACAGCATCTTGTTTTCTATTGATTGTTTACTCACATCAGCATCTGTATTTTTTATGATCACCTGCTAACATCAGCATTTTTATTTCCATAGATTGACTGTTTGCATCAGAAACATCAGGCCTTGATTTCTATTGATCATTCGCCTACATCAGCATCTGGATTTCTATGGACTACCTGATCACATCAGCATTCGTATTTTTATTGATCGTTCGCTCGCATCAGCATTTGTATTTCTATTGATCGTTCGCTCGCATCAGCATTTGTATTTCTATTGATCGTTCGCTCGCATCAGCATTTGTATTTCTACTGATCGTTCGCTCGCTTCAGCATTTGTATTTCTATTGATCGTTCGCTCGCATCAGCATTTGTATTTCTATTGATCGTTCGCTCCCATCAGCTTTTTCATTTCTATTGATAGTTCGCTCGCATCAGAATTCGTATTTCTATCGATCGTTCGCTATCATCAGCATTTGTATTTCCAATGATCGTTCGTTCGCATCATCCTTTGTATTTCTATTGATCGTTCACTCACATCAGCATCTGTATTTTTAATGGATCGCCTGCTAACATCAGCATTTTTATTTCTATAGATTGACTGTTTGCATCAGAAACATCAGGCCATGATTTCTATTGATCATTCACCTACATCAGCATCTGGATTTCTATGGACTACCTAATCACATCAGCATCTGAATTTCTATTGATCGCCTGCACAGATCAGCATTTGTTTTTCTATTGATCGTTCACTCACATCAGCATCTGCATTTTTTTTGGATCGCCTGCTAACATCAGCATTTTTATTTCTATAGATTGTCTGTTTGCATCGGAAACATCAGGCCTTGATTTCTATTGATCATTCCCTCACATCAACATCTGGATTTCTATGGACCGCCTGCTCACATCACTATTTGGATTCCTATTGATCACCTGCTCACATCAGCATTTTTATTTCTATAGATTGACTGTTTGCATCAGAAACATCAAGCCAGGATTTCTTTTGATCATTCGCCTACATCAGCATCTGGATTTCTATGGACTACCTGCTCACATCTGTATTTAGATTCATATTGATCACCTGCTCACAACAGCATCTAGTTTTCTATTGATTGTTCACTCACATCAGCATCTGTATTTTTTATGATCACCTGCTAACATCAGCATTTTTATTTCCATATATTGACTGTTTGCATCAGAAACATCAGGCCTTGATTTCTATTGATTGTTCGCTCACCTGAGCATCTGGATTTCTATGGATTGCCTGCTCAGATCATCATTTGTATTTCTATTAATCGCCTGCTCAGATCAGCATTTGAATTTTTGTTGATCACCTAATCACATCAGCATCTGAATTTCTATTGATCGCCTGCACAGATCAGCATTTGTTTTTCTATTGATCGTTCACTCACATCAGCATCTGCATTTTTTATGATCACCTGCTAACATCAGCATTTTTATTTCCATAGATTGACTGTTTGCATCAGAAACATCAGGCCTTGATTTCTATTGATCGTTCGCTCACCTGAGCATCTGGATTTCTATGGATTGCCTGCTCAGATCAACATTTGTATTTCTATTAATCGCCTGCTCAGATCAGCATTTGAATTTTTGTTGATCACCTAATCACATCAGCATCTGAATTTCTATTGATCGCCTGCACAGATCAGCATTTGTTTTTCTATTGATCGTTCACTCACATCAGCATCTGCATTTTTTTTGGATCGCCTGCTAACATCAGCATTTTTATTTCTATAGATTGTCTGTTTGCATCGGAAACATCAGGCCTTGATTTCTATTGATCATTCCCTCACATCAACATCTGGATTTCTATGGACCGCCTGCTCACATCACTATTTGGATTCCTATTGATCACCTGCTCACATCAGCATTTTTATTTCTATAGATTGACTGTTTGCATCAGAAACATCAGGCCAGGATTTCTATTGATCATTCGCCTACATCAGCATCTGGATTTCTATGGACTACCTGCTCACATCAGCATTCGTATTTCTATTGATCGTTCGCTCGCATCAGCATTTGTATTTCTATTGATCGTTCGCTCGCATCAGCATTTGTATTTCTACTGATCGTTCGCTCGCTTCAGCATTTGTATTTCTATTGATCGTTCGCTCCCATCAGCTTTTTCATTTCTATTGATAGTTCGCTCGCATCAGAATTCGTATTTCTATCGATCGTTCGCTATCATCAGCATTTGTATTTCCAATGATCGCTCGTTCGCATCATCCTTTGTATTTCTATTGATCGTTCACTCACATCAGCATCTGTATTTTTAATGGATCGCCTGCTAACATCAGCATTTTTATTTCTATAGATTGACTGTTTGCATCAGAAACATCAGGCCATGATTTCTATTGATCATTCGCCTACATCAGCATCTGGATTTCTATGGACTACCTAATCACATCAGCATCTGAATTTCTATTGATCGCCTGCACAGATCAGCATTTGTTTTTCTATTGATCGTTCACTCACATCAGCATCTGCATTTTTTTTGGATCGCCTGCTAACATCAGCATTTTTATTTCTATAGATTGTCTGTTTGCATCGGAAACATCAGGCCTTGATTTCTATTGATCATTCCCTCACATCAACATCTTGATTTCTATGGACCGCCTGCTCACATCACTATTTGGATTCCTATTGATCACCTGCTCACATCAGCATTTTTATTTCTATAGATTGACTGTTTGCATCAGAAACATCAGGCCAGGATTTCTATTGATCATTCGCCTACATCAGCATCTGGATTTCTATGGACTACCTGCTCACATCTGTATTTAGATTCATATTGATCACCTGCTCACAACAGCATCTAGTTTTCTATTGATTGTTCACTCACATCAGCATCTGTATTTTTTATGATCACCTGCTAACATCAGCATTTTTATTTCCATATATTGACTGTTTGCATCAGAAACATCAGGCCTTTATTTCTATTGATCGTTCGCTCACCTGAGCATCTGGATTTCTATGGATTGCCTGCTCAGATCATCATTTGTATTTCTATTAATCGCCTGCTCAGATCAGCATTTGAATTTTTGTTGATCAGCTAATCACATCAGCATCTGAATTTCTATTGATCGCCTGCACAGATCAGCATTTGTTTTTCTATTGATCGTTCACTCACATCAGCATCTGCATTTTTTATGATCACCTGCTAACATCAGCATTTTTATTTCCATAGATTGACTGTTTGCATCAGAAACATCAGGCCTTGATTTCTATTGATCGTTCGCTCACCTCAGCATCTGGATTTCTATGGATTGCCTGCTCAGATCAACATTTGTATTTCTATTAATCGCCTGCTCAGATCAGTATTTGAATTTTTGTTGATCACCTAATCACATCAGCATCTGAATTTCTATTGATCGCCTGCACAGATCAGCATTTGTCTTTCTATTGATCGTTCACTCACATCAGCATCTGCATTTTTTTTGGATCGCCTGCTAACATCAGCATTTTTATTTCTATAGATTGTCTGTTTGCATCGGAAACATCAGGCCTTGATTTCTATTGATCATTCCCTCACATCAACATCTGGATTTCTATGGACCGCCTGCTCACATCACTATTTGGATTCCTATTGATCACCTGCTCACATCAGCATTTTTATTTCTATAGATTGACTGTTTGCATCAGAAACATCAGGCCAGGATTTCTATTGATCATTCGCCTACATCAGCATCTGGATTTCTATGGACTACCTGCTCACATCAGCATTTGTATTTCTACTGATCGTTCGCTCGCTTCAGCATTTGTATTTCTATTGATCGTTCGCTCGCATCAGCATTTGTATTTCTATTGATCGTTCGCTCCCATCAGCTTTTTCATTTCTATTGATAGTTCGCTCGCATCAGAATTCGTATTTCTATCGATCGTTCGCTATCATCAGCATTTGTATTTCCAATGATCGTTCGTTCGCATCATCCTTTGTATTTCTATTGATCGTTCACTCACATCAGCATCTGTATTTTTAATGGATCGCCTGCTAACATCAGCATTTTTATTTCTATAGATTGACTGTTTGCATCATAAACATCAGGCCATGATTTCTATTGATCATTCGCCTACATCAGCATCTGGATTTCTATGGACTACCTAATCACATCAGCATCTGAATTTCTATTGATCGCCTGCACAGATCAGCATTTGTTTTTCTATTGATCGTTCACTCACATCAGCATCTGCATTTTTTTTGGATCGCCTGCTAACATCAGCATTTTTATTTCTATAGATTGTCTGTTTGCATCGGAAACATCAGGCCTTGATTTCTATTGATCATTCCCTCACATCAACATCTGGATTTCTATGGACCGCCTGCTCACATCACTATTTGGATTCCTATTGATCACCTGCTCACATCAGCATTTTTATTTCTATAGATTGACTGTTTGCATCAGAAACATCAGGCCAGGATTTCTATTGATCATTCGCCTACATCAGCATCTGGATTTCTATGGACTACCTGCTCACATCTGTATTTAGATTCATATTGATCACCTGCTCACAACAGCATCTAGTTTTCTATTGATTGTTCACTCACATCAGCATCTGTATTTTTTATGATCACCTGCTAACATCAGCATTTTTATTTCCATATATTGACTGTTTGCATCAGAAACATCAGGCCTTTATTTCTATTGATCGTTCGCTCACCTGAGCATCTGGATTTCTATGGATTGCCTGCTCAGATCATCATTTGTATTTCTATTAATCGCCTGCTCAGATCAGCATTTGAATTTTTGTTGATCAGCTAATCACATCAGCATCTGAATTTCTATTGATCGCCTGCACAGATCAGCATTTGTTTTTCTATTGATCGTTCACTCACATCAGCATCTGCATTTTTTATGATCACCTGCTAACATCAGCATTTTTATTTCCATAGATTGACTGTTTGCATCAGAAACATCAGGCCTTGATTTCTATTGATCGTTCGCTCACCTCAGCATCTGGATTTCTATGGATTGCCTGCTCAGATCAACATTTGTATTTCTATTAATCGCCTGCTCAGATCAGTATTTGAATTTTTGTTGATCACCTAATCACATCAGCATCTGAATTTCTATTGATCGCCTGCACAGATCAGCATTTGTCTTTCTATTGATCGTTCACTCACATCAGCATCTGCATTTTTTTTGGATCGCCTGCTAACATCAGCATTTTTATTTCTATAGATTGTCTGTTTGCATCGGAAACATCAGGCCTTGATTTCTATTGATCATTCGCCTTCTATTGATCATTCGCCTACATCAGCATCTGGATTTCTATGGACCGCCTGCTCACATCACTATTTGGATTCCTATTGATCACCTGCTCACATCAGCATTTTTATTTCTATAGATTGACTGTTTGCATCAGAAACATCAGGCCAGGATTTCTATTGATCATTCGCCTACATCAGCATCTGGATTTCTATGGACTACCTGCTCACATCAGCATTTGTATTTCTACTGATCGTTCGCTCGCTTCAGCATTTGTATTTCTATTGATCGTTCGCTCGCATCAGCATTTGTATTTCTATTGATCGTTCGCTCCCATCAGCTTTTTCATTTCTATTGATAGTTCGCTCGCATCAGAATTCGTATTTCTATCGATCGTTCGCTATCATCAGCATTTGTATTTCCAATGATCGTTCGTTCGCATCATCCTTTGTATTTCTATTGATCGTTCACTCACATCAGCATCTGTATTTTTAATGGATCGCCTGCTAACATCAGCATTTTTATTTCTATAGATTGACTGTTTGCATCATAAACATCAGGCCATGATTTCTATTGATCATTCGCCTACATCAGCATCTGGATTTCTATGGACTACCTAATCACATCAGCATCTGAATTTCTATTGATCGCCTGCACAGATCAGCATTTGTTTTTCTATTGATCGTTCACTCACATCAGCATCTGCATTTTTTTTGGATCGCCTGCTAACATCAGCATTTTTATTTCTATAGATTGTCTGTTTGCATCGGAAACATCAGGCCTTGATTTCTATTGATCATTCCCTCACATCAACATCTGGATTTCTATGGACCGCCTGCTCACATCACTATTTGGATTCCTATTGATCACCTGCTCACATCAGCATTTTTATTTCTATAGATTGACTGTTTGCATCAGAAACATCAGGCCAGGATTTCTATTGATCATTCGCCTACATCAGCATCTGGATTTCTATGGACTACCTGCTCACATCTGTATTTAGATTCATATTGATCACCTGCTCACAACAGCATCTAGTTTTCTATTGATTGTTCACTCACATCAGCATCTGTATTTTTTATGATCACCTGCTAACATCAGCATTTTTATTTCCATATATTGACTGTTTGCATCAGAAACATCAGGCCATGATTTCTATTGATCGTTCGCTCACCTGAGCATCTGCATTTCTATGGATTGCCTGCTCAGATCATCATTTGTATTTCTATTAATCGCCTGCTCAGATCAGCATTTGAATTTTTGTTGATCACCTAATCACATCAGCATCTGAATTTCTATTGATCGCCTGCACAGATCAGCATTTGTTTTTCTATTGATCGTTCACTCACATCAGCATCTGCATTTTTTATGATCACCTGCTAACATCAGCATTTTTATTTCCATAGATTGACTGTTTGCATCAGAAACATCAGGCCTTGATTTCTATTGATCGTTCGCTCACCTGAGCATCTGGATTTCTATGGATTGCCTGCTCAGATCAACATTTGTATTTCTATTAATCGCCTGCTCAGATCAGCATTTGAATTTTTGTTGATCACCTAATCACATCAGCATCTGAATTTCTATTGATCGCCTGCACAGATCAGCATTTGTTTTTCTATTGATCGTTCACTCACATCAGCATCTGCATTTTTTTTGGATCGCCTGCTAACATCAGCATTTTTATTTCTATAGATTGTCTGTTTGCATCGGAAACATCAGGCCTTGATTTCTATTGATCATTCCCTCACATCAACATCTGGATTTCTATGGACCGCCTGCTCACATCACTATTTGGATTCCTATTGATCACCTGCTCACATCAGCATTTTTATTTCTATAGATTGACTGTTTGCATCAGAAACATCAGGCCAGGATTTCTATTGATCATTCGCCTACATCAGCATCTGGATTTCTATGGACTACCTGCTCACATCAGCATTTGTATTTCTATTGATCGTTCGCTCGCATCAGCATTTGTATTTCTATTGATCGTTCGCTCGCATCAGCATTTGTATTTCTACTGATCGTTCGCTCGCTTCAGCATTTGTATTTCTATTGATCGTTCGCTCGCATCAGCATTTGTATTTCTATTGATCGTTCGCTCCCATCAGCTTTTTCATTTCTATTGATAGTTCGCTCGCATCAGAATTCGTATTTCTATCGATCGTTCGCTATCATCAGCATTTGTATTTCCAATGATCGTTCGTTCGCATCATCCTTTGTATTTCTATTGATCGTTCACTCACATCAGCATCTGTATTTTTAATGGATCGCCTGCTAACATCAGCATTTTTATTTCTATAGATTGACTGTTTGCATCAGAAACATCAGGCCATGATTTCTATTGATCATTCGCCTACATCAGCATCTGGATTTCTATGGACTACCTAATCACATCAGCATCTGAATTTCTATTGATCGCCTGCACAGATCAGCATTTGTTTTTCTATTGATCGTTCACTCACATCAGCATCTGCATTTTTTTTGGATCGCCTGCTAACATCAGCATTTTTATTTCTATAGATTGTCTGTTTGCATCGGAAACATCAGGCCTTGATTTCTATTGATCATTCCCTCACATCAACATCTGGATTTCTATGGACCGCCTGCTCACATCACTATTTGGATTCCTATTGATCACCTGCTCACATCAGCATTTTTATTTCTATAGATTGACTGTTTGCATCAGAAACATCAGGCCAGGATTTCTATTGATCATTCGCCTACATCAGCATCTGGATTTCTATGGACTACCTGCTCACATCTGTATTTAGATTCATATTGATCACCTGCTCACAACAGCATCTAGTTTTCTATTGATTGTTCACTCACATCAGCATCTGTATTTTTTATGATCACCTGCTAACATCAGCATTTTTATTTCCATATATTGACTGTTTGCATCAGAAACATCAGGCCTTGATTTCTATTGATCGTTCGCTCACCTGAGCATCTGCATTTCTATGGATTGCCTGCTCAGATCATCATTTGTATTTCTATTAATCGCCTGCTCAGATCAGCATTTGAATTTTTGTTGATCACCTAATCACATCAGCATCTGAATTTCTATTGATCGCCTGCACAGATCAGCATTTGTTTTTCTATTGATCGTTCACTCACATCAGCATCTGCATTTTTTATGATCACCTGCTAACATCAGCATTTTTATTTCCATAGATTGACTGTTTGCATCAGAAACATCAGGCCTTGATTTCTATTGATCATTCGCTCACCTGAGCATCTGGATTTCTATGGATTGCCTGCTCAGATCAACATTTGTATTTCTATTAATCGCCTGCTCAGATCAGCATTTGAATTTTTGTTGATCACCTAATCACATCAGCATCTGAATTTCTATTGATCGCCTGCACAGATCAGCATTTGTTTTTCTATTGATCGTTCACTCACATCAGCATCTGCATTTTTTTTGGATCGCCTGCTAACATCAGCATTTTTATTTCTATAGATTGTCTGTTTGCATCGGAAACATCAGGCCTTGATTTCTATTGATCATTCCCTCACATCAACATCTGGATTTCTATGGACCGCCTGCTCACATCACTATTTGGATTCCTATTGATCACCTGCTCACATCAGCATTTTTATTTCTATAGATTGACTGTTTGCATCAGAAACATCAGGCCAGGATTTCTATTGATCATTCGCCTACATCAGCATCTGGATTTCTATGGACTACCTGCTCACATCAGCATTTGTATTTCTATTGATCGTTCGCTCGCATCAGCATTTGTATTTCTATTGATCGTTCGCTCGCATCAGCATTTGTATTTCTATTGATCGTTCGCTCGCATCAGCATTTGTATTTCTACTGATCGTTCGCTCGCCTCAGCATTTGTATTTCTATTGATCTTTCTCTCGCATCAGCATTTGTATTTCTACTGATCGTTCGCTCGCTTCAGCATTTGTATTTCTATTGATCGTTCGCTTGCATCAGCATTTGTATTTCTATTGATCGTTCGCTCCCATCAGCTTTTTCATTTCTATTGAAAGTTCGCTCGCATCAGAATTCGTATTTCTATCGATCGTTCGCTATCATCAGCATTTGTATTTCCAATGATCGTTCGTTCGCATCATCATTTGTATTTCTATTGATCGTTCACTCA
The DNA here is from genome assembly GCA_037577475.1 of Chaunax sp. Z400. NCBI lineage: Eukaryota > Metazoa > Chordata > Actinopteri > Lophiiformes > Chaunacidae > Chaunax > Chaunax sp. Z400. The sequence continues at coordinate 5,287,110 of CM075188.1, forward strand.
CATCAGCATTTGTATTTTTTATGGATCACCTACTAACATCAGCATTTTTATTTCTATAGATTCACTGTTTGCATCTGAAACATCAGGCCTTGATTTCTATTGATCGTTCGCTCACATCAGCATTTGTATTTCTATTGATCACCTCCTCAGATCAGCATTTGTATTTCTATGGATGACCTGCTCACATTAGCATCTGGATTTCTGTGGATTGCATCCTCCGATCAGCATTTGGATTTGTGTGGATTGCCTTTTCTCATCAGCATTTGTATTTCAAAAAAAATTAAGCTCAGGCACTGTGTGAATAGTCAAAATTTCTCCTCAGATTGCTGAAAATAATTTAACTTCAGCCACAGTTATAGTGTAGAAAAGGCCTCAAAGATAGTCTTGTTGTTAAATAGCGCTTTTCTATTTTATTAGCTGTTTAATGACCCATTCAGTGCTGTATTCCTATTGGTTGCGCCGTCCCATCTGTGCACTGAGTCTGTTAACATACAGTGCAGTGTTGAACTCTTTCAGATGTGTTCAGCAGCTCGTCATGTATTTGAGTTTATTTAAACACGGTTGTCGCAAGTGGACTGAGCGTGAATGCCAATATAAGTATCTCATTTACTGTTGTGTTTGCTATTTGTTATGTATTTTAATAGTTTCGGTTGTTTAAAGATAAAGGATAATTGTTGCTGTCGCTGTTATTTGAGCTTCGAAACTCCGTGAACGAACATACCGGAAGTGTGTTTTCACGATAAAAGCACTGTGAATGGATAACCGGAAGTTATGTGATGTTAGCGTTAGCCTAGCTTAACAGCGATAAATGAACTATCGGGGCTGCCGATTGACTCAGGGTGAGGGAGATTGAAGTCTCAGCGGCACAAAAACACAAGGGATGGAAACTAAGGAAGCATTCTGTACCTAGCAACGGTTGCTATGCTGCAGTTGCTGCTTGGCGTGTTCATGACGTGGCGTGACGTCATACGCACCCTTTCACACATTGTACTTTGATTTAGAAGGCATATAAAACTCAACTATCAGTACGTATATGAACAAATCAGCAGATTCGTTCCCAAAGCAGAAGTTTTTTTTCTGTCCCAGGCAAAGAGACACATCACAACAGACTTAAACTATGGAGTGATGGCTCGCTACATTTTTTGTTGATCACCTAATCACATCAGCATCTGAATGTCTATTGATCGCCTGCACAGATCAGTATTTGTTTTTCTATTGATCGTTCACTCACATCAGCATTTGTATTTTTTTGGATCACCTGCTCCCATCAGCATTTGGATTTCTATTGATCGTTGGCTCATATCAGGCCTCGATTTATATTGATCGCCTTCTCAGATCAGCATCTGGATTTCTATGGATCGCCTGCTCACATCAGCATTTGTATTTCTATGGATCACCTGCTCACATTAGCATCTGGATTTCTGTGGATTGCATCCTCCGATCAGCATTTGGATTTGTGTGGATTGCCTTTTCTCATCAGCATTTGTATTTCAAAAAAATTAAGCTAAGGCACTGTGTGAATAGTCAAAATTTCTCTTCAGATTGCTGAAAACAATTTAACTTCAGCCACAGTTATAGTGTAGAAAAGGCCTCAAAGATAATCTTGTTGCGCTTTTCTATTTTATTAGCTGTTTAATGACCCATTCAGTGCTGTATTCCTATTGGTTGCGCCGTCCCATCTGTGCACTGAGTCTGTTAACATACAGTGCAGTGTTGAACTCTTTCAGATGTGTTCAGCAGCTCGTCATGTATTTGAGTTTATTTAAACACGGTTGTCGCAAGTGGACTGAGCGTGAATGCCAATATAAGTATCTCATTTACTGTTGTGTTTGCTATTTGTTATGTATTTTAATAGTTTCGGTTGTTTAAAGGTAAAGGATAATTGTTGCTGTCGCTGTTATTTGAGCTTCGAAACTCCGTGAACGAACATACCGGAAGTGTGTTTTCACGATAAAAGCACTGTGAATGGATAACCGGAAGTTATGTGATGTTAGCGTTAGCCTAGCTTAACAGCGATAAATGAACTATCGGGGCTGCCGATTGACTCAGGGTGAGGGAGATTGAAGTCTCAGCGGCACAAAAACACAAGGGATGGAAACTAAGGAAGCATTCTGTACCTAGCAACGGTTGCTATGCTGCAGTTGCTGCTTGGCGTGTTCATGACGTGGCGTGACGTCATACGCACCCTTTCACACATTGTACTTTGATTTAGAAGGCATATAAAACTCAACTATCAGTACGTATATGAACAAATCAGCAGATTCGTTCCCAAAGCAGAAGTTTTTTTTCTGTCCCAGGCAAAGAGACACATCACAACAGACTTAAACTATGGAGTGATGGCTCGCTACATTTTTTGTTGATCACCTAATCACATCAGCATCTGAATGTCTATTGATCGCCTGCACAGATCAGCATTTGTTTTTCTATTGATCGTTCACTCACATCAGCATCTGTATTTTTTATGATCACCTGCTAACATCAGCATTTTTATTTCTATAGATTCACTGTTTGCATCAGAAACATCAGGCCTTGATTTCTATTGATCGTTCGCTCACATCAGCATTTGTATTTCTATGGATCACATTTTCAGATCAGCATTTCTATTTCTATTGATCACCTCCTCAGATCAGCATTTGTATTTCTTTGGATCACCTGCTCACATTAGCATCTGGATTTCTGTGGATTGCATCCTCCGATCAGCATTTGGATTTGTGTGGATTGCCTTTTCTCATCAGCATTTGTATTTCAAAAAAATTAAGCTAAGGCACTGTGTGAATAGTCAAAATTTCTCCTCAGATTGCTGAAAATAATTTAACTTCAGCCACAGTTATAGTGTAGAAAAGGCCTCAAAGATAATCTTGTTGTTAAATAGCGCTTTTCTATTTTATTAGCTGTTTAATGACCCATTCAGTGCTGTATTCCTATTGGTTGAGCCGTCCCATCTGTGCACTGAGTCTGTTAACATACAGTGCAGTGTTGAACTCTTTCAGATGTGTTCAGCAGCTCGTCATGTATTTGAGTTTATTTAAACACGGTTGTCGCAAGTGGACTGAGCGTGAATGCCAATATAAGTATCTCATTTACTGTTGTGTTTGCTATTTGTTATGTATTTTAATAGTTTCGGTTGTTTAAAGGTAAAGGATAATTGTTGCTGTCGCTGTTAATTGAGCTTCGAAACTCCGTGAACGAACATACCGGAAGTGTGTTTTCACGATAAAAGCACTGTGAATGGATAACCGGAAGTTATGTGATGTTAGCGTTAGCCTAGCTTAACAGCGATAAATGAACTATCGGGGCTGCCGATTGACTCAGGGTGAGGGAGATTGAAGTCTCAGCGGCACAAAAACACAAGGGATGGAAACTAAGGAAGCATTCTGTACCTAGCAACGCTTGCTATGCTGCAGTTGCTGCTTGGCGTGTTCATGACGTGGCGTGACGTCATACGCACCCTTTCACACATTGTACTTTGATTTAGAAGGCATATAAAACTCAACTATCAGTACGTATATGAACAAATCAGCAGATTCGTTCCCAAAGCAGAAGTTTTTTTTCTGTCCCAGGCAAAGAGACACATCACAACAGACTTAAACTATGGAGTGATGGCTCGCTACATTTTTTGTTGATCACCTAATCACATCAGCATCTGAATGTCTATTGATCGCCTGCACAGATCAGCATTTGTTTTTCTATTGATCGTTCACTCACATCAGCATCTGTATTTTTTATGATCACCTGCTAACATCAGCATTTTTATTTCTATAGATTGTCTGTTTGCATCGGAAACATCAGGCCTTGATTTCTATTGATCATTCCCTCACATCAACATCTGGATTTCTATGGACCGCCTGCTCACATCACTATTTGGATTCCTATTGATCACCTGCTCACATCAGCATTTTTATTTCTATAGATTGACTGTTTGCATCAGAAACATCAGGCCAGGATTTCTATTGATCATTCGCCTACATCAGCATCTGGATTTCTATGGACTACCTGCTCACATCTGTATTTAGATTCATATTGATCACCTGCTCACAACAGCATCTAGTTTTCTATTGATTGTTCACTCACATCAGCATCTGTATTTTTTATGATCACCTGCTAACATCAGCATTTTTATTTCCATATATTGACTGTTTGCATCAGAAACATCAGGCCTTGATTTCTATTGATCGTTCGCTCACCTGAGCATCTGGATTTCTATGGATTGCCTGCTCAGATCATCATTTGTATTTCTATTAATCGCCTGCTCAGATCAGCATTTGAATTTTTGTTGATCACCTAATCACATCAGCATCTGAATTTCTATTGATCGCCTGCACAGATCAGCATTTGTTTTTCTATTGATCGTTCACTCACATCAGCATCTGCATTTTTTATGATCACCTGCTAACATCAGCATTTTTATTTCCATAGATTGACTGTTTGCATCAGAAACATCAGGCCTTGATTTCTATTGATCGTTCGCTCACCTGAGCATCTGGATTTCTATGGATTGCCTGCTCAGATCAACATTTGTATTTCTATTAATCGCCTGCTCAGATCAGCATTTGAATTTTTGTTGATCACCTAATCGCATCAGCATCTGAATTTCTATTGATCGCCTGCACAGATCAGCATTTGTTTTTCTATTGATCGTTCACTCACATCAGCATCTGCAGTTTTTTATGATCACCTGCTAACATCAGCATTTTTATTTCCATAGATTGACTGTTTGCATCAGAAACATCAGGCCTTGATTTCTATTGATCGTTCGCTCACCTGAGCATCTGGATTTCTATGGATTGCCTGCTCAGATCAACATTTGTATTTCTATTAATCGCCTGCTCAGATCAGCATTTGAATTTTTGTTGATCACCTAATCACATCAGCATCTGAATTTCTATTGATCGCCTGCACAGATCAGCATTTGTCTTTCTATTGATCGTTCACTCACATCAGCATCTGCATTTTTTTTGGATCGCCTGCTAACATCAGCATTTTTATTTCTATAGATTGTCTGTTTGCATCGGAAACATCAGGCCAGGATTTCTATTGATCATTCGCCTACATCAGCATCTGGATTTCTATGGACTACCTGCTCACATCAGCATTCGTATTTCTATTGATCGTTCGCTCGCATCAGCATTTGTATTTCTATTGATCGTTCGCTCGCATCAGCATTTGTATTTCTATTGATCGTTCGCTCGCATCAGCATTTGTATTTCTACTGATCGTTCGCTCGCTTCAGCATTTGTATTTCTATTGATCGTTCGCTCGCTTCAGCATTTGTATTTCTATTGATCGTTCGCTCGCATCAGCATTTGTATTTCTATTGATCGTTCGCTCCCATCAGCTTTTTCATTTCTATCGATAGTTAGCTCGCATCAGAATTCGTATTTCTATCGATCGTTCGCTATCATCAGCATTTGTATTTCCAATGATCGTTCGTTCGCATCATCCTTTGTATTTCTATTGATCGTTCACTCACATCAGCATCTGTATTTTTAATGGATCGCCTGCTAACATCAGCATTTTTATTTCTATAGATTGACTGTTTGCATCAGAAACATCAGGCCATGATTTCTATTGATCATTCGCCTACATCAGCATCTGGATTTCTATGGACTACCTAATCACATCAGCATCTGAATTTCTATTGATCGCCTGCACAGATCAGCATTTGTTTTTCTATTGATCGTTCACTCACATCAGCATCTGCATTTTTTTTGGATCGCCTGCTAACATCAGCATTTTTATTTCTATAGATTGTCTGTTTGCATCGGAAACATCAGGCCTTGATTTCTATTGATCATTCCCTCACATCAACATCTGGATTTCTATGGACCGCCTGCTCACATCACTATTTGGATTCCTATTGATCACCTGCTCACATCAGCATTTTTATTTCTATAGATTGACTGTTTGCATCAGAAACATCAGGCCAGGATTTCTATTGATCATTCGCCTACATCAGCATCTGGATTTCTATGGACTACCTGCTCACATCAGCATTTGTATTTCTATTGATCGTTCGCTCGCATCAGCATTTGTATTTCTATTGATCGTTCGCTCGCATCAGCATTTGTATTTCTATTGATCGTTCGCTCGCATCAGCATTTGTATTTCTACTGATCGTTCGCTCGCCTCAGCATCTGTATTTCTATTGATCTTTCTCTCGCATCAGCATTTGTATTTCTACTGATCGTTCGCTCGCTTCAGCATTTGTATTTCTATTGATCGTTCGCTTGCATCAGCATTTGTATTTCTATTGATCGTTCGCTCCCATCAGCTTTTTCATTTCTATTGAAAGTTCGCTCGCATCAGAATTCGTATTTCTATCGATCGTTCGCTATCATCAGCATTTGTATTTCCAATGATCGTTCGTTCGCATCATCATTTGTATTTCTATTGATCGTTCACTCACATCAGCATTTGTATTTTTTATGGATCACCTACTAACATCAGCATTTTTATTTCTATAGATTCACTGTTTGCATCTGAAACATCAGGCCTTGATTTCTATTGATCGTTCGCTCACATCAGCATTTGTATTTCTATTGATCACCTCCTCAGATCAGCATTTGTATTTCTATGGATGACCTGCTCACATTAGCATCTGGATTTCTGTGGATTGCATCCTCCGATCAGCATTTGGATTTGTGTGGATTGCCTTTTCTCATCAGCATTTGTATTTCAAAAAAAATTAAGCTCAGGCACTGTGTGAATAGTCAAAATTTCTCCTCAGATTGCTGAAAATAATTTAACTTCAGCCACAGTTATAGTGTAGAAAAGGCCTCAAAGATAGTCTTGTTGTTAAATAGCGCTTTTCTATTTTATTAGCTGTTTAATGACCCATTCAGTGCTGTATTCCTATTGGTTGCGCCGTCCCATCTGTGCACTGAGTCTGTTAACATACAGTGCAGTGTTGACCTCTTTCAGATGTGTTCAGCAGCTCGTCATGTATTTGAGTTTATTTAAACACGGTTGTCGCAAGTGGACTGAGCGTGAATGCCAATATAAGTATCTCATTTACTGTTGTGTTTGCTATTTGTTATGTATTTTAATAGTTTCGGTTGTTTAAAGATAAAGGATAATTGTTGCTGTCGCTGTTATTTGAGCTTCGAAACTCCGTGAACGAACATACCGGAAGTGTGTTTTCACGATAAAAGCACTGTGAATGGATAACCGGAAGTTATGTGATGTTAGCGTTAGCCTAGCTTAACAGCGATAAATGAACTATCGGGGCTGCCGATTGACTCAGGGTGAGGGAGATTGAAGTCTCAGCGGCACAAAAACACAAGGGATGGAAACTAAGGAAGCATTCTGTACCTAGCAACGGTTGCTATGCTGCAGTTGCTGCTTGGCGTGTTCATGACGTGGCGTGACGTCATACGCACCCTTTCACACATTGTACTTTGATTTAGAAGGCATATAAAACTCAACTATCAGTACGTATATGAACAAATCAGCAGATTCGTTCCCAAAGCAGAAGTTTTTTTTCTGTCCCAGGCAAAGAGACACATCACAACAGACTTAAACTATGGAGTGATGGCTCGCTACATTTTTTGTTGATCACCTAATCACATCAGCATCTGAATGTCTATTGATCGCCTGCACAGATCAGCATTTGTTTTTCTATTGATCGTTCACTCACATCAGCATTTGTATTTTTTTGGATCACCTGCTCCCATCAGCATTTGGATTTCTATTGATCGTTGGCTCATATCAGGCCTCGATTTATATTGATCGCCTTCTCAGATCAGCATCTGGATTTCTATGGATCGCCTGCTCACATCAGCATTTGTATTTCTATGGATCACCTGCTCACATTAGCATCTGGATTTCTGTGGATTGCATCCTCCGATCAGCATTTGGATTTGTGTGGATTGCCTTTTCTCATCAGCATTTGTATTTCAAAAAAATTAAGCTAAGGCACTGTGTGAATAGTCAAAATTTCTCTTCAGATTGCTGAAAACAATTTAACTTCAGCCACAGTTATAGTGTAGAAAAGGCCTCAAAGATAATCTTGTTGCGCTTTTCTATTTTATTAGCTGTTTAATGACCCATTCAGTGCTGTATTCCTATTGGTTGCGCCGTCCCATCTGTGCACTGAGTCTGTTAACATACAGTGCAGTGTTGAACTCTTTCAGATGTGTTCAGCAGCTCGTCATGTATTTGAGTTTATTTAAACACGGTTGTCGCAAGTGGACTGAGCGTGAATGCCAATATAAGTATCTCATTTACTGTTGTGTTTGCTATTTGTTATGTATTTTAATAGTTTCGGTTGTTTAAAGGTAAAGGATAATTGTTGCTGTCGCTGTTATTTGAGCTTCGAAACTCCGTGAACGAACATACCGGAAGTGTGTTTTCACGATAAAAGCACTGTGAATGGATAACCGGAAGTTATGTGATGTTAGCGTTAGCCTAGCTTAACAGCGATAAATGAACTATCGGGGCTGCCGATTGACTCAGGGTGAGGGAGATTGAAGTCTCAGCGGCACAAAAACACAAGGGATGGAAACTAAGGAAGCATTCTGTACCTAGCAACGGTTGCTATGCTGCAGTTGCTGCTTGGCGTGTTCATGACGTGGCGTGACGTCATACGCACCCTTTCACACATTGTACTTTGATTTAGAAGGCATATAAAACTCAACTATCAGTACGTATATGAACAAATCAGCAGATTCGTTCCCAAAGCAGAAGTTTTTTTTCTGTCCCAGGCAAAGAGACACATCACAACAGACTTAAACTATGGAGTGATGGCTCGCTACATTTTTTGTTGATCACCTAATCACATCAGCATCTGAATGTCTATTGATCGCCTGCACAGATCAGCATTTGTTTTTCTATTGATCGTTCACTCACATCAGCATCTGTATTTTTTATGATCACCTGCTAACATCAGCATTTTTATTTCTATAGATTCACTGTTTGCATCAGAAACATCAGGCCTTGATTTCTATTGATCGTTCGCTCACATCAGCATTTGTATTTCTATGGATCACATTTTCAGATCAGCATTTCTATTTCTATTGATCACCTCCTCAGATCAGCATTTGTATTTCTTTGGATCACCTGCTCACATTAGCATCTGGATTTCTGTGGATTGCATCCTCCGATCAGCATTTGGATTTGTGTGGATTGCCTTTTCTCATCAGCATTTGTATTTCAAAAAAATTAAGCTAAGGCACTGTGTGAATAGTCAAAATTTCTCCTCAGATTGCTGAAAATAATTTAACTTCAGCCACAGTTATAGTGTAGAAAAGGCCTCAAAGATAATCTTGTTGTTAAATAGCGCTTTTCTATTTTATTAGCTGTTTAATGACCCATTCAGTGCTGTATTCCTATTGGTTGAGCCGTCCCATCTGTGCACTGAGTCTGTTAACATACAGTGCAGTGTTGAACTCTTTCAGATGTGTTCAGCAGCTCGTCATGTATTTGAGTTTATTTAAACACGGTTGTCGCAAGTGGACTGAGCGTGAATGCCAATATAAGTATCTCATTTACTGTTGTGTTTGCTATTTGTTATGTATTTTAATAGTTTCGGTTGTTTAAAGGTAAAGGATAATTGTTGCTGTCGCTGTTAATTGAGCTTCGAAACTCCGTGAACGAACATACCGGAAGTGTGTTTTCACGATAAAAGCACTGTGAATGGATAACCGGAAGTTATGTGATGTTAGCGTTAGCCTAGCTTAACAGCGATAAATGAACTATCGGGGCTGCCGATTGACTCAGGGTGAGGGAGATTGAAGTCTCAGCGGCACAAAAACACAAGGGATGGAAACTAAGGAAGCATTCTGTACCTAGCAACGCTTGCTATGCTGCAGTTGCTGCTTGGCGTGTTCATGACGTGGCGTGACGTCATACGCACCCTTTCACACATTGTACTTTGATTTAGAAGGCATATAAAACTCAACTATCAGTACGTATATGAACAAATCAGCAGATTCGTTCCCAAAGCAGAAGTTTTTTTTCTGTCCCAGGCAAAGAGACACATCACAACAGACTTAAACTATGGAGTGATGGCTCGCTACATTTTTTGTTGATCACCTAATCACATCAGCATCTGAATGTCTATTGATCGCCTGCACAGATCAGCATTTGTTTTTCTATTGATCGTTCACTCACATCAGCATCTGTATTTTTTATGATCACCTGCTAACATCAGCATTTTTATTTCTATAGATTGTCTGTTTGCATCGGAAACATCAGGCCTTGATTTCTATTGATCATTCCCTCACATCAACATCTGGATTTCTATGGACCGCCTGCTCACATCACTATTTGGATTCCTATTGATCACCTGCTCACATCAGCATTTTTATTTCTATAGATTGACTGTTTGCATCAGAAACATCAGGCCAGGATTTCTATTGATCATTCGCCTACATCAGCATCTGGATTTCTATGGACTACCTGCTCACATCTGTATTTAGATTCATATTGATCACCTGCTCACAACAGCATCTAGTTTTCTATTGATTGTTCACTCACATCAGCATCTGTATTTTTTATGATCACCTGCTAACATCAGCATTTTTATTTCCATATATTGACTGTTTGCATCAGAAACATCAGGCCTTGATTTCTATTGATCGTTCGCTCACCTGAGCATCTGGATTTCTATGGATTGCCTGCTCAGATCATCATTTGTATTTCTATTAATCGCCTGCTCAGATCAGCATTTGAATTTTTGTTGATCACCTAATCACATCAGCATCTGAATTTCTATTGATCGCCTGCACAGATCAGCATTTGTTTTTCTATTGATCGTTCACTCACATCAGCATCTGCATTTTTTATGATCACCTGCTAACATCAGCATTTTTATTTCCATAGATTGACTGTTTGCATCAGAAACATCAGGCCTTGATTTCTATTGATCGTTCGCTCACCTGAGCATCTGGATTTCTATGGATTGCCTGCTCAGATCAACATTTGTATTTCTATTAATCGCCTGCTCAGATCAGCATTTGAATTTTTGTTGATCACCTAATCGCATCAGCATCTGAATTTCTATTGATCGCCTGCACAGATCAGCATTTGTTTTTCTATTGATCGTTCACTCACATCAGCATCTGCAGTTTTTTATGATCACCTGCTAACATCAGCATTTTTATTTCCATAGATTGACTGTTTGCATCAGAAACATCAGGCCTTGATTTCTATTGATCGTTCGCTCACCTGAGCATCTGGATTTCTATGGATTGCCTGCTCAGATCAACATTTGTATTTCTATTAATCGCCTGCTCAGATCAGCATTTGAATTTTTGTTGATCACCTAATCACATCAGCATCTGAATTTCTATTGATCGCCTGCACAGATCAGCATTTGTCTTTCTATTGATCGTTCACTCACATCAGCATCTGCATTTTTTTTGGATCGCCTGCTAACATCAGCATTTTTATTTCTATAGATTGTCTGTTTGCATCGGAAACATCAGGCCAGGATTTCTATTGATCATTCGCCTACATCAGCATCTGGATTTCTATGGACTACCTGCTCACATCAGCATTCGTATTTCTATTGATCGTTCGCTCGCATCAGCATTTGTATTTCTATTGATCGTTCGCTCGCATCAGCATTTGTATTTCTATTGATCGTTCGCTCGCATCAGCATTTGTATTTCTACTGATCGTTCGCTCGCTTCAGCATTTGTATTTCTATTGATCGTTCGCTCGCTTCAGCATTTGTATTTCTATTGATCGTTCGCTCGCATCAGCATTTGTATTTCTATTGATCGTTCGCTCCCATCAGCTTTTTCATTTCTATCGATAGTTAGCTCGCATCAGAATTCGTATTTCTATCGATCGTTCGCTATCATCAGCATTTGTATTTCCAATGATCGTTCTTTCGCATCATCCTTTGTATTTCTATTGATCGTTCACTCACATCAGCATCTGTATTTTTAATGGATCGCCTGCTAACATCAGCATTTTTATTTCTATAGATTGACTGTTTGCATCAGAAACATCAGGCCATGATTTCTATTGATCATTCGCCTACATCAGCATCTGGATTTCTATGGACTACCTAATCACATCAGCATCTGAATTTCTATTGATCGCCTGCACAGATCAGCATTTGTTTTTCTATTGATCGTTCACTCACATCAGCATCTGCATTTTTTTTGGATCGCCTGCTAACATCAGCATTTTTATTTCTATAGATTGTCTGTTTGCATCGGAAACATCAGGCCTTGATTTCTATTGATCATTCCCTCACATCAACATCTGGATTTCTATGGACCGCCTGCTCACATCACTATTTGGATTCCTATTGATCACCTGCTCACATCAGCATTTTTATTTCTATAGATTGACTGTTTGCATCAGAAACATCAGGCCAGGATTTCTATTGATCAGTCGCCTACATCAGCATCTGGATTTCTATGGACTACCTGCTCACATCTGTATTTAGATTCATATTGATCACCTGCTCACAACAGCATCTAGTTTTCTATTGATTGTTCAGTCACATCAGCATCTGTATTTTTTATGATCACCTGCTAACATCAGCATTTTTATTTCCATATATTGACTGTTTGCATCAGAAACATCAGGCCTTGATTTCTATTGATCGTTCGCTCACCTGAGCATCTGCATTTCTATGGATTGCCTGCTCAGATCATCATTTGTATTTCTATTAATCGCCTGCTCAGATCAGCATTTGAATTTTTGTTGATCACCTAATCACATTAGCATCTGAATTTCTATTGATCGCCTGCACAGATCAGCATTTGTTTTTCTATTGATCGTTCGCTCGCATCAGCATTTGTATTTCTATTGATCGTTCGCTCGCATCAGCATTTGTATTTCTACTGATCGTTCGCTCGCTTCAGCATTTGTATTTCTATTGATCGTTCGCTCGCTTCAGCATTTGTATTTCTATTGATCGTTCGCTCGCATCAGCATTTGTATTTCTATTGATCGTTCGCTCCCATCAGCTTTTTCATTTCTATCGATAGTTAGCTCGCATCAGAATTCGTATTTCTATCGATCGTTCGCTATCATCAGCATTTGTATTTCCAATGATCGTTCGTTCGCATCATCCTTTGTATTTCTATTGATCGTTCACTCACATCAGCATCTGTATTTTTAATGGATCGCCTGCTAACATCAGCATTTTTATTTCTATAGATTGACTGTTTGCATCAGAAGCATCAGGCCATGATTTCTATTGATCATTCGCCTACATCAGCATCTGGATTTCTATGGACTACCTAATCACATCAGCATCTGAATTTCTATTGATCGCCTGCACAGATCAGCATTTGTTTTTCTATTGATCGTTCACTCACATCAGCATCTGCATTTTTTTTGGATCGCCTGCTAACATCAGCATTTTTATTTCTATAGATTGTCTGTTTGCATCGGAAACATCAGGCCTTGATTTCTATTGATCATTCCCTCACATCAACATCTGGATTTCTATGGACCGCCTGCTCACATCACTATTTGGATTCCTATTGATCACCTGCTCACATCAGCATTTTTATTTCTATAGATTGACTGTTTGCATCAGAAACATCAGGCCAGGATTTCTATTGATCAGTCGCCTACATCAGCATCTGGATTTCTATGGACTACCTGCTCACATCTGTATTTAGATTCATATTGATCACCTGCTCACAACAGCATCTAGTTTTCTATTGATTGTTCAGTCACATCAGCATCTGTATTTTTTATGATCACCTGCTAACATCAGCATTTTTATTTCCATATATTGACTGTTTGCATCAGAAACATCAGGCCTTGATTTCTATTGATCGTTCGCTCACCTGAGCATCTGCATTTCTATGGATTGCCTGCTCAGATCATCATTTGTATTTCTATTAATCGCCTGCTCAGATCAGCATTTGAATTTTTGTTGATCACCTAATCACATTAGCATCTGAATTTCTATTGATCGCCTGCACAGATCAGCATTTGTTTTTCTATTGATCGTTCACTCACATCAGCATCTGCATTTTTTATGATCACCTGCTAACATCAGCATTTTTATTTCCATAGATTGACTGTTTGCATCAGAAACATCAGGCCTTGATTTCTATTGATCGTTCGCTCACCTGAGCATCTGGATTTCTATGGATTGCCTGCTCAGATCAACATTTGTATTTCTATTAATCGCCTGCTCAGATCAGCATTTGAATTTTTGTTGATCACCTAATCACATCAGCATCTGAATTTCTATTGATCGCCTGCACAGATCAGCATTTGTTTTTCTATTGATCGTTCACTCACATCAGCATCTGCATTTTTTTTGGATCGCCTGCTAACATCAGCATTTTTATTTCTATAGATTGTCTGTTTGCATCGGAAACATCAGGCCTTGATTTCTATTGATCATTCCCTCACATCAACATCTGGATTTCTATGGACCGCCTGCTCACATCACTATTTGGATTCCTATTGATCACCTGCTCACATCAGCATTTTTATTTCTATAGATTGACTGTTTGCATCAGAAACATCAGGCCAGGATTTCTATTGATCATTCGCCTACATCAGCATCTGGATTTCTATGGACTACCTGCTCACATCAGCATTTGTATTTCTATTGATCGTTCGCTCGCATCAGCATTTGTATTTCTATTGATCGTTCGCTCGCATCAGCATTTGTATTTCTATTGATCGTTCGCTCGCATCAGCATTTGTATTTCTACTGATCGTTCGCTCGCCTCAGCATTTGTATTTCTATTGATCTTTCTCTCGCATCAGCATTTGTATTTCTACTGATCGTTCGCTCGCTTCAGCATTTGTATTTCTATTGATCGTTCGCTTGCATCAGCATTTGTATTTCTATTGATCGTTCGCTCCCATCAGCTTTTTCATTTCTATTGAAAGTTCGCTCGCATCAGAATTCGTATTTCTATCGATCGTTCGCTATCATCAGCATTTGTATTTCCAATGATCGTTCACTCACATCAGCATTTGTATTTTTTATGGATCACCTACTAACATCAGCATTTTTATTTCTATAGATTCACTGTTTGCATCTGAAACATCAGGCCTTGATTTCTATTGATCGTTCGCTCACATCAGCATTTGTATTTCTATTGATCACCTCCTCAGATCAGCATTTGTATTTCTATGGATGACCTGCTCACATTAGCATCTGGATTTCTGTGGATTGCATCCTCCGATCAGCATTTGGATTTGTGTGGATTGCCTTTTCTCATCAGCATTTGTATTTCAAAAAAATTAAGCTCAGGCACTGTGTGAATAGTCAAAATTTCTCCTCAGATTGCTGAAAATAATTTAACTTCAGCCACAGTTATAGTGTAGAAAAGGCCTCAAAGATAGTCTTGTTGTTAAATAGCGCTTTTCTATTTTATTAGCTGTTTAATGACCCATTCAGTGCTGTATTCCTATTGGTTGCGCCGTCCCATCTGTGCACTGAGTCTGTTAACATACAGTGCAGTGTTGAACTCTTTCAGATGTGTTCAGCAGCTCGTCATGTATTTGAGTTTATTTAAACACGGTTGTCGCAAGTGGACTGAGCGTGAATGCCAATATAAGTATCTCATTTACTGTTGTGTTTGCTATTTGTTATGTATTTAATAGTTTCTGTTGTTTAAAGGTAAAGGATAATTGTTGCTGTCGCTGTTATTTGAGCTTCGAAACTCCGTGAACGAACATACCGGAAGTGTGTTTTCACGATAAAAGCACTGTGAATGGATAACCGGAAGTTATGTGATGTTAGCGTTAGCCTAGCTTAACAGCGATAAATGAACTATCGGGGCTGCCGATTGACTCAGGGTGAGGGAGATTGAAGTCTCAGCGGCACAAAAACACAAGGTATGGAAACTAAGAAAGCATTCTGTACCTAGCAACGGTTGCTATTCCGCAGTTGCTGCTTGGCGTGTTCATGACGTGGCGTGACGTCATACGCACCCTTTCACACATTGTACTTTGATTTAGAAGGCATATAAAACTCAACTATCAGTACGTATATGAACAAATCAGCAGATTCGTTCCCAAAGCAGAAGTTTTTTTTCTGTCCCAGGCAAAGAGACACATCACAACAGACTTAAACTATGGAGTGATGGCTCGCTACATTTTTTGTTGATCACCTAATCACATCAGCATCTGAATGTCTATTGATTGCCTGCACAGATCAGCATTTGTTTTTCTATTGATCGTTCACTCACATCAGCATTTGTATTTTTTTGGATCACCTGCTCCCATCAGCATTTGGATTTCTATTGATCGTTGGCTCATATCAGGCCTCGATTTATATTGATCGCCTTCTCAGATCAGCATCTGGATTTCTATGGATCGCCTGCTCACATCAGCATTTGTATTTCTATGGATCACCTGCTCACATTAGCATCTGGATTTCTGTGGATTGCATCCTCCGATCAGCATTTGGATTTGTGTGGATTGCCTTTTCTCATCAGCATTTGTATTTCAAAAAAATTAAGCTAAGGCACTGTGTGAATAGTCAAAATTTCTCTTCAGATTGCTGAAAACAATTTAACTTCAGCCACAGTTATAGTGTAGAAAAGGCCTCAAAGATAATCTTGTTGCGCTTTTCTATTTTATTAGCTGTTTAATGACCCATTCAGTGCTGTATTCCTATTCGTTGCGCCGTCCCATCTGTGCACTGAGTCTGTTAACATACAGTGCAGAGTTGAACTCTTTCAGAGGTGTTCCGCAGCTCGTCACGTATTTGAGTTAAAGTATTAGTTAAACACGGTTGTCGCAAGTGGACTGAGCGTGAATGCCAATATAAGTATCTCATTTACTGTTGTGTTTGCTATTTGTTATGTATTTTAATAGTTTCGGTTGTTTAAAGGTAAAGGATAATTGTTGCTGTCGCTGTTAATTGAGCTTCGGAACTCCGTGAACGAACATACCGGAAGTGTGTTTTCACGATAAAAGCACTGTGAATGGATAACCGGAAATTATGTGATGTTAGCGTTAGCCTAGCTTAACAGCGATAAATGAACTATCGGGGCTGCCGATTGACTCAGGGTGAGGGAGATTGAAGTCTCAGCGGCACAAAAACACAAGGGATGGAAACTAAGGAAGCATTCTGTACCTAGCAACGGTTGCTATGCTGCAGTTGCTGCTTGGCGTGTTCATGACGTGGCGTGACGTCATACGCACCCTTTCACACATTGTACTTTGATTTAGAAGGCATATAAAACTCAACTATCAGTACGTATATGAACAAATCAGCAGATTCGTTCCCAAAGCAGAAGTTTTTTTTCTGTCCCAGGCAAAGAGACACATCACAACAGACTTAAACTATGGAGTGATGGCTCGCTACATTTTTTGTTGATCACCTAATCACATCAGCATCTGAATGTCTATTGATCGCCTGCACAGATCAGCATTTGTTTTTCTATTGATCGTTCACTCACATCAGCATCTGTATTTTTTATGATCACCTGCTAACATCAGCATTTTTATTTCTATAGATTCACTGTTTGCATCAGAAACATCAGGCCTTGATTTCTATTGATCGTTCGCTCACATCAGCATTTGTATTTCTATGGATCACATTTTCAGATCAGCATTTCTATTTCTATTGATCACCTCCTCAGATCAGCATTTGTATTTCTTTGGATCACCTGCTCACATTAGCATCTGGATTTCTGTGGATTGCATCCTCCGATCAGCATTTGGATTTGTGTGGATTGCCTTTTCTCATCAGCATTTGTATTTCAAAAAAATTAAGCTAAGGCACTGTGTGAATAGTCAAAATTTCTCCTCAGATTGCTGAAAATAATTTAACTTCAGCCACAGTTATAGTGTAGAAAAGGCCTCAAAGATAATCTTGTTGTTAAATAGCGCTTTTCTATTTTATTAGCTGTTTAATGACCCATTCAGTGCTGTATTCCTATTGGTTGCGCCGTCCCATCTGTGCACTGAGTCTGTTAACATACAGTGCAGTGTTGAACTCTTTCAGATGTGTTCAGCAGCTCGTCATGTATTTGAGTTTATTTAAACACGGTTGTCGCAAGTGGACTGAGCGTGAATGCCAATATAAGTATCTCATTTACTGTTGTGTTTGCTATTTGTTATGTATTTTAATAGTTTCGGTTGTTTAAAGGTAAAGGATAATTGTTGCTGTCGCTGTTAATTGAGCTTCGAAACTCCGTGAACGAACATACCGGAAGTGTGTTTTCACGATAAAAGCACTGTGAATGGATAACCGGAAGTTATGTGATGTTAGCGTTAGCCTAGCTTAACAGCGATAAATGAACTATCGGGGCTGCCGATTGACTCAGGGTGAGGGAGATTGAAGTCTCAGCGGCACAAAAACACAAGGGATGGAAACTAAGGAAGCATTCTGTACCTAGCAACGGTTGCTATGCTGCAGTTGCTGCTTGGCGTGTTCATGACGTGGCGTGACGTCATACGCACCCTTTCACACATTGTACTTTGATTTAGAAGGCATATAAAACTCAACTATCAGTACGTATATGAACAAATCAGCAGATTCGTTCCCAAAGCAGAAGTTTTTTTTCTGTCCCAGGCAAAGAGACACATCACAACAGACTTAAACTATGGAGTGATGGCTCGCTACATTTTTTGTTGATCACCTAATCACATCAGCATCTGAATGTCTATTGATCGCCTGCACAGATCAGCATTTGTTTTTCTATTGATCGTTCACTCACATCAGCATTTGTATTTTTTTGGATCACCTGCTCCCATCAACATTTGGATTTCTATTGATCGTTGGCTCACATCAGGCCTCGATTTATATTGATCGCCTTCTCAGATCAGCATCTGGATTTCTATGGATCGCCTGCTCACATCAGCATTTGTATTTCTATGGATCACCTGCTCACATTAGCATCTGGATTTCTGTGGATTGCATCCTCCGATCAGCATTTGGATTTGTGTGGATTGCCTTTTCTCATCAGCATTTGTATTTCAAAAAAATTAAGCTAAGGCACTGTGTGAATAGTCAAAATTTCTCTTCAGATTGCTGAAAACAATTTATCTTCAGCCACAGTTATAGTGTAGAAAAGGCCTCAAAGATTATCTTGTTGCGCTTTTCTATTTTATTAGCTGTTTAATGACCCATTCAGTGCTGTATTCCTATTCGTTGCGCCGTCCCATCTGTACACTGAGTCTGTTAACATACAGTGCAGTGTTGAACTCTTTCAGAGGTGTTCCGCAGCTCGTCACGTATTTGAGTTAAAGTATTAGTTAAACACGGTTGTCGCAAGTGGACTGAGCGTGAATGCCAATATAAGTTTCTCATCTACTGTTGTGTTTGCTATTTGTTATGTATTTTAATAGTTTCGGTTGTTTAAAGGTAAAGGATAATTGTTGCTGTCGCTGTTAATTGAGCTTCGAAACTCCGTGAACGAACATACCGGAAGTGTGTTTTCACGATAAAAGCACTGTGAATGGATAACCGGAAGTTATGTGATGTTAGCGTTAGCCTAGCTTAACAGCGATAAATGAACTATCGGGGCTGCCGATTGACTCAGGGTGAGGGAGATTGAAGTCTCAGCGGCACAAAAACACAAGGGATGGAAACTAAGGAAGCATTCTGTACCTAGCAACGGTTGCTATGCTGCAGTTGCTGCTTGGCGTGTTCATGAAGTGGCGTGACGTCATACGCACCCTTTCACACATTGTACTTTGATTTAGAAGGCATATAAAACTCAACTATCAGTACGTATATGAACAAATCAGCAGATTCGTTCCCAAAGCAGACGTTTTTTTTCTGTCCCAGGCAAAGAGACACATCACAACAGACTTAAACTATGGAGTGATGGCTCGCTACATTTTTTGTTGATCACCTAATCACATCAGCATCTGAATGTCTATTGATCGCCTGCACAGATCAGCATTTGTTTTTCTATTGATCGTTCACTCACATCAGCATTTGTATTTTTTTGGATCACCTGCTCCCATCAGCATTTTTATTTCTATAGATTGTCTGTTTGCATCGGAAACATCAGGCCTTGATTTCTATTGATCATTCCCTCACATCAACATCTAGATTTCTATGGACCGCCTGCTCACATCACTATTTGGATTCCTATTGATCACCTGCTCACATCAGCATTTTTATTTCTATAGATTGACTGTTTGCATCAGAAACATCAGGCCAGGATTTCTATTGATCATTCGCCTACATCAGCATCTGGATTTCTATGGACTACCTGCTCACATCTGTATTTAGATTCATATTGATCACCTGCTCACAACAGCATCTAGTTTTCTATTGATTGTTCACTCACATCAGCATCTGTATTTTTTATGATCACCTGCTAACATCAGCATTTTTATTTCCATATATTGACTGTTTGCATCAGAAACATCAGGCCTTGATTTCTATTGATCGTTCGCTCACCTGAGCATCTGGATTTCTATGGATTGCCTGCTCAGATCATCATTTGTATTTCTATTAATCGCCTGCTCAGATCAGCACTTGAATTTTTGTTGATCACCTAATCACATCAGCATCTGAATTTCTATTGATCGCCTGCACAGATCAGCATTTGTTTTTCTATTGATCGTTCACTCACATCAGCATCTGCATTTTTTATGATCACCTGCTAACATCAGCATTTTTATTTCCATAGATTGACTGTTTGCATCAGAAACATCAGGCCTTGATTTCTATTGATCGTTCGCTCACCTGAGCATCTGGATTTCTATGGATTGCCTGCTCAGATCAACATTTGTATTTCTATTAATCGCCTGCTCAGATCAGCATTTGAATTTTTGTTGATCACCTAATCACATCAGCATCTGAATTTCTATTGATCGCCTGCACAGATCAGCATTTGTTTTTCTATTGATCGTTCACTCACATCAGCATCTGCATTTTTTTTGGATCGCCTGCTAACATCAGCATTTTTATTTCTATAGATTGTCTGTTTGCATCGGAAACATCAGGCCTTGATTTCTATTGATCATTCCCTCACATCAACATCTGGATTTCTATGGACCGCCTGCTCACATCACTATTTGGATTCCTATTGATCACCTGCTCACATCAGCATTTTTATTTCTATAGATTGACTGTTTGCATCAGAAACATCAGGCCAGGATTTCTATTGATCATTCGCCTACATCAGCATCTGGATTTCTATGGACTACCTGCTCACATCAGCATTCGTATTTCTATTGATCGTTCGCTCGCATCAGCATTTGTATTTCTATTGATCGTTCGCTCGCATCAGCATTTGTATTTCTATTGATCGTTCGCTCGCATCAGCATTTGTATTTCTACTGATCGTTCGCTCGCTTCAGCATTTGTATTTCTATTGATCGTTCGCTCGCATCAGCATTTGTATTTCTATTGATCGTTCGCTCCCATCAGCTTTTTCATTTCTATTGATAGTTCGCTCGCATCAGAATTCGTATTTCTATCGATCGTTCGCTATCATCAGCATTTGTATTTCCAATGATCGTTCGTTCGCATCATCCTTTGTATTTCTATTGATCGTTCACTCACATCAGCATCTGTATTTTTAATGGATCGCCTGCTAACATCAGCATTTTTATTTCTATAGATTGACTGTTTGCATCAGAAACATCAGGCCATGATTTCTATTGATCATTCGCCTACATCAGCATCTGGATTTCTATGGACTACCTAATCACATCAGCATCTGAATTTCTATTGATCGCCTGCACAGATCAGCATTTGTTTTTCTATTGATCGTTCACTCACATCAGCATCTGCATTTTTTTTGGATCGCCTGCTAACATCAGCATTTTTATTTCTATAGATTGTCTGTTTGCATCGGAAACATCAGGCCTTGATTTCTATTGATCATTCCCTCACATCAACATCTGGATTTCTATGGACCGCCTGCTCACATCACTATTTGGATTCCTATTGATCACCTGCTCACATCAGCATTTTTATTTCTATAGATTGACTTTTTGCATCAGAAACATCAGGCCAGGATTTCTATTGATCATTCGCCTACATCAGCATCTGGATTTCTATGGACTACCTGCTCACATCAGCATTCGTATTTCTATTGATCGTTCGCTCGCATCAGCATTTGTATTTCTATTGATCGTTCGCTCGCATCAGCATTTGTATTTCTACTGATCGTTCGCTCGCTTCAGCATTTGTATTTCTATTGATCGTTCGCTCGCATCAGCATTTGTATTTCTATTGATCGTTCGCTCCCATCAGCTTTTTCATTTCTATTGATAGTTCGCTCGCATCAGAATTCGTATTTCTATCGATCGTTCGCTATCATCAGCATTTGTATTTCCAATGATCGTTCGTTCGCATCATCCTTTGTATTTCTATTGATCGTTCACTCACATCAGCATCTGTATTTTTAATGGATCGCCTGCTAACATCAGCATTTTTATTTCTATAGATTGACTGTTTGCATCAGAAACATCAGGCCATGATTTCTATTGATCATTCGCCTACATCAGCATCTGGATTTCTATGGACTACCTAATCACATCAGCATCTGAATTTCTATTGATCGCCTGCACAGATCAGCATTTGTTTTTCTATTGATCGTTCACTCACATCAGCATCTGCATTTTTTTTGGATCGCCTGCTAACATCAGCATTTTTATTTCTATAGATTGTCTGTTTGCATCGGAAACATCAGGCCTTGATTTCTATTGATCATTCCCTCACATCAACATCTGGATTTCTATGGACCGCCTGCTCACATCACTATTTGGATTCCTATTGATCACCTGCTCACATCAGCATTTTTATTTCTATAGATTGACTGTTTGCATCAGAAACATCAGGCCAGGATTTCTATTGATCATTCGCCTACATCAGCATCTCAATTTCTATGGACTACCTGCTCACATCAGCATTCGTATTTCTATTGATCGTTCGCTCGCATCAGCATTTGTATTTCTATTGATCGTTCGCTCGCATCAGCATTTGTATTTCTACTGATCGTTCGCTCGCTTCAGCATTTGTATTTCTATTGATCGTTCGCTCGCATCATCATTTGTATTTCTATTGATCGTTCACTCACATCAGCATTTGTATTTTTTATGGATCACCTACTAACATCAGCATTTTTATTTCTATAGATTCACTGTTTGCATCTGAAACATCAGGCCTTGATTTCTATTGATCATTCGCTCACATCAGCATTTGTATTTCTATTGATCACCTCCTCAGATCAGCATTTGTATTTCTATGGATGACCTGCTCACATTAGCATCTGGATTTCTGTGGATTGCATCCTCCGATCAGCATTTGGATTTGTGTGGATTGCCTTTTCTCATCAGCATTTGTATTTCAAAAAAATTAAGCTCAGGCACTGTGTGAATAGTCAAAATTTCTCCTCAGATTGCTGAAAATAATTTAACTTCAGCCACAGTTATAGTGTAGAAAAGGCCTCAAAGATAGTCTTGTTGTTAAATAGCGCTTTTCTATTTTATTAGCTGTTTAATGACCCATTCAGTGCTGTATTCCTATTGGTTGCGCCGTCCCATCTGTGCACTGAGTCTGTTAACATACAGTGCAGTGTTGAACTCTTTCAGATGTGTTCAGCAGCTCGTCATGTATTTGAGTTTATTTAAACACGGTTGTCGCAAGTGGACTGAGCGTGAATGCCAATATAAGTATCTCATTTACTGTTGTGTTTGCTATTTGTTATGTATTTTAATAGTTTCGGTTGTTTAAAGGTAAAGGATAATTGTTGCTGTCGCTGTTATTTGAGCTTCGAAACTCCGTGAACGAACATACCGGAAGTGTGTTTTCACGATAAAAGCACTGTGAATGGATAACCGGAAGTTATGTGATGTTAGCGTTAGCCTAGGTTAACAGCGATAAATGAACTATCGGGGCTGCCGATTGACTCAGGGTGAGGGAGATTGAAGTCTCAGCGGCACAAAAACACAAGGGATGGAAACTAAGGAAGCATTCTGTACCTAGCAACGGTTGCTATGCTGCAGTTGCTGCTTGGCGTGTTCATGACGTGGCGTGACGTCATACGCACCCTTTCACACATTGTACTTTGATTTAGAAGGCATATAAAACTCAACTATCAGTACGTATATGAACAAATCAGCAGATTCGTTGCCAAAGCAGAAGTTTTTTTTCTGTCCCAGGCAAAGAGACACATCACAACAGACTTAAACTATGGAGTGATGGCTCGCTACATTTTTTGTTGATCACCTAATCACATCAGCATCTGAATGTCTATTGATCGCCTGCACAGATCAGCATTTGTTTTTCTATTGATCGTTCACTCACATCAGCATTTGTATTTTTTTGGATCACCTGCTCCCATCAACATTTGGATTTCTATTGATCGTTGGCTCACATCAGGCCTCGATTTATATTGATCGCCTTCTCAGATCAGCATCTGGATTTCTATGGATCGCCTGCTCACATCAGCATTTGTATTTCTATGGATCACCTGCTCACATTAGCATCTGGATTTCTGTGGATTGCATCCTCCGATCAGCATTTGGATTTGTGTGGATTGCCTTTTCTCATCAGCATTTGTATTTCAAAAAAATTAAGCTAAGGCACTGTGTGAATAGTCAAAATTTCTCTTCAGATTGCTGAAAACAATTTAACTTCAGCCACAGTTATAGTGTAGAAAAGGCCTCAAAGATAATCTTGTTGCGCTTTTCTATTTTATTAGCTGTTTAATGACCCATTCAGTGCTGTATTCCTATTCGTTGCGCCGTCCCATCTGTACACTGAGTCTGTTAACATACAGTGCAGTGTTGAACTCTTTCAGAGGTGTTCCGCAGCTCGTCACGTATTTGAGTTAAAGTATTAGTTAAACACGGTTGTCGCAAGTGGACTGAGCGTGAATGCCAATATAAGTTTCTCATCTACTGTTGTGTTTGCTATTTGTTATGTATTTTAATAGTTTCGGTTGTTTAAAGGTAAAGGATAATTGTTGCTGTCGCTGTTAATTGAGCTTCGAAACTCCGTGAACGAACATACCGGAAGTGTGTTTTCACGATAAAAGCACTGTGAATGGATAACCGGAAGTTATGTGATGTTAGCGTTAGCCTAGCTTAACAGCGATAAATGAACTATCGGGGCTGCCGATTGACTCAGGGTGAGGGAGATTGAAGTCTCAGCGGCACAAAAACACAAGGGATGGAAACTAAGGAAGCATTCTGTACCTAGCAACGGTTGCTATGCTGCAGTTGCTGCTTGGCGTGTTCATGACGTGGCGTGACGTCATACGCACCCTTTCACACATTGTACTTTGATTTAGAAGGCATATAAAACTCAACTATCAGTACGTATATGAACAAATCAGCAGATTCGTTCCCAAAGCAGACGTTTTTTTTCTGTCCCAGGCAAAGAGACACATCACAACAGACTTAAACTATGGAGTGATGGCTCGCTACATTTTTTGTTGATCACCTAATCACATCAGTATCTGAATGTCTATTGATCGCCTGCACAGATCAGCATTTGTTTTTCTATTGATCGTTCACTCACATCAGCATTTGTATTTTTTTGGATCACCTGCTCCCATCAGCATTTTTATTTCTATAGATTGTCTGTTTGCATCGGAAACATCAGGCCTTGATTTCTATTGATCATTCCCTCACATCAACATCTAGATTTCTATGGACCGCCTGCTCACATCACTATTTGGATTCCTATTGATCACCTGCTCACATCAGCATTTTTATTTCTATAGATTGACTGTTTGCATCAGAAACATCAGGCCAGGATTTCTATTGATCATTCGCCTACATCAGCATCTGGATTTCTATGGACTACCTGCTCACATCTGTATTTAGATTCATATTGATCACCTGCTCACAACAGCATCTAGTTTTCTATTGATTGTTCACTCACATCAGCATCTGTATTTTTTATGATCACCTGCTAACATCAGCATTTTTATTTCCATATATTGACTGTTTGCATCAGAAACATCAGGCCTTGATTTCTATTGATCGTTCGCTCACCTGAGCATCTGGATTTCTATGGATTGCCTGCTCAGATCATCATTTGTATTTCTATTAATCGCCTGCTCAGATCAGCACTTGAATTTTTGTTGATCACCTAATCACATCAGCATCTGAATTTCTATTGATCGCCTGCACAGATCAGCATTTGTTTTTCTATTGATCGTTCACTCACATCAGCATCTGCATTTTTTATGATCACCTGCTAACATCAGCATTTTTATTTCCATAGATTGACTGTTTGCATCAGAAACATCAGGCCTTGATTTCTATTGATCGTTCGCTCACCTGAGCATCTGGATTTCTATGGATTGCCTGCTCAGATCAACATTTGTATTTCTATTAATCGCCTGCTCAGATCAGCATTTGAATTTTTGTTGATCACCTAATCACATCAGCATCTGAATTTCTATTGATCGCCTGCACAGATCAGCATTTGTTTTTCTATTGATCGTTCACTCACATCAGCATCTGCATTTTTTTTGGATCGCCTGCTAACATCAGCATTTTTATTTCTATAGATTGTCTGTTTGCATCGGAAACATCAGGCCTTGATTTCTATTGATCATTCCCTCACATCAACATCTGGATTTCTATGGACCGCCTGCTCACATCACTATTTGGATTCCTATTGATCACCTGCTCACATCAGCATTTTTATTTCTATAGATTGACTGTTTGCATCAGAAACATCAGGCCAGGATTTCTATTGATCATTCGCCTACATCAGCATCTGGATTTCTATGGACTACCTGCTCACATCAGCATTCGTATTTCTATTGATCGTTCGCTCGCATCAGCATTTGTATTTCTATTGATCGTTCGCTCGCATCAGCATTTGTATTTCTATTGATCGTTCGCTCGCATCAGCATTTGTATTTCTACTGATCGTTCGCTCGCTTCAGCATTTGTATTTCTATTGATCGTTCGCTCGCATCAGCATTTGTATTTCTATTGATCGTTCGCTCCCATCAGCTTTTTCATTTCTATTGATAGTTCGCTCGCATCAGAATTCGTATTTCTATCGATCGTTCGCTATCATCAGCATTTGTATTTCCAATGATCGTTCGTTCGCATCATCCTTTGTATTTCTATTGATCGTTCACTCACATCAGCATCTGCATTTTTTTTGGATCGCCTGCTAACATCAGCATTTTTATTTCTATAGATTGTCTGTTTGCATCGGAAACATCAGGCCTTGATTTCTATTGATCATTCCCTCACATCAACATCTGGATTTCTATGGACCGCCTGCTCACATCACTATTTGGATTCCTATTGATCACCTGCTCACATCAGCATTTTTATTTCTATAGATTGACTGTTTGCATCAGAAACATCAGGCCAGGATTTCTATTGATCATTCGCCTACATCAGCATCTGGATTTCTATGGACTACCTGCTCACATCAGCATTCGTATTTCTATTGATCGTTCGCTCGCATCAGCATTTGTATTTCTATTGATCGTTCGCTCGCATCAGCATTTGTATTTCTATTGATCGTTCGCTCGCATCAGCATTTGTATTTCTACTGATCGTTCGCTCGCTTCAGCATTTGTATTTCTATTGATCGTTTGCTCGCATCAGCATTTGTATTTCTATTGATCGTTCGCTCCCATCAGCTTTTTCATTTCTATTGATAGTTCGCTCGCATCAGAATTCGTATTTCTATCGATCGTTCGCTATCATCAGCATTTGTATTTCCAATGATCGTTCGTTCGCATCATCCTTTGTATTTCTATTGATCGTTCACTCACATCAGCATCTGTATTTTTAATGGATCGCCTGCTAACATCAGCATTTTTATTTCTATAGATTGACTGTTTGCATCAGAAACATCAGGCCATGATTTCTATTGATCATTCGCCTACATCAGCATCTGGATTTCTATGGACTACCTAATCACATCAGCATCTGAATTTCTATTGATCGCCTGCACAGATCAGCATTTGTTTTTCTATTGATCGTTCACTCACATCAGCATCTGCATTTTTTTTGGATCGCCTGCTAACATCAGCATTTTTATTTCTATAGATTGTCTGCTTGCATCGGAAACATCAGGCCTTGATTTCTATTGATCATTCCCTCACATCAACATCTGGATTTCTATGGACCGCCTGCTCACATCACTATTTGGATTCCTATTGATCACCTGCTCACATCAGCATTTTTATTTCTATAGATTGACTTTTTGCATCAGAAACATCAGGCCAGGATTTCTATTGATCATTCGCCTACATCAGCATCTGGATTTCTATGGACTACCTGCTCACATCAGCATTCGTATTTCTATTGATCGTTCGCTCGCATCAGCATTTGTATTTCTATTGATCGTTCGCTCGCATCAGCATTTGTATTTCTACTGATCGTTCGCTCGCTTCAGCATTTGTATTTCTATTGATCGTTCGCTCGCATCAGCATTTGTATTTCTATTGATCGTTCGCTCCCATCAGCTTTTTCATTTCTATTGATAGTTCGCTCGCATCAGAATTCGTATTTCTATCGATCGTTCGCTATCATCAGCATTTGTATTTCCAATGATCGTTCGTTCGCATCATCCTTTGTATTTCTATTGATCGTTCACTCACATCAGCATCTGTATTTTTAATGGATCGCCTGCTAACATCAGCATTTTTATTTCTATAGATTGACTGTTTGCATCAGAAACATCAGGCCATGATTTCTATTGATCATTCGCCTACATCAGCATCTGGATTTCTATGGACTACCTAATCACATCAGCATCTGAATTTCTATTGATCGCCTGCACAGATCAGCATTTGTTTTTCTATTGATCGTTCACTCACATCAGCATCTGCATTTTTTTTGGATCGCCTGCTAACATCAGCATTTTTATTTCTATAGATTGACTGTTTGCATCAGAAACATCAGGCCATGATTTCTATTGATCATTCGCCTACATCAGCATCTGGATTTCTATGGACTACCTAATCACATCAGCATCTGAATTTCTATTGATCGCCTGCTCACATCAGCATTTTTATTTCTATAGATTGACTGTTTGCATCAGAAACATCAGGCCAGGATTTCTATTGATCATTCGCCTACATCAGCATCTGGATTTCTATGGACTACCTGCTCACATCAGCATTCGTATTTCTATTGATCGTTCGCTCGCATCAGCATTTGTATTTCTATTGATCGTTCGCTCGCATCAGCATTTGTATTTCTACTGATCGTTCGCTCGCTTCAGCATTTGTATTTCTATTGATCGTTCGCTCGCATCAGCATTTGTATTTCTATTGATCGTTCGCTCCCATCAGCTTTTTCATTTCTATTGATAGTTCGCTCGCATCAGAATTCGTATTTCTATCGATCGTTCGCTATCATCAGCATTTGTATTTCCAATGATCGTTCGTTCGCATCATCCTTTGTATTTCTATTGATCGTTCACTCACATCAGCATCTGTATTTTTAATGGATCGCCTGCTAACATCAGCATTTTTATTTCTATAGATTGACTGTTTGCATCAGAAACATCAGGCCATGATTTCTATTGATCATTCGCCTACATCAGCATCTGGATTTCTATGGACTACCTAATCACATCAGCATCTGAATTTCTATTGATCGCCTGCACAGATCAGCATTTGTTTTTCTATTGATCGTTCACTCACATCAGCATCTGCATTTTTTTTGGATCGCCTGCTAACATCAGCATTTTTATTTCTATAGATTGTCTGTTTGCATCGGAAACATCAGGCCTTGATTTCTATTGATCATTCCCTCACATCAACATCTGGATTTCTATGGACCGCCTGCTCACATCACTATTTGGATTCCTATTGATCACCTGCTCACATCAGCATTTTTATTTCTATAGATTGACTGTTTGCATCAGAAACATCAGGCCAGGATTTCTATTGATCATTCGCCTACATCAGCATCTGGATTTCTATGGACTACCTGCTCACATCTGTATTTAGATTCATATTGATCACCTGCTCACAACAGCATCTAGTTTTCTATTGATTGTTCACTCACATCAGCATCTGTATTTTTTATGATCACCTGCTAACATCAGCATTTTTATTTCCATATATTGACTGTTTGCATCAGAAACATCAGGCCTTGATTTCTATTGATCGTTCGCTCACCTGAGCATCTGGATTTCTATGGATTGCCTGCTCAGATCATCATTTGTATTTCTATTAATCGCCTGCTCAGATCAGCACTTGAATTTTTGTTGATCACCTAATCACATCAGCATCTGAATTTCTATTGATCGCCTGCACAGATCAGCATTTGTTTTTCTATTGATCGTTCACTCACATCAGCATCTGCATTTTTTATGATCACCTGCTAACATCAGCATTTTTATTTCCATAGATTGACTGTTTGCATCAGAAACATCAGGCCTTGATTTCTATTGATCGTTCGCTCACCTGAGCATCTGGATTTCTATGGATTGCCTGCTCAGATCAACATTTGTATTTCTATTAATCGCCTGCTCAGATCAGCATTTGAATTTTTGTTGATCACCTAATCACATCAGCATCTGAATTTCTATTGATCGCCTGCACAGATCAGCATTTGTTTTTCTATTGATCGTTCACTCACATCAGCATCTGCATTTTTTTTGGATCGCCTGCTAACATCAGCATTTTTATTTCTATAGATTGTCTGTTTGCATCGGAAACATCAGGCCTTGATTTCTATTGATCATTCCCTCACATCAACATCTGGATTTCTATGGACCGCCTGCTCACATCACTATTTGGATTCCTATTGATCACCTGCTCACATCAGCATTTTTATTTCTATAGATTGACTGTTTGCATCAGAAACATCAGGCCAGGATTTCTATTGATCATTCGCCTACATCAGCATCTGGATTTCTATGGACTACCTGCTCACATCAGCATTCGTATTTCTATTGATCGTTCGCTCGCATCAGCATTTGTATTTCTATTGATCGTTCGCTCGCATCAGCATTTGTATTTCTATTGATCGTTCGCTCGCATCAGCATTTGTATTTCTACTGATCGTTCGCTCGCTTCAGCATTTGTATTTCTATTGATCGTTCGCTCGCATCAGCATTTGTATTTCTATTGATCGTTCGCTCCCATCAGCTTTTTCATTTCTATTGATAGTTCGCTCGCATCAGAATTCGTATTTCTATCGATCGTTCGCTATCATCAGCATTTGTATTTCCAATGATCGTTCGTTCGCATCATCCTTTGTATTTCTATTGATCGTTCACTCACATCAGCATCTGCATTTTTTTTGGATCGCCTGCTAACATCAGCATTTTTATTTCTATAGATTGTCTGTTTGCATCGGAAACATCAGGCCTTGATTTCTATTGATCATTCCCTCACATCAACATCTGGATTTCTATGGACCGCCTGCTCACATCACTATTTGGATTCCTATTGATCACCTGCTCACATCAGCATTTTTATTTCTATAGATTGACTGTTTGCATCAGAAACATCAGGCCAGGATTTCTATTGATCATTCGCCTACATCAGCATCTGGATTTCTATGGACTACCTGCTCACATCAGCATTCGTATTTCTATTGATCGTTCGCTCGCATCAGCATTTGTATTTCTATTGATCGTTCGCTCGCATCAGCATTTGTATTTCTATTGATCGTTCGCTCGCATCAGCATTTGTATTTCTACTGATCGTTCGCTCGCTTCAGCATTTGTATTTCTATTGATCGTTTGCTCGCATCAGCATTTGTATTTCTATTGATCGTTCGCTCCCATCAGCTTTTTCATTTCTATTGATAGTTCGCTCGCATCAGAATTCGTATTTCTATCGATCGTTCGCTATCATCAGCATTTGTATTTCCAATGATCGTTCGTTCGCATCATCCTTTGTATTTCTATTGATCGTTCACTCACATCAGCATCTGTATTTTTAATGGATCGCCTGCTAACATCAGCATTTTTATTTCTATAGATTGACTGTTTGCATCAGAAACATCAGGCCATGATTTCTATTGATCATTCGCCTACATCAGCATCTGGATTTCTATGGACTACCTAATCACATCAGCATCTGAATTTCTATTGATCGCCTGCACAGATCAGCATTTGTTTTTCTATTGATCGTTCACTCACATCAGCATCTGCATTTTTTTTGGATCGCCTGCTAACATCAGCATTTTTATTTCTATAGATTGTCTGTTTGCATCGGAAACATCAGGCCTTGATTTCTATTGATCATTCCCTCACATCAACATCTGGATTTCTATGGACCGCCTGCTCACATCACTATTTGGATTCCTATTGATCACCTGCTCACATCAGCATTTTTATTTCTATAGATTGACTTTTTGCATCAGAAACATCAGGCCAGGATTTCTATTGATCATTCGCCTACATCAGCATCTGGATTTCTATGGACTACCTGCTCACATCAGCATTCGTATTTCTATTGATCGTTCGCTCGCATCAGCATTTGTATTTCTATTGATCGTTCGCTCGCATCAGCATTTGTATTTCTACTGATCGTTCGCTCGCTTCAGCATTTGTATTTCTATTGATCGTTCGCTCGCATCAGCATTTGTATTTCTATTGATCGTTCGCTCCCATCAGCTTTTTCATTTCTATTGATAGTTCGCTCGCATCAGAATTCGTATTTCTATCGATCGTTCGCTATCATCAGCATTTGTATTTCCAATGATCGTTCGTTCGCATCATCCTTTGTATTTCTATTGATCGTTCACTCACATCAGCATCTGTATTTTTAATGGATCGCCTGCTAACATCAGCATTTTTATTTCTATAGATTGACTGTTTGCATCAGAAACATCAGGCCATGATTTCTATTGATCATTCGCCTACATCAGCATCTGGATATCTATGGACTACCTAATCACATCAGCATCTGAATTTCTATTGATCGCCTGCACAGATCAGTATTTGTTTTTCTATTGATCGTTCACTCACATCAGCATCTGCATTTTTTTTGGATCGCCTGCTAACATCAGCATTTTTATTTCTATAGATTGACTGTTTGCATCAGAAACATCAGGCCATGATTTCTATTGATCATTCGCCTACATCAGCATCTGGATTTCTATGGACTACCTAATCACATCAGCATCTGAATTTCTATTGATCGCCTGCTCACATCAGCATTTTTATTTCTATAGATTGACTGTTTGCATCAGAAACATCAGGCCAGGATTTCTATTGATCATTCGCCTACATCAGCATCTGGATTTCTATGGACTACCTGCTCACATCAGCATTCGTATTTCTATTGATCGTTCGCTCGCATCAGCATTTGTATTTCTATTGATCGTTCGCTCGCATCAGCATTTGTATTTCTACTGATCGTTCGCTCGCTTCAGCATTTGTATTTCTATTGATCGTTCGCTCGCATCAGCATTTGTATTTCTATTGATCGTTCGCTCCCATCAGCTTTTTCATTTCTATTGATAGTTCGCTCGCATCAGAATTCGTATTTCTATCGATCGTTCGCTATCATCAGCATTTGTATTTCCAATGATCGTTCGTTCGCATCATCCTTTGTATTTCTATTGATCGTTCACTCACATCAGCATCTGTATTTTTAATGGATCGCCTGCTAACATCAGCATTTTTATTTCTATAGATTGACTGTTTGCATCAGAAACATCAGGCCATGATTTCTATTGATCATTCGCCTACATCAGCATCTGGATTTCTATGGACTACCTAATCACATCAGCATCTGAATTTCTATTGATCGCCTGCACAGATCAGCATTTGTTTTTCTATTGATCGTTCACTCACATCAGCATCTGCATTTTTTTTGGATCGCCTGCTAACATCAGCATTTTTATTTCTATAGATTGTCTGTTTGCATCGGAAACATCAGGCCTTGATTTCTATTGATCATTCCCTCACATCAACATCTGGATTTCTATGGACCGCCTGCTCACATCACTATTTGGATTCCTATTGATCACCTGCTCACATCAGCATTTTTATTTCTATAGATTGACTGTTTGCATCAGAAACATCAGGCCAGGATTTCTATTGATCATTCGCCTACATCAGCATCTGGATTTCTATGGACTACCTGCTCACATCTGTATTTAGATTCATATTGATCACCTGCTCACAACAGCATCTAGTTTTCTATTGATTGTTCACTCACATCAGCATCTGTATTTTTTATGATCACCTGCTAACATCAGCATTTTTATTTCCATATATTGACTGTTTGCATCAGAAACATCAGGCCTTGATTTCTATTGATCGTTCGCTCACCTGAGCATCTGGATTTCTATGGATTGCCTGCTCAGATCATCATTTGTATTTCTATTAATCGCCTGCTCAGATCAGCATTTGAATTTTTGTTGATCACCTAATCACATCAGCATCTGAATTTCTATTGATCGCCTGCACAGATCAGCATTTGTTTTTCTATTGATCGTTCACTCACATCAGCATCTGCATTTTTTATGATCACCTGCTAACATCAGCATTTTTATTTCCATAGATTGACTGTTTGCATCAGAAACATCAGGCCTTGATTTCTATTGATCGTTCGCTCACCTGAGCATCTGGATTTCTATGGATTGCCTGCTCAGATCAACATTTGTATTTCTATTAATCGCCTGCTCAGATCAGCATTTGAATTTTTGTTGATCACCTAATCACATCAGCATCTGAATTTCTATTGATCGCCTGCACGGATCAGCATTTGTTTTTCTATTGATCGTTCACTCACATCAGCATCTGCATTTTTTTTGGATCGCCTGCTAACATCAGCATTTTTATTTCTATAGATTGTCTGTTTGCATCGGAAACATCAGGCCTTGATTTCTATTGATCATTCCCTCACATCAACATCTGGATTTCTATGGACCGCCTGCTCACATCACTATTTGGATTCCTATTGATCACCTGCTCACATCAGCATTTTTATTTCTATAGATTGACTGTTTGCATCAGAAACATCAGGCCAGGATTTCTATTGATCGTTCGCCTACATCAGCATCTGGATTTCTATGGACTACCTGCTCACATCTGTATTTAGATTCATATTGATCACCTGCTCACAACAGCATCTTGTTTTCTATTGATTGTTCACTCACATCAGCATCTGTATTTTTTATGATCACCTGCTAACATCAGCATTTTTATTTCCATAGATTGACTGTTTGCATCAGAAACATCAGGCCTTGATTTCTATTGATCGTTCGCTCACCTGAGCATCTGGATTTCTATGGATTGCCTGCTCAGATCAACATTTGTATTTCTATTAATCGCCTGCTCAGATCAGCATTTGAATTTTTGTTGATCACCTAATCACATCAGCATCTGAATTTCTATTGATCGCCTGCACAGATCAGCATTTGTTTTTCTATTGATCGTTCACTCACATCAGCATCTGCATTTTTTTTGGATCGCCTGCTAACATCAGCATTTTTATTTCTATAGATTGTCTGTTTGCATCGGAAACATCAGGCCTTGATTTCTATTGATCATTCCCTCACATCAACATCTGGATTTCTATGGACCGCCTGCTCACATCACTATTTGGATTCCTATTGATCACCTGCTCACATCAGCATTTTTATTTCTATAGATTGACTGTTTGCATCAGAAACATCAGGCCAGGATTTCTATTGATCACTCGCCTACATCAGCATCTGGATTTCTATGGACTACCTGATCACATCAGCATTCGTATTTCTATTGATCGTTCGCTCGCATCAGCATTTGTATTTCTATTGATCGTTCGCTCGCATCAGCATTTGTATTTCTATTGATCGTTCGCTCGCATCAGCATTTGTATTTCTACTGATCGTTCGCTCGCTTCAGCATTTGTATTTCTATTGATCGTTCGCTCGCATCAGCATTTGTATTTCTATTGATCGTTCGCTCCCATCAGCTTTTTCATTTCTATTGATAGTTCGCTCGCATCAGAATTCGTATTTCTATCGATCGTTCGCTATCATCAGCATTTGTATTTCCAATGATCGTTCGTTCGCATCATCCTTTGTATTTCTATTGATCGTTCACTCACATCAGCATCTGTATTTTTAATGGATCGCCTGCTAACATCAGCATTTTTATTTCTATAGATTGACTGTTTGCATCAGAAACATCAGGCCATGATTTCTATTGATCATTCACCTACATCAGCATCTGGATTTCTATGGACTACCTAATCACATCAGCATCTGAATTTCTATTGATCGCCTGCACAGATCAGCATTTGTTTTTCTATTGATCGTTCACTCACATCAGCATCTGCATTTTTTTTGGATCGCCTGCTAACATCAGCATTTTTATTTCTATAGATTGTCTGTTTGCATCGGAAACATCAGGCCTTGATTTCTATTGATCATTCCCTCACATCAACATCTGGATTTCTATGGACCGCCTGCTCACATCACTATTTGGATTCCTATTGATCACCTGCTCACATCAGCATTTTTATTTCTATAGATTGACTGTTTGCATCAGAAACATCAAGCCAGGATTTCTTTTGATCATTCGCCTACATCAGCATCTGGATTTCTATGGACTACCTGCTCACATCTGTATTTAGATTCATATTGATCACCTGCTCACAACAGCATCTAGTTTTCTATTGATTGTTCACTCACATCAGCATCTGTATTTTTTATGATCACCTGCTAACATCAGCATTTTTATTTCCATATATTGACTGTTTGCATCAGAAACATCAGGCCTTGATTTCTATTGATTGTTCGCTCACCTGAGCATCTGGATTTCTATGGATTGCCTGCTCAGATCATCATTTGTATTTCTATTAATCGCCTGCTCAGATCAGCATTTGAATTTTTGTTGATCACCTAATCACATCAGCATCTGAATTTCTATTGATCGCCTGCACAGATCAGCATTTGTTTTTCTATTGATCGTTCACTCACATCAGCATCTGCATTTTTTATGATCACCTGCTAACATCAGCATTTTTATTTCCATAGATTGACTGTTTGCATCAGAAACATCAGGCCTTGATTTCTATTGATCGTTCGCTCACCTGAGCATCTGGATTTCTATGGATTGCCTGCTCAGATCAACATTTGTATTTCTATTAATCGCCTGCTCAGATCAGCATTTGAATTTTTGTTGATCACCTAATCACATCAGCATCTGAATTTCTATTGATCGCCTGCACAGATCAGCATTTGTTTTTCTATTGATCGTTCACTCACATCAGCATCTGCATTTTTTTTGGATCGCCTGCTAACATCAGCATTTTTATTTCTATAGATTGTCTGTTTGCATCGGAAACATCAGGCCTTGATTTCTATTGATCATTCCCTCACATCAACATCTGGATTTCTATGGACCGCCTGCTCACATCACTATTTGGATTCCTATTGATCACCTGCTCACATCAGCATTTTTATTTCTATAGATTGACTGTTTGCATCAGAAACATCAGGCCAGGATTTCTATTGATCATTCGCCTACATCAGCATCTGGATTTCTATGGACTACCTGCTCACATCAGCATTCGTATTTCTATTGATCGTTCGCTCGCATCAGCATTTGTATTTCTATTGATCGTTCGCTCGCATCAGCATTTGTATTTCTACTGATCGTTCGCTCGCTTCAGCATTTGTATTTCTATTGATCGTTCGCTCCCATCAGCTTTTTCATTTCTATTGATAGTTCGCTCGCATCAGAATTCGTATTTCTATCGATCGTTCGCTATCATCAGCATTTGTATTTCCAATGATCGTTCGTTCGCATCATCCTTTGTATTTCTATTGATCGTTCACTCACATCAGCATCTGTATTTTTAATGGATCGCCTGCTAACATCAGCATTTTTATTTCTATAGATTGACTGTTTGCATCAGAAACATCAGGCCATGATTTCTATTGATCATTCGCCTACATCAGCATCTGGATTTCTATGGACTACCTAATCACATCAGCATCTGAATTTCTATTGATCGCCTGCACAGATCAGCATTTGTTTTTCTATTGATCGTTCACTCACATCAGCATCTGCATTTTTTTTGGATCGCCTGCTAACATCAGCATTTTTATTTCTATAGATTGTCTGTTTGCATCGGAAACATCAGGCCTTGATTTCTATTGATCATTCCCTCACATCAACATCTTGATTTCTATGGACCGCCTGCTCACATCACTATTTGGATTCCTATTGATCACCTGCTCACATCAGCATTTTTATTTCTATAGATTGACTGTTTGCATCAGAAACATCAGGCCAGGATTTCTATTGATCATTCGCCTACATCAGCATCTGGATTTCTATGGACTACCTGCTCACATCTGTATTTAGATTCATATTGATCACCTGCTCACAACAGCATCTAGTTTTCTATTGATTGTTCACTCACATCAGCATCTGTATTTTTTATGATCACCTGCTAACATCAGCATTTTTATTTCCATATATTGACTGTTTGCATCAGAAACATCAGGCCTTGATTTCTATTGATCGTTCGCTCACCTGAGCATCTGGATTTCTATGGATTGCCTGCTCAGATCATCATTTGTATTTCTATTAATCGCCTGCTCAGATCAGCATTTGAATTTTTGTTGATCAGCTAATCACATCAGCATCTGAATTTCTATTGATCGCCTGCACAGATCAGCATTTGTTTTTCTATTGATCGTTCACTCACATCAGCATCTGCATTTTTTATGATCACCTGCTAACATCAGCATTTTTATTTCCATAGATTGACTGTTTGCATCAGAAACATCAGGCCTTGATTTCTATTGATCGTTCGCTCACCTGAGCATCTGGATTTCTATGGATTGCCTGCTCAGATCAACATTTGTATTTCTATTAATCGCCTGCTCAGATCAGTATTTGAATTTTTGTTGATCACCTAATCACATCAGCATCTGAATTTCTATTGATCGCCTGCACAGATCAGCATTTGTCTTTCTATTGATCGTTCACTCACATCAGCATCTGCATTTTTTTTGGATCGCCTGCTAACATCAGCATTTTTATTTCTATAGATTGTCTGTTTGCATCGGAAACATCAGGCCTTGATTTCTATTGATCATTCCCTCACATCAACATCTGGATTTCTATGGACCGCCTGCTCACATCACTATTTGGATTCCTATTGATCACCTGCTCACATCAGCATTTTTATTTCTATAGATTGACTGTTTGCATCAGAAACATCAGGCCAGGATTTCTATTGATCATTCGCCTACATCAGCATCTGGATTTCTATGGACTACCTGCTCACATCAGCATTTGTATTTCTACTGATCGTTCGCTCGCTTCAGCATTTGTATTTCTATTGATCGTTCGCTCGCATCAGCATTTGTATTTCTATTGATCGTTCGCTCCCATCAGCTTTTTCATTTCTATTGATAGTTCGCTCGCATCAGAATTCGTATTTCTATCGATCGTTCGCTATCATCAGCATTTGTATTTCCAATGATCGTTCGTTCGCATCATCCTTTGTATTTCTATTGATCGTTCACTCACATCAGCATCTGTATTTTTAATGGATCGCCTGCTAACATCAGCATTTTTATTTCTATAGATTGACTGTTTGCATCAGAAACATCAGGCCATGATTTCTATTGATCATTCGCCTACATCAGCATCTGGATTTCTATGGACTACCTAATCACATCAGCATCTGAATTTCTATTGATCGCCTGCACAGATCAGCATTTGTTTTTCTATTGATCGTTCACTCACATCAGCATCTGCATTTTTTTTGGATCGCCTGCTAACATCAGCATTTTTATTTCTATAGATTGTCTGTTTGCATCGGAAACATCAGGCCTTGATTTCTATTGATCATTCCCTCACATCAACATCTGGATTTCTATGGACCGCCTGCTCACATCACTATTTGGATTCCTATTGATCACCTGCTCACATCAGCATTTTTATTTCTATAGATTGACTGTTTGCATCAGAAACATCCGGCCAGGATTTCTATTGATCATTCGCCTACATCAGCATCTGGATTTCTATGGACTACCTGCTCACATCTGTATTTAGATTCATATTGATCACCTGCTCACAACAGCATCTAGTTTTCTATTGATTGTTCACTCACATCAGCATCTGTATTTTTTATGATCACCTGCTAACATCAGCATTTTTATTTCCATATATTGACTGTTTGCATCAGAAACATCAGGCCTTGATTTCTATTGATCGTTCGCTCACCTGAGCATCTGCATTTCTATGGATTGCCTGCTCAGATCATCATTTGTATTTCTATTAATCGCCTGCTCAGATCAGCATTTGAATTTTTGTTGATCACCTAATCACATCAGCATCTGAATTTCTATTGATCGCCTGCACAGATCAGCATTTGTTTTTCTATTGATCGTTCACTCACATCAGCATCTGCATTTTTTATGATCACCTGCTAACATCAGCATTTTTATTTCCATAGATTGACTGTTTGCATCAGAAACATCAGGCCTTGATTTCTATTGATCGTTCGCTCACCTGAGCATCTGGATTTCTATGGATTGCCTGCTCAGATCAACATTTGTATTTCTATTAATCGCCTGCTCAGATCAGCATTTGAATTTTTGTTGATCACCTAATCACATCAGCATCTGAATTTCTATTGATCGCCTGCACAGATCAGCATTTGTTTTTCTATTGATCGTTCACTCACATCAGCATCTGCATTTTTTTTGGATCGCCTGCTAACATCAGCATTTTTATTTCTATAGATTGTCTGTTTGCATCGGAAACATCAGGCCTTGATTTCTATTGATCATTCCCTCACATCAACATCTGGATTTCTATGGACCGCCTGCTCACATCACTATTTGGATTCCTATTGATCACCTGCTCACATCAGCATTTTTATTTCTATAGATTGACTGTTTGCATCAGAAACATCAGGCCAGGATTTCTATTGATCATTCGCCTACATCAGCATCTGGATTTCTATGGACTACCTGCTCACATCAGCATTTGTATTTCTATTGATCGTTCGCTCGCATCAGCATTTGTATTTCTATTGATCGTTCGCTCGCATCAGCATTTGTATTTCTATTGATCGTTCGCTCGCATCAGCATTTGTATTTCTACTGATCGTTCGCTCGCCTCAGCATTTGTATTTCTATTGATCTTTCTCTCGCATCAGCATTTGTATTTCTACTGATCGTTCGCTCGCTTCAGCATTTGTATTTCTATTGATCGTTCGCTTGCATCAGCATTTGTATTTCTATTGATCGTTCGCTCCCATCAGCTTTTTCATTTCTATTGAAAGTTCGCTCGCATCAGAATTCGTATTTCTATCGATCGTTCGCTATCATCAGCATTTGTATTTCCAATGATCGTTCGTTCGCATCATCATTTGTATTTCTATTGATCGTTCACTCACATCAGCATTTGTATTTTTTATGGATCACCTACTAACATCAGCATTTTTATTTCTATAGATTCACTGTTTGCATCTGAAACATCAGGCCTTGATTTCTATTGATCGTTCGCTCACATCAGCATTTGTATTTCTATTGATCACCTCCTCAGATCAGCATTTGTATTTCTATGGATGACCTGCTCACATTAGCATCTGGATTTCTGTGGATTGCATCCTCCGATCAGCATTTGGATTTGTGTGGATTGCCTTTTCTCATCAGCATTTGTATTTCAAAAAAATTAAGCTCAGGCACTGTGTGAATAGTCAAAATTTCTCCTCAGATTGCTGAAAATAATTTAACTTCAGCCACAGTTATAGTGTAGAAAAGGCCTCAAAGATAGTCTTGTTGTTAAATAGCGCTTTTCTATTTTATTAGCTGTTTAATGACCCATTCAGTGCTGTATTCCTATTGGTTGCGCCGTCCCATCTGTGCACTGAGTCTGTTAACATACAGTGCAGTGTTGAACTCTTTCAGATGTGTTCAGCAGCTCGTCATGTATTTGAGTTTATTTAAACACGGTTGTCGCAAGTGGACTGAGCGTGAATGCCAATATCTCATTTACTGTTGTGTTTGCTATTTGTTATGTATTTTAATAGTTTCCGTTGTTTAAAGATAAAGGATAATTGTTGCTGTCGCTGTTATTTGAGCTTCGAAACTCCGTGAACGAACATACCGGAAGTGTGTTTTCACGATAAAAGCACTGTGAATGGATAACCGGAAGTTATGTGATGTTAGCGTTAGCCTAGGTTAACAGCGATAAATGAACTATCGGGGCTGCCGATTGACTCAGGGTGAGGGAGATTGAAGTCTCAGCGGCACAAAAACACAAGGGATGGAAACTAAGGAAGCATTCTGTACCTAGCAACGGTTGCTATGCTGCAGTTGCTGCTTGGCGTGTTCATGACGTGGCGTGACGTCATACGCACCCTTTCACACATTGTACTTTGATTTAGAAGGCATATAAAACTCAACTATCAGTACGTATATGAACAAATCAGCAGATTCGTTGCCAAAGCAGAAGTTTTTTTTCTGTCCCAGGCAAAGAGACACATCACAACAGACTTAAACTATGGAGTGATGGCTCGCTACATTTTTTGTTGATCACCTAATCACATCAGCATCTGAATGTCTATTGATCGCCTGCACAGATCAGCATTTGTTTTTCTATTGATCGTTCACTCACATCAGCATTTGTATTTTTTTGGATCACCTGCTCCCATCAGCATTTGGATTTCTATTGATCGTTGGCTCATATCAGGCCTCGATTTATATTGATCGCCTTCTCAGATCAGCATCTGGATTTCTATGGATCGCCTGCTCACATCAGCATTTGTATTTCTATGGATCACCTGCTCACATTAGCATCTGGATTTCTGTGGATTGCATCCTCCGATCAGCATTTGGATTTGTGTGGATTGCCTTTTCTCATCAGCATTTGTATTTCAAAAAAATTAAGCTAAGGCACTGTGTGAATAGTCAAAATTTCTCTTCAGATTGCTGAAAACAATTTAACTTCAGCCACAGTTATAGTGTAG
Organism: Chaunax sp. Z400; assembly: GCA_037577475.1. Taxonomy (NCBI): domain Eukaryota; kingdom Metazoa; phylum Chordata; class Actinopteri; order Lophiiformes; family Chaunacidae; genus Chaunax; species Chaunax sp. Z400. The sequence continues at coordinate 5,329,880 of CM075188.1, forward strand.
AAAAGGCCTCAAAGATAATCTTGTTGCGCTTTTCTATTTTATTAGCTGTTTAATGACCCATTCAGTGCTGTATTCCTATTGGTTGCGCCGTCCCATCTGTGCACTGAGTCTGTTAACATACAGTGCAGTGTTGAACTCTTTCAGATGTGTTCAGCAGCTCGTCATGTATTTGAGTTTATTTAAACACGGTTGTCGCAAGTGGACTGAGCGTGAATGCCAATATAAGTATCTCATTTACTGTTGTGTTTGCTATTTGTTATGTATTTTAATAGTTTCGGTTGTTTAAAGGTAAAGGATAATTGTTGCTGTCGCTGTTAATTGAGCTTCGAAACTCCGTGAACGAACATACCGGAAGTGTGTTTTCACGATAAAAGCACTGTGAATGGATAACCGGAAGTTATGTGATGTTAGCGTTAGCCTAGCTTAACAGCGATAAATGAACTATCGGGGCTGCCGATTGACTCAGGGTGAGGGAGATTGAAGTCTCAGCGGCACAAAAACACAAGGGATGGAAACTAAGGAAGCATTCTGTACCTAGCAACGCTTGCTATGCTGCAGTTGCTGCTTGGCGTGTTCATGACGTGGCGTGACGTCATACGCACCATTTCACACATTGTACTTTGATTTAGAAGGCATATAAAACTCAACTATCAGTACGTATATGAACAAATCAGCAGATTCGTTCCCAAAGCAGAAGTTTTTTTTCTGTCCCAGGCAAAGAGACACATCATAACAGACTTAAACTATGGAGTGATGGCTCGCTACATTTTTTGTTGATCACCTAATCACATCAGCATCTGAATGTCTATTGATCGCCTGCACAGATCAGCATTTGTTTTTCTATTGATCGTTCACTCACATCAGCATCTGCATTTTTTTTGGATCGCCTGCTAACATCAGCATTTTTATTTCTATAGATTGTCTGTTTGCATCGGAAACATCAGGCCTTGATTTCTATTGATCATTCCCTCACATCAACATCTGGATTTCTATGGACCGCCTGCTCACATCACTATTTGGATTCCTATTGATCACCTGCTCACATCAGCATTTTTATTTCTATAGATTTACTGTTTGCATCAGAAACATCAGGCCAGGATTTCTATTGATCATTCGCCTACATCAGCATCTGGATTTCTATGGACTACCTGCTCACATCTGTATTTAGATTCATATTGATCACCTGCTCACAACAGCATCTAGTTTTCTATTGATTGTTCACTCACATCAATATCTGTATTTTTTATGATCACCTGCTAACATCAGCATTTTTATTTCCATATATTGACTGTTTGCATCAGAAACATCAGGCCTTGATTTCTATTGATCGTTCGCTCACCTGAGCATCTGGATTTCTATGGATTGCCTGCTCAGATCATCATTTGTATTTCTATTAATCGCCTGCTCAGATCAGCATTTGAATTTTTGTTGATCAGCTAATCACATCAGCATCTGAATTTCTATTGATCGCCTGCACAGATCAGCATTTGTTTTTCTATTGATCGTTCACTCACATCAGCATCTGCATTTTTTATGATCACCTGCTAACATCAGCATTTTTATTTCCATAGATTGACTGTTTGCATCAGAAACATCAGGCCTTGATTTCTATTGATCGTTCGCTCACCTGAGCATCTGGATTTCTATGGATTGCCTGCTCAGATCAACATTTGTATTTCTATTAATCGCCTGCTCAGATCAGCATTTGAATTTTTGTTGATCACCTAATCACATCAGCATCTGAATTTCTATTGATCGCCTGCACAGATCAGCATTTGTCTTTCTATTGATCGTTCACTCACATCAGCATCTGCATTTTTTTTGGATCGCCTGCTAACATCAGCATTTTTATTTCTATAGATTGTCTGTTTGCATCGGAAACATCAGGCCTTGATTTCTATTGATCATTCCCTCACATCAACATCTGGATTTCTATGGACCGCCTGCTCACATCACTATTTGGATTCCTATTGATCACCTGCTCACATCAGCATTTTTATTTCTATAGATTGACTGTTTGCATCAGAAACATCAGGCCAGGATTTCTATTGATCATTCGCCTACATCAGCATCTGGATTTCTATGGACTACCTGCTCACATCAGCATTTGTATTTCTATTGATCGTTCGCTCGCATCAGCATTTGTATTTCTATTGATCGTTCGCTCGCATCAGCATTTGTATTTCTACTGATCGTTCGCTCGCTTCAGCATTTGTATTTCTATTGATCGTTCGCTCGCATCAGCATTTGTATTTCTACTGATCGTTCGCTCCCATCAGCTTTTTCATTTCTATTGATAGTTCGCTCGCATCAGAATTCGTATTTCTATCGATCGTTCGCTATCATCAGCATTTGTATTTCCAATGATCGTTCGTTCGCATCATCCTTTGTATTTCTATTGATCGTTCACTCACATCAGCATCTGTATTTTTAATGGATCGCCTGCTAACATCAGCATTTTTATTTCTATAGATTGACTGTTTGCATCAGAAACATCAGGCCATGATTTCTATTGATCATTCGCCTACATCAGCATCTGGATTTCTATGGACTACCTAATCACATCAGCATCTGAATTTCTATTGATCGCCTGCACAGATCAGCATTTGTTTTTCTATTGATCGTTCACTCACATCAGCATCTGCATTTTTTTTGGATCGCCTGCTAACATCAGCATTTTTATTTCTATAGATTGTCTGTTTGCATCGGAAACATCAGGCCTTGATTTCTATTGATCATTCCCTCACATCAACATCTGGATTTCTATGGACCGCCTGCTCACATCACTATTTGGATTCCTATTGATCACCTGCTCACATCAGCATTTTTATTTCTATAGATTGACTGTTTGCATCAGAAACATCAGGCCAGGATTTCTATTGATCATTCGCCTACATCAGCATCTGGATTTCTATGGACTACCTGCTCACATCTGTATTTAGATTCATATTGATCACCTGCTCACAACAGCATCTAGTTTTCTATTGATTGTTCACTCACATCAGCATCTGTATTTTTTATGATCACCTGCTAACATCAGCATTTTTATTTCCATATATTGACTGTTTGCATCAGAAACATCAGGCCTTGATTTCTATTGATCGTTCGCTCACCTGAGCATCTGCATTTCTATGGATTGCCTGCTCAGATCATCATTTGTATTTCTATTAATCGCCTGCTCAGATCAGCATTTGAATTTTTGTTGATCACCTAATCACATCAGCATCTGAATTTCTATTGATCGCCTGCACAGATCAGCATTTGTTTTTCTATTGATCGTTCACTCACATCAGCATCTGCATTTTTTATGATCACCTGCTAACATCAGCATTTTTATTTCCATAGATTGACTGTTTGCATCAGAAACATCAGGCCTTGATTTCTATTGATCGTTCGCTCACCTGAGCATCTGGATTTCTATGGATTGCCTGCTCAGATCAACATTTGTATTTCTATTAATCGCCTGCTCAGATCAGCATTTGAATTTTTGTTGATCACCTAATCACATCAGCATCTGAATTTCTATTGATCGCCTGCACAGATCAGCATTTGTTTTTCTATTGATCGTTCACTCACATCAGCATCTGCATTTTTTTTGGATCGCCTGCTAACATCAGCATTTTTATTTCTATAGATTGTCTGTTTGCATCGGAAACATCAGGCCTTGATTTCTATTGATCATTCCCTCACATCAACATCTGGATTTCTATGGACCGCCTGCTCACATCACTATTTGGATTCCTATTGATCACCTGCTCACATCAGCATTTTTATTTCTATAGATTGACTGTTTGCATCAGAAACATCAGGCCAGGATTTCTATTGATCATTCGCCTACATCAGCATCTGGATTTCTATGGACTACCTGCTCACATCAGCATTTGTATTTCTATTGATCGTTCGCTCGCATCAGCATTTGTATTTCTATTGATCGTTCGCTCGCATCAGCATTTGTATTTCTATTGATCGTTCGCTCGCATCAGCATTTGTATTTCTACTGATCGTTCGCTCGCCTCAGCATTTGTATTTCTATTGATCTTTCTCTCGCATCAGCATTTGTATTTCTACTGATCGTTCGCTCGCTTCAGCATTTGTATTTCTATTGATCGTTCGCTTGCATCAGCATTTGTATTTCTATTGATCGTTCGCTCCCATCAGCTTTTTCATTTCTATTGAAAGTTCGCTCGCATCAGCATCTGCATTTTTTATGATCACCTGCTAACATCAGCATTTTTATTTCCATAGATTGACTGTTTGCATCAGAAACATCAGGCCTTGATTTCTATTGATCGTTCGCTCACCTGAGCATCTGGATTTCTATGGATTGCCTGCTCAGATCAACATTTGTATTTCTATTAATCGCCTGCTCAGATCAGCATTTGAATTTTTGTTGATCACCTAATCACATCAGCATCTGAATTTCTATTGATCGCCTGCACAGATCAGCATTTGTTTTTCTATTGATCGTTCACTCACATCAGCATCTGCATTTTTTTTGGATCGCCTGCTAACATCAGCATTTTTATTTCTATAGATTGTCTGTTTGCATCGGAAACATCAGGCCTTGATTTCTATTGATCATTCCCTCACATCAACATCTGGATTTCTATGGACCGCCTGCTCACATCACTATTTGGATTCCTATTGATCACCTGCTCACATCAGCATTTTTATTTCTATAGATTGACTGTTTGCATCAGAAACATCAGGCCAGGATTTCTATTGATCATTCGCCTACATCAGCATCTGGATTTCTATGGACTACCTGCTCACATCAGCATTTGTATTTCTATTGATCGTTCGCTCGCATCAGCATTTGTATTTCTATTGATCGTTCGCTCGCATCAGCATTTGTATTTCTATTGATCGTTCGCTCGCATCAGCATTTGTATTTCTACTGATCGTTCGCTCGCCTCAGCATTTGTATTTCTATTGATCTTTCTCTCGCATCAGCATTTGTATTTCTACTGATCGTTCGCTCGCTTCAGCATTTGTATTTCTATTGATCGTTCGCTTGCATCAGCATTTGTATTTCTATTGATCGTTCGCTCCCATCAGCTTTTTCATTTCTATTGAAAGTTCGCTCGCATCAGAATTCGTATTTCTATCGATCGTTCGCTATCATCAGCATTTGTATTTCCAATGATCGTTCGTTCGCATCATCATTTGTATTTCTATTGATCGTTCACTCACATCAGCATTTGTATTTTTTATGGATCACCTACTAACATCAGCATTTTTATTTCTATAGATTCACTGTTTGCATCTGAAACATCAGGCCTTGATTTCTATTGATCGTTCGCTCACATCAGCATTTGTATTTCTATTGATCACCTCCTCAGATCAGCATTTGTATTTCTATGGATGACCTGCTCACATTAGCATCTGGATTTCTGTGGATTGCATCCTCCGATCAGCATTTGGATTTGTGTGGATTGCCTTTTCTCATCAGCATTTGTATTTCAAAAAAATTAAGCTCAGGCACTGTGTGAATAGTCAAAATTTCTCCTCAGATTGCTGAAAATAATTTAACTTCAGCCACAGTTATAGTGTAGAAAAGGCCTCAAAGATAGTCTTGTTGTTAAATAGCGCTTTTCTATTTTATTAGCTGTTTAATGACCCATTCAGTGCTGTATTCCTATTGGTTGCGCCGTCCCATCTGTGCACTGAGTCTGTTAACATACAGTGCAGTGTTGAACTCTTTCAGATGTGTTCAGCAGCTCGTCATGTATTTGAGTTTATTTAAACACGGTTGTCGCAAGTGGACTGAGCGTGAATGCCAATATAAGTATCTCATTTACTGTTGTGTTTGCTATTTGTTATGTATTTTAATAGTTTCCGTTGTTTAAAGATAAAGGATAATTGTTGCTGTCGCTGTTATTTGAGCTTCGAAACTCCGTGAACGAACATACCGGAAGTGTGTTTTCACGATAAAAGCACTGTGAATGGATAACCGGAAGTTATGTGATGTTAGCGTTAGCCTAGCTTAACAGCGATAAATGAACTATCGGGGCTGCCGATTGACTCAGGGTGAGGGAGATTGAAGTCTCAGCGGCACAAAAACACAAGGGATGGAAACTAAGGAAGCATTCTGTACCTAGCAACGGTTGCTATGCTGCAGTTGCTGCTTGGCGTGTTCATGACGTGGCGTGACGTCATACGCACCCTTTCACACATTGTACTTTGATTTAGAAGGCATATAAAACTCAACTATCAGTACGTATATGAACAAATCAGCAGATTCGTTCCCAAAGCAGAAGTTTTTTTTCTGTCCCAGGCAAAGAGACACATCACAACAGACTTAAACTATGGAGTGATGGCTCGCTACATTTTTTGTTGATCACCTAATCACATCAGCATCTGAATGTCTATTGATCGCCTGCACAGATCAGCATTTGTTTTTCTATTGATCGTTCACTCACATCAGCATTTGTATTTTTTTGGATCACCTGCTCCCATCAGCATTTGGATTTCTATTGATCGTTGGCTCATATCAGGCCTCGATTTATATTGATCGCCTTCTCAGATCAGCATCTGGATTTCTATGGATCGCCTGCTCACATCAGCATTTGTATTTCTATGGATCACCTGCTCACATTAGCATCTGGATTTCTGTGGATTGCATCCTCCGATCAGCATTTGGATTTGTGTGGATTGCCTTTTCTCATCAGCATTTGTATTTCAAAAAAATTAAGCTAAGGCACTGTGTGAATAGTCAAAATTTCTCTTCAGATTGCTGAAAACAATTTAACTTCAGCCACAGTTATAGTGTAGAAAAGGCCTCAAAGATAATCTTGTTGCGCTTTTCTATTTTATTAGCTGTTTAATGACCCATTCAGTGCTGTATTCCTATTGGTTGCGCCGTCCCATCTGTGCACTGAGTCTGTTAACATACAGTGCAGTGTTGAACTCTTTCAGATGTGTTCAGCAGCTCGTCATGTATTTGAGTTTATTTAAACACGGTTGTCGCAAGTGGACTGAGCGTGAATGCCAATATAAGTATCTCATTTACTGTTGTGTTTGCTATTTGTTATGTATTTTAATAGTTTCGGTTGTTTAAAGGTAAAGGATAATTGTTGCTGTCGCTGTTATTTGAGCTTCGAAACTCCGTGAACGAACATACCGGAAGTGTGTTTTCACGATAAAAGCACTGTGAATGGATAACCGGAAGTTATGTGATGTTAGCGTTAGCCTAGCTTAACAGCGATAAATGAACTATCGGGGCTGCCGATTGACTCAGGGTGAGGGAGATTGAAGTCTCAGCGGCACAAAAACACAAGGGATGGAAACTAAGGAAGCATTCTGTACCTAGCAACGGTTGCTATGCTGCAGTTGCTGCTTGGCGTGTTCATGACGTGGCGTGACGTCATACGCACCCTTTCACACATTGTACTTTGATTTAGAAGGCATATAAAACTCAACTATCAGTACGTATATGAACAAATCAGCAGATTCGTTCCCAAAGCAGAAGTTTTTTTTCTGTCCCAGGCAAAGAGACACATCACAACAGACTTAAACTATGGAGTGATGGCTCGCTACATTTTTTGTTGATCACCTAATCACATCAGCATCTGAATGTCTATTGATCGCCTGCACAGATCAGCATTTGTTTTTCTATTGATCGTTCACTCACATCAGCATCTGTATTTTTTATGATCACCTGCTAACATCAGCATTTTTATTTCTATAGATTCACTGTTTGCATCAGAAACATCAGGCCTTGATTTCTATTGATCGTTCGCTCACATCAGCATTTGTATTTCTATGGATCACATTTTCAGATCAGCATTTCTATTTCTATTGATCACCTCCTCAGATCAGCATTTGTATTTCTTTGGATCACCTGCTCACATTAGCATCTGGATTTCTGTGGATTGCATCCTCCGATCAGCATTTGGATTTGTGTGGATTGCCTTTTCTCATCAGCATTTGTATTTCAAAAAAATTAAGCTAAGGCACTGTGTGAATAGTCAAAATTTCTCCTCAGATTGCTGAAAATAATTTAACTTCAGCCACAGTTATAGTGTAGAAAAGGCCTCAAAGATAATCTTGTTGTTAAATAGCGCTTTTCTATTTTATTAGCTGTTTAATGACCCATTCAGTGCTGTATTCCTATTGGTTGCGCCGTCCCATCTGTGCACTGAGTCTGTTAACATACAGTGCAGTGTTGAACTCTTTCAGATGTGTTCAGCAGCTCGTCATGTATTTGAGTTTATTTAAACACGGTTGTCGCAAGTGGACTGAGCGTGAATGCCAATATAAGTATCTCATTTACTGTTGTGTTTGCTATTTGTTATGTATTTTAATAGTTTCGGTTGTTTAAAGGTAAAGGATAATTGTTGCTGTCGCTGTTAATTGAGCTTCGAAACTCCGTGAACGAACATACCGGAAGTGTGTTTTCACGATAAAAGCACTGTGAATGGATAACCGGAAGTTATGTGATGTTAGCGTTAGCCTAGCTTAACAGCGATAAATGAACTATCGGGGCTGCCGATTGACTCAGGGTGAGGGAGATTGAAGTCTCAGCGGCACAAAAACACAAGGGATGGAAACTAAGGAAGCATTCTGTACCTAGCAACGCTTGCTATGCTGCAGTTGCTGCTTGGCGTGTTCATGACGTGGCGTGACGTCATACGCACCCTTTCACACATTGTACTTTGATTTAGAAGGCATATAAAACTCAACTATCAGTACGTATATGAACAAATCAGCAGATTCGTTCCCAAAGCAGAAGTTTTTTTCTGTCCCAGGCAAAGAGACACATCACAACAGACTTAAACTATGGAGTGATGGCTCGCTACATTTTTTGTTGATCACCTAATCACATCAGCATCTGAATGTCTATTGATCGCCTGCACAGATCAGCATTTGTTTTTCTATTGATCGTTCACTCACATCAGCATCTGTATTTTTTATGATCACCTGCTAACATCAGCATTTTTATTTCTATAGATTGTCTGTTTGCATCGGAAACATCAGGCCTTGATTTCTATTGATCATTCCCTCACATCAACATCTGGATTTCTATGGACCGCCTGCTCACATCACTATTTGGATTCCTATTGATCACCTGCTCACATCAGCATTTTTATTTCTATAGATTGACTGTTTGCATCAGAAACATCAGGCCAGGATTTCTATTGATCATTCGCCTACATCAGCATCTGGATTTCTATGGACTACCTGCTCACATCTGTATTTAGATTCATATTGATCACCTGCTCACAACAGCATCTAGTTTTCTATTGATTGTTCACTCACATCAGCATCTGTATTTTTTATGATCACCTGCTAACATCAGCATTTTTATTTCCATATATTGACTGTTTGCATCAGAAACATCAGGCCTTGATTTCTATTGATCGTTCGCTCACCTGAGCATCTGGATTTCTATGGATTGCCTGCTCAGATCATCATTTGTATTTCTATTAATCGCCTGCTCAGATCAGCATTTGAATTTTTGTTGATCACCTAATCACATCAGCATCTGAATTTCTATTGATCGCCTGCACAGATCAGCATTTGTTTTTCTATTGATCGTTCACTCACATCAGCATCTGCATTTTTTATGATCACCTGCTAACATCAGCATTTTTATTTCCATAGATTGACTGTTTGCATCAGAAACATCAGGCCTTGATTTCTATTGATCGTTCGCTCACCTGAGCATCTGGATTTCTATGGATTGCCTGCTCAGATCAACATTTGTATTTCTATTAATCGCCTGCTCAGATCAGCATTTGAATTTTTGTTGATCACCTAATCGCATCAGCATCTGAATTTCTATTGATCGCCTGCACAGATCAGCATTTGTTTTTCTATTGATCGTTCACTCACATCAGCATCTGCATTTTTTATGATCACCTGCTAACATCAGCATTTTTATTTCCATAGATTGACTGTTTGCATCAGAAACATCAGGCCTTGATTTCTATTGATCGTTCGCTCACCTGAGCATCTGGATTTCTATGGATTGCCTGCTCAGATCAACATTTGTATTTCTATTAATCGCCTGCTCAGATCAGCATTTGAATTTTTGTTGATCACCTAATCACATCAGCATCTGAATTTCTATTGATCGCCTGCACAGATCAGCATTTGTCTTTCTATTGATCGTTCACTCACATCAGCATCTGCATTTTTTTTGGATCGCCTGCTAACATCAGCATTTTTATTTCTATAGATTGTCTGTTTGCATCGGAAACATCAGGTCAGGATTTCTATTGATCATTCGCCTACATCAGCATCTGGATTTCTATGGACTACCTGCTCACATCAGCATTCGTATTTCTATTGATCGTTCGCTCGCATCAGCATTTGTATTTCTATTGATCGTTCGCTCGCATCAGCATTTGTATTTCTATTGATCGTTCGCTCGCATCAGCATTTGTATTTCTACTGATCGTTCGCTCGCTTCAGCATTTGTATTTCTATTGATCGTTCGCTCGCATCAGCATTTGTATTTCTATTGATCGTTCGCTCCCATCAGCTTTTTCATTTCTATTGATAGTTAGCTCGCATCAGAATTCGTATTTCTATCGATCGTTCGCTATCATCAGCATTTGTATTTCCAATGATCGTTCGTTCGCATCATCCTTTGTATTTCTATTGATCGTTCACTCACATCAGCATCTGTATTTTTAATGATCGCCTGCTAACATCAGCATTTTTATTTCTATAGATTGACTGTTTGCATCAGAAACATCAGGCCATGATTTCTATTGATCATTCGCCTACATCAGCATCTGGATTTCTATGGACTACCTAATCACATCAGCATCTGAATTTCTATTGATCGCCTGCACAGATCAGCATTTGTTTTTCTATTGATCGTTCACTCACATCAGCATCTGCATTTTTTTTGGATCGCCTGCTAACATCAGCATTTTTATTTCTATAGATTGTCTGTTTGCATCGGAAACATCAGGCCTTGATTTCTATTGATCATTCCCTCACATCAACATCTGGATTTCTATGGACCGCCTGCTCACATCACTATTTGGATTCCTATTGATCACCTGCTCACATCAGCATTTTTATTTCTATAGATTGACTGTTTGCATCAGAAACATCAGGCCAGGATTTCTATTGATCATTCGCCTACATCAGCATCTGGATTTCTATGGACTACCTGCTCACATCTGTATTTAGATTCCTATTGATCACCTGCTCACAACAGCATCTAGTTTTCTATTGATTGTTCACTCACATCAGCATCTGTATTTTTTATGATCACCTGCTAACATCAGCATTTTTATTTCCATATATTGACTGTTTGCATCAGAAACATCAGGCCTTGATTTCTATTGATCGTTCGCTCACCTGAGCATCTGGATTTCTATGGATTGCCTGCTCAGATCATCATTTGTATTTCTATTAATCGCCTGCTCAGATCAGCATTTGAATTTTTGTTGATCACCTAATCACATCAGCATCTGAATTTCTATTGATCGCCTGCACAGATCAGCATTTGTTTTTCTATTGATCGTTCACTCACATCAGCATCTGCATTTTTTATGATCACCTGCTAACATCAGCATTTTTATTTCCATAGATTGACTGTTTGCATCAGAAACATCAGGCCTTGATTTCTATTGATCGTTCGCTCACCTGAGCATCTGGATTTCTATGGATTGCCTGCTCAGATCAGCATCTGAATTTCTATTGATCGCCTGCACAGATCAGCATTTGTTTTTCTATTGATCGTTCACTCACATCAGCATCTGCATTTTTTTTGGATCGCCTGCTAACATCAGCATTTTTATTTCTATAGATTGTCTGTTTGCATCAGAAAAATAAGGCCTTCATTTCTATTGATCATTCCCTCACATCAACATCTGGATTTCTATGGACCGCCTGCTCACATCACTATTTGGATTCCTATTGATCACCTGCTCACATCAGCTTTTGTATTTCTATTGATCGTTCACTCGCATCAGCATTTGTATTTCTATTGATCACCTGCTCACATCAGCAATTTTAATTCTATTGATCGTTCACTCACATCAGCATTTGTATTTTTATGGATCACCTGCTCGCATCAGCATTTGGATTTCTATTGATCGTTTGCTCACATCAGGCCTCGGTTTCTATTGATCGCCTGCTCACATCAGCATCTGGATTTCTATGGATCACCTGCTCACATCAGCATTTGTATTTCTATAGATCGCCTGCTCAGATCAGCATTTGTATTTTCTTGGAACACCTGCTCGCATCAGCATTTGGATTTCTATTGATCATTCCCCTGCATCAGCATTTGTATTTCTATTGATCATTCGCTCACATCAGCATTTATATTTCCATTTATCGTTCGCTCGCATCATCCTTTGTATTTCAAGTGATCGTTCACTCACATCATAATCTGTATTTTTTTTGGATCGCCTTCTAACATCAGTATTTTTATTTCTATAGATTGTCTGTTTGCATTAGAAACATCAGGTCTTGATTTCTATTGATCATTCCCTCACATCAGCATCTGGATTTCTATGGACCGCCAGTTTACATCAGCAATTTTATCTCTATTGATTTTTCGCTCACATCAGCATCTGTATTTTTTTTGGATCGCCTTCTAACATCAGCATTTTTATTTCTATAAATTGTCTGTTTGCATCAGAAACATCAGGTCTTGATTTCTCTTGATCATTCCCTCACATCAGCATCTGGATTTCTATGGACCGCCAGCTTACATCAGCAATTTTATTTCTATTGATCGTTCGCTCACATCAGCATTTGTATTTTTTTGGATCACCTGCTCGCATCAGCATTTGGATTTCTATTGATTGTTCCCCTGCATCAGCATTTTTATTTCTATTGATCATTCGCTCACATCAGCATTTGTATTTCCATTGATCGTTCGCTCGCATCATCATTTGTATTTCAATTGATCGTTCACTCACATCAGCATCCGTATTTTTTATGGATCACCTGCTAACATCAGCATTTTTATTTCCATAGATTGACTGTTTGCATCAGAAACATCAGGCCTTGATTTCTATTGATCGTTCGCTCACCTGGGCATCTGGATTTTTATGGATTGTCTGCTCAGATCAACATTTGTATTTCTATTAATCGCCTGCTCAGATCAGCATTTGAATTTTTGTTTATCACCTAATCACATCAGCATCTGAATTTCTATTGATCGCCTGCACAGATCAGCATTTGTTTTTCTATTGATCGTTCACTCACATCAGCATCTGTATTTTTTATGGATCGCCTGCTAACATCAGCATTTTTATTTCTATAGATTGACTGTTTGCATCAGAAACATCAGGCCATGATTTCTATTGATCATTCGCCTACATCAGCATCTGGATTTCTATGGACTATCTGCTCACATCTGTATTTAGATTCCTATTGATCACCTGCTCACAACAGCATCTAGTTTTCTATTGATTGTTCACTCACATCAGCATCTGTATTTTTTATGATGACCTGCTAACATCAGCATTTTTATTTCCATAGATTGACTGTTTGCATCAGAAACATCAGGCCTTGATTTCTATTGATCGTTCGCTCACCTGAGCATCTGCATTTCTATGGATTGCCTGCTCAGATCATCATTTGTATTTCTATTAATTGCCTGCTCAGATCAGCATTTGAATTTTTGTTGATCACCTAATCACATCAGCATCTGAATTTCTATTGATCGCCTGCACAGATCAGCATTTGTTTTTCTATTGATCGTTCACTCACATCAGCATCTGCATTTTTTATGATCACCTGCTAACATCAGCATTTTTATTTCCATAGATTGACTGTTTGCATCAGAAACATCAGGCCTTGATTTCTATTGATCGTTCGCTCACCTGAGCATCTGGATTTCTATGGATTGCCTGCTCAGATCAACATTTGTATTTCTATTAATCGCCTGCTCAGATCAGCATTTGAATTTTTGTTGATCACCTAATCACATCAGCATCTGAATTTCTATTGATCGCCTGCACAGATCAGCATTTGTTTTTCTATTGATCGTTCACTCACATCAGCATCTGCATTTTTTTTGGATCGCCTGCTAACATCAGCATTTTTATTTCTATAGATTGTCTGTTTGCATCGGAAACATCAGGCCTTGATTTCTATTGATCATTCCCTCACATCAACATCTTGATTTCTATGGACCGCCTGCTCACATCACTATTTGGATTCCTATTGATCACCTGCTCACATCAGCATTTTTATTTCTATAGATTGACTGTTTGCATCAGAAACATCAGGCCAGGATTTCTATTGATCATTCGCCTACATCAGCATCTGGATTTCTATGGACTACCTGCTCACATCAGCATTTGTATTTCTATTGATCGTTCGCTCGCATCAGCATTTGTATTTCTATTGATCGTTCGCTCGCATCAGCATTTGTATTTCTATTGATCGTTCGCTCGCATCAGCATTTTTATTTCTACTGATCGTTCGCTCGCCTCAGCATTTGTATTTCTATTGATCTTTCTCTCGCATCAGCATTTGTATTTCTACTGATCGTTCGCTCGCTTCAGCATTTGTATTTCTATTGATCGTTCGCTTGCATCAGCATTTGTATTTCTATTGATCGTTCGCTCCCATCAGCTTTTTCATTTCTATTGAAAGTTCGCTCGCATCAGAATTCGTATTTCTATCGATCGTTCGCTATCATCAGCATTTGTATTTCCAATGATCGTTCGTTCGCATCATCATTTGTATTTCTATTGATCGTTCACTCACATCAGCATTTGTATTTTTTATGGATCACCTACTAACATCAGCATTTTTATTTCTATAGATTCACTGTTTGCATCTGAAACATCAGGCCTTGATTTCTATTGATCGTTCGCTCACATCAGCATTTGTATTTCTATGGATCACATTTTCAGATCAGCATTTGTATTTCTATGGATCACCTGCTCACATCAGCATTTGTATTTCTATGGATCACCTGCTCACATTAGCATCTGGATTTCTGTGGATTGCATCCTCCGATCAGCATTTGGATTTGTGTGGATTGCCTTTTCTCATCAGCATTTGTATTTCAAAAAAATTAAGCTAAGGCACTGTGTGAATAGTCAAAATTTCTCTTCAGATTGCTGAAAACAATTTAACTTCAGCCACAGTTATAGTGTAGAAAAGGCCTCAAAGATAATCTTGTTGCGCTTTTCTATTTTATTAGCTGTTTAATGACCCATTCAGTGCTGTATTCCTATTCGTTGCGCCGTCCCATCTGTACACTGAGTCTGTTAACATACAGTGCAGTGTTGAACTCTTTCAGAGGTGTTCCGCAGCTCGTCACGTATTTGAGTTAAAGTATTAGTTAAACACGGTTGTCGCAAGTGGACTGAGCATGAATGCCAATATAAGTATCTCATCTACTGTTGTGTTTGCTATTTGTTATGTATTTTAATAGTTTCGGTTGTTTAAAGGTAAAGGATAATTGTTGCTGTCGCTGTTAATTGAGCTTCGAAACTCCGTGAACGAACATACCGGAAGTGTGTTTTCACGATAAAAGCACTGTGAATGGATAACCGGAAGTTATGTGATGTTAGCGTTAGCCTAGCTTAACAGCGATAAATGAACTATCGGGGCTGCCGATTGACTCAGGGTGAGGGAGATTGAAGTCTCAGCGGCACAAAAACACAAGGGATGGAAACTAAGGAAGCATTCTGTACCTAGCAACGGTTGCTATGCTGCAGTTGCTGCTTGGCGTGTTCATGACGTGGCGTGACGTCATACGCACCCTTTCACACATTGTACTTTGATTTAGAAGGCATATAAAACTCAACTATCAGTACGTATATGAACAAATCAGCAGATTCGTTCCCAAAGCAGAAGTTTTTTTTTCTGTCCCAGGCAAAGAGACACATCACAACAGACTTAAACTATGGAGTGATGGCTCGCTACATTTTTTGTTGATCACCTAATCACATCAGCATCTGAATGTCTATTGATCGCCTGCACAGATC
Source organism: Chaunax sp. Z400 (assembly GCA_037577475.1). Taxonomy (NCBI): domain Eukaryota; kingdom Metazoa; phylum Chordata; class Actinopteri; order Lophiiformes; family Chaunacidae; genus Chaunax; species Chaunax sp. Z400. Next base: position 5,345,809 of record CM075188.1, read on the forward strand.
AGCATTTGTTTTTCTATTGATCGTTCACTCACATCAGCATTTGTATTTTTTTGGATCACCTGCTCCCATCAGCATTTGGATTTCTATTGATCGTTGGCTCATATCAGGCCTCGATTTATATTGATCGCCTTCTCAGATCAGCATCTGGATTTCTATGGATCGCCTGCTCACATCAGCATTTGTATTTCTATGGATCACCTGCTCACATTAGCATCTGGATTTCTGTGGATTGCATCCTCCGATCAGCATTTGGATTTGTGTGGATTGCCTTTTCTCATCAGCATTTGTATTTCAAAAAAATTAAGCTAAGGCACTGTGTGAATAGTCAAAATTTCTCTTCAGATTGCTGAAAACAATTTAACTTCAGCCACAGTTATAGTGTAGAAAAGGCCTCAAAGATAATCTTGTTGCGCTTTTCTATTTTATTAGCTGTTTAATGACCCATTCAGTGCTGTATTCCTATTCGTTGCGCCGTCCCATCTGTGCACTGAGTCTGTTAACATACAGTGCAGAGTTGAACTCTTTCAGAGGTGTTCCGCAGCTCGTCACGTATTTGAGTTAAAGTATTAGTTAAACACGGTTGTCGCAAGTGGACTGAGCGTGAATGCCAATATAAGTATCTCATTTACTGTTGTGTTTGCTATTTGTTATGTATTTTAATAGTTTCGGTTGTTTAAAGGTAAAGGATAATTGTTGCTGTCGCTGTTAATTGAGCTTCGAAACTCCGTGAACGAACATACCGGAAGTGTGTTTTCACGATAAAAGCACTGTGAATGGATAACCGGAAGTTATGTGATGTTAGCGTTAGCCTAGCTTAACAGCGATAAATGAACTCTCGGGGCTGCCGATTGACTCAGGGTGAGGGAGATTGAAGTCTCAGCGGCACAAAAACACAAGGGATGGAAACTAAGGAAGCATTCTGTACCTAGCAACGGTTGCTATGCTGCAGTTGCTGCTTGGCGTGTTCATGACGTGGCGTGACGTCATACGCACCCTTTCACACATTGTACTTTGATTTAGAAGGCATATAAAACTCAACTATCAGTACATATATGAACAAATCAGCAGATTCGTTCCCAAAGCAGAAGTTTTTTTTCTGTCCCAGGCAAAGAGACACATCACAACAGACTTAAACTATGGAGTGATGGCTCGCTACATTTTTTGTTGATCACCTAATCACATCAGCATCTGAATGTCTATTGATCGCCTGCACAGATCAGCATTTGTTTTTCTATTGATCGTTCACTCACATCAGCATTTGTATTTTTTTGGATCACCTGCTCCCATCAACATTTGGATTTCTATTGATCGTTGGCTCACATCAGGCCTCGATTTATATTGATCGCCTTCTCAGATCAGCATCTGGATTTCTATGGATCGCCTGCTCACATCAGCATTTGTATTTCTATGGATCACCTGCTCACATTAGCATCTGGATTTCTGTGGATTGCATCCTCCGATCAGCATTTGGATTTGTGTGGATTGCCTTTTCTCATCAGCATTTGTATTTCAAAAAAATTAAGCTAAGGCACTGTGTGAATAGTCAAAATTTCTCTTCAGATTGCTGAAAACAATTTAACTTCAGCCACAGTTATAGTGTAGAAAAGGCCTCAAAGATAATCTTGTTGCGCTTTTCTATTTTATTAGCTGTTTAATGACCCATTCAGTGCTGTATTCCTATTCGTTGCGCCGTCCCATCTGTACACTGAGTCTGTTAACATACAGTGCAGTGTTGAACTCTTTCAGAGGTGTTCCGCAGCTCGTCACGTATTTGAGTTAAAGTATTAGTTAAACACGGTTGTCGCAAGTGGACTGAGCGTGAATGCCAATATAAGTATCTCATCTACTGTTGTGTTTGCTATTTGTTATGTATTTTAATAGTTTCGGTTGTTTAAAGGTAAAGGATAATTGTTGCTGTCGCTGTTAATTGAGCTTCGAAACTCCGTGAACGAACATACCGGAAGTGTGTTTTCACGATAAAAGCACTGTGAATGGATAACCGGAAGTTATGTGATGTTAGCGTTAGCCTAGCTTAACAGCGATAAATGAACTATCGGGGCTGCCGATTGACTCAGGGTGAGGGAGATTGAAGTCTCAGCGGCACAAAAACACAAGGGATGGAAACTAAGGAAGCATTCTGTACCTAGCAACGGTTGCTATGCTGCAGTTGCTGCTTGGCGTGTTCATGACGTGGCGTGACGTCATACGCACCCTTTCACACATTGTACTTTGATTTAGAAGGCATATAAAACTCAACTATCAGTACGTATATGAACAAATCAGCAGATTCGTTCCCAAAGCAGAAGTTTTTTTTTCTGTCCCAGGCAAAGAGACACATCACAACAGACTTAAACTATGGAGTGATGGCTCGCTACATTTTTTGTTGATCACCTAATCACATCAGCATCTGAATGTCTATTGATCGCCTGCACAGATCAGCATTTGTTTTTCTATTGATCGTTCACTCACATCAGCATTTGTATTTTTTTGGATCACCTGCTCCCATCAGCATTTTTATTTCTATAGATTGTCTGTTTGCATCGGAAACATCAGGCCTTGATTTCTATTGATCATTCCCTCACATCAACATCTGGATTTCTATGGACCGCCTGCTCACATCACTATTTGGATTCCTATTGATCACCTGCTCACATCAGCATTTTTATTTCTATAGATTGACTGTTTGCATCAGAAACATCAGGCCAGGATTTCTATTGATCATTCGCCTACATCAGCATCTGGATTTCTATGGACTACCTGCTCACATCCTTATTTAGATTCATATTGATCACCTGCTCACAACAGCATCTAGTTTTCTATTGATTGTTCACTCACATCAGCATCTGTATTTTTTATGATCACCTGCTAACATCAGCATTTTTATTTCCATATATTGACTGTTTGCATCAGAAACATCAGGCCTTGATTTCTATTGATCGTTCGCTCACCTGAGCATCTTGATTTCTATGGATTGCCTGCTCAGATCATCATTTGTATTTCTATTAATCGCCTGCTCAGATCAGCATTTGAATTTTTGTTGATCACCTAATCACATCAGCATCTGAATTTCTATTGATCGCCTGCACAGATCAGCATTTGTTTTTCTATTGATCGTTCACTCACATCAGCATCTGCATTTTTTATGATCACCTGCTAACATCAGCATTTTTATTTCCATAGATTGACTGTTTGCATCAGAAACATCAGGCCTTGATTTCTATTGATCGTTCGCTCACCTGAGCATCTGGATTTCTATGGATTGCCTGCTCAGATCAACATTTGTATTTCTATTAATCGCCTGCTCAGATCAGCATTTGAATTTTTGTTGATCACCTAATCACATGAGCATCTGAATTTCTATTGATCGCCTGCACAGATCAGCATTTGTTTTTCTATTGATCGTTCACTCACATCAGCATCTGCATTTTTTTTGGATCGCCTGCTAACATCAGCATTTTTATTTCTATAGATTGTCTGTTTGCATCGGAAACATCAGGCCTTGATTTCTATTGATCATTCCCTCACATCAACATCTGGATTTCTATGGACCGCCTGCTCACATCACTATTTGGATTCCTATTGATCACCTGCTCACATCAGCATTTTTATTTCTATAGATTGACTGTTTGCATCAGAAACATCAGGCCAGGATTTCTATTGATCATTCGCCTACATCAGCATCTGGATTTCTATGGACTACCTGCTCACATCAGCATTCGTATTTCTATTGATCGTTCGCTCCCATCAGCATTTGTATTTCTATTGATCGTTCGCTCGCATCAGCATTTGTATTTCTATTGATCGTTCGCTCCCATCAGCTTTTTCATTTCTATTGATAGTTCGCTCGCATCAGAATTCGTATTTCTATCGATCGTTCGATATCATCAGCATTTGTATTTCCAATGATCGTTCGTTCGCATCATCCTTTGTATTTCTATTGATCGTTCACTCACATCAGCATCTGTATTTTTAATGGATCGCCTGCTAACATCTGCATTTTTATTTCTATAGATTGACTGTTTGCATCAGAAACATCAGGCCATGATTTCTATTGATCATTCGCCTACATCAGCATCTGTATTTCTATGGACTACCTAATCACATCAGCATCTGAATTTCTATTGATCGCCTGCACAGATCAGCATTTGTTTTTCTATTGATCGTTCACTCACATCAGCATCTGCATTTTTTTTGGATCGCCTGCTAACATCAGCATTTTTATTTCTATAGATTGTCTGTTTGCATCGGAAACATCAGGCCTTGATTTCTATTGATCATTCCCTCACATCAACATCTGGATTTCTATGGACCGCCTGCTCACATCACTATTTGGATTCCTATTGATCACCTGCTCACATCAGCATTTTTATTTCTATAGATTGACTGTTTGCATCAGGAACATCAGGCCAGGATTTCTATTGATCATTCGCCTACATCAGCATCTGGATTTCTATGGACTACCTGCTCACATCTGTATTTAGATTCATATTGATCACCTGCTCACAACAGCATCTAGTTTTCTATTGATTGTTCACTCACATCAGCATCTGTATTTTTTATGATCACCTGCTAACATCAGCATTTTTATTTCCATATATTGACTGTTTGCATCAGAAACATCAGGCCTTGATTTCTATTGATCGTTCGCTCACCTGAGCATCTGGATTTCTATGGATTGCCTGCTCAGATCATCATTTGTATTTCTATTAATCGCCTGCTCAGATCAGCATTTGAATTTTTGTTGATCAGCTAATAACATCAGCATCTGAATTTCTATTGATCGCCTGCACAGATCAGCATTTGTTTTTCTATTGATCGTTCACTCACATCAGCATCTGCATTTTTTATGATCACCTGCTAACATCAGCATTTTTATTTCCATAGATTGACTGTTTGCATCAGAAACATCAGGCCTTGATTTCTATTGATCGTTCGCTCACCTGAGCATCTGGATTTCTATGGATTGCCTGCTCAGATCAACATTTGTATTTCTATTAATCGCCTGCTCAGATCAGCATTTGAATTTTTGTTGATCACCTAATCACATCAGCAGCTGAATTTCTATTGATCGCCTGCACAGATCAGCATTTGTCTTTCTATTGATCGTTCACTCACATCAGCATCTGCATTTTTTTTGGATCGCCTGCTAACATCAGCATTTTTATTTCTATAGATTGTCTGTTTGCATCGGAAACATCAGGCCTTGATTTCTATTGATCATTCCCTCACATCAACATCTGGATTTCTATGGACCGCCTGCTCACATCACTATTTGGATTCCTATTGATCACCTTCTCACATCAGCATTTTTATTTCTATAGATTGACTGTTTGCATCAGAAACATCAGGCCAGGATTTCTATTGATCATTCGCCTACATCAGCATCTGGATTTCTATGGACTACCTGCTCACATCAGCATTCGTATTTCTATTGATCGTTCGCTCGCATCAGCATTTGTATTTCTATTGATCGTTCGCTCGCATCAGCATTTGTATTTCTATTGATCGTTCGCTCGCATCAGCATTTGTATTTCTACTGATCGTTCGCTCGCTTCAGTATTTGTATTTCTATTGATCGTTCGCTCGCATCAGCATTTGTATTTCTATTGATCGTTCGCTCCCATCAGCTTTTTCATTTCTATTGATAGTTCGCTCGCATCAGAATTCGTATTTCTATCGATCGTTCGCTATCATCTGCATTTGTATTTCCAATGATCGTTCGTTCGCATCATCCTTTGTATTTCTATTGATCGTTCACTCACATCAGCATCTGTATTTTTAATGGATCGCCTGCTAACATCAGCATTTTTATTTCTATAGATTGACTGTTTGCATCAGAAACATCAGGCCATGATTTCTATTGATCATTCGCCTACATCAGCATCTGGATTTCTATGGACTACCTAATCACATCAGCATCTGAATTTCTATTGATCGCCTGCACAGATCAGCATTTGTTTTTCTATTGATCGTTCACTCACATCAGCATCTGCATTTTTTTTGGATCGCCTGCTAACATCAGCATTTTTATTTCTATAGATTGTCTGTTTGCATCGGAAACATCAGGCCTTGATTTCTATTGATCATTCCCTCACATCAACATCTGGATTTCTATGGACCGCCTGCTCACATCACTATTTGGATTCCTATTGATCACCTGCTCACATCAGCATTTTTATTTCTATAGATTGACTGTTTGCATCAGAAACATCAGGCCAGGATTTCTATTGATCATTCGCCTACATCAGCATCTGGATTTCTATGGACTACCTGCTCACATCTGTATTTAGATTCATATTGATCACCTGCTCACAACAGCATCTAGTTTTCTATTGATTGTTCACTCACATCAGCATCTGTATTTTTTATGATCACCTGCTAACATCAGCATTTTTATTTCCATATATTGACTGTTTGCATCAGAAACATCAGGCCTTGATTTCTATTGATCGTTCGCTCACCTGAGCATCTGGATTTCTATGGATTGCCTGCTCAGATCATCATTTGTATTTCTATTAATCGCCTGCTCAGATCAGCATTTGAATTTTTGTTGATCACCTAATCACATCAGCATCTGAATTTCTATTGATCGCCTGCACAGATCAGCATTTGTTTTTCTATTGATCGTTCACTCACATCAGCATCTGCATTTTTTATGATCACCTGCTAACATCAGCATTTTTATTTCCATAGATTGACTGTTTGCATCAGAAACATCAGGCCTTGATTTCTATTGATCGTTCGCTCACCTGAGCATCTGGATTTCTATGGATTGCCTGCTCAGATCAACATTTGTATTTCTATTAATCGCCTGCTCAGATCAGCATTTGAATTTTTGTTGATCACCTAATCGCATCAGCATCTGAATTTCTATTGATCGCCTGCACAGATCAGCATTTGTTTTTCTATTGATCGTTCACTCACATCAGCATCTGCATTTTTTTTGGATCGCCTGCTAACATCAGCATTTTTATTTCTATAGATTGTCTGTTTGCATCGGAAACATCAGGCCTTGATTTCTATCGATCATTCCCTCACATCAACATCTGGATTTCTATGGACCGCCTGCTCACATCACTATTTGGATTCCTATTGATCACCTGCTCACATCAGCATTTTTATTTCTATAGATTGACTGTTTGCATCAGAAACATCAGGCCAGGATTTCTATTGATCATTCGCCTACATCAGCATCTGGATTTCTATGGACTACCTGCTCACATCAGCATTCGTATTTCTATTGATCGTTCGCTCGCATCAGCATTTGTATTTCTATTGATCATTCGCTCACATCAGCATTTGTATTTCTATTGATCGTTCGCTCGCATCAGCATTTGTATTTCTACTGATCGTTCGCTCGCATCAGCATTTGTATTTCTATTGATCGTTCGCTCCCATCAGCTTTTTAATTTCTATTGATAGTTCGCTCGCATCAGAATTCGTATTTCTATCGATCGTTCGCTATCATCAGCATTTGTATTTCCAATGATCGTTCGTTCGCATCATCCTTTGTATTTCTATTGATCGTTCACTCACATCAGTCTCTGTATTTTTAATGGATCGCCTGCTAACATCAGCATTTTTATTTCTATAGATTGACTGTTTGCATCAGAAACATCAGGCCATGATTTCTATTGATCATTCGCCTACATCAGCATCTGGATTTCTATGGACTACCTGCTCACATCTGTATTTAGATTCCTATTGATCACCTGCTCACAACAGCATCTAGTTTTCTATTGATTTCTCACTCACATCAGCATCTGTATTTTTTATGATCACCTGCTAACATCAGCATTTTTATTTCCATATATTGACTGTTTGCATCAGAAACATCAGGCCTTGATTTCTATTGATCGTTCGCTCACCTGAGCATCTGGATTTCTATGGATTGCCTGCTCAGATCATCATTTGTATTTCTATTAATCGCCTGCTCAGATCAGCATTTGAATTTTTGTTGATCACCTAATCACATCAGCATCTGAATTTCTATTGATCGCCTGCACAGATCAGCATTTGTTTTTCTATTGATCGTTCACTCACATCAGCATCTGCATTTTTTATGATCACCTGCTAACATCAGCATTTTTATTTCCATAGATTGACTGTTTGCATCAGAAACATCAGGCCTTGATTTCTATTGATCGTTCGCTCACCTGAGCATCTGGATTTCTATGGATTGCCTGCTCAGATCAACATTTGTATTTCTATTAATCGCCTGCTCAGATCAGCATTTGAATTTATGTTGATCACCTAATCACATCAGCAACTGAATTTCTATTGATCGCCTGCACAGATCAGCATTTGTTTTTCTATTGATCGTTCACTCACATCAGCATCTGCATTTTTTTTGGATCGCCTGCTAACATCAGCATTTTTATTTCTATAGATTGTCTGTTTGCATCGGAAACATCAGGCCTTGATTTCTATTGATCATTCCCTCACATCAACATCTGGATTTCTATGGACCGCCTGCTCACATCACTATTTGGATTCCTATTGATCACCTGCTCACATCAGCATTTTTATTTCTATAGATTGACTGTTTGCATCAGAAACATCAGGCCAGGATTTCTATTGATCATTCGCCTACATCAGCATCTGGATTTCTATGGACTACCTGCTCACATCTGTATTTAGATTCATATTGATCACCTGCTCACAACAGCATCTAGTTTTCTATTGATTGTTCACTCACATCAGCATCTGTATTTTTTATGATCACCTGCTAACATCAGCATTTTTATTTCCATATATTGACTGTTTGCATCAGAAACATCAGGCCTTGATTTCTATTGATCGTTCGCTCACCTGAGCATCTGGATTTCTATGGATTGCCTGCTCAGATCATCATTTGTATTTCTATTAATCGCCTGCTCAGATCAGCATTTGAATTTTTGTTGATCACCTAATCACATCAGCATCTGAATTTCTATTGATCGCCTGCACAGATCAGCATTTGTTTTTCTATTGATCGTTCACTCACATCAGCATCTGCATTTTTTATGATCACCTGCTAACATCAGCATTTTTATTTCCATAGATTGACTGTTTGCATCAGAAACATCAGGCCTTGATTTCTATTGATCGTTCGCTCACCTGAGCATCTGGATTTCTATGGATTGCCTGCTCAGATCAACATTTGTATTTCTATTAATCGCCTGCTCAGATCAGCATTTGAATTTTTGTTGATCACCTAATCGCATCAGCATCTGAATTTCTATTGATCGCCTGCACAGATCAGCATTTGTTTTTCTATTGATCGTTCACTCACATCAGCATCTGCATTTTTTTTGGATCGCCTGCTAACATCAGCATTTTTATTTCTATAGATTGTCTGTTTGCATCGGAAACATCAGGCCTTGATTTCTATTGATCATTCCCTCACATCAACATCTGGATTTCTATGGACCGCCTGCTCACATCACTATTTGAATTCCTATTGATCACCTGCTCACATCAGCATTTTTATTTCTATAGATTGACTGTTTGCATCAGAAACAACAGGCCAGGATTTCTATTGATCATTCACCTACATCAGCATCTGGATTTCTATGGACTACCTGCTCACATCAGCATTCGTATTTCTATTGATCGTTCGCTCGCATCAGCATTTGTATTTCTATTGATCATTCGCTCACATCAGCATTTGTATTTCTATTGATCGTTCGCTCGCATCAGCATTTGTATTTCTACTGATCGTTCGCTCGCATCAGCATTTGTATTTCTATTGATCGTTCGCTCCCATCAGCTTTTTCATTTCTATTGATAGTTCGCTCGCATCAGAATTCGTATTTCTATCGATCGTTCGCTATCATCAGCATTTGTATTTCCAATGATCGTTCGTTCGCATCATCCTTTGTATTTCTATTGATCGTTCACTCACATCAGTCTCTGTATTTTTAATGGATCGCCTGCTAACATCAGCATTTTTATTTCTATAGATTGACTGTTTGCATCAGAAACATCAGGCCATGATTTCTATTGATCATTCGCCTACATCAGCATCTGGATTTCTATGGACTACCTGCTCACATCTGTATTTAGATTCCTATTGATCACCTGCTCACAACAGCATCTAGTTTTCTATTGATTTCTCACTCACATCAGCATCTGTATTTTTTATGATCACCTGCTAACATCAGCATTTTTATTTCCATATATTGACTGTTTGCATCAGAAACATCAGGCCTTGATTTCTATTGATCGTTCGCTCACCTGAGCATCTGGATTTCTATGGATTGCCTGCTCAGATCATCATTTGTATTTCTATTAATCGCCTGCTCAGATCAGCATTTGAATTTTTGTTGATCACCTAATCACATCAGCATCTGAATTTCTATTGATCGCCTGCACAGATCAGCATTTGTTTTTCTATTGATCGTTCACTCACATCAGCATCTGCATTTTTTATGATCACCTGCTAACATCAGCATTTTTATTTCCATAGATTGACTGTTTGCATCAGAAACATCAGGCCTTGATTTCTATTGATCGTTCGCTCACCTGAGCATCTGGATTTCTATGGATTGCCTGCTCAGATCAACATTTGTATTTCTATTAATCGCCTGCTCAGATCAGCATTTGAATTTTTGTTGATCACCTAATCACATCAGCAACTGAATTTCTATTGATCGCCTGCACAGATCAGCATTTGTTTTTCTATTGATCGTTCACTCACATCAGCATCTGCATTTTTTTTGGATCGCCTGCTAACATCAGCATTTTTATTTCTATAGATTGTCTGTTTGCATCGGAAACATCAGGCCTTGATTTCTATTGATCATTCCCTCACATCAACATCTGGATTTCTATGGACCGCCTGCTCACATCACTATTTGGATTCCTATTGATCACCTGCTCACATCAGCATTTTTATTTCTATAGATTGACTGTTTGCATCAGAAACATCAGGCCAGGATTTCTATTGATCATTCGCCTACATCAGCATCTGGATTTCTATGGACTACCTGCTCACATCAGCATTCGTATTTCTATTGATCGTTCGCTCGCATCAGCATTTGTATTTCTATTGATCGTTCGCTCGCATCAGCATTTGTATTTCTATTGATCGTTCGCTCGCATCAGCATTTGTATTTCTACTGATCGTTCGCTCGCATCAGCATTTGTATTTCTATTGATCGTTCGCTCCCATCAGCTTTTTCATTTCTATTGATAGTTCGCTCGCATCAGAATTCGTATTTCTATCGATCGTTCGCTATCATCAGCATTTGTATTTCCAATGATCGTTCGTTCGCATCATCCTTTGTATTTCTATTGATCGTTCACTCACATCAGCATCTGTATTTTTTATGATCACCTGCTAACATCAGCATTTTTATTTCTATAGATTGACTGTTTGCATCAGAAACATCAGGCCTTGATTTCTATTGATCGTTCGCTCACCTGAGCATCTGGATTTCTATGGATTGCCTGCTCAGATCAACATTTGTATTTCTATTAATCGCCTGCTCAGATCAGCATTTGAATTTTTGTTGATCACCTAATCAAATCAGCATCTGAATTTCTATTGATCGCCTGCACAGATCAGCATTTGTTTTTCTATTGATCGTTCACTCACATCAGCATCTGCATTTTTTTTGGATCGCCTGCTAACATCAGCATTTTTATTTCTATAGATTGTCTGTTTGCATCGGAAACATCAGGCCTTGATTTCTATTGATCATTCCCTCACATCAACATCTTGATTTCTATGGACCGCCTGCTCACATCACTATTTGGATTCCTATTGATCACCTGCTCACATCAGCATTTTTATTTCTATAGATTGACTGTTTGCATCAGAAACATCAGGCCTTGATTTCTATTGATCGTTCGCTCACCTGAGCATCTGGATTTCTATGGATTGCCTGCTCAGATCAACATTTGTATTTCTATTAATCGCCTGCTCAGATCAGCATTTGAATTTTTGTTGATCACCTAATCACATCAGCATCTGAATTTCTATTGATCGCCTGCACAGATCAGCATTTGTTTTTCTATTGATCGTTCACTCACATCAGCATCTGCATTTTTTTTGGATCGCCTGCTAACATCAGCATTTTTATTTCTATAGATTGTCTGTTTGCATCGGAAACATCAGGCCTTGATTTCTATTGATCATTCCCTCACATCAACATCTGGATTTCTATGGACCGCCTGCTCACATCACTATTTGGATTCCTATTGATCACCTGCTCACATCAGCATTTTTATTTCTATAGATTGTCTGTTTGCATCAGAAACATCAGGCCAGGATTTCTATTGATCATTCGCCTACATCAGCATCTGGATTTCTATGGACTACCTGCTCACATCTGTATTTAGATTCATATTGATCACCTGCTCACATCAGCATCTGAATTTCTATTGATCGCCTGCACAGATCAGCATTTGTTTTTCTATTGATCGTTCACTCACATCAGCATCTGCATTTTTTATGATCACCTGCTAACATCAGCATTTTTATTTCCATAGATTGACTGTTTGCATCAGAAACATCAGGCCTTGATTTCTATTGATCGTTCGCTCACCTGAGCATCTGGATTTCTATGGATTGCCTGCTCAGATCAACATTTGTATTTCTATTAATCGCCTGCTCAGATCAGCATTTGAATTTTTGTTGATCACCTAATCACATCAGCATCTGAATTTCTATTGATCGCCTGCACAGATCAGCATTTGTTTTTCTGTTGAGCGTTCACTCACATCAGCATCTGTATTTTTTTTGGATCGCCTGCTAACATCAGCATTTTTATTTCTATAGATTGTCTGTTTGCATCGGAAACATCAGGCCTTGATTTCTATTGATCATTCCCTCACATCAACATCTGGATTTCTATGGACCGCCTGCTCACATCACTATTTGGATTCCTATTGATCACCTGCTCACATCAGCATTTTTATTTCTATAGATTGACTGTTTGCATCAGAAACATCAGGCCAGGATTTCTATTGATCATTCGCCTACATCAGCATCTGGATTTCTATGGACTACCTGCTCACATCAGCATTCGTATTTCTATTGATCGTTCGCTCGCATCAGCATTTGTATTTCTATTGATCGTTCGCTCGCATCAGCATTTGTATTTCTATTGATCGTTCGCTCGCATCAGCATTTGTATTTCTACTGATCGTTCGCTCGCTTCAGCATTTGTATTTCTATTGATCGTTCGCTCGCATCAGCATTTGTATTTCTATTGATCGTTCGCTCCCATCAGCTTTTTCATTTCTATTGATAGTTCGCTCGCATCAGAATTCGTATTTCTATCGATCGTTCGCTATCATCAGCATTTGTATTTCCAATGATCGTTCGTTCGCATCATCCTTTGTATTTCTATTGATCGTTCACTCACATCAGCATCTGTATTTTTAATGGATCGCCTGCTAACATCAGCATTTTTATTTCTATAGATTGTCTGTTTGCATCGGAAACATCAGGCCTTGATTTCTATTGATCATTCCCTCACATCAACATCTGGATTTCTATGGACCGCCTGCTCACATCACTATTTGGATTCCTATTGATCACCTGCTCACATCAGCATTTTTATTTCTATAGATTGACTGTTTGCATCAGAAACATCAGGCCAGGATTTCTATTGATCATTCGCCTACATCAGCATCTGGATTTCTATGGACTACCTGCTCACATCTGTATTTAGATTCATATTGATCACCTGCTCACAACAGCATCTAGTTTTCTATTGATTGTTCACTCACATCAGCATCTGTATTTTTTATGATGACCTGCTAACATCAGCATTTTTATTTCCATATATTGACTGTTTGCATCAGAAACATCAGGCCTTGATTTCTATTGATCGTTCGCTCACCTGAGCATCTGGATTTCTATGGATTGCCTGCTCAGATCATTATTTGTATTTCTATTAATCGCCTGCTCAGATCAGCATTTGAATTTTTGTTGATCACCTAATCACATCAGCATCTGAATTTCTATTGATCGCCTGCACAAATCAGCATTTGTTTTTCTATTGATCGTTCACTCACATCAGCATCTGCATTTTTTATGATCACCTGCTAACATCAGCATTTTTATTTCCACAGATTGACTGTTTGCATCAGAAACATCAGGCCTTGATTTCTATTGATCGTTCGCTCACCTGAGCATCTGGATTTCTATGGATTGCCTGCTCAGATCAACATTTGTATTTCTATTAATCGCCTGCTCAGATCAGCATTTGAATTTTTGTTGATCACCTAATCACATCAGCATCTGAATTTCTATTGATCGCCTGCACAGATCAGCTTTTGGATTTGTGTGGATTGCCTTTTCTCATCAGCATTTGTATTTCAAAAAAATTAAGCTAAGGCACTGTGTGAATAGTCAAAATTTCTCCTCAGATTGCTGAAAATAATTTAACTTCAGCCACAGTTATAGTGTAGAAAAGGCCTCAAAGATAATCTTGTTGTTAAATAGCGCTTTTCTATCTTATTAGCTGTTTAATGACCCATTCAGTGCTGTATTCCTATTGGTTGCGCCGTCCCATCTGTGCACTGAGTCTGTTAACATACAGTGCAGTGTTGAACTCTTTCAGATGTGTTCAGCAGCTCGTCATGTATTTGAGTTTATTTAAACACGGTTGTCGCAAGTGGACTGAGCGTGAATGCCAATATAAGTATCTCATTTACTGTTGTGTTTGCTATTTGTTATGTATTTTAATAGTTTCGGTTGTTTAAAGGTAAAGGATAATTGTTGCTGTCGCTGTTAAATGAGCTTCGAAACTCCGTGAACGAACATACGGAAGTGTGTTTTCACGATAAAAGCACTGTGAATGGATAACCGGAAGTTATGTGATGTTAGCGTTAGTCTAGCTTAACAGCGATAAATGAACTATCGGGGCTGCCGATTGACTCAGGGTGAGGGAGATTGAAGTCTCAGCGGCACAAAAACACAAGGGATGGAAACTAAGGAAGCATTCTGTACCTAGCAACGGTTGCTATGCTGCAGTTGCTGCTTGGCGTGTTCATGACGTGGCGTGACATCATACGCACCCTTTCACACATTGTACTTTGATTTAGAAGGCATATAAAACTCAACTATCAGTACGTATATGAACAAATCAGCAGATTCGTTCCCAAAGCAGAAGTTTTTTTCTGTCCCAGGCAAAGAGATACATCACAACAGACTTAAACTATGGAGTGATGGCTCGCTACATTTTTTGTTGATCACCTAATCACATCAGCATCTGAATGTCTATTGATCGCCTGCACAGATCAGCATTTGTTTTTCTATTGATCGTTCACTCACATCAGCATTTGTATTTTTTTGGATCACCTGCTCCCATCAGCATTTGGATTTCTATTGATCGTTGGCTCACATCAGGCCTCGATTTATATTGATCGCCTTCTCAGATCAGCATCTGGATTTCTATGGATCGCCTGCTCACATCAGCATTTGTATTTCTATGGATCACCTGCTCACATTAGCATCTGGATTTCTGTGGATTGCATCCTCCGATCAGCATTTGGATTTGTGTGGATTGCCTTTTCTCATCAGCATTTGTATTTCAAAAAAATTAAGCTAAGGCACTGTGTGAATAGTCAAAATTTCTCTTCAGATTGCTGAAAACAATTTAACTTCAGCCACAGTTATAGTGTAGAAAAGGCCTCAAAGATAATCTTGTTGCGCTTTTCTATTTTATTAGCTGTTTAATGACCCATTCAGTGCTGTATTCCTATTCGTTGCGCCGTCCCATCTGTGCACTGAGTCTGTTAACATACAGTGCAGTGTTGAACTCTTTCAGAGGTGTTCAGCAGCTCGTCACGTATTTGAGTTAAAGTATTAGTACACGGTTGTCGCAAGTGGACTGAGCGTGAATGCCAATATAAGTATCTCATTTACTGTTGTGTTTGCTATTTGTTACGTATTTTAATAGTTTCGGTTGTTTAAAGGTAAAGGATAATTGTTGCTGTCGCTGTTAAATGAGCTTCGAAACTCCGTGAACGAACATACCGGAAGTGTGTTTTCACGATAAAAGCACTGTGATTGGATAACCGGAAGTTATGTGATGTTAGCGTTAGCCATGCTTAACAGCGATAAATGAACTATCGGGGCTGCCGATTGACTCAGGGTGAGGGAGATTGAAGTCTCAGCGGCACAAAAACACAAGGTATGGAAACTAAGGAAGCATTCTGTACCTAGCAACGGTTGCTATTCCGCAGTTGCTGCTTGGCGTGTTCATGACGTGGCGTGACGTCATACGCACCCTTTCACACATTGTACTTTGATTTAGAAGGCATATAAAACTCAACTATCAGTACGTATATGAACAAATCAGCAGATTCGTTCCCAAAGCAGAAGTTTTTTTTTTGTCCCAGGCAAAGAGACACATCACAACAGATTTAAACTATGGAGTGATGGCTCGCTACATTTTTTGTTGATCACCTAATCACATCAGCATCTGAATGTCTATTGATCGCCTGCACAGATCAGCATTTGTTTTTCTATTGATCGTTCACTCACATCAGCATCTGTATTTTTTATGATCACCTGCTAACATCAGCATTTTTATTTCTATAGATTCACTGTTTGCATCAGAAACATCAGGCCTTGATTTCTATTGATCATTCCCTCACATCAACATCTGGATTTCTATGGACCGCCTGCTCACATCACTATTTGGATTCCTATTGATCACCTGCTCACATCAGCTGTTGTATTTCTATTGATCGTTCGCTGGCATCAGCATTTGTATTTCTATTGATCACCTGCTCACATCAGCAATTTTATTTTTATTGATCGTCACTCACATCAGCATTTGTATTTTTATGGATCACCTGCTCGCATCAGCATTTGGATTTCTATTGATCGTTTGCTCACATCAGGCCTCGATTTCTATTGATCACCTGCTCACATCAGCATTTTTATTTCTATAGATTGACTGTTTGCATCAGAAACATCAGGCCAGGATTTCTATTGATCATTCGCCTACATCAGCATCTGGATTTCTATGGACTACCTGCTCACATCAGCATTCGTATTTCTATTGATCGTTCGCTCGCATCAGCATTTGTATTTCTATTGATCGTTCGCTCGCATCAGCATTTGTATTTCTATTGATCGTTCGCTCGCATCAGCATTTGTATTTCTACTGATCGTTCGCTCGCTTCAGCATTTGTATTTCTATTGATCGTTCGCTCGCATCAGCATTTGTATTTCTATTGATCGTTCGCTCCCATCAGCTTTTTCATTTCTATTGATAGTTCGCTCGCATCAGAATTCGTATTTCTATCGATCGTTCGCTATCATCAGCATTTGTATTTCCAATGATCGTTCATTCGCATCATCCTTTGTATTTCTATTGATCGTTCACTCACATCAGCATCTGTATTTTTAATGGATCGCCTGCTAACATCAGCATTTTTATTTCTATAGATTGACTGTTTGCATCAGAAACATCAGGCCATGATTTCTATTGATCATTCGCCTACATCAGCATCTGGATTTCTATGGACTACCTGCTCACATCTGTATTTAGATTCCTATTGATCACCTGCTCACAACAGCATCTAGTTTTCTATTGATTGTTCACTCACATCAGCATCTATATTTTTTATGATCACCTGCTAACATCAGCATTTTTATTTCCATATATTGACTGTTTGCATCAGAAACATCAGGCCTTGATTTCTATTGATCGTTCGCTCACCTGAGCATCTGGATTTCTATGGATTGCCTGCTCAGATCATCATATGTATTTCTATTAATCGCCTGCTCAGATCAGCATTTGAATTTTTGTTGATCACCTAATCACATCAGCATCTGAATTTCTATTGATCGCCTGCACAGATCAGCATTTGTTTTTCTATTGATCGTTCACTCACATCAGCATCTGCATTTTTTTTGGATCGCCTGCTAACATCAGCATTTTTATTTCTATAGATTGTCTGTTTGCATCGGAAACATCAGGCCTTGATTTCTATTGATCATTCCCTCACATCAACATCTGGATTTCTATGGACCGCCTGCTCACATCACTATTTGGATTCCTATTGATCACCTGCTCACATCAGCATTTTTATTTCTATAGATTGACTGTTTGCATCAGAAACATCAGGCCAGGATTTCTATTGATCATTCGCCTACATCAGCATCTGGATTTCTATGGACTACCTGCGCACATCTGTATTTAGATTTATATTGATCACCTGCTCACAACAGCATCTAGTTTTCTATTGATTGTTCACTCACATCAGCATCTGTATTTTTTATGATCACCTGCTAACATCAGCATTTTTATTTCCATATATTGACTGTTTGCATCAGAAACATCAGGCCTTGATTTCTATTGATCGTTCGCTCACCTGAGCATCTGGATTTCTATGGATTGCCTGCTCAGATCATCATTTGTATTTCTATTAATCGCCTGCTCAGATCAGCATTTGAATTTTTGTTGATCACCTAATCACATCAGCATCTGAATTTCTATTGATCGCCTGCACAGATCAGCATTTGTTTTTCTATTGATCGTTCACTCACATCAGCATCTGCATTTTTTTGGATCGCCTGCTAACATCAGCATTTTTATTTCTATAGATTGTCTGTTTGCATCGGAAACATCAGGCCTTGATTTCTATTGATCATTCCCTCACATCAACATCTGGATTTCTATGGACCGCCTGCTCACATCACCATTTGGATTCCTATTGATCACCTGCTCACATCAGCATTTTTATTTCTATAGATTGACTGTTTGCATCAGAAACATCAGGCCAGGATTTCTATTGATCATTCGCCTACATCAGCATCTGGATTTCTATGGACTACCTGCTCACATCAGCATTCGTATTTCTATTGATCGTTCGCTCGCATCAGCATTTGTATTTCTATTGATCGTTCGCTCGCATCAGCATTTGTATTTCTATTGATCGTTCGCTCGCATCAGCATTTGTATTTCTACTGATCGTTCGCTCGCTTCAGCATTTGTATTTCTATTGATCGTTCGCTCGCATCAGCATTTGTATTTCTATTGATCGTTCGCTCCCATCAGCTTTTTCATTTCTATTGATAGTTCGCTCGCATCAGAATTCGTATTTCTATCGATCGTTCGCTATCATCAGCATTTGTATTTCCAATGATCGTTCGTTCGCATCATCCTTTGTATTTCTATTGATCGTTCACTCACATCAGCATCTGTATTTTTAATGGATCGCCTGCTAACATCAGCATTTTTATTTCTATAGATTGACTGTTTGCATCAGAAACATCAGGCCATGATTTCTATTGATCATTCGCCTACATCAGCATCTGGATTTCTATGGACTACCTGCTCACATCTGTATTTAGATTCCTATTGATCACCTGCTCACAACAGCATCTAGTTTTCTATTGATTGTTCACTCACATCAGCATCTGTATTTTTTATGATCACCTGCTAACATCAGCATTTTTATTTCCATATATTGACTGTTTGCATCAGAAACATCAGGCCTTGATTTCTATTGATCGTTCGCTCACCTGAGCATCTGGATTTCTATGGATTGCCTGCTCAGATCATCATATGTATTTCTATTAATCGCCTGCTCAGATCAGCATTTGAATTTTTGTTGATCACCTAATCACATCAGCATCTGAATTTCTATTGATCGCCTGCACAGATCAGCATTTGTTTTTCTATTGATCGTTCACTCACATCAGCATCTGCATTTTTTATGATCACCTGCTAACATCAGCATTTTTATTTCCATAGATTGACTGTTTGCATCAGAAACATCAGGCCTTGATTTCTATTGATCGTTCGCTCACCCGAGCATCTGGATTTCTATGGATTGCCTGCTCAGATCAACATTTGTATTTCTATTAATCGCCTGCTCAGATCAGCATTTCATTTTTTGTTGATCACCTAATCACATCAGCATCTGAATTTCTATTGATCGCCTGCACAGATCAGCATTTGTTTTTCTATTGATCGTTCACCCACATCAGCATCTGCATTTTTTTTGGATCGCCTGCTAACATCAGCATTTTTATTTCTATAGATTGTCTGTTTGCATCGGAAACATCAGGCCTTGATTTCTATTGATCATTCCCTCACATCAACATCTGGATTTCTATGGACCGCCTGCTCACATCACTATTTGGATTCCTATTGATCACTTGCTCACATCAGCATTTTTATTTCTATAGATTGACTGTTTGCATCAGAAACATCAGGCCAGGATAACTATTGATCATTCGCCTACATCAGCATCTGGATTTCTATGGACTACCTGCTCACATCAGCATTCGTATTTCTATTGATCGTTCGCTAGCATCAGCATTTGTATTTCTATTGATCGTTCGCTCGCATCAGCATTTGTATTTCTATTGATCGTTCGCTCGCATCAGCATTTGTATTTCTACTGATCGTTCGCTCGCTTCAGCATTTGTATTTCTATTGATCGTTCGCTCGCATCAGCATTTGTATTTCTATTGATCGTTCGCTTCCATCAGCTTTTTCATTTCTATTGATAGTTCGCTCGCATCAGAATTCGTATTTCTATCGATCGTTCGCTATCATCAGCATTTGTATTTCCAATGATCGTTCGTTCGCATCATCCTTTGTATTTCTATTGATCGTTCACTCACATCAGCATCTGTATTTTTAATGGATCGCCTGCTAACATCAGCATTTTTATTTCTATAGATTGACTGTTTGCATCAGAAACATCAGGCCATGATTTCTATTGATCATTCGCCTACATCAGCATCTGGATTTCTATGGACTACCTGCTCACATCTGTATTTAGATTCCTATTGATCACCTGCTCACAACAGCATCTAGTTTTCTATTGATTGTTCACTCACATCAGCATCTGTATTTTTTATGATCACCTGCTAACATCAGCATTTTTATTTCCATATATTGACTGTTTGCATCAGAAACATCAGGCCTTGATTTCTATTGATTGTTCGCTCACCTGAGCATCTGGATTTCTATGGATTGCCTGCTCAGATCATCATTTGTATTTCTATTAATCGCCTGCTCAGATCAGCATTTGAATTTTTGTTGATCACCTAATCACATCAGCATCTGAATTTCTATTGATCGCCTGCACAGATCAGCATTTGTTTTTCTATTGATCGTTCACTCACATCAGCATCTGCATTTTTTATGATCACCTGCTAACATCAGTATTTTTATTTCCATAGATTGACTGTTTGCATCAGAAACATCAGGCCTTGATTTCTATTGATCGTTCGCTCACCTGAGCATCTGGATTTCTATGGATTGCCTGCTCAGATCAACATTTGTATTTCTATTAATCGCCTGCTCAGATCAGCATTTCAATTTTTGTTGATCACCTAATCACATCAGCATCTGAATTTCTATTGATCGCCTGCACAGATCAGCATTTGTTTTTCTATTGATCGTTCACTCACATCAGCATCTGCATTTTTTTTGGATCGCCTGCTAACATCAGCATTTTTATTTCTATAGATTGTCTGTTTGCATCGGAAACATCAGGCCTTGATTTCTATTGATCATTCCCTCACATCAACATCTGGATTTCTATGGACCGCCTGCTCACATCACTATTTGGATTCCTATTGATCACCTGCTCACATCAGCATTTTTATTTCTATAGATTGACTGTTTGCATCAGAAATATCAGGCCAGGATTTCTATTGATCATTCGCCTACATCAGCATCTGGATTTCTATGGACTACCTGCTCACATCAGCATTTGTATTTCTATTGATCGTTCGCTCGCATCAGCATTTGTATTTCTATTGATCGTTCGCTCGCATCAGCATTTGTATTTCTATTGATCGTTCGCTCGCATCAGCATTTGTATTTCTACTGATCGTTCGCTCGCCTCAGCATTTGTATTTCTATTGATCTTTCTCTCGCATCAGCATTTGTATTTCTACTGATCGTTCGCTCGCTTCAGCATTTGTATTTCTATTGATCGTTCGCTCGCATCAGCATTTGTATTTCTATTGATCGTTCGCTCCCATCAGCTTTTTCATTTCTATTGATAGTTCGCTCGCATCAGAATTCGTATTTCTATCGATCGTTCGCTATCATCAGCATTTGTATTTCCAATGATCGTTCGTTCGCATCATCCTTTGTATTTCTATTGATCGTTCACTCACATCAGTATCTGTATTTTTTATGGATCGCCTGCTAACATCAGCATTTTTATTTCTATAGATTTACTGTTTGCATCAGAAACATCAGGCATTGATTTCTATTGATCATTCGCCCACATCAGCATCTGGATTTCTATGGACACCTGCTCACATCTGTATTTGGATTCCTATTGATCACCTGCTCACAACAGCATCTTGATTTCTATTGATCGTTCACTCACATCAGCATCTGTATTTTTTATGGATCACCTACTAACATCAGCATTTTTATTTCTATAGATTGACTGTTTGCATCAGAAACATCAGGCCAGGATTTCTATTGATCATTCGCCTACATCAGCATCTGGATATGTATGGACTACCTGCTCACATCTGTATTTGGATTCCTATTGATCACCTGCTCACAACAGCATCTCGTTTTCTATTGATCGTTCACTCACATCAGCATCTGTATTTTTTATGATCACCTGCTAACATCAGCATTTGTATTTCTATAGATTCACTGTTTGCATCAGAAACATCAGGCCTTGATTTCTATTGATCGTTCGCTCACATCAGCATTTGTATTTCTATGGATCACATTTTCAGATCAGCATTTGTATTTCTATTGATCACCTCCTCAGATCAGCATTTGTATTTCTATGGATCACCTGCTCACATTAGCATCTGGATTTCTGTGGATTGCATCCTCCGATCAGCATTTGTATTTGTGTGGATTGCCTTTTCTCATCAGCATTTGTATTTCAAAAAAATTAAGCTAAGGCACTGTGTGAATAGTCAAAATTTCTCCTCAGATTGCTGAAAATAATTTAACTTCAGCCACAGTTATAGTGTAGAAAAGGCCTCAAAGATAATCTTGTTGTTAAATAGCGCTTTTCTATTTTATTAGCTGTTTAATGACCCATTCAGTGCTGTATTCCTATTGGTTGCGCCGTCCCATCTGTGCACTGAGTCTGTTAACATACAGTGCAGTGTTGAACTCTTTCAGATGTGTTCAGCAGCTCGTCATGTATTTGAGTTTATTTAAACACGGTTGTCGCAAGTGGACTGAGCGTGAATGCCAATATAAGTATCTCGTTTACTGTTGTGTTTGCTATTTGTTATGTATTTTAATAGTTTCGGTTGTTTAAAGGTAAAGGATAATTGTTGCTGTCGCTGTTAATTGAGCTTCGAAACTCCGTGAACGAACATACCGGAAGTGTGTTTTCACGATAAAAGCACTGTGAATGGATAACCGGAAGTTATGTGATGTTAGCGTTAGCCTAGCTTAACAGCGATAAATGAACTATCGGGGCTGCCGATTGACTCAGGGTGAGGGAGATTGAAGTCTCAGCGGCACAAAAACACAAGGGATAGAAACTAAGGAAGCATTCTGTACCTAGCAACGGTTGCTATGCTGCAGTTGCTGCTTGGCGTGTTCATGACGTGGCGTGACGTCATACGCACCCTTTCACACATTGTACTTTGATTTAGAAGGCATATAAAACTCAACTATCAGTACGTATATGAACAAATCAGCAAATTCGTTCCCAAAGCAGAAGTTTTTTTTCTGTCCCAGGCAAAGACACACATCACAACAGACTTAAACTATGGAGTGATGGCTCGCTACATTTTTTGTTGATCACCTAATCACATCAGCATCTGAATGTCTATTGATCGCCTGCACAAATCAGCATTTGTTTTTCTATTGATCGTTCACTCACATCAGCATTTGTATTTTTTTGGATCACCTGCTCCAATCAGCATTTGGATTTCTATTGATCGTTGGCTCACATCAGGCCTCGATTTATATTGATCGCCTTCTCAGATCAGCATCTGGATTTCTATGGATCGCCTGCTCACATCAGCATTTGTATTTCTATGGATCACCTGCTCACATTAGCATCTGGATTTCTGTGGATTGCATCCTCCGATCAGCATTTGGATTTGTGTGGATTGCCTTTTCTCATCAGCATTTGTATTTCAAAAAAATTAAGCTAAGGCACTGTGTGAATAGTCAAAATTTCTCTTCAGATTGCTGAAAACAATTTAACTTCAGCCACAGTTATAGTGTAGAAAAGGCCTCAAAGATAATCTTGTTGCGCTTTTCTATTTTATTAGCTGTTTAATGACCCATTCAGTGCTGTATTCCTATTCGTTGCGCCGTCCCATCTGTGCACTGAGTCTGTTAACATACAGTGCAGTGTTGAACCCTTTCAGAGGTGTTCCGCAGCTCGTCACGTATTTGAGTTAAAGTATTAGTTAAACACGGTTGTCGCAAGTGGACTGAGCGTGAATGCCAATATAAGTATCTCATTTACTGTTGTGTTTGCTATTTGTTATGTATTTTAATAGTTTCGGTTGTTTAAAGGTAAAGGATAATTGTTGCTGTCGCTGTTAATTGAGCTTCGAAACTCCGTGAACGAACATACCGGAAGTGTGTTTTCACGATAAAAGCACTGTGAATGGATAACCGGAAGTTATGTGATGTTAGCGTTAGCCTAGCTTAACAGCGATAAATGAACTATCGGGGCTGCCGATTGACTCAGGGTGAGGGAGATTGAAGTCTCAGCGGCACAAAAACACAAGGGATGGAAACTAAGGAAGCATTCTGTACCTAGCAACGGTTGCTATGCTGCAGTTGCTGCTTGGCGTGTTCATGACGTGGCGTGACGTCATACGCACCCTTTCACACATTGTACTTTGATTTAGAAGGCATATAAAACTCAACTATCAGTACGTATATGAACAAATCAGCAGATTCGTTCCCAAAGCAGAAGTTTTTTTTCTGTCCCAGGCAAAGAGACACATCACAACAGACTTAAACTATGGAGTGATGGCTCGCTATATTTTTTGTTGATCACCTAATCACATCAGCATCTGAATGTCTATTGATCGCCTGCACAGATCAGCATTTGTTTTTCTATTGATCGTTCACTCACATCAGCATTTGTATTTTTTTGGATCACCTGCTCCCATCAGCATTTGGATTTCTATTGATCGTTGGCTCACATCAGGCCTCGATTTATATTGATCGCCTTCTCAGATCAGCATCTGGATTTCTATGGATCGCCTGCTCACATCAGCATTTGTATTTCTATGGATCACCTGCTCACATTAGCATCTGGATTTCTGTGGATTGCATCCTCCGATCAGCATTTGGATTTGTGTGGATTGCCTTTTCTCATCAGCATTTGTATTTCAAAAAAATTAAGCTAAGGCACTGTGTGAATAGTCAAAATTTCTCTTCAGATTGCTGAAAACAATTTAACTTCAGCCACAGTTATAGTGTAGAAAAGGCCTCAAAGATAATCTTGTTGCGCTTTTCAATTTTATTCGCTGTTTAATGACCCATTCAGTGCTGTATTCCTATTGGTTGCGCCGTCCCATCTGTGCACTGAGTCTGTTAACATACAGTGCAGTGTTGAACTCTTTCAGAGGTGTTCCGCAGCTCGTCACGTATTTGAGTTAAAGTATTAGTTAAACACGGTTGTCGCAAGTGGACTGAGCGTGAATGCCAATATAAGTATCTCATTTACTGTTGTGTTTGCTATTTGTTATGTATTTTAATAGTTTCGGTTGTTTAAAGGTAAAGGATAATTGTTGCTGTCGCTGTTAATTGAGCTTCGAAACTCCGTGAACGAACATACCGGAAGTGTGTTTTCATGATAAAAGCACTGTGAATGGATAACCGGAAGTTATGTGATGTTAGCGTTAGCCTAGCTTAACAGCGATAAATGAACTATCGGGGCTGCCGATTGACTCAGGGTGAGGGAGATTGAAGTCTCAGCGGCACAAAAACACAAGGGATGGAAACTAAGGAAGCATTCTGTACCTAGCAACGGTTGCTATGCTGCAGTTGCTGCTTGGCGTGTTCATGACGTGGCGTGACGTCATACGCACCCTTTCACACATTGTACTTTGATTTAGAAGGCATATAAAACTCAACTATCAGTACGTATATGAGCAAATCAGCAGATTCGTTCCCAAAGCAGAAGTTTTTTTTCTGTCCCAGGCAAAGAGACACATCACAACAGACTTAAACTATGGAGTGATGGCTCGCTATATTTTTTGTTGATCACCTAATCACATCAGCATCTGAATGTCTATTGATCGCCTGCACAGATCAGCATTTGTTTTTCTATTGATCGTTCACTCACATCAGCATTTGTATTTTTTTGGATCACCTGCTCCCATCAGCATTTGGATTTCTATTGATCGTTGGCTCACATCAGGCCTCGATTTATATTGATCGCCTTCTCAGATCAGCATCTGGATTTCTATGGATCGCCTGCTCACATCAGCATTTGTATTTCTATGGATCACCTGCTCACATTAGCATCTGGATTTCTGTGGATTGCATCCTCCGATCAGCATTTGGATTTGTGTGGATTGCCTTTTCTCATCAGCATTTGTATTTCAAAAAAATTAAGCTAAGGCACTGTGTGAATAGTCAAAATTTCTCTTCAGATTGCTGAAAACAATTTAACTTCAGCCACAGTTATAGTGTAGAAAAGGCCTCAAAGATAATCTTGTTGCGCTTTTCTATTTTATTAGCTGTTTAATGACCCATTCAGTGCTGTATTCCTATTCGTTGCGCCGTCCCATCTGTGCACTGAGTCTGTAAACATACAGTGCAGTGTTGAACTCTTTCAGAGGTGTTCCGCAGCTCGTCACGTATTTGAGTTAAAGTATTAGTTAAACACGGTTGTCGCAAGTGGACTGAGCGTGAATGCCAATATAAGTATCTCATTTACTGTTGTGTTTGCTATTTGTTATGTATTTTAATAGTTTCGGTTGTTTAAAGGTAAAGGATAATTGTTGCTGTCGCTGTTAATTGAGCTTCGGAACTCCGAGAACGAACATACCGGAAGTGTGTTTTCACGATAAAGGCACTGTGATTCGATAACCGGAAGTTATGTGATGTTAGCGTTAGCCTAGCTTAACAGCGATAAATGAACTATCGGGGCTGCCGATTGACTCAGGGTGAGGGAGATTGAAGTCTCAGCGGCACAAAAACACAAGGTATGGAAACTAAGGAAGCATTCTGTACCTAGCAACGGTTGCTATTCCGCAGTTGCTGCTTGGCGTGTTCCTGACGTGGCGTGACGTCATACGCACCCTTTCACACATTGTACTTTGATTTAGAAGGCATATAAAACTCAACTATCGGTACGTATATGAACAAATCAGCAGATTCGTTCCCAAAGCAGAAGTTTTTTTTCTGTCCCAGGCAAAGAGACACATCACAACAGACTTAAACTATGGAGTGATGGCTCGCTACATTTTTTGTTGATCACCTAATCACATCAGCATCTGAATTTCTATTGATCGCCTGCACAGATCAGCATTTGTTTTTCTATTGATCGTTCACTCACATCAGCATCTGCATTTTTTTTGGATCGCCTGCTAACATCGGCATTTTTATTTCTATAGATTGTCTGTTTGCATCGGAAACATCAGGCCTTGATTTCTATTGATCATTCCCTCACATCAACATCTGGATTTCTATGGACCGCCTGCTCACATCACTATTTGGATTCCTATTGATCACCTGCTCACATCAGCATTTTTATTTCTATAGATTGACTGTTTGCATCAGAAACATCAGGCCAGGATTTCTATTGATCATTCGCCTACATCAGCATCTGGATTTCTATGGACTACCTGCCCACATCTGTATTTAGATTCATATTGATCACCTGCTCACAACAGCATCTAGTTTTCTATTCATTGTTCACTCACATCAGCATCTGTATTTTTTATGATCACCTGCTAACATCAGCATTTTTATTTCCATATATTGACTGTTTGCATCAGAAACATCAGGCCTTGATTTCTATTGATCGTTCGCTCACCTGAGCATCTGGATTTCTATGGATTGCCTGCTCAGATCATTATTTGTATTTCTATTAATCGCCTGCTCAGATCAGCATTTGAATTTTTGTTGATCACCTAATCACATCAGCATCTGAATTTCTATTGATCGCCTGCACAGATCAGCATTTGTTTTTCTATTGATCGTTCACTCACATCAGCATCTGCATTTTTTATGATCACCTGCTAACATCAGCATTTTTATTTCCATAGATTGACTGTTTGCATCAGAAACATCAGGCCTTGATTTCTATTGATCGTTCGCTCACCTGAGCATCTGGATTTCTATGGATTGCCTGCTCAGATCAACATTTGTATTTCTATTAATCGCCTGCTCAGATCAGCATTTGAATTTTTGTTGATCACCTAATCACATCAGCATCTGAATTTCTATTGATCGCCTGCACAGATCAGCATTTGTTTTTCTATTGATCGTTCACTCACATCAGCATCTGCATTTTTTTTGGATCGCCTGCTAACATCAGCATTTTTATTTCTATAGATTGTCTGTTTGCATCGGAAACATCAGGCCTTGATTTCTATTGATCATTCCCTCACATCAACATCTGGATTTCTATGGACCGCCTGCTCACATCACTATTTGGATTCCTATTGATCACCTGCTCACATCAGCATTTTTATTTCTATAGATTGACTGTTTGCATCAGAAACATCAGGCCAGGATTTCTATTGATCATTCGCCTACATCAGCATCTGGATTTCTATGGACTACCTGATCACATCAGCATTCGTATTTCTATTGATCGTTCGCTCGCATCAGCATTTGTATTTCTATTGATCGTTCGCTCGCATCAGCATTTGTATTTCTATTGATCGTTCGCTCGCATCAGCATTTGTATTTCTACTGATCGTTCGCTCGCTTCAGCATTTGTATTTCTATTGATCGTTCGCTCGCATCAGCATTTGTATTTCTATTGATCGTTCGCTCCCATCAGCTTTTTCATTTCTATTGATAGTTCGCTCGCATCAGAATTCGTATTTCTATCGATCGTTCGCTATCATCAGCATTTGTATTTCCAATGATCGTTCGTTCGCATCATCCTTTGTATTTCTATTGATCGTTCACTCACATCAGCATCTGTATTTTTAATGGATCGCCTGCTAACATCAGCATTTTTATTTCTATAGATTGACTGTTTGCATCAGAAACATCAGGCCATGATTTCTATTGATCATTCGCCTACATCAGCATCTGGATTTCTATGGACTACCTAATCACATCAGCATCTGAATTTCTATTGATCGCCTGCACAGATCAGCATTTGTTTTTCTATTGATCGTTCACTCACATCAGCATCTGCATTTTTTTTGGATCGCCTGCTAACATCAGCATTTTTATTTCTATAGATTGTCTGTTTGCATCGGAAACATGAGGCCTTGATTTCTATTGATCATTCCCTCACATCAACATCTGGATTTCTATGGACCGCCTGCTCACATCACTATTTGGATTCCTATTGATCACCTGCTCACATCAGCATTTTTATTCCTATAGATTGACTGTTTGCATCAGAAACATCAGGCCAGGATTTCTATTGATCATTCGCCTACATCAGCATCTGGATTTCTATGGACTACCTGCTCACATCTGTATTTAGATTCATATTGATCACCTGCTCACAACAGCATCTTGTTTTCTATTGATTGTTCACTCACATCAGCATCTGTATTTTTTATGATCACCTGCTAACATCAGCATTTTTATTTCCATAGATTGACTGTTTGCATCAGAAACATCAGGCCTTGATTTCTATTGATCGTTCGCTCACCTGAGCATCTGGATTTCTATGGATTGCCTGCTCAGATCAACATTTGTATTTCTATTAATCGCCTGCTCAGATCAGCATTTGAATTTTTGTTGATCACCTAATCACATCAGCATCTGAATTTCTATTGATCGCCTGCACAGATCAGCATTTGTTTTTCTATTGATCGTTCACTCACATCAGCATCTGCATTTTTTTTGGATCGCCTGCTAATATCAGCATTTTTATTTCTATAGATTGTCTGTTTGCATCGGAAACATCAGGCCTTGATTTCTATTGATCATTCCCTCACATCAACATCTGGATTTCTATGGACCGCCTGCTCACATCACTATTTGGATTCCTATTGATCACCTGCTCACATCAGCATTTTTATTTCTATAGATTGACTGTTTGCATCAGAAACATCAGGCCAGGATTTCTATTGATCATTCGCCTACATCAGCATCTGGATTTCTATGGACTACCTGCTCACATCAGCATTCGTATTTCTATTGATCGTTCGCTCGCATCAGCATTTGTATTTCTATTGATCGTTCGCTCGCATCAGCATTTGTATTTCTATTGATCGTTCGCTCGCATCAGCATTTGTATTTCTACTGATCGTTCGCTCGCTTCAGCATTTGTATTTCTATTGATCGTTCGCTCGCATCAGCATTTGTATTTCTATTGATCGTTCGCTCCCATCAGCTTTTTCATTTCTATTGATAGTTCGCTCGCATCAGAATTCGTATTTCTATCGATCGTTCGCTATCATCAGCATTTGTATTTCCAATGATCGTTCGTTCGCATCATCCTTTGTATTTCTATTGATCGTTCACTCACATCAGCATCTGTATTTTTAATGGATCGCCTGCTAACATCAGCATTTTTATTTCTATAGATTGACTGTTTGCATCAGAAACATCAGGCCATGATTTCTATTGATCATTCGCCTACATCAGCATCTGGATTTCTATGGACTACCTAATCACATCAGCATCTGAATTTCTATTGATCGCCTGCACAGATCAGCATTTGTTTTTCTATTGATCGTTCACTCACATCAGCATCTGCATTTTTTTTGGATCGCCTGCTAACATCAGCATTTTTATTTCTATAGATTGTCTGTTTGCATCGGAAACATCAGGCCTTGATTTCTATTGATCATTCCCTCACATCAACATCTGGATTTCTATGGACCGCCTGCTCACATCACTATTTGGATTCCTATTGATCACCTGCTCACATCAGCATTTTTATTTCTATAGATTGACTGTTTGCATCAGAAACATCAGGCCAGGATTTCTATTGATCATTCGCCTACATCAGCATCTGGATTTCTATGGACTACCTGCTCACATCTGTATTTAGATTCATATTGATCACCTGCTCACAACAGCATCTAGTTTTCTATTGATTGTTCACTCACATCAGCATCTGTATTTTTTATGATCACCTGCTAACATCAGCATTTTTATTTCCATATATTGACTGTTTGCATCAGAAACATCAGGCCTTGATTTCTATTGATCGTTCGCTCACCTGAGCATCTGGATTTCTATGGATTGCCTGCTCAGATCATCATTTGTATTTCTATTAATCGCCTGCTCAGATCAGCATTTGAATTTTTGTTGATCACCTAATCACATCAGCATCTGAATTTCTATTGATCGCCTGCACAGATCAGCATTTGTTTTTCTATTGATCGTTCACTCACATCAGCATCTGCATTTTTTATGATCACCTGCTAACATCAGCATTTTTATTTCCATAGATTGACTGTTTGCATCAGAAACATCAGGCCTTGATTTCTATTGATCGTTAGCTCACCTGAGCATCTGGATTTCTATGGATTGCCTGCTCAGATCAACATTTGTATTTCTATTAATCGCCTGCTCAGATCAGCATTTGAATTTTTGTTGATCACCTAATCACATCAGCATCTGAATTTCTATTGATCGCCTGCACAGATCAGCATTTGTTTTTCTATTGATCGTTCACTCACATCAGCATCTGCATTTTTTTTGGATCGCCTGCTAACATCAACATTTTTATTTCTATAGATTGTCTGTTTGCATCGGAAACATCAGGCCTTGATTTCTATTGATCATTCCCTCACATCAACATCTGGATTTCTATGGACCGCCTGCTCACATCACTATTTGGATTCCTATTGATCACCTGCTCACATCAGCATTTTTATTTCTATAGATTGACTGTTTGCATCAGAAACATCAGGCCAGGATTTCTATTGATCATTCGCCTACATCAGCATCTGGATTTCTATGGACTACCTGCTCACATCAGCATTCGTATTTCTATTGATCGTTCGCTCACATCAGCATTTGTATTTCTATTGATCGTTCGCTCGCATCAGCATTTGTATTTCTACTGATCGTTCGCTCGCTTCAGCATTTGTATTTCTATTGATCGTTCGCTCGCATCAGCATTTGTATTTCTATTGATCGTTCGCTATCATCAGCATTTGTATTTCCAATGATCGTTCGTTCGCATCATCCTTTGTATTTCTATTGATCGTTCACTCACATCAGTATCTATATTTTTAATGGATCGCCTGCTAACATCAGCATTTTTATTTCTATAGATTGACTGTTTGCATCAGAAACATCAGGCCATGATTTCTATTGATCATTCGCCTACATCAGCATCTGGATTTCTATGGACTACCTAATCACATCAGCATCTGAATTTCTATTGATCGCCTGCACAGATCAGCATTTGTTTTTCTATTGATCGTTCACTCACATCAGCATCTGCATTTTTTTTGGATCGCCTGCTAACATCAGCATTTTTATTTCTATAG
The DNA here is from genome assembly GCA_037577475.1 of Chaunax sp. Z400. Taxonomy (NCBI): domain Eukaryota; kingdom Metazoa; phylum Chordata; class Actinopteri; order Lophiiformes; family Chaunacidae; genus Chaunax; species Chaunax sp. Z400. The sequence goes on from CM075188.1 coordinate 5,378,357, forward strand.
ATTGTCTGTTTGCATCGGAAACATCAGGCCTTGATTTCTATTGATCATTCCCTCACATCAACATCTGGATTTCTATGGACCGCCTGCTCACATCACTATTTGGATTCCTATTGATCACCTGCTCACATCAGCATTTTTATTTCTATAGATTGACTGTTTGCATCAGAAACATCAGGCCAGGATTTCTATTGATCATTCGCCTACATCAGCATCTGGATTTCTATGGACTACCTGCTCACATCTGTATTTAGATTCATATTGATCACCTGCTCACAACAGCATCTAGTTTTTTATTGATTGTTCACTCACATCAGCATCTGTATTTTTTGTGATCACCTGCTAACATCAGCATTTTTATTTCCATATATTGACTGTTTGCATCAGAAACATCAGGCCTTGATTTCTATTGATCGTTCGCTCACCTGAGCATCTGGATTTCTATGGATTGCCTGCTCAGATCATCATTTGTATTTCTATTAATCGCCTGCTCAGATCAGCATTTGAATTTTTGTTGATCACCTAATCACATCAGCATCTGAATTTCTATTGATCGCCTGCACAGATCAGCATTTGTTTTTCTATTGATCGTTCACTCACATCAGCATCTGCATTTTTTATGATCACCTGCTAACATCAGCATTTTTATTTCCATAGATTGACTGTTTGCATTAGAAACATCAGGCCTTGATTTCTATTGATCGTTCGCTCACCTGAGCATCTGGATTTCTATGGATTGCCTGCTCAGATCAACATTTGTATTTCTATTAATCGCCTGCTCAGATCAGCATTTGAATTTTTGTTGATCACCTAATCACATCAGCATCTGAATTTCTATTGATCGCCTGCACAGATCAGCATTTGTTTTTCTATTGATCGTTCACTCACATCAGCATCTGCATTTTTTTTGGATCGCCTGCTAACATCAGCATTTTTATTTCTATAGATTGTCTGTTTGCATCGGAAACATCAGGCCTTGATTTCTATTGATCATTCCCTCACATCAACATCTGGATTTCTATGGACCGCCTGCTCACATCACTATTTGGATTCCTATTGATCACCTGCTCACATCAGCATTTTTATTTCTATAGATTGACTGTTTGCATCAGAAACATCAGGCCAGGATTTCTATTGATCATTCGCCTACATCAGCATCTGGATTTCTATGGACTACCTGCTCACATCTGTATTTAGATTCATATTGATCACCTGCTCACAACAGCATCTTGTTTTCTATTGATTGTTCACTCACATCAGCATCTGTATTTTTTATGATCACCTGCTAACATCAGCATTTTTATTTCCATAGATTGACTGTTTGCATCAGAAACATCAGGCCTTGATTTCTATTGATCATTCGCTCACCTGAGCATCTGGATTTCTATGGATTGCCTGCTCAGATCAACATTTGTATTTCTATTAATCGCCTGCTCAGATCAGCATTTGAATTTTTGTTGATCACCTAATCACATCAGCATCTGAATTTCTATTGATCGCCTGCACAGATCAGCATTTGTTTTTCTATTGATCGTTCACTCACATCAGCATCTGCATTTTTTTTGGATCGCCTGCTAACATCAGCATTTTTATTTCTATAGATTGTCTGTTTGCATCGGAAACATCAGGCCTTGATTTCTATTGATCATTCCCTCACATCAACATCTGGATTTCTATGGACCGCCTGCTCACATCACTATTTGGATTCCTATTGATCACCTGCTCACATCAGCATTTTTATTTCTATAGATTGACTGTTTGCATCAGAAACATCAGACCAGGATTTCTATTGATCATTCGCCTACATCAGCATCTGGATTTCTATGGACTACCTGATCACATCAGCATTCGTATTTCTATTGATCGTTCGCTCGCATCAGCATTTGTATTTCTATTGATCGTTCGCTCGCATCAGCATTTGTATTTCTATTGATCGTTCGCTCGCATCAGCATTTGTATTTCTACTGATCGTTCGCTCGCTTCAGCATTTGTATTTCTATTGATCGTTCGCTCGCATCAGCATTTGTATTTCTATTGATCGTTCGCTCCCATCAGCTTTTTCATTTCTATTGATAGTTCGCTCGCATCAGAATTCGTATTTCTATCGATCGTTCGCTATCATCAGCATTTGTATTTCCAATGATCGTTCGTTCGCATCGTCCTTTGTATTTCTATTGATCGTTCACTCACATCAGCATCTATATTTTTAATGGATCGCCTGCTAACATCAGCATTTTTATTTCTATAGATTGACTGTTTGCATCAGAAACATCAGGCCATGATTTCTATTGATCATTCGCCTACATCAGCATCTGGATTTCTATGGACTACCTAATCACATCAGCATCTGAATTTCTGTTGATCGCCTGCACAGATCAGCATTTGTTTTTCTATTGATCGTTCACTCACATCAGCATCTGGATTTTTTTTGGATCGCCTGCTAACATCAGCATTTTTATTTCTATAGATTGTCTGTTTGCATCGGAAACATCAGGCCTTGATTTCTATTGATCATTCCCTCACATCAACATCTGGATTTCTATGGACCGCCTGCTCACATCACTATTTGGATTCCTATTGATCACCTGCTCACATCAGCATTTTTATTTCCATAGATTGACTGTTTGCATCAGAAACATCAGGCCAGGATTTCTATTGATCATTCGCCTACATCAGCAACTGGATTTCTATGGACTACCTGCTCACATCTGTATTTAGATTCATATTGATCACCTGCTCACAACAGCATCTAGTTTTCTATTGATTGTTCACTCACATCAGCATCTGTATTTTTTATGATCACCTGCTAACATCAGCATTTTTATTTCCATATATTGACTGTTTGCATCAGAAACATCAGGCCTTGATTTCTATTGATCGTTCGCTCACCTGAGCATCTGGATTTCTATGGATTGCCTGCTCAGATCATCATTTGTATTTCTATTAATCGCCTGCTCAGATCAGCATTTGAATTTTTGTTGATCACCTAATCACATCAGCATCTGAATTTCTATTGATCGCCTGCACAGATCAGCATTTGTTTTTCTATTGATCGTTCACTCACATCAGCATCTGCATTTTTTATGATCACCTGCTAACATCAGCATTTTTATTTCCATAGAATGACTGTTTGCATCAGAAACATCAGGCCTTGATTTCTATTGATCGTTCGCTCACCTGAGCATCTGGATTTCTATGGATTGCCTGCTCAGATCAACATTTGTATTTCTATTAATCGCCTGCTCAGATCAGCATTTGAATTTTTGTTGATCACCTAATCACATCAGCATCTGAATTTCTATTGATCGCCTGCACAGATCAGCATTTGTTTTTCTATTGATCGTTCACTCACATCAGCATCTGCATTTTTTTTGGATCGCCTGCTAACATCAGCATTTTTATTTCTATAGATTGTCTGTTTGCATCGGAAACATCAGGCCTTGATTTCTATTGATCATTCCCTCACATCAACATCTGGATTTCTATGGACCGCCTGCTCACATCACTATTTGGATTCCTATTGATCACCTGCTCACATCAGCATTTTTATTTCTATAGATTGACTGTTTGCATCAGAAACATCAGGCCAGGATTTCTATTGATCATTCGCCTACATCAGCATCTGGATTTCTATGGACTACCTGAGCACATCAGCATTCGTATTTCTATTGATCGTTCGCTCGCATCAGCATTTGTATTTCTATTGATCGTTCGCTCGCATCAGCATTTGTATTTCTATTGATCGTTCGCTCGCATCAGCATTTGTATTTCTACTGATCGTTCGCTCGCTTCAGTATTTGTATTTCTATTGATCGTTCGCTCCCATCAGCTTTTTCATTTCTATTGATAGTTCGCTCGCATCAGAATTCGTATTTCTATCGATCGTTCGCTATCATCAGCATTTGTATTTCCAATGATCGTTCGTTCGCATCATCCTTTGTATTTCTATTGATCGTTCACTCACATCAGCATCTGTATTTTTAATGGATCGCCTGCTAACATCAGCATTTTTATTTCTATAGATTGACTGTTTGCATCAGAAACATCAGGCCATGATTTCTATTGATCATTCGCCTACATCAGCATCTGGATTTCTATGGACTACCTAATCACATCAGCATCTGAATTTCTATTGATCGCCTGCACAGATCAGCATTTGTTTTTCTATTGATCGTTCACTCACATCAGCATCTGCATTTTTTTTGGATCGCCTGCTAACATCAGCATTTTTATTTCTATAGATTGTCTGTTTGCATCGGAAACATCAGGCCTTGATTTCTATTGATCATTCCCTCACATCAACATCTGGATTTCTATGGACCGCCTGCTCACATCACTATTTGGATTCCTATTGATCACCTGCTCACATCAGCATTTTTATTTCCATAGATTGACTGTTTGCATCAGAAACATCAGGCCAGGATTTCTATTGATCATTCGCCTACATCAGCATCTGGATTTCTATGGACTACCTGCTCACATCTGTATTTAGATTCATATTGATCACCTGCTCACAACAGCATCTAGTTTTCTATTGATTGTTCACTCACATCAGCATCTGTATTTTTTATGATCACCTGCTCACATCAGCATTTTTATTTCCATAGATTGACTGTTTGCATCAGAAACATCAGGCCAGGATTTCTATTGATCATTCGCCTACATCAGCATCTGGATTTCTATGGACTACCTGCTCACATCTGTATTTAGATTCATATTGATCACCTGCTCACAACAGCATCTAGTTTTCTATTGATTGTTCACTCACATCAGCATCTGTATTTTTTATGATCACCTGCTAACATCAGCATTTTTATTTCCATATATTGACTGTTTGCATCAGAAACATCAGGCCTTGATTTCTATTGATCGTTCGCTCACCTGAGCATCTGGATTTCTATGGATTGCCTGCTCAGATCATCATTTGTATTTCTATTAATCGCCTGCTCAGATCAGCATTTGAATTTTTGTTGATCACCTAATCACATCAGCATCTGAATTTCTATTGATCGCCTGCACAGATCAGCATTTGTTTTTCTATTGATCGTTCACTCACATCAACATCTGCATTTTTTATGATCACCTGCTAACATCAGCATTTTTATTTCCATAGATTGACTGTTTGCATCAGAAACATCAGGCCTTGATTTCTATTGATCGTTCGCTCACCTGAGCATCTGGATTTCTATGGATTGCCTGCTCAGATCAACATTTGTATTTCTATTAATCGCCTGCTCAGATCAGCATTTGAATTTTTGTTGATCACCTAATCACATCAGCATCTGAATTTCTATTGATCGCCTGCACAGATCAGCATTTGTTTTTCTATTGATCGTTCACTCACATCAGCATCTGCATTTTTTTGGATCGCCTGCTAACATCAGCATTTTTATTTCTATAGATTGTCTGTTTGCATCGGAAACATCAGGCCTTGATTTCTATTGATCATTCCCTCACATCAACATCTGGATTTCTATGGACCGCCTGCTCACATCACTATTTGGATTCCTATTGATCACCTGCTCACATCAGCATTTTTATTTCTATAGATTGACTGTTTGCATCAGAAACATCAGGCCAGGATTTCTATTGATCATTAGCCTACATCAGCATCTGGATTTCTATGGACTACCTGCTCACATCTGTATTTAGATTCATATTGATCACCTGCTCACAACAGCATCTAGTTTTCTATTGATTGTTCACTCACATCAGCATCTGTATTTTTTATGATCACCTGCTAACATCAGCATTTTTATTTCTATAGATTGTCTGTTTGCATCGGAAACATCAGGCCTTGATTTCTATTGATCATTCCCTCACATCAACATCTGGATTTCTATGGACCGCCTGCTCACATCACTATTTGGATTCCTATTGATCACCTGCTCACATTAGCATTTTTATTTCTATATATTGACTGTTTGCATCAGAAACATCAGGCCTTGATTTCTATTGATCGTTCGCTCACCTGAGCATCTGGATTTCTATGGATTGCCTGCTCAGATCAACATTTGTATTTCTATTAATCGCCTGCTCAGATCAGCATTTGAATTTTTGTTGATCACCTAATCACATCAGCATCTGAATTTCTATTGATCGCCTGCACAGATCAGCATTTTTTTTTCTATTGATCGTTCACTCACATCAGCATCTGCATTTTTTTTGGATCGCCTGCTAACATCAGCATTTTTATTTCTATAGATTGTCTGTTTGCATCGGAAACATCAGGCCTTGATTTCTATTGATCATTCCCTCACATCAACATCTGGATTTCTATGGACCGCCTGCTCACATCACTATTTGGATTCCTATTGATCACCTGCTCACATCAGCATTTTTATTTCTATAGATTGACTGTTTGCATCAGAAACATCAGGCCAGGATTTCTATTGATCATTCGCCTACATCAGCATCTAGATTTCTATGGACTACCTGATCACATCAGCATTCGTATTTCTATTGATCGTTCGCTCGCATCAGCATTTGTATTTCTATTGATCGTTCGCTCGCATCAGCATTTGTATTTCTATTGATCGTTCGCTCGCATCAGCATTTGTATTTCTACTGATCGTTCGCTCGCTTCAGCATTTGTATTTCTATTGATCGTTCGCTCGCATCAGCATTTGTATTTCTATTGATCGTTCGCTCCCATCAGCTTTTTCATTTCTATTGATAGTTCGCTCGCATCAGAATTCGTATTTCTATCGATCGTTCGCTATCATCAGCATTTGTATTTCCAATGATCGTTCGTTCGCATCATCCTTTGTATTTCTATTGATCGTTCACTCACATCAGCATCTATATTTTTAATGGATCGCCTGCTAACATCAGCATTTTTATTTCTATAGATTGACTGTTTGCATCAGAAACATCAGGCCATGATTTCTATTGATCATTCGCCTACATCAGCATCTGGATTTCTATGGACTACCTAATCACATCAGCATCTGAATTTCTATTGATCGCCTGCACAGATCAGCATTTGTTTTTCTATTGATCGTTCACTCACATCAGCATCTGCATTTTTTTTGGATCGCCTGCTAACATCAGCATTTTTATTTCTATAGATTGTCTGTTTGCATCGGAAACATCAGGCCTTGATTTCTATTGATCATTCCCTCACATCAACATCTGGATTTCTATGGACCGCCTGCTCACATCACTATTTGGATTCCTATTGATCACCTGCTCACATCAGCATTTTTATTTCCATAGATTGACTGTTTGCATCAGAAACATCAGGCCAGGATTTCTATTGATCATTCGGCTACATCAGCATCTGGATTTCTATGGACTACCTGCCCCACATCTGTATTTAGATTCATATTGATCACCTGCTCACAACAGCATCTAGTTTTCTATTGATTGTTCACTCACATCAGCATCTGTATTTTTTATGATCACCTGCTAACATCAGCATTTTTATTTCCATATATTGACTGTTTGCATCAGAAACATCAGGCCTTGATTTCTATTGATCGTTCGCTCACCTGAGCATCTGGATTTCTATGGATTGCCTGCTCAGATCATCATTTGTATTTCTAGTAATCGCCTGCTCAGATCAGCATTTGAATTTTTGTTGATCACCTAATCACATCAGCATCTGAATTTCTATTGATCGCCTGCACAGATCAGCATTTGTTTTTCTATTGATCGTTCACTCACATCAGCATCTGCATTTTTTTTGGATCGCCTGCTAACATCAGCATTTTTATTTCTATAGATTGTCTGTTTGCATCGGAAACATCAGGCCTTGATTTCTATTGATCATTCCCTCACATCAACATCTGGATTTCTATGGACCGCCTGCTCACATCACTATTTGGATTCCTATTGATCACCTGCTCACATCAGCATTTTTATTTCTATAGATTGACTGTTTGCATCAGAAACATCAGGCCAGGATTTCTATTGATCATTCGCCTACATCAGCATCTGGATTTCTATGGACTACCTGATCACATCAGCATTCGTATTTCTATTGATCGTTCGCTCGCATCAGCATTTGTATTTCTATCGATCGTTCGCTCGCATCAGCATTTGTATTTCTATTGATCGTTCGCTCGCATCAGCATTTGTATTTCTACTGATCGTTCGCTCGCTTCAGCATTTGTATTTCTATTGATCGTTCGCTCGCATCAGCATTTGTATTTCTATTGATCGTTCGCTCCCATCAGCTTTTTCATTTCTATTGATAGTTCGCTCGCATCAGAATTCGTATTTCTATCGATCGTTCGCTATCATCAGCATTTGTATTTCCAATGATCGTTCGTTCGCATCATCCTTTGTATTTCTATTGATCGTTCACTCACATCAGCATCTGTATTTTTAATGGATCGCCTGCTAACATCAGCATTTTTATTTCTATAGATTGACTGTTTGCATCAGAAACATCAGGCCATGATTTCTATTGATCATTCGCCTACATCAGCATCTGGATTTCTATGGACTACCTAATCACATCAGCATCTGAATTTCTATTGATCGCCTGCACAGATCAGCATTTGTTTTTCTATTGATCGTTCACTCACATCAGCATCTGCATTTTTTTTGGATCGCCTGTTAACATCAGCATTTTTATTTCTATAGATTGTCTGTTTGCATCGGAAACATCAGGCCTTGATTTCTATTGATCATTCCCTCACATCAACATCTGGATTTCTATGGACCGCCTGCTCACATCACTATTTGGATTCCTATTGATCACCTGCTCACATCAGCATTTTTATTTCTATAGATTGACTGTTTGCATCAGAAACATCAGGCCAGGATTTCTATTGATCATTCGCCTACATCAGCATCTGGATTTCTATGGACTACCTGCTCACATCTGTATTTAGATTCATATTGATCACCTGCTCACAACAGCATCTAGTTTTCTATTGATTGTTCACTCACATCAGCATCTGTATTTTTTATGATCACCTGCTAACATCAGCATTTTTATTTCCATATATTGACTGTTTGCATCAGAAACATCAGGCCTTGATTTCTATTGATCGTTCGCTCACCTGAGCATCTGGATTTCTATGGATTGCCTGCTCAGATCATCATTTGTATTTCTATTAATCGCCTGCTCAGATCAGCATTTGAATTTTTGTTGATCACCTAATCACATCAGCATCTGAATTTCTATTGATCGCCTGCACAGATCAGCATTTGTTTTTCTATTGATCGTTCACTCACATCAGCATCTGCATTTTTTATGATCACCTGCTAACATCAGCATTTTTATTTCCATAGATTGACTGTTTGCATCAGAAACATCAGGCCTTGATTTCTATTGATCGTTTGCTCACCTGAGCATCTGGATTTCTATGGATTGCCTGCTCAGATCAACATTTGTATTTCTATTAATCGCCTGCTCAGATCAGCATTTGAATTTTTGTTGATCACCTAATCACATCAGCATCTGAATTTCTATTGATCGCCTGCACAGATCAGCATTTGTTTTTCTATTGATCGTTCACTCACATCAGCATCTGCATTTTTTTTGGATCGCCTGCTAACATCAGCATTTTTATTTCTATAGATTGTCTGTTTGCATCGGAAACATCAGGCCTTGATTTCTATTGATCATTCCCTCACATCAACATCTGGATTTCTATGGACCGCCTGCTCACATCACTATTTGGATTCCTATTGATCACCTGCTCACATCAGCATTTTTATTTCTATAGATTGACTGTTTGCATCAGAAACATCAGGCCAGGATTTCTATTGATCATTCGCCTACATCAGCATCTGGATTTCTATGGACTACCTGCTCACATCTGTATTTAGATTCATATTGATCACCTGCTCACAACAGCATCTAGTTTTCTATTGATTGTTCACTCACATCAGCATCTGTATTTTTTATGATCACCTGCTAACATCAGCATTTTTATTTCCATATATTGACTGTTTGCATCAGAAACATCAGGCCTTGATTTCTATTGATCGTTCGCTCACCTGAGCATCTGCATTTCTATGGATTGCCTGCTCAGATCAACATTTGTATTTCTATTAATCGCCTGCTCAGATCAGCATTTGAATTTTTGTTGATCACCTAATCACATCAGCATCTGAATTTCTATTGATCGCCTGCACAGATCAGCATTTGTTTTTCTATTGATCGTTCACTCACATCAGCATCTGCATTTTTTTTGGATCGCCTGCTAACATCAGCATTTTTATTTCTATAGATTGTCTGTTTGCATCGGAAACATCAGGCCTTGATTTCTATTGATCATTCCCTCACATCAACATCTGGATTTCTATGGACCGCCTGCTCACATCACTATTTGGATTCCTATTGATCACCTGCTCACATCAGCATTTTTATTTCTATAGATTGACTGTTTGCATCAGAAACATCAGGCCAGGATTTCTATTGATCATTCGCCTACATCAGCATCTGGATTTCTATGGACTACCTGCTCACATCAGCATTCGTATTTCTATTGATCGTTCGCTCGCATCAGCATTTGTATTTCTATTGATCGTTCGCTCGCATCAGCATTTGTATTTCTACTGATCGTTCGCTCGCTTTAGCATTTGTATTTCTATTGATCGTTCGCTCGCATCGGCATTTGTATTTCTATTGATCGTTCGCTCCCATCAGCTTTTTCATTTCTATTGATAGTTCGCTCGCATCAGAATTCGTATTTCTATCGATCGTTCGCTATCATCAGCATTTGTATTTCCAATGATCGTTCGTTCGCATCATCCTTTGTATTTCTATTGATCGTTCACTCACATCAGCATCTGTATTTTTAATGGATCGCCTGCTAACATCAGCATTTTTATTTCTATAGATTGACTGTTTGCATCAGAAACATCAGGCCATGATTTCTATTGATCATTCGCCTACATCAGCATCTGGATTTCTATGGACTACCTAATCACATCAGCATCTGAATTTCTATTGATCGCCTGCACAGATCAGCATTTGTTTTTCTATTGATCGTTCACTCACATCAGCATCTGCATTTTTTTTGGATCGCCTGCTAACATCAGCATTTTTATTTCTATAGATTGTCTGTTTGCATCGGAAACATCAGGCCTTGATTTCTATTGATCATTCCCTCACATCAACATCTGGATTTCTATGGACCGCCTGCTCACATCACTATTTGGATTCCTATTGATCACCTGCTCACATCAGCATTTTTATTTCCATAGATTGACTGTTTGCATCAGAAACATCAGGCCAGGATTTCTATTGATCATTCGGCTACATCAGCATCTGGATTTCTATGGACTACCTGCCCCACATCTGTATTTAGATTCATATTGATCACCTGCTCACAACAGCATCTAGTTTTCTATTGATTGTTCACTCACATCAGCATCTGTATTTTTTATGATCACCTGCTAACATCAGCATTTTTATTTCCATATATTGACTGTTTGCATCAGAAACATCAGGCCTTGATTTCTATTGATCGTTCGCTCACCTGAGCATCTGGATTTCTATGGATTGCCTGCTCAGATCATCATTTGTATTTCTATTAATCGCCTGCTCAGATCAGCATTTGAATTTTTGTTGATCACCTAATCACATCAGCATCTGAATTTCTATTGAACGCCTGCACAGATCAGCATTTGTTTTTCTATTGATCGTTCACTCACGTCAGCATCTGCATTTTTTATGATCACCTGCTAACATCAGCATTTTTATTTCCATAGATTGACTGTTTGCATCAGAAACATCAGGCCTTGATTTCTATTGATCGTTCGCTCACCTGAGCATCTGGATTTCTATGGATTGCCTTCTCAGATCAACATTTGTATTTCTATTAATCGCCTGCTCAGATCAGCATTTGAATTTTTGTTGATCACCTAATCACATCAGCATCTGAATTTCTATTGATCGCCTGCACAGATCAGCATTTGTTTTTCTATTGATCGTTCACTCACATCAGCATCTGCATTTTTTTTTGGATCGCCTGCTAACATCAGCATTTTTATTTCTATAGATTGTCTGTTTGCATCGGAAACATCAGGCCTTGATTTCTATTGATCATTCCCTCACATCAACATCTGGATTTCTATGGACCGCCTGCTCACATCACTATTTGGATTCCTATTGATCACCTGCTCACATCAGCATTTTTATTTCTATAGATTGACTGTTTGCATCAGAAACATCAGGCCAGGATTTCTATTGATCATTCGCCTACATCAGCATCTGGATTTCTATGGACTACCTGATCACATCAGCATTCGTATTTCTATTGATCGTTCGCTCGCATCAGCATTTGTATTTCTATCGATCGTTCGCTCGCATCAGCATTTGTATTTCTATTGATCGTTCGCTCGCATCAGCATTTGTATTTCTACTGATCGTTCGCTCGCTTCAGCATTTGTATTTCTATTGATCGTTCGCTCGCATCAGCATTTGTATTTCTATTGATCGTTCGCTCCCATCAGCTTTTTCATTTCTATTGATAGTTCGCTCGCATCAGAATTCGTATTTCTATCGATCGTTCGCTATCATCAGCATTTGTATTTCCAATGATCGTTCGTTCGCATCATCCTTTGTATTTCTATTGATCGTTCACTCACATCAGCATCTGTATTTTTAATGGATCGCCTGCTAACATCAGCATTTTTATTTCTATAGATTGACTGTTTGCATCAGAAACATCAGGCCATGATTTCTATTGATCATTCGCCTACATCAGCATCTGGATTTCTATGGACTACCTAATCACATCAGCATCTGAATTTCTATTGATCGCCTGCACAGATCAGCATTTGTTTTTCTATTGATCGTTCACTCACATCAGCATCTGCATTTTTTTTGGATCGCCTGTTAACATCAGCATTTTTATTTCTATAGATTGTCTGTTTGCATCGGAAACATCAGGCCTTGATTTCTATTGATCATTCCCTCACATCAACATCTGGATTTCTATGGACCGCCTGCTCACATCACTATTTGGATTCCTATTGATCACCTGCTCACATCAGCATTTTTATTTCTATAGATTGACTGTTTGCATCAGAAACATCAGGCCAGGATTTCTATTGATCATTCGCCTACATCAGCATCTGGATTTCTATGGACTACCTGCTCACATCTGTATTTAGATTCATATTGATCACCTGCTCACAACAGCATCTAGTTTTCTATTGATTGTTCACTCACATCAGCATCTGTATTTTTTATGATCACCTGCTAACATCAGCATTTTTATTTCCATATATTGACTGTTTGCATCAGAAACATCAGGCCTTGATTTCTATTGATCGTTCGCTCACCTGAGCATCTGGATTTCTATGGATTGCCTGCTCAGATCATCATTTGTATTTCTATTAATCGCCTGCTCAGATCAGCATTTGAATTTTTGTTGATCACCTAATCACATCAGCATCTGAATTTCTATTGATCGCCTGCACAGATCAGCATTTGTTTTTCTATTGATCGTTCACTCACATCAGCATCTGCATTTTTTATGATCACCTGCTAACATCAGCATTTTTATTTCCATAGATTGACTGTTTGCATCAGAAACATCAGGCCTTGATTTCTATTGATCGTTTGCTCACCTGAGCATCTGGATTTCTATGGATTGCCTGCTCAGATCAACATTTGTATTTCTATTAATCGCCTGCTCAGATCAGCATTTGAATTTTTGTTGATCACCTAATCACATCAGCATCTGAATTTCTATTGATCGCCTGCACAGATCAGCATTTGTTTTTCTATTGATCGTTCACTCACATCAGCATCTGCATTTTTTTTGGATCGCCTGCTAACATCAGCATTTTTATTTCTATAGATTGTCTGTTTGCATCGGAAACATCAGGCCTTGATTTCTATTGATCATTCCCTCACATCAACATCTGGATTTCTATGGACCGCCTGCTCACATCACTATTTGGATTCCTATTGATCACCTGCTCACATCAGCATTTTTATTTCTATAGATTGACTGTTTGCATCAGAAACATCAGGCCAGGATTTCTATTGATCATTCGCCTACATCAGCATCTGGATTTCTATGGACTACCTGCTCACATCTGTATTTAGATTCATATTGATCACCTGCTCACAACAGCATCTAGTTTTCTATTGATTGTTCACTCACATCAGCATCTGTATTTTTTATGATCACCTGCTAACATCAGCATTTTTATTTCCATATATTGACTGTTTGCATCAGAAACATCAGGCCTTGATTTCTATTGATCGTTCGCTCACCTGAGCATCTGCATTTCTATGGATTGCCTGCTCAGATCAACATTTGTATTTCTATTAATCGCCTGCTCAGATCAGCATTTGAATTTTTGTTGATCACCTAATCACATCAGCATCTGAATTTCTATTGATCGCCTGCACAGATCAGCATTTGTTTTTCTATTGATCGTTCACTCACATCAGCATCTGCATTTTTTTTGGATCGCCTGCTAACATCAGCATTTTTATTTCTATAGATTGTCTGTTTGCATCGGAAACATCAGGCCTTGATTTCTATTGATCATTCCCTCACATCAACATCTGGATTTCTATGGACTACCTGCTCACATCAGCATTCGTATTTCTATTGATCGTTCGCTCGCATCAGCATTTGTATTTCTATTGATCGTTCGCTCGCATCAGCATTTGTATTTCTACTGATCGTTCGCTCGCTTCAGCATTTGTATTTCTATTGATCGTTCGCTCGCATCAGCATTTGTATTTCTATTGATCGTTCGCTCCCATCAGCTTTTTCATTTCTATTGATAGTTCGCTCGCATCAGAATTCGTATTTCTATCGATCGTTCGCTATCATCAGCATTTGTATTTCCAATGATCGTTCGTTCGCATCATCCTTTGTATTTCTATTGATCGTTCACTCACATCAGCATCTGTATTTTTAATGGATCGCCTGCTAACATCAGCATTTTTATTTCTATAGATTGACTGTTTGCATCAGAAACATCAGGCCAGGATTTCTATTGATCATTCGCCTACATCAGCATCTGGATTTCTGTGGACTACCTGCTCACATCAGCATTTGTATTTCTATTGATCGTTCGCTCGCATCAGCATTTGTATTTCTATTGATCGTTCGCTCGCATCAGCATTTGTATTTCTACTGATCGTTCGCTCGCCTCAGCATTTGTATTTCTATTGATCTTTCTCTCGCATCAGCATTTGTATTTCTACTGATCGTTCGCTCGCTTCAGCATTTGTATTTCTATTGATCGTTCGCTTGCATCAGCATTTGTATTTCTATTGATCGTTCGCTCCCATCAGCTTTTTCATTTCTATTGAAAGTTCGCTCGCATCAGAATTCGTATTTCTATCGATCGTTCGCTATCATCAGCATTTGTATTTCCAATGATCGTTCGTTCGCATCATCATTTGTATTTCTATTGATCGTTCACTCACATCAGCATTTGTATTTTTTATGGATCACCTACTAACATCAGCATTTTTATTTCTATAGATTCACTGTTTGCATCTGAAACATCAGGCCTTGATTTCTATTGATCGTTCGCTCACATCAGCATTTGTATTTCTATTGATCACCTCCTCAGATCAGCATTTGTATTTCTATGGATGACCTGCTCACATTAGCATCTGGATTTCTGTGGATTGCATCCTCCGATCAGCATTTGGATTTGTGTGGATTGCCTTTTCTCATCAGCATTTGTATTTCAAAAAAATTAAGCTCAGGCACTGTGTGAATAGTCAAAATTTCTCCTCAGATTGCTGAAAATAATTTAACTTCAGCCACAGTTATAGTGTAGAAAAGGCCTCAAAGATAGTCTTGTTGTTAAATAGCGCTTTTCTATTTTATTAGCTGTTTAATGACCCATTCAGTGCTGTATTCCTATTGGTTGCGCCGTCCCATCTGTGCACTGAGTCTGTTAACATACAGTGCAGTGTTGAACTCTTTCAGATGTGTTCAGCAGCTCGTCATGTATTTGAGTTTATTTAAACACGGTTGTCGCAAGTGGACTGAGCGTGAATGCCAATATAAGTATCTCATTTACTGTTGTGTTTGCTATTTGTTATGTATTTTAATAGTTTCGGTTGTTTAAAGGTAAAGGATAATTGTTGCTGTCGCTGTTATTTGAGCTTCGAAACTCCGTGAACGAACATACCGGAAGTGTGTTTTCACGATAAAAGCACTGTGAATGGATAACCGGAAGTTATGTGATGTTAGCGTTAGCCTAGCTTAACAGCGATAAATGAACTATCGGGGCTGCCGATTGACTCAGGGTGAGGGAGATTGAAGTCTCAGCGGCACAAAAACACAAGGGATGGAAACTAAGGAAGCATTCTGTACCTAGCAACGGTTGCTATGCTGCAGTTGCTGCTTGGCGTGTTCATGACGTGGCGTGACGTCATACGCACCCTTTCACACATTGTACTTTGATTTAGAAGGCATATAAAACTCAACTATCAGTACGTATATGAACAAATCAGCAGATTCGTTCCCAAAGCAGAAGTTTTTTTTCTGTCCCAGGCAAAGAGACACATCACAACAGACTTAAACTATGGAGTGATGGCTCGCTACATTTTTTGTTGATCACCTAATCACATCAGCATCTGAATGTCTATTGATCGCCTGCACAGATCAGCATTTGTTTTTCTATTGATCGTTCACTCACATCAGCATTTGTATTTTTTTGGATCACCTGCTCCCATCAGCATTTGGATTTCTATTGATCGTTGGCTCATATCAGGCCTCGATTTATATTGATCGCCTTCTCAGATCAGCATCTGGATTTCTATGGATCGCCTGCTCACATCAGCATTTGTATTTCTATGGATCACCTGCTCACATTAGCATCTGGATTTCTGTGGATTGCATCCTCCGATCAGCATTTGGATTTGTGTGGATTGCCTTTTCTCATCAGCATTTGTATTTCAAAAAAATTAAGCTAAGGCACTGTGTGAATAGTCAAAATTTCTCTTCAGATTGCTGAAAACAATTTAACTTCAGCCACAGTTATAGTGTAGAAAAGGCCTCAAAGATAATCTTGTTGCGCTTTTCTATTTTATTAGCTGTTTAATGACCCATTCAGTGCTGTATTCCTATTCGTTGCGCCGTCCCATCTGTGCACTGAGTCTGTTAACATACAGTGCAGAGTTGAACTCTTTCAGAGGTGTTCCGCAGCTCGTCACGTATTTGAGTTAAAGTATTAGTTAAACACGGTTGTCGCAAGTGGACTGAGCGTGAATGCCAATATAAGTATCTCATTTACTGTTGTGTTTGCTATTTGTTATGTATTTTAATAGTTTCGGTTGTTTAAAGGTAAAGGATAATTGTTGCTGTCGCTGTTAATTGAGCTTCGAAACTCCGTGAACGAACATACCGGAAGTGTGTTTTCACGATAAAAGCACTGTGAATGGATAACCGGAAGTTATGTGATGTTAGCGTTAGCCTAGCTTAACAGCGATAAATGAACTATCGGGGCTGCCGATTGACTCAGGGTGAGGGAGATTGAAGTGTCAGCGGCACAAAAACACAAGGGATGGAAACTAAGGAAGCATTCTGTACCTAGCAACGGTTGCTATGCTGCAGTTGCTGCTTGGCGTGTTCATGACGTGGCGTGACGTCATACGCACCCTTTCACACATTGTACTTTGATTTAGAAGGCATATAAAACTCAACTATCAGTACGTATATGAACAAATCAGCAGATTCGTTCCCAAAGCAGAAGTTTTTTTTCTGTCCCAGGCAAAGAGACACATCACAACAGACTTAAACTATGGAGTGATGGCTCGCTACATTTTTTGTTGATCACCTAATCACATCAGCATCTGAATGTCTATTGATCGCCTGCACAGATCAGCATTTGTTTTTCTATTGATCGTTCACTCACATCAGCATCTGTATTTTTTATGATCACCTGCTAACATCAGCATTTTTATTTCTATAGATTCACTGTTTGCATCAGAAACATCAGGCCTTGATTTCTATTGATCGTTCGCTCACATCAGCATTTGTATTTCTATGGATCACATTTTCAGATCAGCATTTCTATTTCTATTGATCACCTCCTCAGATCAGCATTTGTATTTCTTTGGATCACCTGCTCACATTAGCATCTGGATTTCTGTGGATTGCATCCTCCGATCAGCATTTGGATTTGTGTGGATTGCCTTTTCTCATCAGCATTTGTATTTCAAAAAAATTAAGCTAAGGCACTGTGTGAATAGTCAAAATTTCTCCTCAGATTGCTGAAAATAATTTAACTTCAGCCACAGTTATAGTGTAGAAAAGGCCTCAAAGATAATCTTGTTGTTAAATAGCGCTTTTCTATTTTATTAGCTGTTTAATGACCCATTCAGTGCTGTATTCCTATTGGTTGCGCCGTCCCATCTGTGCACTGAGTCTGTTAACATACAGTGCAGTGTTGAACTCTTTCAGATGTGTTCAGCAGCTCGTCATGTATTTGAGTTTATTTAAACACGGTTGTCGCAAGTGGACTGAGCGTGAATGCCAATATAAGTATCTCATTTACTGTTGTGTTTGCTATTTGTTATGTATTTTAATAGTTTCGGTTGTTTAAAGGTAAAGGATAATTGTTGCTGTCGCTGTTAATTGAGCTTCGAAACTCCGTGAACGAACATACCGGAAGTGTGTTTTCACGATAAAAGCACTGTGAATGGATAATCGGAAGTTATGTGATGTTAGCGTTAGCCTAGCTTAACAGCGATAAATGAACTATCGGGGCTGCCGATTGACTCAGGGTGAGGGAGATTGAAGTCTCAGCGGCACAAAAACACAAGGGATGGAAACTAAGGAAGCATTCTGTACCTAGCAACGGTTGCTATGCTGCAGTTGCTGCTTGGCGTGTTCATGACGTGGCGTGACGTCATACGCACCCTTTCACACATTGTACTTTGATTTAGAAGGCATATAAAACTCAACTATCAGTACGTATATGAACAAATCAGCAGATTCGTTCCCAAAGCAGAAGTTTTTTTTCTGTCCCAGGCAAAGAGACACATCACAACAGACTTAAACTATGGAGTGATGGCTCGCTACATTTTTTGTTGATCACCTAATCACATCAGCATCTGAATGTCTATTGATCGCCTGCACAGATCAGCATTTGTTTTTCTATTGATCGTTCACTCACATCAGCATTTGTATTTTTTTGGATCACCTGCTCCCATCAACATTTGGATTTCTATTGATCGTTGGCTCACATCAGGCCTCGATTTATATTGATCGCCTTCTCAGATCAGCATCTGGATTTCTATGGATCGCCTGCTCACATCAGCATTTGTATTTCTATGGATCACCTGCTCACATTAGCATCTGGATTTCTGTGGATTGCATCCTCCGATCAGCATTTGGATTTGTGTGGATTGCCTTTTCTCATCAGCATTTGTATTTCAAAAAAATTAAGCTAAGGCACTGTGTGAATAGTCAAAATTTCTCTTCAGATTGCTGAAAACAATTTAACTTCAGCCACAGTTATAGTGTAGAAAAGGCCTCAAAGATAATCTTGTTGCGCTTTTCTATTTTATTAGCTGTTTAATGACCCATTCAGTGCTGTATTCCTATTCGTTGCGCCGTCCCATCTGTACACTGAGTCTGTTAACATACAGTGCAGTGTTGAACTCTTTCAGAGGTGTTCCGCAGCTCGTCCCGTATTTGAGTTAAAGTATTAGTTAAACACGGTTGTCGCAAGTGGACTGAGCGTGAATGCCAATATAAGTATCTCATCTACTGTTGTGTTTGCTATTTGTTATGTATTTTAATAGTTTCGGTTGTTTAAAGGTAAAGGATAATTGTTGCTGTCGCTGTTAATTGAGCTTCGAAACTCCGTGAACGAACATACCGGAAGTGTGTTTTCACGATAAAAGCACTGTGAATGGATAACCGGAAGTTATGTGATGTTAGCGTTAGCCTAGCTTAACAGCGATAAATGAACTATCGGGGCTGCCGATTGACTCAGGGTGAGGGAGATTGAAGTCTCAGCGGCACAAAAACACAAGGGATGGAAACTAAGGAAGCATTCTGTACCTAGCAACGGTTGCTATGCTGCAGTTGCTGCTTGGCGTGTTCATGACGTGGCGTGACGTCATACGCACCCTTTCACACATTGTACTTTGATTTAGAAGGCATATAAAACTCAACTATCAGTACGTATATGAACAAATCAGCAGATTCGTTCCCAAAGCAGAAGTTTTTTTTCTGTCCCAGGCAAAGAGACACATAACAACAGACTTAAACTATGGAGTGATGGCTCGCTACATTTTTTGTTGATCACCTAATCACATCAGCATCTGAATGTCTATTGATCGCCTGCACAGATCAGCATTTGTTTTTCTATTGATCGTTCACTCACATCAGCATTTGTATTTTTTTGGATCACCTGCTCCCATCAGCATTTTTATTTCTATAGATTGTCTGTTTGCATCGGAAACATCAGGCCTTGATTTCTATTGATCATTCCCTCACATCAACATCTGGATTTCTATGGACCGCCTGCTCACATCACTATTTGGATTCCTATTGATCACCTGCTCACATCAGCATTTTTATTTCTATAGATTGACTGTTTGCATCAGAAACATCAGGCCAGGATTTCTATTGATCATTCGCCTACATCAGCATCTGGATTTCTATGGACTACCTGCTCACATCTGTATTTAGATTCATATTGATCACCTGCTCACAACAGCATCTAGTTTTCTATTGATTGTTCACTCACATCAGCATCTGTATTTTTTATGATCACCTGCTAACATCAGCATTTTTATTTCCATATATTGACTGTTTGCATCAGAAACATCAGGCCTTGATTTCTATTGATCGTTCGCTCACCTGAGCATCTGGATTTCTATGGATTGCCTGCTCAGATCATCATTTGTATTTCTATTAATCGCCTGCTCAGATCAGCATTTGAATTTTTGTTGATCACCTAATCACATCAGCATCTGAATTTCTATTGATCGCCTGCACAGATCAGCATTTGTTTTTCTATTGATCGTTCACTCACATCAGCATCTGCATTTTTTATGATCACCTGCTAACATCAGCATTTTTATTTCCATAGATTGACTGTTTGCATCAGAAACATCAGGTCTTGATTTCTATTGATCGTTCGCTCACCTGAGCATCTGGATTTCTATGGATTGCCTGCTCGGATCAACATTTGTATTTCTATTAATCACCTGCTCAGATCAGCATTTGAATTTTTGTTGATCACCTAATCACATCAGCATCTGAATTTCTATTGATCGCCTGCACAGATCAGCATTTGTTTTTCTATTGATCGTTCACTCACATCAGCATCTGCATTTTTTTTGGATCGCCTGCTAACATCAGCATTTTTATTTCTATAGATTGTCTGTTTGCATCGGAAACATCAGGCCTTGATTTCTATTGATCTTTCCCTCACATCAACATCTGGATTTCTATGGACCGCCTGCTCACATCACTATTTGGATTCCTATTGATCACCTGCTCACATCAGCATTTTTATTTCTATAGATTGACTGTTTGCATCAGAAACATCAGGCCAGGATTTCTATTGATCATTCGCCTACATCAGCATCTGGATTTCTATGGACTACCTGCTCACATCAGCATTCGTATTTCTATTGATCGTTCGCTCGCATCAGCACTTGTATTTCTATTGATCGTTCGCTCGCATCAGCATTTGTATTTCTACTGATCGTTCGCTCCCTTCAGCATTTGTATTTCTATTGATCGTTCGCTCCCATCAGCTTTTTCATTTCTATTGATAGTTCGCTCGCATCAGAATTCGTATTTCTATCGATCGTTCGCTATCATCAGCATTTGTATTTCCAATGATCGTTCGTTCGCATCATCCTTTGTATTTCTATTGATCGTTCACTCACATCAGCATCTGTATTTTTAATGGATCGCCTGCTAACATCAGCATTTTTATTTCTATAGATTGACTGTTTGCATCAGAAACATCAGGCCATGATTTCTATTGATCATTCGCCTACATCAGCATATGGATTTCTATGGACTACCTGCTCACATCTGTATTTAGATTCCTATTGATCACCTGCTCACAACAGCATCTAGTTTTCTATTGATTGTTCACTCACATCAGCATCTATATTTTTTATGATGACCTGCTAACATCAGCCTTTTTATTTCCATAGATTGACTGTTTGCATCAGAAACATCAGGCCCTGATTTCTATTGATCGTTCGCTCACCTGAGCATCTGCATTTCTATGGATTGCCTGCTCAGATCATCATTTGTATTTCTATTAATCGCCTGCTCAGATCAGCATTTGAATTTTTGTTGATCACCTAATCACATCAGCATCTGAATTTCTATTGATCGCCTGCACAGATCAGCATTTGTTTTTCTATTGATCGTTCACTCACATCAGCATCTGCATTTTTTATGATCACCTGCTAACATCAGCATTTTTATTTCCATAGATTGACTGTTTGCATCAGAAACATCAGGCCTTGATTTCTATTGATCGTTCGCTCACCTGAGCATCTGGATTTCTATGGATTGCCTGCTCAGATCAACATTTGTATTTCTATTAATCGCCTGCTCAGATCAGCATTTGAATTTTTGTTGATCACCTAATCACATCAGCATCTGAATTTCTATTGATCGCCTGCACAGATCAGCATTTGTTTTTCTATTGATCGTTCACTCACATCAGCATCTGCATTTTTTTTGGATCGCCTGCTAACATCAGCATTTTTATTTCTATAGATTGTCTGTTTGCATCGGAAACATCAGGCCTTGATTTCTATTGATCATTCCCTCACATCAACATCTGGATTTCTATGGACCGCCTGCTCACATCACTATTTGGATTCCTATTGATCACCTGCTCACATCAGCATTTTTATTTCTATAGATTGACTGTTTGCATCAGAAACATCAGGCCAGGATTTCTATTGATCATTCGCCTACATCAGCATCTGGATTTCTATGGACTACCTGCTCACATCTGTATTTAGATTCATATTGATCACCTGCTCACAACAGCATCTAGTTTTCTATTGATTGTTCACTCACATCAGCATCTGTATTTTTTATGATCACCTGCTAACATCAGCATTTTTATTTCCATATATTGACTGTTTGCATCAGAAACATCAGGCCTTGATTTCTATTGATCGTTCGCTCACCTGAGCATCTGGATTTCTATGGATTGCCTGCTCAGATCATCATTTGTATTTCTATTAATCGCCTGCTCAGATCAGCATTTGAATTTTTGTTGATCACCTAATCACATCAGCATCTGAATTTCTATTGATCGCCTGCACAGATCAGCATTTGTTTTTCTATTGATCGTTCACTCACATGAGCATCTGCATTTTTTATGATCACCTGCTAACATCAGCATTTTTATTTCCATAGATTGACTGTTTGCATCAGAAACATCAGGTCTTGATTTCTATTGATCGTTCGCTCACCTGAGCATCTGGATTTCTATGGATTGCCTGCTCGGATCAACATTTGTATTTCTATTAATCGCCTGCTCAGATCAGCATTTGAATTTTTGTTGATCACCTAATCACATCAGCATCTGAATTTCTATTGATCGCCTGCACAGATCAGCATTTGTTTTTCTATTGATCGTTCACTCACATCAGCATCTGCATTTTTTTTGGATCGCCTGCTAACATCAGCATTTTTATTTCTATAGATTGTCTGTTTGCATCGGAAACATCAGGCCTTGATTTCTATTGATCTTTCCCTCACATCAACATCTGGATTTCTATGGACCGCCTGCTCACATCACTATTTGGATTCCTATTGATCACCTGCTCACATCAGCATTTTTATTTCTATAGATTGACTGTTTGCATCAGAAACATCAGGCCAGGATTTCTATTGATCATTCGCCTACATCAGCATCTGGATTTCTATGGACTACCTGCTCACATCAGCATTCGTATTTCTATTGATCGTTCGCTCGCATCAGCACTTGTATTTCTATTGATCGTTCGCTCGCATCAGCATTTGTATTTCTACTGATCGTTCGCTCCCTTCAGCATTTGTATTTCTATTGATCGTTCGCTCCCATCAGCTTTTTCATTTCTATTGATAGTTCGCTCGCATCAGAATTCGTATTTCTATCGATCGTTCGCTATCATCAGCATTTGTATTTCCAATGATCGTTCGTTCGCATCATCCTTTGTATTTCTATTGATCGTTCACTCACATCAGCATCTGTATTTTTAATGGATCGCCTGCTAACATCAGCATTTTTATTTCTATAGATTGACTGTTTGCATCAGAAACATCAGGCCATGATTTCTATTGATCATTCGCCTACATCAGCATCTGGATTTCTATGGACTACCTGCTCACATCTGTATTTAGATTCCTATTGATCACCTGCTCACAACAGCATCTAGTTTTCTATTGATTGTTCACTCACATCAGCATCTGTATTTTTTATGATGACCTGCTAACATCAGCATTTTTATTTCCATAGATTGACTGTTTGCATCAGAAACATCAGGCCTTGATTTCTATTGATCGTTCGCTCACCTGAGCATCTGCATTTCTATGGATTGCCTGCTCAGATCATCATTTGTATTTCTATTAATCGCCTGCTCAGATCAGCATTTGAATTTTTGTTGATCACCTAATCACATCAGCATCTGAATTTCTATTGATCGCCTGCACAGATCAGCATTTGTTTTTCTATTGATCGTTCACTCACATCAGCATCTGCATTTTTTATGATCACCTGCTAACATCAGCATTTTTATTTCCATAGATTGACTGTTTGCATCAGAAACATCAGGCCTTGATTTCTATTGATCGTTCGCTCACCTGAGCATCTGGATTTCTATGGATTGCCTGCTCAGATCAACATTTGTATTTCTATTAATCGCCTGCTCAGATCAGCATTTGAATTTTTGTTGATCACCTAATCACATCAGCATCTGAATTTCTATTGATCGCCTGCACAGATCAGCATTTGTTTTTCTATTGATCGTTCACTCACATCAGCATCTGCATTTTTTTGGGATCGCCTGCTAACATCAGCATTTTTATTTCTATAGATTGTCTGTTTGCATCGGAAACATCAGGCCTTGATTTCTATTGATCATTCCCTCACATCAACATCTGGATTTCTATGGACCGCCTGCTCACATCACTATTTGGATTCCTATTGATCACCTGCTCACATTAGCATTTTTATTTCTATAGATTGACTGTTTGCATCAGAAACATCAGGCCAGGATTTCTATTGATCATTCGCCTACATCAGCATCTGGATTTCTATGGACTACCTGCTCACATCAGCATTCGTATTTCTATTGATCGTTCGCTCGCATCAGCACTTGTATTTCTATTAATCGTTCGCTCGCATCAGCATTTGTATTTCTACTGATCGTTCGCTCCCTTCAGCATTTGTATTTCTATTGATCGTTCGCTCCCATCAGCTTTTTCATTTCTATTGATAGTTCGCTCGCATCAGAATTCGTATTTCTATCGATCGTTCGCTATCATCAGCATTTGTATTTCCAATGATCGTTCGTTCGCATCATCCTTTGTATTTCTATTGATCGTTCACTCACATCAGCATCTGTATTTTTAATGGATCGCCTGCTAACATCAGCATTTTTATTTCTATAGATTGACTGTTTGCATCAGAAACATCAGGCCATGATTTCTATTGATCATTCGCCTACATCAGCATATGGATTTCTATGGACTACCTGCTCACATCTGTATTTAGATTCCTATTGATCACCTGCTCACAACAGCATCTAGTTTTCTATTGATTGTTCACTCACATCAGCATCTATATTTTTTATGATGACCTGCTAACATCAGCCTTTTTATTTCCATAGATTGACTGTTTGCATCAGAAACATCAGGCCCTGATTTCTATTGATCGTTCGCTCACCTGAGCATCTGCATTTCTATGGATTGCCTGCTCAGATCATCATTTGTATTTCTATTAATCGCCTGCTCAGATCAGCATTTGAATTTTTGTTGATCACCTAATCACATCAGCATCTGAATTTCTATTGATCGCCTGCACAGATCAGCATTTGTTTTTCTATTGATCGTTCACTCACATCAGCATCTGCATTTTTTATGATCACCTGCTAACATCAGCATTTTTATTTCCATAGATTGACTGTTTGCATCAGAAACATCAGGCCTTGATTTCTATTGATCGTTCGCTCACCTGAGCATCTGGATTTCTATGGATTGCCTGCTCAGATCAACATTTGTATTTCTATTAATCGCCTGCTCAGATCAGCATTTGAATTTTTGTTGATCACCTAATCACATCAGCATCTGAATTTCTATTGATCGCCTGCACAGATCAGCATTTGTTTTTCTATTGATCGTTCACTCACATCAGCATCTGCATTTTTTTTGGATCGCCTGCTAACATCAGCATTTTTATTTCTATAGATTGTCTGTTTGCATCGGAAACATCAGGCCTTGATTTCTATTGATCATTCCCTCACATCAACATCTGGATTTCTATGGACCGCCTGCTCACATCACTATTTGGATTCCTATTGATCACCTGCTCACATCAGCATTTTTATTTCTATAGATTGACTGTTTGCATCAGAAACATCAGGCCAGGATTTCTATTGATCATTCGCCTACATCAGCATCTGGATTTCTATGGACTACCTGCTCACATCAGCATTCGTATTTCTATTGATCGTTCGCTCGCATCAGCACTTGTATTTCTATTGATCGTTCGCTCGCATCAGCATTTGTATTTCTACTGATCGTTCGCTCCCTTCAGCATTTGTATTTCTATTGATCGTTCGCTCCCATCAGCTTTTTCATTTCTATTGATAGTTCGCTCGCATCAGAATTCGTATTTCTATCGATCGTTCGCTATCATCAGCATTTGTATTTCCAATGATCGTTCGTTCGCATCATCCTTTGTATTTCTATTGATCGTTCACTCACATCAGCATCTGTATTTTTAATGGATCGCCTGCTAACATCAGCATTTTTATTTCTATAGATTGACTGTTTGCATCAGAAACATCAGGCCATGATTTCTATTGATCATTCGCCTACATCAGCATCTGGATTTCTATGGACTACCTGCTCACATCTGTATTTAGATTCCTATTGATCACCTGCTCACAACAGCATCTAGTTTTCTATTGATTGTTCACTCACATCAGCATCTGTATTTTTTATGATGACCTGCTAACATCAGCATTTTTATTTCCATAGATTGACTGTTTGCATCAGAAACATCAGGCCTTGATTTCTATTGATCGTTCGCTCACCTGAGCATCTGGATTTCTATGGATTGCCTGCTCAGATCATCATTTGTATTTCTATTAATCGCCTGCTCAGATCAGCATTTGAATTTTTGTTGATCACCTAATCACATCAGCATCTGAATTTCTATTGATCGCCTGCAGAGATCAGCATTTGTTTTTCTATTGATCGTTCACTCACATCAGCATCTGCATTTTTTATGATCACCTGCTAACATCAGCATTTTTATTTCCATAGATTGACTGTTTGCATCAGAAACATCAGGCCTTGATTTCTATTGATCGTTCGCTCACCTGAGCATCTGCATTTCTATGGATTGCCTGCTCAGATCATCATTTGTATTTCTATTAATCGCCTGCTCAGATCAGCATTTGAATTTTTGTTGATCACCTAATCACATCAGCATCTGAATTTCTATTGATCGCCTGCACAGATCAGCATTTGTTTTTCTATTGATCGTTCACTCACATCAGCATCTGCATTTTTTATGATCACCTGCTAACATCAGCATTTTTATTTCCATAGATTGACTGTTTGCATCAGAAACATCAGGCCTTGATTTCTATTGATCGTTCGCTCACCTGAGCATCTGGATTTCTATGGATTGCCTGCTCAGATCAACATTTGTATTTCTATTAATCGCCTGCTCAGATCAGCATTTGAATTTTTGTTGATCACCTAATCACATCAGCATCTGAATTTCTATTGATCGCCTGCACAGATCAGCATTTGTTTTTCTATTGATCGTTCACTCACATCAGCATCTGCATTTTTTTTGGATCGCCTGCTAACATCAGCATTTTTATTTCTATAGATTGTCTGTTTGCATCGGAAACATCAGGCCTTGATTTCTATTGATCATTCCCTCACATCAACATCTGGATTTCTATGGACCGCCTGCTCACATCACTATTTGGATTCCTATTGATCACCTGCTCACATCAGCATTTTTATTTCTATAGATTGACTGTTTGCATCAGAAACATCAGGCCAGGATTTCTATTGATCATTCGCCTACATCAGCATCTGGATTTCTATGGACTACCTGCTCACATCAGCATTCGTATTTCTATTGATCGTTCGCTCGCATCAGCACTTGTATTTCTATTGATCGTTCGCTCGCATCAGCATTTGTATTTCTACTGATCGTTCGCTCCCTTCAGCATTTGTATTTCTATTGATCGTTCGCTCCCATCAGCTTTTTCATTTCTATTGATAGTTCGCTCGCATCAGAATTCGTATTTCTATCGATCGTTCGCTATCATCAGCATTTGTATTTCCAATGATCGTTCGTTCGCATCATCCTTTGTATTTCTATTGATCGTTCACTCACATCAGCATCTGTATTTTTAATGGATCGCCTGCTAACATCAGCATTTTTATTTCTATAGATTGACTGTTTGCATCAGAAACATCAGGCCATGATTTCTATTGATCATTCGCCTACATCAGCATCTGGATTTCTATGGACTACCTGCTCACATCTGTATTTAGATTCCTATTGATCACCTGCTCACAACAGCATCTAGTTTTCTATTGATTGTTCACTCACATCAGCATCTGTATTTTTTATGATGACCTGCTAACATCAGCATTTTTATTTCCATAGATTGACTGTTTGCATCAGAAACATCAGGCCTTGATTTCTATTGATCGTTCGCTCACCTGAGCATCTGCATTTCTATGGATTGCCTGCTCAGATCATCATTTGTATTTCTATTAATCGCCTGCTCAGATCAGCATTTGAATTTTTGTTGATCACCTAATCACATCAGCATCTGAATTTCTATTGATCGCCTGCACAGATCAGCATTTGTTTTTCTATTGATCGTTCACTCACATCAGCATCTGCATTTTTTATGATCACCTGCTAACATCAGCATTTTTATTTCCATAGATTGACTGTTTGCATCAGAAACATCAGGCCTTGATTTCTATTGATCGTTCGCTCACCTGAGCATCTGGATTTCTATGGATTGCCTGCTCAGATCAACATTTGTATTTCTATTAATCGCCTGCTCAGATCAGCATTTGAATTTTTGTTGATCACCTAATCACATCAGCATCTGAATTTCTATTGATCGCCTGCACAGATCAGCATTTGTTTTTCTATTGATCGTTCACTCACATCAGCATCTGCATTTTTTTGGGATCGCCTGCTAACATCAGCATTTTTATTTCTATAGATTGTCTGTTTGCATCGGAAACATCAGGCCTTGATTTCTATTGATCATTCCCTCACATCAACATCTGGATTTCTATGGACCGCCTGCTCACATCACTATTTGGATTCCTATTGATCACCTGCTCACATTAGCATTTTTATTTCTATAGATTGACTGTTTGCATCAGAAACATCAGGCCAGGATTTCTATTGATCATTCGCCTACATCAGCATCTGGATTTCTATGGACTACCTGCTCACATCAGCATTCGTATTTCTATTGATCGTTCGCTCGCATCAGCACTTGTATTTCTATTGATCGTTCGCTCGCATCAGCATTTGTATTTCTACTGATCGTTCGCTCCCTTCAGCATTTGTATTTCTATTGATCGTTCGCTCCCATCAGCTTTTTCATTTCTATTGATAGTTCGCTCGCATCAGAATTCGTATTTCTATCGATCGTTCGCTATCATCAGCATTTGTATTTCCAATGATCGTTCGTTCGCATCATCCTTTGTATTTCTATTGATCGTTCACTCACATCAGCATCTGTATTTTTAATGGATCGCCTGCTAACATCAGCATTTTTATTTCTATAGATTGACTGTTTGCATCAGAAACATCAGGCCATGATTTCTATTGATCATTCGCCTACATCAGCATCTGGATTTCTATGGACTACCTGCTCACATCTGTATTTAGATTCCTATTGATCACCTGCTCACAACAGCATCTAGTTTTCTATTGATTGTTCACTCACATCAGCATCTATATTTTTTATGATGACCTGCTAACATCAGCCTTTTTATTTCCATAGATTGACTGTTTGCATCAGAAACATCAGGCCTTGATTTCTATTGATTGTTCGCTCACCTGAGCATCTGCATTTCTATGGATTGCCTGCTCAGATCATCATTTGTATTTCTATTAATCGCCTGCTCAGATCAGCATTTGAATTTTTGTTGATCACCTAATCACATCAGCATCTGAATTTCTATTGATCGCCTGCACAGATCAGCATTTGTTTTTCTATTGATCGTTCACTCACATCAGCATCTGCATTTTTTATGATCACCTGCTAACATCAGCATTTTTATTTCCATAGATTGACTGTTTGCATCAGAAACATCAGGCCTTGATTTCTATTGATCGTTCGCTCACCTGAGCATCTGGATTTCTATGGATTGCCTGCTCAGATCAACATTTGTATTTCTATTAATCGCCTGCTCAGATCAGCATTTGAATTTTTGTTGATCACCTAATCACATCAGCATCTGAATTTCTATTGATCGCCTGCACAGATCAGCATTTGTTTTTCTATTGATCGTTCACTCACATCAGCATCTGCATTTTTTTTGGATCGCCTGCTAACATCAGCATTTTTATTTCTATAGATTGTCTGTTTGCATCGGAAACATCAGGCCTTGATTTCTATTGATCATTCCCTCACATCAACATCTGGATTTCTATGGACCGCCTGCTCACATCACTATTTGGATTCCTATTGATCACCTGCTCACATTAGCATTTTTATTTCTATAGATTGACTGTTTGCATCAGAAACATCAGGCCAGGATTTCTATTGATCATTCGCCTACACCAGCATCTGGATTTCTATGGACTACCTGCTCACATCAGCATTAGTATTTCTATTGATCGTTCGCTCGCATCAGCATTTGTATTTCTATTGATCGTTCGCTCGCATCAGCATTTGTATTTCTACTGATCGTTCGCTCGCTTCAGCAATTTTATCTCTATTGATTTTTCGCTCACATCAGCATCTGTATTTTTTTTGGATCGCCTTCTAACATCAGCATTTTTATTTCTATAAATTGTCTGTTTGCATCAGAAACATCAGGTCTTGATTTCTCTTGATCATTCCCTCACATCAGCATCTGGATTTCTATGGACCGCCAGCTTACATCAGCAATTTTATTTCTATTGATCGTTCGCTCACATCAGCATTTGTATTTTTTTGGATCACCTGCTCGCATCAGCATTTGGATTTCTATTGATCGTTGGCTCACATCAGGCCTCGATTTCTATTGATCGCGTTCTCAGATCAGCATCTGGATTTCTATGGATCACCTGCTCGCATCAGCATTTGTATTTCTATTGATTGTTCCCCTGCATCAGCATTTTTATTTCTATTGATCATTCGCTCACATCAGCATTTGTATTTCCATTGATCGTTCGCTCGCATCATCATTTGTATTTCAATTGATCGTTCACTCACATCAGCATCCGTATTTTTTATGGATCACCTGCTAACATCAGCATTTTTATTTCTGTAGATTGACTGTTTGCATCAGAAACATCAGGCCTTGATTTCTATTGATCGTTCGCTCACCTGGGCATCTGGATTTTTATGGATTGCCTGCTCAGATCAACATTTGTATTTCTATTAATCGCCTGCTAAGATCAGCATTTGAATTTTTGTTGATCACCTAATCACATCAGCATCTGAATTTCTATTGATCGCCTGCACAGATCAGCATTTGTTTTTCTATTGATCGTTCACTCACATCAGCATCTGGATTTCTATGGACCGCCTGCTCACATCACTATTTGGATTCCTATTGATCACCTGCTCACATCAGCATTTTTATTTCTATAGATTGACTGTTTGCATCAGAAACATCAGGCCAGGATTTCTATTGATCATTCGCCTATATCAGCATCTGGATTTCTATGGACTACCTGCTCACATCAGCATTCGTATTTCTATTGATCGTTCTCTCGCGTCAGCATTTGTATTTCTATTGATCGTTCGCTCGCATCAGCATTTGTATTTCTATTGATCGTTCGCTCGCATCAGCATTTGTATTTCTACTGATCGTTCGCTCGCTTCAGCATTTGTATTTCTATTGATCGTTCGCTCGCATCAGCATTTGTATTTCTATTGATCGTTCGCTCCCATCAGCTTTTTCATTTCTATTGATAGTTCGCTCGCGTCAGAATTCGTATTTCTATCGATCGTTCGCTATCATCAGCATTTGTATTTCCAATGATCGTTCGTTCGCATCATCCTTTGTTTTTCTATTGATCGTTCACTCACATCAGCATCTGTATTTTTAATGGATCGCCTGCTAACATCAGCATTTTTATTTCTATAGATTGACTGTTTGCATCAGAAACATCAGGCCATGATTTCTATTGATCATTCGCCTACATCAGCATCTGGATTTCTATGGACTACCTGCTCACATCTGTATTTAGATTCATATTGATCACCTGCTCACAACAGCATCTAGTTTTCTATTGATTGTTCATTCACATCAGCATCTGTATTTTTTATGATCACCTGCTAACATCAGCATTTTTATTTCCATATATTGACTGTTTGCATCAGAAACATCAGGCCTTGATTTCTATTGATCGTTCGCTCACCTGAGCATCTGGATTTCTATGGATTGCCTGCTCAGATCATCATTTGTATTTCTATTAATCGCCTGCTCAGATCAGCATTTGAATTTTTGTTGATCACCTAATCACATCAGCATCTGAATTTCTATTGATCGCCTGCACAGATCAGCATTTGTTTTTCTATTGATCGTTCACTCACATCAGCATCTGCATTTTTTATGATCACCTGCTAACATCAGCATTTTTATTTCCATAGATTGACTGTTTGCATCAGAAACATCAGGCCTTGATTTCTATTGATCGTTCGCTCACCTGAGCATCTGGATTTCTATGGATTGCCTGCTCAGATCAACATTTGTATTTCCGTTAATCGCCTGCTCAGATCAGCATTTGAATTTTTGTTGATCACCTAATCACATCAGCATCTGAATTTCTATTGATCGCCTGCACAGATCAGCATTTGTTTTTCTATTGATCGTTCACTCACATCAGCATCTGCATTTTTTTTGGATCACCTGCTAACATCAGCATTTTTATTTCTATAGATTGTCTGTTTGCATCGGAAACATCAGGCCTTGATTTCTATTGATCATTCCCTCACATCAACATCTGGATTTCTATGAACCGCCTGCTCACATCACTATTTGGATTCCTATTGATCACCTGCTCACATCAGCATTTTTATTTCTATAGATTGACTGTTTGCATCAGAAATATCAGGCCAGGATTTCTATTGATCATTCGCCTACATCAGCATCTGGATTTCTATGGACTACCTGCTCACATCAGCATTTGTATTTCTATTGATCGTTCGCTCGCATCAGCATTTGTATTTCTATTGATCGTTCGCTCGCATCAGCATTTGTATTTCTATTGATCGTTCGCTCGCTTCAGCATTTGTATTTCTATTGATCGTTCGCTCGCATCAGCATTTGTATTTCTATTGATCGTTCGCTCCCATCAGCTTTTTCATTTCTATTGATAGTTCGCTCGCATCAGAATTCGTATTTCTATCGATCGTTCGCTATCATCAGCATTTGTATTTCCAATGATCGTTCGTTCGCATCATCCTTTGTTTTTCTATTGATCGTTCACTCACATCAGCATCTGTATTTTTAATGGATCGCCTGCTAACATCAGCATTTTTATTTCTATAGATTGACTGTTTGCATCAGAAACATCAGGCCATGATTTCTATTGATCATTCGCCTACATCAGCATCTGGATTTCTATGGACTACCTGCTCACATCTGTATTTAGATTCATATTGATCACCTGCTCACAACAGCATCTAGTTTTCTATTGATTGTTCATTCACATCAGCATCTGTATTTTTTATGATCACCTGCTAACATCAGCATTTTTATTTCCATATATTGACTGTTTGCATCAGAAACATCAGGCCTTGATTTCTATTGATCGTTCGCTCACCTAAGCATCTGGATTTCTATGGATTGCCTGCTCAGATCATCATTTGTATTTCTATTAATCGCCTGCTCAGATCAGCATTTGAATTTTTGTTGATCACCTAATCACATCAGCATCTGAATTTCTATTGATCGCCTGCACAGATCAGCATTTGTTTTTCTATTGATCGTTCACTCACATCAGCATCTGCATTTTTTATGATCACCTGCTAACATCAGCATTTTTATTTCCATAGATTGACTGTTTGCATCAGAAACATCAGGCCTTGATTTCTATTGATCGTTCGCTCACCTGAGCATCTGGATTTCTATGGATTGCCTGCTCAGATCAACATTTGTATTTCCATTAATCGCCTGCTCAGATCAGCATTTGAATTTTTGTTGATCACCTAATCACATCAGCATCTGAATTTCTATTGATCGCCTGCACAGATCAGCATTTGTTTTTCTATTGATCGTTCACTCACATCAGCATCTGCATTTTTTTTGGATCACCTGCTAACATCAGCATTTTTATTTCTATAGATTGTCTGTTTGCATCGGAAACATCAGGCCTTGATTTCTATTGATCATTCCCTCACATATACATCTGGATTTCTATGAACCGCCTGCTCACATCACTATTTGGATTCCTATTGATCACCTGCTCACATCAGCATTTTTATTTCTATAGATTGACTGTTTGCATCAGAAATATCAGGCCAGGATTTCTATTGATCATTCGCCTACATCAGCATCTGGATTTCTATGGACTACCTGCTCACATCAGCATTTGTATTTCTATTGATCGTTCGCTCGCATCAGCATTTGTATTTCTATTGATCGTTCGCTCGCATCAGCATTTGTATTTCTACTGATCGTTCGCTCGCCTCAGCATTTGTATTTCTATTGATCTTTCTCTCGCATCAGCATTTGTATTTCTACTGATCGTTCGCTCGCTTCAGCATTTGTATTTCTATTGATCGTTCGCTCGCATTAGCATTTGTATTTCTATGGATCGTTCGCTCCCATCAGCTTTTTCATTTCTATTGATAGTTCGCTCGCATCAGAATTCGTATTTCTATCGATCGTTCGCTATCATCAGCATTTTTATTTCTATAGATTGACTGTTTGCATCAGAAACATCAGGCATTGATTTCTATTGATCATTCGCCCACATCAGCATCTGGATTTCTATGGACACCTGCTCACATCTGTATTTGGATTCCTATTGATCACCTGCTCACAACAGCATCTTGATTTCTATTGATCGTTCACTCACATCAGCATCTGTATTTTTTATGGATCACCTACTAACATCAGCATTTTTATTTCTATAGATTGACTGTTTGCATCAGAAACATCAGGCCAGGATTTCTATTGATCATTCGCCTACATCAGCATCTGGATATGTATGGACTACCTGCTCACATCTGTATTTGGATTCCTATTGATCACCTGCTCACAACAGCATCTCGTTTTCTATTGATCGTTCACTCACATCAGCATCTGTATTTTTTATGATCACCTGCTAACATCAGCATTTTTATTTCTATAGATTCACTGTTTGCATCAGAAACATCAGGCCTTGATTTCTATTGATCGTTCGCTCACATCAGCATTTGTATTTCTATGGATCACATTTTCAGATCAGCATTTGTATTTCTATTGATCACCTCCTCAGATCAGCATTTGTATTTCTATGGATCACCTGCTCACATTAGCATCTGGATTTCTGTGGATTGCATCCTCCGATCAGCATTTGGATTTGTGTGGATTGCCTTTTCTCATCAGCATTTGTATTTCAAAAAAATTAAGCTAAGGCACTGTGTGAATAGTCAAAATTTCTCCTCAGATTGCTGAAAATAATTTAACTTCAGCCACAGTTATAGTGTAGAAAAGGCCTCAAAGATAATCTTGTTGTTAAATAGCGCTTTTCTATTTTATTAGCTATTTAATGACCCATTCAGTGCTGTATTCCTATTGGTTGCGCCGTCCCATCTGTGCACTGAGTCTGTTAACATACAGTGCAGTGTTGAACTCTTTCAGATGTGTTCAGCAGCTCGTCATGTATTTGAGTTTATTTAAACACGGTTGTCGCAAGTGGACTGAGCGTGAATGCCAATATAAGTATCTCATTTACTGTTGTGTTTGCTATTTGTTATGTATTTTAATAGTTTCGGTTGTTTAAAGGTAAAGGATAATTGTTGCTGTCGCTGTTAATTGAGCTTCGGAACTCCGTGAACGAACATACCGGAAGTGTGTTTTCACGATAAAAGCACTGTGAATGGATAACCGGAAGTTATGTGATGTTAGCGTTAGCCTAGCTTAACAGCGATAAATGAACTATCGGGGCTGCCGATTGACTCAGGGTGAGGGAGATTGAAGTGTCAGCGGCACAAAAACACAAGGGATGGAAACTAAGGAAGCATTCTGTACCTAGCAACGGTTGCTCTTCCGCAGTTGCTGCTTGGCGTGTTCATGACGTGGCGTGACGTCATACGCACCCTTTCACACATTGTACTTTGATTTAGAAGGCATATAAAACTCAACTATCAGTACGTATATGAACAAATCAGCAGATTCGTTCCCAAAGCAGAAGTTTTTTTTCTGTCCCAGGCAAAGAGACACATCACAACAGACTTAAACTATGGAGTGATGGCTCGCTACATTTTTTGTTGATCACCTAATCACATCAGCATCTGAATGTCTATTGATCACCTGCACAGATCAGCATTTGTTTTTCTATTGATCGTTCACTCACATCAGCATCTGTATTTTTTTTGGATCGCCTGCTAACATCAGCATTTTTATTTCTATAGATTGTCTGTTTGCATCAGAAAAATCAGGCCTTGATTTCTATTGATCATTCCCTCACATCAACATCTGGATTTCTATGGACCGCCTGCTCACATCACTATTTGGATTCCTATTGATCACCTGCTCACATCAGCTGTTGTATTTCTATTGATCATTCGCTCGCATCAGCATTTGTATTTCTATTGATCACCTGCTCACATCAGCAATTTTATTTCTATTGATCGTTCACTCACATCAGCATTTGTATTTTTATGGATCACCTGCTCGCATCAGCATTTGGATTTCTATTGATCGTTTGCTCACATCAGGCCTCGATTTCTATTGATCGCCTGCTCACATCAGCATCTGGATTTCTATGGATCGCCTGCTCACATCAGCATTTGTATTTCTATAGATGGCCTGCTCAGATCAGCATTTGTATTTTTTGGGATCACCTGCTCGCATCAGCATTTGGATTTCTATTGATCATTCCCCTGCATCAGCATTTGTATTTCTATTGATCATTCGCTCACATCAGCATTTGTATTTCCATTGATCGTTCGCTCGCATCATCGTTTGTATTTCAATTGATCGTTCACTCACATCAGCATCTGTATTTTTTTTGGATCGCCTTCTAACATCAGCATTTTTATTTCTATAGATTGTCTGTTTGCATCAGAAACATCAGGTCTTGATTTCTATTGATCATTCCCTCACATCAGCAAATGGATTTCTATGGACCGCCAGCTTACATCAGCAATTTTATTTCTATTGATTTTTCGCTCACATCAGCATCTGTATTTTTTTTGGATCGCCTTCTAACATCAGCATTTTTATTTCTATAAATTGTCTGTTTGCATCAGAAACATCAGGTCTTGATTTCTATTGATCATTCCCTCACATCAGCAACTGGATTTCTATGGACCGCCAGCTTACATCAGCAATTTTATTTCTATTGATCATTCGCTCACATCAGCATTTGTATTTTTTTGGATCACCTGCTCGCATCAGCATTTGGATTTCTATTGATCGTTGGCTCACATCAGGCCTCGATTTCTATTAAACGCCTTCTCAGATCAGCATCTGGATTTCTATGGATCGCCTGCTCACATCAGCATTTGTATTTCTATAGATGGCCTGCTCAGATCAGCATTTGTATTTTTTGGGATCACCTGCTCGCATCAGCATTTGGATTTCTATTGATCATTCCCCTGCATCAGCATTTGTATTTCTATTGATCATTCGCTCACATCAGCATTTGTATTTCCATTGATCGTTCGTTCGCATCATCATTTGTATTTCAATTGATCGTTCACTCACATCAGCATCCGTATTTTTTATGGATCACCTGCTAACATCAGCATTTTTATTTCCATAGATTGACTGTTTGCATCAGAAACATCAGGCCTTGATTTCTATTGATCGTTCGCTCACCTGAGCATCTGGATTTCTATGGATTGCCTGCTCAGATCAACATTTGTATTTCTATTAATCGCCTGCTCAGATCAGCATTTGAATTTTTGTTGATCACCTAATCACATCAGCATCTGAATTTCTATTGATCGCCTGCACAGATCAGCATTTGTTTTTCTATTGATCGTTCACTCACATCAGCATCTGCATTTTTTTTGGATCGCCTGCTAACATCAGCATTTTTATTTCTATAGATTGTCTGTTTGCATCGGAAACATCAGGCCAGGATTTCTATTGATCATTCGCCTACATCAGCATCTGGATTTCTATGGACTACCTGCTCACATCTGTATTTAGATTCATATTGATCACCTGCTCACAACAGCATCTAGTTTTCTATTGATTGTTCATTCACATCAGCATCTGTATTTTTTATGATCACCTGCTAACATCAGCATTTTTATTTCCATATATTGACTGTTTGCATCAGAAACATCAGGCCTTGATTTCTATTGATCGTTCGCTCACCTAAGCATCTGGATTTCTATGGATTGCCTGCTCAGATCATCATTTGTATTTCTATTAATCGCCTGCTCAGATCAGCATTTGAATTTTTGTTGATCACCTAATCACATCAGCATCTGAATTTCTATTGATCGCCTGCACAGATCAGCATTTGTTTTTCTATTGATCGTTCTCTCACATCAGCATCTGCATTTTTTACGATCACCTGCTAACATCAGCATTTTTATTTCCATAGATTGACTGTTTGCATCAGAAACATCAGGCCTTGATTTCTATTGATCGTTCGCTCACCTGAGCATCTGGATTTCTATGGATTGCCTGCTCAGATCAACATTTGTATTTCCATTAATCGCCTGCTCAGATCAGCATTTGAATTTTTGTTGATCACCTAATCACATCAGCATCTGAATTTCTATTGATCGCCTGCACAGATCAGCATTTGTTTTTCTATTGATCGTTCACTCACATCAGCATCTGCATTTTTTTTGGATCACCTGCTAACATCAGCATTTTTATTTCTATAGATTGTCTGTTTGCATCGGAAACATCAGGCCTTGATTTCTATTGATCATTCCCTCACATATACATCTGGATTTCTATGAACCGCCTGCTCACATCACTATTTGGATTCCTATTGATCACCTGCTCACATCAGCATTTTTATTTCTATAGATTGACTGTTTGCATCAGAAATATCAGGCCAGGATTTCTATTGATCATTCGCCTACATCAGCATCTGGATTTCTATGGACTACCTGCTCACATCAGCATTTGTATTTCTATTGATCGTTCGCTCGCATCAGCATTTGTATTTCTATTGATCGTTCGCTCGCATCAGCATTTGTATTTCTATTGATCGTTCGCTCGCATCAGCATTTGTATTTCTACTGATCGTTCGCTCGCCTCAGCATTTGTATTTCTATTGATCTTTCTCTCGCATCAGCATTTGTATTTCTACTGATCGTTCGCTCGCTTCAGCATTTGTATTTC
The DNA here is from genome assembly GCA_037577475.1 of Chaunax sp. Z400. Taxonomy (NCBI): domain Eukaryota; kingdom Metazoa; phylum Chordata; class Actinopteri; order Lophiiformes; family Chaunacidae; genus Chaunax; species Chaunax sp. Z400. The sequence goes on from CM075188.1 coordinate 5,418,220, forward strand.
TATTGATCGTTCGCTCGCATTAGCATTTGTATTTCTATGGATCGTTCGCTCCCATCAGCTTTTTCATTTCTATTGATAGTTCGCTCGCATCAGAATTCGTATTTCTATCGATCGTTCGCTATCATCAGCATTTGTATTTCCAATGATCGTTCGTTCGCATCATCCTTTGTATTTCTATTGATCGTTCACTCACATCAGTATCTGTATTTTTTATGGATCGCCTGCTAACATCAGCATTTTTATTTCTATAGATTGACTGTTTGCATCAGAAACATCAGGCATTGATTTCTATTGATCATTCGCCCACATCAGCATCTGGATTTCTATGGACACCTGCTCACATCTGTATTTGGATTCCTATTGATCACCTGCTCACAACAGCATCTTGATTTCTATTGATCGTTCACTCACATCAGCATCTGTATTTTTTATGGATCACCTACTAACATCAGCATTTTTATTTCTATAGATTGACTGTTTGCATCAGAAACATCAGGCCAGGATTTCTATTGATCATTCGCCTACATCAGCATCTGGATATGTATGGACTACCTGCTCACATCTGTATTTGGATTCCTATTGATCACCTGCTCACAACAGCATCTCGTTTTCTATTGATCGTTCACTCACATCAGCATCTGTATTTTTTATGATCACCTGCTAACATCAGCATTTTTATTTCTATAGATTCACTGTTTGCATCAGAAACATCAGGCCTTGATTTCTATTGATCGTTCGCTCACATCAGCATTTGTATTTCTATGGATCACATTTTCAGATCAGCATTTGTATTTCTATTGATCACCTCCTCAGATCAGCATTTGTATTTCTATGGATCACCTGCTCACATTAGCATCTGGATTTCTGTGGATTGCATCCTCCGATCAGCATTTGGATTTGTGTGGATTGCCTTTTCTCATCAGCATTTGTATTTCAAAAAAATTAAGCTAAGGCACTGTGTGAATAGTCAAAATTTCTCCTCAGATTGCTGAAAATAATTTAACTTCAGCCACAGTTATAGTGTAGAAAAGGCCTCAAAGATAATCTTGTTGTTAAATAGCGCTTTTCTATTTTATTAGCTATTTAATGACCCATTCAGTGCTGTATTCCTATTGGTTGCGCCGTCCCATCTGTGCACTGAGTCTGTTAACATACAGTGCAGTGTTGAACTCTTTCAGATGTGTTCAGCAGCTCGTCATGTATTTGAGTTTATTTAAACACGGTTGTCGCAAGTGGACTGAGCGTGAATGCCAATATAAGTATCTCATTTACTGTTGTGTTTGCTATTTGTTATGTATTTTAATAGTTTCGGTTGTTTAAAGGTAAAGGATAATTGTTGCTGTCGCTGTTAATTGAGCTTCGGAACTCCGTGAACGAACATACCGGAAGTGTGTTTTCACGATAAAAGCACTGTGAATGGATAACCGGAAGTTATGTGATGTTAGCGTTAGCCTAGCTTAACAGCGATAAATGAACTATCGGGGCTGCCGATTGACTCAGGGTGAGGGAGATTGAAGTGTCAGCGGCACAAAAACACAAGGGATGGAAACTAAGGAAGCATTCTGTACCTAGCAACGGTTGCTCTTCCGCAGTTGCTGCTTGGCGTGTTCATGACGTGGCGTGACGTCATACGCACCCTTTCACACATTGTACTTTGATTTAGAAGGCATATAAAACTCAACTATCAGTACGTATATGAACAAATCAGCAGATTCGTTCCCAAAGCAGAAGTTTTTTTTCTGTCCCAGGCAAAGAGACACATCACAACAGACTTAAACTATGGAGTGATGGCTCGCTACATTTTTTGTTGATCACCTAATCACATCAGCATCTGAATGTCTATTGATCGCCTGCACAGATCAGCATTTGTTTTTCTATTGATCGTTCACTCACATCAGCATCTGTATTTTTTTTGGATCGCCTGCTAACATCAGCATTTTTATTTCTATAGATTGTCTGTTTGCATCAGAAAAATCAGGCCTTGATTTCTATTGATCATTCCCTCACATCAACATCTGGATTTCTATGGACCGCCTGCTCACATCACTATTTGGATTCCTATTGATCACCTGCTCACATCAGCTGTTGTATTTCTATTGATCATTCGCTCGCATCAGCATTTGTATTTCTATTGATCACCTGCTCACATCAGCAATTTTATTTCTATTGATCGTTCACTCACATCAGCATTTGTATTTTTATGGATCACCTGCTCGCATCAGCATTTGGATTTCTATTGATCGTTTGCTCACATCAGGCCTCGATTTCTATTGATCGCCTGCTCACATCAGCATCTGGATTTCTATGGATCGCCTGCTCACATCAGCATTTGTATTTCTATAGATGGCCTGCTCAGATCAGCATTTGTATTTTTTGGGATCACCTGCTCGCATCAGCATTTGGATTTCTATTGATCATTCCCCTGCATCAGCATTTGTATTTCTATTGATCATTCGCTCACATCAGCATTTGTATTTCCATTGATCGTTCGCTCGCATCATCGTTTGTATTTCAATTGATCGTTCACTCACATCAGCATCTGTATTTTTTTTGGATCGCCTTCTAACATCAGCATTTTTATTTCTATAGATTGTCTGTTTGCATCAGAAACATCAGGTCTTGATTTCTATTGATCATTCCCTCACATCAGCAAATGGATTTCTATGGACCGCCAGCTTACATCAGCAATTTTATTTCTATTGATTTTTCGCTCACATCAGCATCTGTATTTTTTTTGGATCGCCTTCTAACATCAGCATTTTTATTTCTATAAATTGTCTGTTTGCATCAGAAACATCAGGTCTTGATTTCTATTGATCATTCCCTCACATCAGCAACTGGATTTCTATGGACCGCCAGCTTACATCAGCAATTTTATTTCTATTGATCATTCGCTCACATCAGCATTTGTATTTTTTTGGATCACCTGCTCGCATCAGCATTTGGATTTCTATTGATCGTTGGCTCACATCAGGCCTCGATTTCTATTAATCGCCTTCTCAGATCAGCATCTGGATTTCTATGGATCGCCTGCTCACATCAGCATTTGTATTTTTATAGATCGCCTGCTCAGATCAGCATTTGTATTTATTTGGATCACCTGCTCGCATCAGCATTTGGATTTCTATTGATTGTTCCCCTGCATCAGCATTTTTATTTCTATTGATCATTCGCTCACATCAGCATTTGTATTTCCATTGATCGTTCGTTCGCATCATCATTTGTATTTCAATTGATCGTTCACTCACATCAGCATCCGTATTTTTTATGGATCACCTGCTAACATCAGCATTTTTATTTCCATAGATTGACTGTTTGCATCAGAAACATCAGGCCTTGATTTCTATTGATCGTTCGCTCACCTGAGCATCTGGATTTCTATGGATTGCCTGCTCAGATCAACATTTGTATTTCTATTAATCGCCTGCTCAGATCAGCATTTGAATTTTTGTTGATCACCTAATCACATCAGCATCTGAATTTCTATTGATCGCCTGCACAGATCAGCATTTGTTTTTCTATTGATCGTTCACTCACATCAGCATCTGCATTTTTTTTGGATCGCCTACTAACATCAGCATTTTTATTTCTATAGATTTTCTGTTTGCATCGGAAACATCAGGCCAGGATTTCTATTGATCATTCGCCTACATCAGCATCTGGATTTCTATGGACTACCTGCTCACATCTGTATTTGGATTCCTATTGATCACCTGCTCACAACAGCATCTAGTTTTCTATTGATCGTTCACTCACATCAACATCTGTATTTTTTATGATCACCTGCTAACATCAGCATTTTTATTTCTATAGATTGTCTGTTCGCATCGGAAACATCAGGCCTTGATTTCTATTGATCATTCCCTCACATCAACATCTGGATTTCTATGGACCGCCTGCTCACATCACGATTTGGATTCCTATTGATCACCTGCTCACATCAGCATTTTTATTTCCATAGATTGACTGTTTGCATCAGAAACATCAGGCCTTGATTTCTATTGATCGTTCGCTCACCTGAGCATCTGGATTTCTATGGATTGCCTGCTCAGATCATCATTTGTATTTCTATTAATCGCCTGCTCAGATCAGGATTTGAATTTTTTTTGATCACCTAATCACATCAGCATCTGAATTTCTATTGATCGCCTGCACAGATCAACATTTGTTTTTCTATTGATCGTTCACTCACATCAGCATCTGCATTTTTTATGATCACCTGCTAACATCAGCATTTTTATTTCCATAGATTGACTGTTTGCATCAGAAACATCAGGCCTTGATTTCTATTGATCGTTCGCTCACCTGAGCATCTGGATTTCTATGGCTTGCCTGCTCAGATCAACATTTGTATTTCTATTAATCGCCTGCTCAGATCAGCATTTGAATTTTTGTTGATCACCTAATCACAACAGCATCTGAATTTCTATTGATCGCCTGCACAGATCAGCATTTGTTTTTCTATTGATCGTTCACTCACATCAGCATCTGCATTTTTTTTTGGATCGCCTGCTAACATCAGTATTTTTATTTCTATAGATTGTCTGTTTGCATCGGAAACATCAGGCCTTGATTTCTATTGATCATTCCCTCACATCAACATCTGGATTTCTATGGACCGCCTGCTCACATCACTATTTGGATTCCTATTGATCACCTGCTCACATCAGCATTTTTATTTCTATAGATTGACTGTTTGCATCAGAAACATGAGGCCAGGATTTCTATTGATCATTCGCCTACATCAGCATCTGGATTTCTATGGACTACCTGCTCACATCTGTATTTAGATTCCTATTGATCACCTGCTCACAACAGCATCTAGTTTTCTATTGATTGTTCACTCACATCAGCATCTGTATTTTTTATGATCACCTGCTAACATCAGCATTTTTATTTCCATAGATTGACTGTTTGCATCAGAAACATCAGGCCTTGATTTCTATTGATCGTTCGCTCACCTGAGAATCTGGATTTCTATGGATTGCCTGCTCAGATCATCATTTGTATTTCTATTAATCGCCTGCTCAGATCAGCATTTGAATTTTTGTTGATCACCCAATCACATCAGCATCTGAATTTCTATTGATCGCCTGCACAGATCAGCATTTGTTTTTCTATTGATCGTTCACTCACATCAGCATCTGCATCTTTTATGATCACCTGCTAACATCAGAATTTTTATTTCCATAGATTGACTGTTTGCATCAGAAACATCAGGCCAGGATTTCTATTGATCATTCGCCTACATCAGCATCTGGATTTCTATGGACTACCTGCTCACATCAGCATTTGTATTTCTATTGATCGTTCGCTCGCATCAGCATTTGTATTTCTATTGATCGTTCGCTCGCATCAGGATTTGTATTTCTATTGATCGTTCGCTCGCATCAGCATTTGTATTTCTACTGATCGTTCGCTCGCCTCAGCATTTGTATTTCTATTGATCTTTCTCTCGCATCAGCATTTGTATTTCTACTGATCGTTCGCTCGCTTCAGCATTTGTATTTCTATTGATCGTTCGCTCCCATCAGCTTTTTCATTTCTATTGATAGTTCGCTCGCATCAGAATTCGTATTTCTATCGATCGTTCGCTATCATCAGCATTTGTATTTCCAATGATCGTTCGTTCGCATCATCCTTTGTATTTCTATTGATCGTTCACTCACATCAGCAATTTTATTTCTATTGATCGTTCGCTCACATCAGCATTTGTATTTTTTTGGATCACCTGCTCGCATCAGCATTTGGATTTCTATTGATCGTTGGCTCACATCAGGCCTCGATTTCTATTGATCGCCTTCTCAGATCAGCATCTGGATTTCTATGGATCGCCTGCTCACATCAGCATTTGTATTTCTATAGATCGCCTGCTCAGATCAGCAATTATATTTATTTGGATCACCTGCTCGCATCAGCATTTGTATTTCTATTGATTGTTCCCCTGCATCAGCATTTTTATTTCTATTGATCATTCGCTCACATCAGCATTTGTATTTCCATTGATCGTTCGCTCGCATCATCATTTGTATTTCAATTGATCGTTCACTCACATCAGCATCTGTATTTTTTTTTATGATCACCTGCTAACATCAGCATTTTTATTTCCATATATTGACTGTTTGCATCAGAAACATCAGGCCTTGATTTCTATTGATCGTTCGCTCACCTGAGCATCTGGATTTCTATGGATTGCCTGCTCAGATCATCATTTGTATTTCTATTAATCGCCTGCTCAGATGAGCATTTGAATTTTTGTTGATCACCTAATCACATCAGCATCTGAATTTCTATTGATCGCCTGCACAGATCAGCATTTGTTTTTCTATTGATCGTTCACTCACATCAGCATCTGCATTTTTTATGATCACCTGCTAACATCAGCATTTTTATTTCCATAGATTGACTGTTTGCATCAGAAACATCAGGCCTTGATTTCTATTGATCGTTCGCTCACCTGAGCATCTGGATTTCTATGGATTGCCTGCTCAGATCAACATTTGTATTTCTATTAATCGCCTGCTCAGATCAGCATTTGAATTTTTGTTGATCACCTAATCACATCAGCATCTGAATTTCTATTGATCGCCTGCACAGATCAGCATTTGTTTTTCTATTGATCGTTCACTCACATCAGCATCTGCATTTTTTTTGGATCGCCTGCTAACATCAGCATTTTTATTTCTATTGATCGTCTCCACAGATCAGCATTTGTTTTCCTATTGATCGTTCACTCACATCAGCATCTGTATTTTTTTTGGATCACCTGCTAAGATCAGCATTTTTATTTCTATAGATTGTCTGTTTGCATCTGAAACATCAGGCCTTGATTTCTATTGATCATTCCCTCACATCAACATCTGGATTTCTATGGACCGCCTGCTCACATCACTATTTGGATTCCTACTGATCACCTGCTCGCATCAGCATTTGTATTTCTATTGATCGTTCGCTCACATCAGGCCTGGATTTCTATTGATTGCCTGCTCAGATCAGCGTTTGTATTTCTATTGATCGTTCGCTCGCATCAGAGTTCTTATTTCTATTGATTGTTCGCACACATTAGCGTTTGTATTTCTATTGATCGTTCGCCCGCATCTTCCTTTGTATTTGTATTGATCGTTTGCTCGCATTAGCATTTGTATTTTCTATTGATCGTTTGCTTATATCAGCATTTGCATTTCTATTGATCGTTCGCTCACATCAGGCCTGGATTTCTATCAGTCGCCTGCTCAGATCAGCATCTGTATTTCTATGGATCGCCTGCTCAGATCAGCAACTGGTTTTCTATTGATCGTTCGCTGGCATCAGCATTTGGATTTCTATTTATTGTTCGCTGACATCAGCATTTTAATTTCTATCGATCACCTGCTCACATTAGCATCTGGATATCTATTGATCGTTTGCTCATATCTTTTCTTTTATTTCAATGGATCACCTGCTCAAATCAGCATTTGGATTTTTATGGATCGCCTGCGCAGATCAGCATTTCTATTTCTATTGATTGCCTGCTCACTTTAGTATCTGGATTTCTATTGATCATTCCCTCACATTTGCATTTGGATTTCTATTGATCGTTCGCTCACATCAGCATTTGTATTTTTATTGATCGCCTGCTAACATCAGCATTTTTATTTCTGTAGATTGACTGTTTGCATCAGAAACATCAGGCCTTGATTTCTATTGATCGTTTGCTCACATCTTTTCTTTTATTGCAATGGATCACCTGCTCAAATCAGCATTTTTATTTCTATTGATAATTCGTTCACATCAGCATCTGGATTTCTATGGACCGCCTGCTCACATTAGCATTTGTATTTCTATTGATCACCTGCTCACATTAGCATCTGGATATCTATTGATCGTTTGCTCACATCTTTTCTTTTATTTCAATGGATCACCTGCTCAAATCAGCATTTTTATTTCTATGGATTTTCTGCTCAGATCACTATTTGTATTTCTATTGATCGTTTGCTCGCATCATCATCTGGATTTCTATGGATCACATGTTCAGATCAGCATTTGGATTTTTATTGATCGTTCCCTCACATTAGCATTTGGAATTATATGTATTACCTGCTCACATTAGCATCTGGATATATATATTGATCGTTTGCTCACATCTTTTTTTTCATTTCTTTAGATCGCCTGCTCAAATCAGCATTTGGATCTCTATAGATCGCCTGCTCAGATCAGACTTCTATTGATCGTTCGCTCATATCAGCATTTGTATTTCTATGCCTGCTTGTTCACATCAGCATCTGGATTTCTATGGATTGCCTGCTCAAATCAGCATTTGTATTTCTATTGATTGTTCGTTCACATCAGCATTTGTATTTCTATTGATCACCTGTTCGCAATCGGCATATTTATTTCTATTGACGGTTCCATCACATCAGCATTTGGATTCCTATTGATTATCTGCTCACTTCAGCATCTGGATTTCTATTGATTGTTCGCTTGCATCAGCATCTGGATTTCTATGGATCACATATTCAGATCAGTATTTTTATTTCTATTGGTCGCCTGCTCACATCAGCATCTGGATATCTTTTGATCGCCTGCTCACATCAGCATTTGTATTTTTATTGATCGTTCGCTCACCTGAGCATCTGGATTTCTATGGATTGCCTGCTCAGATCATCATTTGTATTTCTATTAATCGCCTGCTCAGATGAGCATTTGAATTTTTGTTGATCACCTAATCACATCAGCATCTGAATTTCTATTGATCGCCTGCACAGATCAGCATTTGTTTTTCTATTGATCGTTCACTCACATCAGCATCTGCATTTTTTATGATCACCTGCTAACATCAGCATTTTTATTTCCATAGATTGACTGTTTGCATCAGAAACATCAGGCCTTGATTTCTATTGATCGTTCGCTCACCTGAGCATCTGGATTTCTATGGATTGCCTGCTCAGATCAACATTTGTATTTCTATTAATCGCCTGCTCAGATCAGCATTTGAATTTTTGTTGATCACCTAATCACATCAGCATCTGAATTTCTATTGATCGCCTGCACAGATCAGCATTTGTTTTTCTATTGATCGTTCACTCACATCAGCATCTGCATTTTTTTTGGATCGCCTGCTAACATCAGCATTTTTATTTCTATTGATCGTCTCCACAGATCAGCATTTGTTTTCCTATTGATCGTTCACTCACATCAGCATCTGTATTTTTTTTGGATCACCTGCTAAGATCAGCATTTTTATTTCTATAGATTGTCTGTTTGCATCTGAAACATCAGGCCTTGATTTCTATTGATCATTCCCTCACATCAACATCTGGATTTCTATGGACCGCCTGCTCACATCACTATTTGGATTCCTACTGATCACCTGCTCGCATCAGCATTTGTATTTCTATTGATCGTTCGCTCACATCAGGCCTGGATTTCTATTGATTGCCTGCTCAGATCAGCGTTTGTATTTCTATTGATCGTTCGCTCGCATCAGAGTTCTTATTTCTATTGATTGTTCGCACACATTAGCGTTTGTATTTCTATTGATCGTTCGCCCGCATCTTCCTTTGTATTTGTATTGATCGTTTGCTCGCATTAGCATTTGTATTTTCTATTGATCGTTTGCTTATATCAGCATTTGCATTTCTATTGATCGTTCGCTCACATCAGGCCTGGATTTCTATCAGTCGCCTGCTCAGATCAGCATCTGTATTTCTATGGATCGCCTGCTCAGATCAGCAACTGGTTTTCTATTGATCGTTCGCTGGCATCAGCATTTGGATTTCTATTTATTGTTCGCTGACATCAGCATTTTAATTTCTATCGATCACCTGCTCACATTAGCATCTGGATATCTATTGATCGTTTGCTCATATCTTTTCTTTTATTTCAATGGATCACCTGCTCAAATCAGCATTTGGATTTTTATGGATCGCCTGCGCAGATCAGCATTTCTATTTCTATTGATTGCCTGCTCACTTTAGTATCTGGATTTCTATTGATCATTCCCTCACATTTGCATTTGGATTTCTATTGATCGTTCGCTCACATCAGCATTTGTATTTTTATTGATCGCCTGCTAACATCAGCATTTTTATTTCTGTAGATTGACTGTTTGCATCAGAAACATCAGGCCTTGATTTCTATTGATCGTTTGCTCACATCTTTTCTTTTATTGCAATGGATCACCTGCTCAAATCAGCATTTTTATTTCTATTGATAATTCGTTCACATCAGCATCTGGATTTCTATGGACCGCCTGCTCACATTAGCATTTGTATTTCTATTGATCACCTGCTCACATTAGCATCTGGATATCTATTGATCGTTTGCTCACATCTTTTCTTTTATTTCAATGGATCACCTGCTCAAATCAGCATTTTTATTTCTATGGATTTTCTGCTCAGATCACTATTTGTATTTCTATTGATCGTTTGCTCGCATCATCATCTGGATTTCTATGGATCACATGTTCAGATCAGCATTTGGATTTTTATTGATCGTTCCCTCACATTAGCATTTGGAATTATATGTATTACCTGCTCACATTAGCATCTGGATATATATATTGATCGTTTGCTCACATCTTTTTTTTCATTTCTTTAGATCGCCTGCTCAAATCAGCATTTGGATCTCTATAGATCGCCTGCTCAGATCAGACTTCTATTGATCGTTCGCTCATATCAGCATTTGTATTTCTATGCCTGCTTGTTCACATCAGCATCTGGATTTCTATGGATTGCCTGCTCAAATCAGCATTTGTATTTCTATTGATTGTTCGTTCACATCAGCATTTGTATTTCTATTGATCACCTGTTCGCAATCGGCATATTTATTTCTATTGACGGTTCCATCACATCAGCATTTGGATTCCTATTGATTATCTGCTCACTTCAGCATCTGGATTTCTATTGATTGTTCGCTTGCATCAGCATCTGGATTTCTATGGATCACATATTCAGATCAGTATTTTTATTTCTATTGGTCGCCTGCTCACATCAGCATCTGGATATCTTTTGATCGCCTGCTCACATCAGCATTTGTATTTTTATTGATCGTTCGCTCACATCAGCATCTGGATTTCTATTGATCGCCTGCTCACATCAGCATTTGGTTTTCTATGGATCTTCTGCTCACATCAGCATTTGTATTTCTATTGATCGTTCGCTCACATCAGCATCTGGATTTCCTTGGATCGCCTGCTCAGATCAGCATTTGTATTTTTATGGATCTTCTTGTCCCATCATCATTTGGATTTCTATGGATCACCTGTTCGCATCAGCATTTTTATTTTTGTGGATCGCCTGCTCGCTTCACCATTTATATTTATATTGATTGCCTGTTCACATCAGCATTTGGATTTCCTCTGATCGCCTGTTCGCATCAGCTTTGTATATCTTTGTGTCGCTTTTCCGACTATTTAAATGTGAAGTATGGGCGGAAAAGGGCCTATGTCTTCAAAATACTCTAGTAATCTGACAAGTTTTCAACCTTTGTCTGTTCCTCTATGCTTTTTTAGGAAGGGCTCAGACACACAGAGAAAAACACTACTGTTCTTGGGAATTTAGCTGTAACTTCAGAAAGAATGACCGGAAACTAACTTTTCTTACTTTTACTTTTAATGAAGAACTGAGCAGTTTACAGAGAAAAAGAAAACATCCTCTGATAACATTTCTTCTGTTGACAACATGGCTAACAACTTCTTCTGTTGAAGCCTACTTCCCTTAGTTGCAGATAGAGTGAGTGCAAACCGCTTCTGCCCCCTTGAACACATATGCGAATTAAAAGTATTAGAAAATTCAGGCCAACTAGCCTCTTTGGTTCATCACTCAACTACAATGATGAGTTCACTGCACTGAACCATTATTGACTAAATAAAAATAGTGTTCCACTGAACTGAAAACAGATTTTCAGTGCAGAAATATCCTATTTATTACCAATCAAGAGTTTGTATCGAGTACAAGCGGCACATGTGCAGGGATTTTGTCATAACTGCGTATTCGGTGCACGACGCCTTCATACCATAAAGCCAAGTTAGCCTTAAATGCCATACATTATGTTATTAGATAACAAGTAGTCTCTCTTAAAACATCAAAGCAGTGGTTTTTTGATGATGCTATCCCTAACCCTAACCCTAATGTAACCCTAATGCTCGTTTTCCTCCAATTATGCAATTCTTTCCATCTTTGTTGTGTAATAAAAACTTTATTTTCAATGTTGCATTCTTGATACTTATGTTTTCTGTTAGAAGACATATAGCACTATATGTACAATTATTATGAAGTACTTGTACCTTGTACTTTTCGAGTAATCCTACCTTTAAATACCATGTATCGATCAAAATAATGCTTTTTTCCTCAAATAATGCAATTCTTTCCAAATTTGATGTGTAATAAAAAACTTTATTTTCAATAGCGTTTTCATGCCACTTCTATTTTCTGTTAGAGCACATAGAGCACATAGAGCACTACATATACAATTATTATGAAATACTTGTACCTTGTACTTTTTTAGTAATCCTCCCGTGAAATACCATGTATCGATCAAAATAATGCTTTTTTTTCCTCCAATAATGCATTCTTTCCAAATTTGATGTGCAATAAAAACTTTATTGTGGATAGTGTATTCATGAGACTTATATATTACTTTAGAGGACCTATAGAACTACATGTACAATTATTATGAAGTACTAGTACTTCGTACTTTTCGAGTAATCCTACATTTAATTACCATGTATCGATCCAAATAATGCTCCTTTTCCTCCAATAATGCAATTCTTTCCAAATTTGATGTGTAATGAAAAACCTTATTCTCAATATTGTATTCATGACACTTACATTTTCTGTTAGAGGACATAGAGCACTACATGTACAATTATTATGAAGTACTTGTACCTTGTACTTTTTTAGTAATCCTACCGTGAAACACCATGTATCGATCAAGATAATGCTTTTTTTTCCTCCAATAATGCATTCTTTCCAAATTTGATGTGCAATAAAAACTTTATTGTGAATAGTGTATTCATGAGACGTATATATTACTTTAGAGGACCTATAGAACTACATGTACAATTATTATGAAGTACTAGTACTTCGTACTTTTCGAGTAATCCTACATTTAATTACCATGTATCGATCCAAATAATGCTCCTTTTCCTCCAATAATGCAATTCTTTCCAAATTTGATGTGTAATGAAAAACTTTATTCTCAATATTGTATTCATGACACTTACATTTTCTGTTAGAGGACATAGAGCACTACATGTACAATTATTATGAAGTACTTGTACCTTGTACTTTTCGAGTAATCCTACCTGGAATTACCATATATCGATCCAAATAATGTTTTTTTTCCTCTACTAATGCAATTCTTTACAAATGCGATGTGTAATAAAAACTTTATTTTCAATAGTGTTTTCATGACACTTATATTTTCTGTTAGAGGACATAGAGCACTACATGTACAATCTTTATGATGTACTTGTACCTTGTATTGTAAAAAAATGAATGCAGGCAAAAGCTTCATTGTTTAGAAGAAACAAAAGGGGCAGGGGCAGGTAATGAGGACAAGCCTATGGACACTGATGTTGTTCATGTATGTATGTGCTTAAAAATGTATGGGTGTGTACATACTGCTGATATTTATGTTTAGTGTTCTATCTTTCATGCATCATTGTTTCATCCCAACAAGAAGGGAAAATATACATTTAAACAAATAAATATCCAAACACACAATCTGACCTCAGGCTCCAGACAAGCCTTTGAGATCCACACTTTGTTTCACTGCAGAAAAAACAAATCATTATCAGCTCTGATTTGAACTTCCACAGCCTACTATGTGGCACTTTAGCAAACCTGCAAACCTTTTTAGGATGAATTCCAGCACAAGCCTACATAGCATCAATATTGTTTGGCTCCCAGTTCCAGCATTTATTCTCATCTGTTGCCAAACACAAATGAAAAGCAAAGCAGAACAGTGATGAGGCGTTGTGTGACAGTGTCAGGCTTTTCATTTCCACTTTTGATATTCAATTCAGGCCCGCTCACACATGGATGATAACACGATAAATGAGTAAACATTACAGGCATCACTTTCTCACACTTAACAATTTTTACACAATGTGCCAGCAGCCAGGAGAAGTCTATTATATATAGTGTTCTACAGTATATCATCTATTAGTGAACTAAATAAACATAATGTATATTCAACTTCAATCAAGTTATAATATGATTATTAGTGCAGATTGACTGCCTACAAGGACCTGTAATCCCTCAGTCTGAGGATAAATGGGATCTGAGGTCCTCTATTGTAAAATCTTTGCTTAGCAAAAGTCAGATTCTGGGCTGTTTGAAACACAAATCCTCTTGTTTGTGACTAAAGATAATGTTATACTTCTTTCTCCTTCGCTCTTTAATGCATATATAGTTACTAAAGAGATAAATGTGGCTAAGCTTGATGCTGCGTGTCGTCGCCTCCACCCACAGCTGCCCAGCTGCTGTTGAGCTCAACTCACTTTGTATTGACAGCAGCCATATCTGTCATCTGTGAGGTTTAACTTGTTCCTCACTGCTGTTAAGACCGGACACATTAACCCTGAACATATAAGAAGAGACAGAGATGGAGTTCTTATAAGTTATTATCCTGAATCACATCAGTCCAGAGTGCAACGTTGGGGGTGCTGTTGTAAACCTGGCATATAGAGAAACACTTTCAGAAAAGTCATGCTTTTCAAAGTGGGAATAAAAGTTGTTGGAACTATCTTCCCAATAGTTTTTATATAGTATTTTCATTCCCGCTTTGAAAAGCATGACTTTTTGACTTTTCTGAAAATGTTTCTCTCCTCAGACGTTCTCTCTCCTCTGACTGTAACGTTGCCATTAACCAGGAATGTGTCAGAGATGTCTTAAAATAAATACTAGGAAGGCTCCTGGTCCAGATCACATCTGTGGGCGTACACTGCGATATTGTGCAGACCAGCTCAGCGGTGTCCTCAACCATATCTTCCAGATGTCACTTGACACTAAAAGAATTCTTGTCATCTGGAAATCCTCCACTGTGATGCCTGTCCCAAAGAACAACTTAAGGCAACTTAATGATTTCAGACCAGTCGCTTTAACATCACTGATTATGAAAATCTTTGAACAAATGGTCAAAAACCTTGTTCTGTAGATGGTAAGCTTGATCCACAGGCTCTTATTTGCCAACTTCTCTTCGGCTTTTAATACGATGCTGCCGCATCTTTTGATAGAAAGGCTGTTGTGTGATTTTATGCTGCCTCACCAACTTGTATTATGGATCCTGGACGTCTTGACAAACAGAGAGCAGAGAGTTTTTGTTAATGGTTGCCTCTCAGACTCTGTAACCTTGTCCACCGGGTCGCCACAGGGGTGTGTCCTTTCACCCCTACTTTTTATTACGTACACTGATGGATGCAGAAGCACTCAGCAGAGTAGCTATTTGGTAAAGTTTTCAGATGACACTGTGTTGCTGTCCCTTCTCCAAGGCTCAGAATCAGACCATTCAGATGCTCTCACTCATTTCATTTCTTGGTGTGATGACAACTTCTTGGACTTAAATGTGTTTAAAACCAAGGAATTGATAATCGACTTTAGATGCAACACACACAATGAATGAAACACACAATGAAAGTGTGGAAGTGGTGACATCATACAAATGTTTGGGTACTGTCTTGGATGATCACCTTAAATCTGATATTAACACTGAGGCGATTGTGAAGCGTGGGCAGCAGAGAATTCCTCTTCTCCATGAATTAGATTCCTTCTCTGTCAGCCCTGCCCTTTATCAGTCTTTTATTGAGATTGTCCTGTGTTTTTCTTTTATCTGCTGGTTTCACAGCCTCACAGTCAAAGACAGAAACAGTCTGAACAACATTGTTAAAATCTGCTCTAAAGTCATCAGAGTGAAACAAAGAGATCTGAATTCTTTTTGCAACCAACAAATCCTCCAGAAAGCAGCGACTATTCTGTCTTCTGAACATGTTCTTTCAAGTGAATTTTCCTTGTTGCCATCAAGGCGTCGTTATGTTTTACCTCAATTTAAATTAACAGTTATTCAGAGTCATTCATACCCTCCACAGCCCATCTCTTACATGGTACATAGATCCTTTTAACTGTCCTTTTAATTGTCCTTTTTTATATATGCCGGTCTGATCTTTTAATTTTGAAAACTTTTCTAAGGTCATTATCCTTTTATTTGAATTATTCTCCCTTTTTTCCCCTTCATTTATAGATTTTATTCAGCTCCTTTGTACATTTTATTTATCTGTATCTTGTATTGTCTCTCCGTGTTTTATGTACAAGCTGCTCTAAATTAATTGCCCCCAGTGGGATTAATAAAGTTGTTTGAACTTGAACTATAGTGTAACAACAATACAATTGGATCTTGGACCTACTTGTGAGACACAATTTGCTGTGAAGCAGTTGACTGAAACTCCACACAGAATTTGGTTTAAGTTTAAGAAAATCTGGAAGTAAAATTAAAGCTGCTGCACAAGCAGTGAGTCACGACTGGACATTTTGAAAGGAGAAGAAAGAGGAAGAAAAATGAGAAACAGAGGAGGGTTCATCAGCAGAACTGTTATTTTATGTTTGAAGTCGTGTTGATTCACAGCACAATGCCTGAATAGCCAGGACCATATTTATCTGAAACCTTTTAAATTAAACATTTGTTAGAAATCATGTGTCTCTAGTTTAGTGTTTCTCCTGGGCGTGTGGAGGCCCTGTTCTGAAGGTTTTACATGTTTCCTGCTTTAACACACCTCAGTCATATATATTGGTCGATATGAGGCTTCTGCAGCTCGATGATGAACTGATCATTTGAAGAGGGAAACATCTAAAATATCCAGTACAGGGGACTGACACAACAATACCTTGTTATAAGATATGCATCCTGTATCAGCCAGGGATTGAGCCGACAACTTTGGACAACAAGGGGAAGTTTTGATCTAGTTGGCCAACATGTATGAAGCTTCTGCAGAAACAAGCAACATGGGTTTGTTCCTTATAAGGTCATCACTGTGGAAAAAATGTTTGCTGGAAAATAGTCCTCATATTCAATGATGTTGACTGGCTGTGGCTCAGGAGGTAGAGTGGTCGCTCAAGGAGCGAAAGGTCGGTGGTTCGGTCCCCAGCCTCTGCAAGTCTACAAGTCGAAGTATCCTTGAGCAAGATATCGAACCCCAATTTGCTCCCCGGGCGCCGAAAGGTAATGGCAGCCCACTGCTCCTCAGGGATGGGTCAAATGCAGAGAAAGAATTTCCCCCTGTGGAATTACTAAAGTATCTGGAAAAAGAAAAAAAAGATGAGAACTTTATAGCCTATATCGATACAGGGAAAAAATGTACCAGTTTTTATTTATGGCACAATGTTTTTCCAATTAATTGTTGAATGTTGTACTGTATTGTCTGCAGGACAGTAACTTGAATATTCCTCTCCCATATGGGGAGGTATTTTGTGTATGTTGTACTGTATGTAATGTTTTTATTGTGTTATGACCCATTGGTGTTGTGGCCCAGAATAAAGTCTAATGTATACCAACCCAAAACATTATTGGTGTGTGAGTTGTAAGGAAAAAACAGAACTATTTGCTACATGAGACACTATATGTTGGAAATGAAATGGTATCATCATATAGTTTCAGCTGTCTTTCTGATAAGTTAATATTTCTTTGCACTATTAGTCGTAATATGGATTGAACATCCCAGAACTTCTTATCTCTGCCTTTGAGATGACAGAATATGTCTTTGCTTTTCATATTTAATTTATCAGTCCAACCGTTACTCAAGTCTTCTGATGGCTGTTGTTAAATATAGTCCTTATTCATTTGTGGATTTTCAGTGTCATCTTTTTTCAGATAGTGTAATAGTATTTTTGATCTTTTTTAAACTTCCATGGTTACAAGTTGAATTTAGGGCTCATTCTGTGGGAGGGATTTCTCTCAGATGAGGGTTTCCAGGGCATAACTCAAAAGTTGTTAAAAGCTGTTTTACTAAACATTATGTACACATCTCCCATGTACTGTAAAGGTGCTTGTTGATATTTTATGCATTTTTTTATTCTGTTTTTTTTTTTGGAAAATTAAATTTTTTTTTCTCTGATGTATACAGTTATTAATGACAATCGCGATTAACAGGGACAATATATTGATTCCACATCAGCAAGTCTTAAAACTTAAAATTCATTTTCTACAATATAGAAAAAATACCTTAGGCAGGGATATGACTATTCCATGCTTATATCTTATGTTGACTACAGTGCTTCCCACAGGATTTCAAGAAACTGTGGGGTGCTCCCCAATGATAAAATTTTGAACCTTTTAAAGTTAAATGCATCAATCTGGTGCACTCTGAGAGCAAAATTAAGAGGCCAAATCTATTTTGAACTTGTGCTCTGTAAATAATTTTTTTAAATTTTAGTAAAGAATCCAATCTAATCACCAATACGTTGGTTATATTGACAGGAATAGTGACATGACAAAAAGTCAGACTTATAATGCACGGTGAACGAGATGGAGTTTAAGACAGTTCACAATGGTTAATAATAATAATAATAACTGAATACAGTAGGGTATACATTTGAGCCATCAAAAAAATTAAGCTAAGGCACTGTGTAGATGGTCAAACTTTCTCCTCAGAATCCTGAAAATAATTTAACTTCAGCGACAGTCATAGTGTAGAAAAGGCCCCAAAGCTAATCCTGTTGTTAAATAGCGCTTTTCTATTTTATTAGCTGTTTAATGACCCATTCAGTGCTGTATTCCTATTGGTTGCGCCGTCCCATCTGTGCACTGAGTCTGTTAACATACAGTGCAGTGTTGAACTCTTTCAGATGTGTTCAGCAGCTACTCACGTATGTGAGTTAAAGTATTAGTTAAACACGGTTGTTGCAAGTGGACTGAGCGTGAATGCCAATATAAGTATCTCATTTACTGTTGTGTTTGCTATTTGTTATGTATTTTAATAGTTTCGATTGTTTAAAGGTAAAGGATAATTGTTGCTGTCGCTGTTAATTGAGCTTCGAAACTCCGTGAACGAACATACCGGAAGTGTGTTTTCACGATAAAAGCACTGTGAATGGATAACCGGAAGTTATGTGATGTTAGCGTTAGCCTAGCTTAACAGCGATAAATGAACTATCGGGGCTGCCGATTGACTCAGGGTGAGGGAGATTGAAGTCTCAGCGGCACAAAAACACAAGGGATGGAAACTAAGGAAGCATTCTGTACCTAGCAACGGTTGCTATGCTGCAGTTGCTGCTTGGCGTGTTCATGACGTGGCGTGACGTCATACGCACCCTTTCACACATTGTACTTTGATTTAGAAGGCATATAAAACTCAACTGTCAGTACGTATATGAACAAATCAGCAGATTCGTTCCCAAAGCAGAAGTTTTTTTTCTGTCCCAGGCAAAGAGACACATCACAACAGACTTAAACTATGGAGTGATGGCTCGCTACATTTTTTGTTGATCACCTAATCACATCAGCATCTGAATGTCTATTGATCGCCTGAACAGATCAGCATTTGTTTTTCTATTGATCGTTCACTCACATCAGCATCTGTATTTTTTTTGGATCGCCTGCTAACATCAGCATTTTTATTTCTATAGATTGTCTGTTTGCATCAGAAAAATCAGGCCTTGATTTCTATTGATCATTCCCTCACATCAACATCTGGATTTCTATGGACCGCCTGCTCACATCATTATTTGGATTCCTATTGATCACCTGCTCACATCAGCTTTTGTATTTCTATTGATCGTTCGCTCTCATCAGCATTTGTATTTCTATTGATCACCTGCTCACATCAGCAATTTTATTTCTATTGATCGTTCACTCACATCAGCATTTGTATTTTTATTGATCACCTGCTCACAACAGCATCTTGTTTTCTATTGATTGTTCACTCACATCAGCATCTGTATTTTTTATGATCACCTGCTAACATCAGCATTTTTATTTCCATAGATTGACTGTTTGCATCAGAAACATCAGGCCTTGATTTCTATTGATCGTTCGCTCACCTGAGCATCTGGATTTCTATGGATTGCCTGCTCAGATCAACATTTGTATTTCTATTAATCGCCTGCTCAGATCAGCATTTGAATTTTTGTTGATCACCTAATCACATCAGCATCTGA
Source organism: Chaunax sp. Z400 (assembly GCA_037577475.1). Lineage (NCBI taxonomy): Eukaryota > Metazoa > Chordata > Actinopteri > Lophiiformes > Chaunacidae > Chaunax > Chaunax sp. Z400. The sequence continues at coordinate 5,438,349 of CM075188.1, forward strand.
ATTTCTATTGATCGCCTGCACAGATCAGCATTTGTTTTTCTATTGATCGTTCACTCACATCAGCATCTGCATTTTTTTTGGATCGCCTGCTAACATCAGCATTTTTATTTCTATAGATTGTCTGTTTGCATCGGAAACATCAGGCCTTGATTTCTATTGATCATTCCCTCACATCAACATCTGGATTTCTATGGACCGCCTGCTCACATCACTATTTGGATTCCTATTGATCACCTGCTCACATCAGCATTTTTATTTCTACAGATTGACTGTTTGCATCAGAAACATCAGGCCAGGATTTCTATTGATCATTCGCCTACATCAGCATCTGGATTTCTATGGACTACCTGATCACATCAGCATTCGTATTTCTATTGATCGTTCGCTCGCATCAGCATTTGTATTTCTATTGATCGTTCGCTCGCATCAGCATTTGTATTTCTATTGATCGTTCGCTCGCATCAGCATTTGTATTTCTACTGATCGTTCGCTCGCTTCAGCATTTGTATTTCTATTGATCGTTCGCTCGCATCAGCATTTGTATTTCTATTGATCGTTCGCTCCCATCAGCTTTTTCATTTCTATTGATAGTTCGCTCGCATCAGAATTCGTATTTCTATCGATCGTTCGCTATCATCAGCATTTGTATTTCCAATGATCGTTCGTTCGCATCATCCTTTGTATTTCTATTGATCGTTCACTCACATCAGCATCTGTATTTTTAATGGATCGCCTGCTAACATCAGCATTTTTATTTCTATAGATTGACTGTTTGCATCAGAAACATCAGGCCATGATTTCTATTGATCATTCGCCTACATCAGCATCTGGATTTCTATGGACTACCTAATCACATCAGCATCTGAATTTCTATTGATCGCCTGCACAGATCAGCATTTGTTTTTCTATTGATCGTTCACTCACATCAGCATCTGCATTTTTTTTGGATCGCCTGCTAACATCAGCATTTTTATTTCTATAGATTGTCTGTTTGCATCGGAAACATCAGGCCTTGATTTCTATTGATCATTCCCTCACATCAACATCTGGATTTCTATGGACCGCCTGCTCACATCACTATTTGGATTCCTATTGATCACCTGCTCACATCAGCATTTTTATTCCTATAGATTGACTGTTTGCATCAGAAACATCAGGCCAGGATTTCTATTGATCATTTGCCTACATCAGCATCTGGATTTCTATGGACTACCTGCTCACATCTGTATTTAGATTCATATTGATCACCTTCTCACAACAGCATCTTGTTTTCTATTGATTGTTCACTCACATCAGCATCTGTATTTTTTATGATCACCTGCTAACATCAGCATTTTTATTTCCATAGATTGACTGTTTGCATCAGAAACATCAGGCCTTGATTTCTATTGATCGTTCGCTCACCTGAGCATCTGGATTTCTATGGATTGCCTGCTCAGATCAACATTTGTATTTCTATTAATCGCCTGCTCAGATCAGCATTTGAATTTTTGTTGATCACCTAATCACATCAGCATCTGAATTTCTATTGATCGCCTGCACAGATCAGCATTTGTTTTTCTATTGATCGTTCACTCACATCAGCATCTGCATTTTTTTTGGATCGCCTGCTAACATCAGCATTTTTATTTCTATAGATTGTCTGTTTGCATCGGAAACATCAGGCCTTGATTTCTATTGATCATTCCCTCACATCAACATCTGGATTTCTATGGACCGCCTGCTCACATCACTATTTGGATTCCTATTGATCACCTGCTCACATCAGCATTTTTATTTCTATAGATTGACTGTTTGCATCAGAAACATCAGGCCAGGATTTCTATTGATCATTCGTCTACATCAGCATCTGGATTTCTATGGACTACCTGATCACATCAGCATTCGTATTTCTATTGATCGTTCGCTCGCATCAGCATTTGTATTTCTATCGATCGTTCGCTCGCATCAGCATTTGTATTTCTATTGATCGTTCGCTCGCATCAGCATTTGTATTTCTACTGATCGTTCGCTCGCTTCAGCATTTGTATTTCTATTGATCGTTCGCTCCCATCAGCTTTTTCATTCCTATTGATAGTTCGCTCGCATCAGAATTCGTATTTCTATCGATCGTTCGCTATCATAAGCATTTGTATTTCCAATGATCGTTCGTTCGCATCATCCTTTGTATTTCTATTGATCGTTCACTCACATCAGCATCTGTATTTTTAATGGATCGCCTGCTAACATCAGCATTTTTATTTCTATAGATTGACTGTTTGCATCAGAAACATCAGGCATTGATTTCTATTGATCATTCGCCCACATCAGCATCTGGATTTCTATGGACACCTGCTCACATCTGTATTTGTATTTCTATTAATCGCCTGCTCAGATCAGCATTTGAATTTTTGTTGATCACCTAATCACATCAGCATCTGAATTTCTATTGATCGCCTGCACAGATCAGCATTTGTTTTTCTATTGATCGTTCACTCACATCAGCATCTGCATTTTTTATGATCACCTGCTAACATCAGCATTTTTATTTCCATAGATTGACTGTTTGCATCAGAAACATCAGGCCTTGATTTCTATTGATCGTTCGCTCACCTGAGCATCTGGATTTCTATGGATTGCCTGCTCAGATCAACATTTGTATTTCTATTAATCGCCTGCTCAGATCAGCATTTGAATTTTTGTTGATCACCTAATCACATCAGCATCTGAATTTCTATTGATCGCCTGCACAGATCAGCATTTGTTTTTCTATTGATCGTTCACTCACATCAGCATCTGCATTTTTTTTGGATCGCCTGCTAACATCAGCATTTTTATTTCTATAGATTGTCTGTTTGCATCGGAAACATCAGGCCTTGATTTCTATTGATCATTCCCTCACATCAACATCTGGATTTCTATGGACCGCCTGCTCACATCACTATTTGGATTCCTATTGATCACCTGCTCACATCAGCATTTTTATTTCTATAGATTGTCTGTTTGCATCGGAAACATCAGGCCTTGATTTCTATTGATCATTCCCTCACATCAACATCTGGATTTCTATGGACCGCCCGCTCACATCACTATTTGGATTCCTATTGATCACCTGCTCACATCAGCATTTTTATTTCTATAGATTGACTGTTTGCATCAGAAACATCAGGCCAGGATTTCTATTGATCATTTGCCTACATCAGCATCTGGATTTCTATGGACTACCTGCTCACATCTGTATTTAGATTCATATTGATCACCTTCTCACAACAGCATCTTGTTTTCTATTGATTGTTCACTCACATCAGCATCTGTATTTTTTATGATCACCTGCTAACATCAGCATTTTTATTTCCATAGATTGACTGTTTGCATCAGAAACATCAGGCCTTGATTTCTATTGATCGTTCGCTCACCTGAGCATCTGGATTTCTATGGATTGCCTGCTCAGATCAACATTTGTATTTCTATTAATCGCCTGCTCAGATCAGCATTTGAATTTTTGTTGATCACCTAATCACATCAGCATCTGAATTTCTATTGATCGCCTGCACAGATCAGCATTTGTTTTTCTATTGATCGTTCACTCACATCAGCATCTGCATTTTTTTTGGATCGCCTGCTAACATCAGCATTTTTATTTCTATAGATTGTCTGTTTGCATCGGAAACATCAGGCCTTGATTTCTATTGATCATTCCCTCACATCAACATCTGGATTTCTATGGACCGCCTGCTCACATCACTATTTGGATTCCTATTGATCACCTGCTCACATCAGCATTTTTATTTCTATAGATTGACTGTTTGCATCAGAAACATCAGGCCAGGATTTCTATTGATCATTCGTCTACATCAGCATCTGGATTTCTATGGACTACCTGATCACATCAGCATTCGTATTTCTATTGATCGTTCGCTCGCATCAGCATTTGTATTTCTATCGATCGTTCGCTCGCATCAGCATTTGTATTTCTATTGATCGTTCGCTCGCATCAGCATTTGTATTTCTACTGATCGTTCGCTCGCTTCAGCATTTGTATTTCTATTGATCGTTCGCTCGCATCAGCATTTGTATTTCTATTGATCGTTCGCTCCCATCAGCTTTTTCATTCCTATTGATAGTTCGCTCGCATCAGAATTCGTATTTCTATCGATCGTTCGCTATCATAAGCATTTGTATTTCCAATGATCGTTCGTTCGCATCATCCTTTGTATTTCTATTGATCGTTCACTCACATCAGCATCTGTATTTTTAATGGATCGCCTGCTAACATCAGCATTTTTATTTCTATAGATTGACTGTTTGCATCAGAAACATCAGGCATTGATTTCTATTGATCATTCGCCCACATCAGCATCTGGATTTCTATGGACACCTGCTCACATCTGTATTTGTATTTCTATTAATCGCCTGCTCAGATCAGCATTTGAATTTTTGTTGATCACCTAATCACATCAGCATCTGAATTTCTATTGATCGCCTGCACAGATCAGCATTTGTTTTTCTATTGATCGTTCACTCACATCAGCATCTGCATTTTTTATGATCACCTGCTAACATCAGCATTTTTATTTCCATAGATTGACTGTTTGCATCAGAAACATCAGGCCTTGATTTCTATTGATCGTTCGCTCACCTGAGCATCTGGATTTCTATGGATTGCCTGCTCAGATCAACATTTGTATTTCTATTAATCGCCTGCTCAGATCAGCATTTGAATTTTTGTTGATCACCTAATCACATCAGCATCTGAATTTCTATTGATCGCCTGCACAGATCAGCATTTGTTTTTCTATTGATCGTTCACTCACATCAGCATCTGCATTTTTTTTGGATCGCCTGCTAACATCAGCATTTTTATTTCTATAGATTGTCTGTTTGCATCGGAAACATCAGGCCTTGATTTCTATTGATCATTCCCTCACATCAACATCTGGATTTCTATGGACCGCCTGCTCACATCACTATTTGGATTCCTATTGATCACCTGCTCACATCAGCATTTTTATTTCTATAGATTGACTGTTTGCATCAGAAACATCAGGCCAGGATTTCTATTGATCATTCGCCTACATCAGCATCTGGATTTCTATGGACTACCTGCTCACATCAGCATTCGTATTTCTATTGATCGTTCGCTCGCATCAGCATTTGTATTTCTATTGATCGTTCGCTCGCATCAGCATTTGTATTTCTACTGATCGTTCGCTCGCTTCAGCATTTGTATTTCTATTGATCGTTCGCTCGCATCAGCATTTGTATTTCTATTGATCGTTCGCTCCCATCAGCTTTTTCATTTCTATTGATAGTTCGCTCGCATCAGAATTCGTATTTCTATCGATCGTTCGCTATCATCAGCATTTGTATTTCCAATGATCGTTCGTTCGTTCGCATCCTTTGTATTTCTATTGATCGTTCACTCACATCAGCATCTGTATTTTTAATGGATCGCCTGCTAACATCAGCATTTTTATTTCTATAGATTGACTGTTTGCATCAGAAACATCAGGCCATGATTTCTATTGATCATTCGCCTACATCAGCATCTGGATTTCTATGGACTACCTAATCACATCAGCATCTGAATTTCTATTGATCGCCTGCACAGATCAGCATTTGTTTTTCTATTGATCGTTCACTCACATCAGCATTTTTTTGGATCGCCTGCTAACATCAGCATTTTTATTTCCATAGATTGACTGTTTGCATCAGAAACATCAGGCCTTGATTTCTATTGATCGTTCGCTCACCTGAGCATCTGGATTTCTATGGATTGCCTGCTCAGATCAACATTTGTATTTCTATTAATCGCCTGCTCAGATCAGCATTTGAATTTTTGTTGATCACCTAATCACATCAGCATCTGAATTTCTATTGATCGCCTGCACAGATCAGCATTTGTTTTTCTATTGATCGTTCACTCACATCAGCATCTGCATTTTTTTTGGATCGCCTGCTAACATCAGCATTTTTATTTCTATAGATTGTCTGTTTGCATCGGAAACATCAGGCCTTGATTTCTATTGATCATTCCCTCACATCAACATCTGGATTTCTATGGACCGCCTGCTCACATCACTATTTGGATTCCTATTGATCACCTGCTCACATCAGCATTTTTATTTCTATAGATTGTCTGTTTGCATCGGAAACATCAGGCCTTGATTTCTATTGATCATTCCCTCACATCAACATCTGGATTTCTATGGACCGCCCGCTCACATCACTATTTGGATTCCTATTGATCACCTGCTCACATCAGCATTTTTATTTCTATAGATTGACTGTTTGCATCAGAAACATCAGGCCAGGATTTCTATTGATCATTTGCCTACATCAGCATCTGGATTTCTATGGACTACCTGCTCACATCTGTATTTAGATTCATATTGATCACCTTCTCACAACAGCATCTTGTTTTCTATTGATTGTTCACTCACATCAGCATCTGTATTTTTTATGATCACCTGCTAACATCAGCATTTTTATTTCCATAGATTGACTGTTTGCATCAGAAACATCAGGCCTTGATTTCTATTGATCGTTCGCTCACCTGAGCATCTGGATTTCTATGGATTGCCTGCTCAGATCAACATTTGTATTTCTATTAATCGCCTGCTCAGATCAGCATTTGAATTTTTGTTGATCACCTAATCACATCAGCATCTGAATTTCTATTGATCGCCTGCACAGATCAGCATTTGTTTTTCTATTGATCGTTCACTCACATCAGCATCTGCATTTTTTTTGGATCGCCTGCTAACATCAGCATTTTTATTTCTATAGATTGTCTGTTTGCATCGGAAACATCAGGCCTTGATTTCTATTGATCATTCCCTCACATCAACATCTGGATTTCTATGGACCGCCTGCTCACATCACTATTTGGATTCCTATTGATCACCTGCTCACATCAGCATTTTTATTTCTATAGATTGACTGTTTGCATCAGAAACATCAGGCCAGGATTTCTATTGATCATTCGTCTACATCAGCATCTGGATTTCTATGGACTACCTGATCACATCAGCATTCGTATTTCTATTGATCGTTCGCTCGCATCAGCATTTGTATTTCTATCGATCGTTCGCTCGCATCAGCATTTGTATTTCTATTGATCGTTCGCTCGCATCAGCATTTGTATTTCTACTGATCGTTCGCTCGCTTCAGCATTTGTATTTCTATTGATCGTTCGCTCGCATCAGCATTTGTATTTCTATTGATCGTTCGCTCCCATCAGCTTTTTCATTCCTATTGATAGTTCGCTCGCATCAGAATTCGTATTTCTATCGATCGTTCGCTATCATAAGCATTTGTATTTCCAATGATCGTTCGTTCGCATCATCCTTTGTATTTCTATTGATCGTTCACTCACATCAGCATCTGTATTTTTAATGGATCGCCTGCTAACATCAGCATTTTTATTTCTATAGATTGACTGTTTGCATCAGAAACATCAGGCATTGATTTCTATTGATCATTCGCCCACATCAGCATCTGGATTTCTATGGACACCTGCTCACATCTGTATTTGTATTTCTATTAATCGCCTGCTCAGATCAGCATTTGAATTTTTGTTGATCACCTAATCACATCAGCATCTGAATTTCTATTGATCGCCTGCACAGATCAGCATTTGTTTTTCTATTGATCGTTCACTCACATCAGCATCTGCATTTTTTATGATCACCTGCTAACATCAGCATTTTTATTTCCATAGATTGACTGTTTGCATCAGAAACATCAGGCCTTGATTTCTATTGATCGTTCGCTCACCTGAGCATCTGGATTTCTATGGATTGCCTGCTCAGATCAACATTTGTATTTCTATTAATCGCCTGCTCAGATCAGCATTTGAATTTTTGTTGATCACCTAATCACATCAGCATCTGAATTTCTATTGATCGCCTGCACAGATCAGCATTTGTTTTTCTATTGATCGTTCACTCACATCAGCATCTGCATTTTTTTTGGATCGCCTGCTAACATCAGCATTTTTATTTCTATAGATTGTCTGTTTGCATCGGAAACATCAGGCCTTGATTTCTATTGATCATTCCCTCACATCAACATCTGGATTTCTATGGACCGCCTGCTCACATCACTATTTGGATTCCTATTGATCACCTGCTCACATCAGCATTTTTATTTCTATAGATTGACTGTTTGCATCAGAAACATCAGGCCAGGATTTCTATTGATCATTCGCCTACATCAGCATCTGGATTTCTATGGACTACCTGCTCACATCAGCATTCGTATTTCTATTGATCGTTCGCTCGCATCAGCATTTGTATTTCTATTGATCGTTCGCTCGCATCAGCATTTGTATTTCTACTGATCGTTCGCTCGCTTCAGCATTTGTATTTCTATTGATCGTTCGCTCGCATCAGCATTTGTATTTCTATTGATCGTTCGCTCCCATCAGCTTTTTCATTTCTATTGATAGTTCGCTCGCATCAGAATTCGTATTTCTATCGATCGTTCGTTATCATCAATATTTGTATTTCCAATGATCGTTCGTTCGCATCATCCTTTGTATTTCTATTGATCGTTCACTCACATCAGCATCTATATTTTTAATGGATCGCCTGCTAACATCAGCATTTTTATTTCTATAGATTGACTGTTTGCATCAGAAACATCAGGCCTTGATTTCTATTGATCGTTCGCTCACCTGAGCATCTGGATTTCTATGGATTGCCTGCTCAGATCAACATTTGTATTTCTATTAATCGCCTGCTCAGATCAGCATTTGAATTTTTGTTGATCACCTAATCACATCAGCATCTGAATTTCTATTGATCGCCTGCACAGATCAGCATTTTTTTTTCTATTGATCGTTCACTCACATCAGCATCTGCATTTTTTTTGGATCGCCTGCTAACATCAGCATTTTTATTTCTATAGATTGTCTGTTTGCATCGGAAACATCAGGCCTTGATTTCTATTGATCATTCCCTCACATCAACATCTGGATTTCTATGGACCGCCTGCTCACATCACTATTTGGATTCCTATTGATCACCTGCTCACATCAGCATTTTTATTTCTATAGATTGACTGTTTGCATCAGAAACATCAGGCCAGGATTTCTATTGATCATTCGCCTACATCAGCATCTGGATTTCTATGGACTACCTGCTCACATCAGCATTCGTATTTCTATTGATCGTTCGCTCGCATCAGCATTTGTATTTCTACTGATCGTTCGCTAGCTTCAGCATTTGTATTTCTATTGATCGTTCGCTCGCATCAGCATTTGTATTTCTATTGATCGTTCGCTCCCATCAGCTTTTTCATTTCTATTGATAGTTCGCTCGCATCAGAATTCGTATTTCTATCGATCGTTCGCTATCATCAGCATTTGTATTTCCAATGATCGTTCGTTCGCATCATCCTTTGTATTTCTATTGATCGTTCACTCACATCAGCATCTGTATTTTTAATGGATCGCCTGCTAACATCAGCATTTTTATTTCTATAGATTGACTGTTTGCATCAGAAACATCAGGCCATGATTTCTATTGATCATTCGCCTACATCAGCATCTGGATTTCTATGGACTACCTAATCACATCAGCATCTGAATTTCTATTGATCGCCTGCACAGATCAGCATTTGTTTTTCTATTGATCGTTCACTCACATCAGCATCTGCATTTTTTTTGGATCGCCTGCTAACATCAGCATTTTTATTTCTATAGATTGTCTGTTTGCATCGGAAACATCAGGCCTTGATTTCTATTGATCATTCCCTCACATCAACATCTGGATTTCTATGGACCGCCTGCTCACATCACTATTTGGATTCCTATTGATCACCTGCTCACATCAGCATTTTTATTTCTATAGATTGACTGTTTGCATCAGAAACATCAGGCCAGGATTTCTATTGATCATTAGCCTACATCAGCATCTGGATTTCTATGGACTACCTGCTCACATCTGTATTTAGATTCATATTGATCGCCTGCACAGATCAGCATTTGTTTTTCTATTGATCGTTCACTCACATCAGCATCTGCATTTTTTATGATCACCTGCTAACATCAGCATTTTTATTTCCATAGATTGACTGTTTGCATCAGAAACATCAGGCCTTGATTTCTATTGATCGTTCGCTCACCTGAGCATCTGGATTTCTATGGATTGCCTGCTCAGATCAACATTTGTATTTCTATTAATCGCCTGCTCAGATCAGCATTTGAATTTTTGTTGATCACCTAATCACATCAGCATCTGAATTTCTATTGATCGCCTGCACAGATCAGCATTTGTTTTTCTATTGATCGTTCACTCACATCAGCATCTGCATTTTTTTTGGATCGCCTGCTAACATCAGCATTTTTATTTCTATAGATTGTCTGTTTGTATCGGAAACATCAGGCCTTGATTTCTATTGATCATTCCCTCACATCAACATCTGGATTTCTATGGACCGCCTGCTCACATCACTATTTGGATTCCTATTGATCACCTGCTCACATCAGCATTTTTATTTCTATAGATTGACTGTTTGCATCAGAAACATCAGGCCAGGATTTCTATTGATCATTCGCCTACATCAGCATCTGGATTTCTATGGACTACCTGCTCACATCAGCATTTGTATTTCTATTGATCGTTCGCTCGCATCAGCATTTGTATTTCTATTGATCGTTCGCTCGCATCAGCATTTGTATTTCTATTGATCGTTCACTCACATCAGCATTTGTATTTTTTATGGATCACCTACTAACATCAGCATTTTTATTTCTATAGATTCACTGTTTGCATCTGAAACATCAGGCCTTGATTTCTATTGATCGTTCGCTCACATCAGCATTTGTATTTCTATTGATCACCTCCTCAGATCAGCATTTGTATTTCTATGGATGACCTGCTCACATTAGCATCTGGATTTCTGTGGATTGCATCCTCCGATCAGCATTTGGATTTCTGTGGATTGCCTTTTCTCATCAGCATTTGTATTTCAAAAAAATTAAACTCAGGCACTGTGTGAATAGTCAAAATTTCTCCTCAGATTGCTGAAAATAATTTAACTTCAGCCACAGTTATAGTGTAGAAAAGGCCTCAAAGATAGTCTTGTTGTTAAATAGCGCTTTTCTATTTTATTAGCTGTTTAATGACCCATTCAGTGCTGTATTCCTATTGGTTGCGCCGTCCCATCTGTGCACTGAGTCCGTTAACATACAGTGCAGTGTTGAACTCTTTCAGATGTGTTCAGCAGCTCGTCATGTATTTGAGTTTATTTAAACACGGTTGTCGCAAGTGGACTGAGCGTGAATGCCAATATAAGTATCTCATTTACTGTTGTGTTTGCTATTTGTTATGTATTTTAATAGTTTCGGTTGTTTAAAGGTAAAGGATAATTGTTGCTGTCGCTGTTATTTGAGCTTCGAAACTCCGTGAACGAACATACCGGAAGTGTGTTTTCACGATAAAAGCACTGTGAATGGATAACCGGAAGTTATGTGATGTTAGCGTTAGCCTAGCTTAACAGCGATAAATGAACTATCGGGGCTGCCGATTGACTCAGGGTGAGGGAGATTGAAGTCTCAGCGGCACAAAAACACAAGGGATGGAAACTAAGGAAGCATTCTGTACCTAGCAACGGTTGCTATGCTGCAGTTGCTGCTTGGCGTGTTCATGACGTGGCGTGACGTCATACGCACCCTTTCACACATTGTACTTTGATTTAGAAGGCATATAAAACTCAACTATCAGTACGTATATGAACAAATCAGCAGATTCGTTCCCAAAGCAGAAGTTTTTTTTCTGTCCCAGTCAAAGAGACACATCACAACAGACTTAAACTATGGAGTGATGGCTCGCTACATTTTTTGTTGATCACCTAATCACATCAGCATCTGAATGTCTATTGATCGCCTGCACAGATCAGCATTTGTTTTTCTATTGATCGTTCACTCACATCAGCATTTGTATTTTTTTGGATCACCTGCTCCCATCAGCATTTGGATTTCTATTGATCGTTGGCTCATATCAGGCCTCGATTTATATTGATCGCCTTCTCAGATCAGCATCTGGATTTCTATGGATCGCCTGCTCACATCAGCATTTGTATTTCTATGGATCACCTGCTCACATTAGCATCTGGATTTCTGTGGATTGCATCCTCCGATCAGCATTTGGATTTGTGTGGATTGCCTTTTCTCATCAGCATTTGTATTTCAAAAAAATTAAGCTAAGGCACTGTGTGAATAGTCAAAATTTCTCTTCAGATTGCTGAAAACAATTTAACTTCAGCCACAGTTATAGTGTAGAAAAGGCCTCAAAGATAATCTTGTTGCGCTTTTCTATTTTATTAGCTGTTTAGTGACCCATTCAGTGCTGTATTCCTATTCGTTGCGCCGTCCCATCTGTGCACTGAGTCTGTTAACATACAGTGCAGTGTTGAACTCTTTCAGAGGTGTTCCGCAGCTCGTCACGTATTTGAGTTAAAGTATTAGTTAAACACGGTTGTCGCAAGTGGACTGAGCGTGAATGCCAATATAAGTATCTCATTTACTGTTGTGTTTGCTATTTGTTATGTATTTTAATAATTTCGGTTGTTTAAAGGTAAAGGATAATTGTTGCTGTCGCTGTTAATTGAGCTTCGGAACTCCGTGAACGAACATACCGGAAGTGTGTTTTCACGATAAAAGCACTGTGAATGGATAACAGGAAGTTATGTGATGTTAGCGTTAGCCTAGCTTAACAGCGATAAATGAACTATCGGGGCTGCCGATTGACTCAGGGTGAGGGAGATTGAAGTCTCAGCGGCACAAAAACACAAGGGATGGAAACTAAGGAAGCATTCTGTACCTAGCAACGGTTGCTATGCTGCAGTTGCTGCTTGGCGTGTTCATGACGTGGCGTGACGTCATACGCACCCTTTCACACATTGTACTTTGATTTAGAAGGCATATAAAACTCAACTATCAGTACGTATATGAACAAATCAGCAGATTCGTTCCCAAAGCAGAAGTTTTTTTTCTGTCCCAGGCAAAGAGACACATCACAACAGACTTAAACTATGGAGTGATGGCTCGCTACATTTTTTGTTGATCACCTAATCACATCAGCATCTGAATGTCTATTGATCGCCTGCACAGATCAGCATTTGTTTTTCTATTGATCGTTCACTCACATCAGCATTTGTATTTTTTTGGATCACCTGCTCCCATCAACATTTGGATTTCTATTGATCGTTGGCTCACATCAGGCCTCGATTTATATTGATCGCCTTCTCAGATCAGCATCTGGATTTCTATGGATCGCCTGCTCACATCAGCATTTGTATTTCTATGGATCACCTGCTCACATTAGCATCTGGATTTCTGTGGATTGCATCCTCCGATCAGCATTTGGATTTGTGTGGATTGCCTTTTCTCATCAGCATTTGTATTTCAAAAAAATTAAGCTAAGGCACTGTGTGAATAGTCAAAATTTCTCTTCAGATTGCTGAAAACAATTTAACTTCAGCCACAGTTATAGTGTAGAAAAGGCCTCAAAGATAATCTTGTTGCGCTTTTCTATTTTATTAGCTGTTTAATGACCCATTCAGTGCTGTATTCCTATTCGTTGCGCCGTCCCATCTGTACACTGAGTCTGTTAACATACAGTGCAGTGTTGAACTCTTTCAGAGGTGTTCCGCAGCTCGTCACGTATTTGAGTTAAAGTATTAGTTAAACACGGTTGTCGCGAGTGGACTGAGCGTGAATGCCAATATAAGTATCTCATCTACTGTTGTGTTTGCTATTTGTTATGTATTTTAATAGTTTCGGTTGTTTAAAGGTAAAGGATAATTGTTGCTGTCGCTGTTAATTGAGCTTCGAAACTCCGTGAACGAACATACCGGAAGTGTGTTTTCACGATAAAAGCACTGTGAATGGATAACAGGAAGTTATGTGATGTTAGCGTTAGCCTAGCTTAACAGCGATAAATGAACTATCGGGGCTGCCGATTGACTCAGGGTGAGGGAGATTGAAGTCTCAGCGGCACAAAAACACAAGGGATGGAAACTAAGGAAGCATTCTGTACCTAGCAACGGTTGCTATGCTGCAGTTGCTGCTTGGCGTGTTCATGACGTGGCGTGACGTCATACGCACCCTTTCACACATTGTACTTTGATTTAGAAGGCATATAAAACTCAACTATCAGTACGTATATGAACAAATCAGCAGATTCGTTCCCATAGCAGAAGTTTTTTTTCTGTCCCAGGCAAAGAGACACATCACAACAGACTTAAACTATGGAGTGATGGCTCGCTACATTTTTTGTTGATCACCTAATCACATCAGCATCTGAATGTCTATTGATCGCCTGCACAGATCAGCATTTGTTTTTCTATTGATCGTTCACTCACATCAGCATTTGTATTTTTTTGGATCACCTGCTCCCATCAGCATTTTTATTTCTATAGATTGTCTGTTTGCATCGGAAACATCAGGCCTTGATTTCTATTGATCATTCCCTCACATCAACATCTGGATTTCTATGGACCGCCTGCTCACATCACTATTTGGATTCCTATTGATCACCTGCTCACATCAGCATTTTTATTTCTATAGATTGACTGTTTGCATCAGAAACATCAGGCCAGGATTTCTATTGATCATTCGCCTACATCAGCATCTGGATTTCTATGGACTACCTGCTCACATCTGTATTTAGATTCATATTGATCACCTCCTCACAACAGCATCTAGTTTTCTATTGATTGTTCACTCACATCAGCATCTGTATTTTTTATGATCACCTGCTAACATCAGCATTTTTATTTCCATATATTGACTGTTTGCATCAGAAACATCAGGCCTTGATTTCTATTGATCGTTCGCTCACCTGAGCATCTGGATTTCTATGGATTGCCTGCTCAGATCATCATTTGTATTTCTATTAATCGCCTGCTCAGATCAGCATTTGAATTTTTGTTGATCACCTAATCACATCAGCATCTGAATTTCTATTGATCGCCTGCACAGATCAGCATTTGTTTTTCTATTGATCGTTCACTCACATCAGCATCTGCATTTTTTATGATCACCTGCTAACATCAGCATTTTTATTTCCATAGATTGACTGTTTGCATCAGAAACATCAGGTCTTGATTTCTATTGATCGTTCGCTCACCTGAGCATCTGGATTTCTATGGATTGCCTGCTCAGATCAACATTTGTATTTCTATTAATCGCCTGCTCAGATCAGCATTTGAATTTTTGTTGATCACCTAATCACATCAGCATCTGAATTTCTATTGATCGCCTGCACAGATCAGCATTTGTTTTTCTATTGATCGTTCACTCACATCAGCATCTGCATTTTTTTGGGATCGCCTGCTAACATCAGCATTTTTATTTCTATAGATTGTCTGTTTGCATCGGAAACATCAGGCCTTGATTTCTATTGATCATTCCCTCACATCAACATCTGGATTTCTATGGACCGCCTGCTCACATCACTATTTGGATTCCTGTTGATCACCTGCTCACATCAGCATTTTTATTTCTATAGATTGACTGTTTGCATCAGAAACATCAGGCCAGGATTTCTATTGATCATTCGCCTACATCAGCATCTGGATTTCTATGGACTACCTGCTCACATCAGCATTCGTATTTCTATTGATCGTTCGCTCGCATCAGCATTTGTATTTCTATTGATCGTTCGCTCGCATCAGCATTTGTATTTCTACTGATCGTTCGCTCGCTTCAGCATTTGTATTTCTATTGATCGTTCGCTCCCATCAGCTTTTTCATTTCTATTGATAGTTCGCTCGCATCAGAATTCGTATTTCTATCGATCGTTCGCTATCATCAGCATTTGTATTTCCAATGATCGTTCGTTCGCATCATCCTTTGTATTTCTATTGATCGTTCACTCACATCAGCATCTGTATTTTTAATGGATCGCCTGCTAACATCAGCATTTTTATTTCTATAGATTGACTGTTTGCATCAGAAACATCAGGCCATGATTTCTATTGATCATTCGCCTACATCAGCATCTGGATTTCTATGGACTACCTAATCACATCAGCATCTGAATTTCTATTGATCGCCTGCACAGATCAGCATTTGTTTTTCTATTGATCGTTCACTCACATCAGCATCTGCATTTTTTTTGGATCGCCTGCTAACATCAACATTTTTATTTCTATAGATTGTCTGTTTACATCGGAAACATCAGGCCTTGATTTCTATTGATCATTCCCTCACATCAACATCTGGATTTCTATGGACCGCCTGCTCACATCACTATTTGGATTCCTATTGATCACCTGCTCACATCAGCATTTTTATTTCTATAGATTGACTGTTTGCATCAGAAACATCAGGCCAGGATTTCTATTGATCATTCGCCTACATCAGCATCTGGATTTCTATGGACTACCTGCTCACATCTGTATTTAGATTCATATTGATCACCTGCTCACAACAGCATCTAGTTTTCTATTGATTGTTCACTCACATCAGCATCTGTATTTTTTATGATCACCTGCTAACATCAGCATTTTTATTTCCATATATTGACTGTTTGCATCAGAAACATCAGGCCTTGATTTCTATTGATCGTTCGCTCACCTGAGCATCTGGATTTCTATGGATTGCCTGCTCAGATCATCATTTGTATTTCTATTAATCGCCTGCTCAGATCAGCATTTGAATTTTTGTTGATCACCCAATCACATCAGCATCTGAATTTCTATTGATCGCCTGCACAGATCAGCATTTGTTTTTCTATTGATCGTTCACTCACATCAGCATCTGCATTTTTTATGATCACCTGCTAACATCAGCATTTTTATTTCCATAGATTGACTGTTTGCATCAGAAACATCAGGCCTTGATTTCTATTGATCGTTTGCTCACCTGAGCATCTGGATTTCTATGGATTGGCTGCTCAGATCAACATTTGTATTTCTATTAATCGCCTGCTCAGATCAGCATTTGAATTTTTGTTGATCACCTAATCACATCAGCATCTGAATTTCTATTGATCGCCTGCACAGATCAGCATTTGTTTTTCTATTGATCGTTCACTCACAACAGCATCTGCATTTTTTTTGGATCGCCTGCTAACATCAGCATTTTTATTTCTACAGATTGTCTGTTTGCATCGGAAACATCAGGCCTTGATTTCTATTGATCATTCCCTCACATCAACATCTGGATTTCTATGGACCGCCTGCTCACATCACTATTTGGATTCCTATTGATCACCTGCTCACATCAGCATTTTTATTTCTATAGATTGACTGTTTGCATCAGAAACATCAGGCCAGGATTTCTATTGATCATTCGCCTACATCAGCATCTGGATTTCTATGGACTACCTGCTCACATCTGTATTTAGATTCATATTGATCACCTGCTCACAACAGCATCTTGTTTTCTATTGATTGTTCACTCACATCAGCATCTGTATTTTTTATAATCACCTGCTAACATCAGCATTTTTATTTCCATAGATTGACTGTTTGCATCAGAAACATCAGGCCTTGATTTCTATTGATCGTTCGCTCACCTGAGCATCTGGATTTCTATGGATTGCCTGCTCAGATCAACATTTGTATTTCTATTAATCGCCTGCTCAGATCAGCATTTGAATTTTTGTTGATCACCTAATCACATCAGCATCTGAATTTCTATTGATCGCCTGCACAGATCAGCATTTGTTTTTCTATTGATCGTTCACTCACATCAGCATCTGCATTTTTTTTGGATCGCCTGCTAACATCAGCATTTTTATTTCTATAGATTGTCTGTTTGCATCGGAAACATCAGGCCTTGATTTCTATTGATCATTCCCTCACATCAACATCTGGATTTCTATGGACCGCCTGCTCACATCACTATTTGGATTCCTATTGATCACCTGCTCACATCAGCATTTTTATTTCTATAGATTGACTGTTTGCATCAGAAACATCAGGCCAGGATTTCTATTGATCATTCGCCTACATCAGCATCTGGATTTCTATGGACTACCTGCTCACATCTGTATTTAGATTCATATTGATCACCTGCTCACAACAGCATCTAGTTTTCCATTGATTGTTCACTCACATCAGCATCTGTATTTTTTATGATCACCTGCTAACATCAGCATTTTTATTTCCATATATTGACTGTTTGCATCAGAAACATCAGGCCTTGATTTCTATTGATCGTTCGCTCACCTGAGCATCTGCATTTCTATGGATTGCCTGCTCAGATCAACATTTGTATTTCTATTAATCGCCTGCTCAGATCAGCATTTGAATTTTTGTTGATCACCTAATCACATCAGCATCTGAATTTCTATTGATCGCCTGCACAGATCAGCATTTGTTTTTCTATTGATCGTTCACTCACATCAGCATCTGCATTTTTTTTGGATCGCCTGCTAACATCAGCATTTTTATTTCTATAGATTGTCTGTTTGCATCGGAAACATCAGGCCTTGATTTCTATTGATCATTCCCTCACATCAACATCTGGATTTCTATGGACCGCCTGCTCACATCACTATTTGGATTCCTATTGATCACCTGCTCACATCAGCATTTTTATTTCTATAGATTGACTGTTTGCATCAGAAACATCAGGCCAGGATTTCTATTGATCATTCGCCTACATCAGCATCTGGATTTCTATGGACTACCTGCTCACATCAGCATTCGTATTTCTATTGATCGTTCGCTCGCATCAGCATTTGTATTTCTATTGATCGTTCGCTCGCATCAGCATTTGTATTTCTACTGATCGTTCGCTCGCTTCAGCATTTGTATTTCTATTGATCGTTCGCTCCCATCAGCTTTTTCATTTCTATTGATAGTTCGCTCGCATCAGAATTCGTATTTCTATCGATCGTTCGCTATCATCAGCATTTGTATTTCCAATGATCGTTCGTTCGCATCATCCTTTGTATTTCTATTGATCGTTCACTCACATCAGCATCTGTATTTTTAATGGATCGCCTGCTAACATCAGCATTTTTATTTCCATATATTGACTGTTTGCATCAGAAACATCAGGCCTTGATTTCTATTGATCGTTCGCTCACCTGAGCATCTGCATTTCTATGGATTGCCTGCTCAGATCAACATTTGTATTTCTATTAATCGCCTGCTCAGATCAGCATTTGAATTTTTGTTGATCACCTAATCACATCAGCATCTGAATTTCTATTGATCGCCTGCACAGATCAGCATTTGTTTTTCTATTGATCGTTCACTCACATCAGCATCTGCATTTTTTTTGGATCGCCTGCTAACATCAGCATTTTTATTTCTATAGATTGTCTGTTTGCATCGGAAACATCAGGCCTTGATTTCTATTGATCATTCCCTCACATCAACATCTGGATTTCTATGGACCGCCTGCTCACATCACTATTTGGATTCCTATTGATCACCTGCTCACATCAGCATTTTTATTTCTATAGATTGACTGTTTGCATCAGAAACATCAGGCCAGGATTTCTATTGATCATTCGCCTACATCAGCATCTGGATTTCTATGGACTACCTGCTCACATCAGCATTCGTATTTCTATTGATCGTTCGCTCGCATCAGCATTTGTATTTCTATTGATCGTTCGCTCGCATCAGCATTTGTATTTCTACTGATCGTTCGCTCGCTTCAGCATTTGTATTTCTATTGATCGTTCGCTCCCATCAGCTTTTTCATTTCTATTGATAGTTCGCTCGCATCAGAATTCGTATTTCTATCGATCGTTCGCTATCATCAGCATTTGTATTTCCAATGATCGTTCGTTCGCATCATCCTTTGTATTTCTATTGATCGTTCACTCACATCAGCATCTGTATTTTTAATGGATCGCCTGCTAACATCAGCATTTTTATTTCTATAGATTGACTGTTTGCATCAGAAACATCAGGCCATGATTTCTATTGATCATTCGCCTACATCAGCATCTGGATTTCTATGGACTACCTAATCACATCAGCATCTGAATTTCTATTGATCGCCTGCACAGATCAGCATTTGTTTTTCTATTGATCGTTCACTCACATCAGCATCTGCATTTTTTTTGGATCGCCTGCTAACATCAGCATTTTTATTTCTATAGATTGTCTGTTTGCATCGGAAACATCAGGCCTTGATTTCTATTGATCATCCCCTCACATCAACATCTGGATTTCTATGGACCGCCTGCTCACATCACTATTTGGATTCCTATTGATCACCTGCTCACATCAGCATTTTTATTTCTATAGATTGACTGTTTGCATCAGAAACATCAGGCCAGGATTTCTATTGATCATTCGCCTACATCAGCATCTGGATTTCTATGGACTACCTGCTCACATCTGTATTTAGATTCATATTGATCACCTGCTCACAACAGCATCTTGTTTTCTATTGATTGTTCACTCACATCAGCATCTGCATTTTTTATGATCACCTGCTAACATCAGCATTTTTATTTCCATAGATTGACTGTTTGCATCAGAAACATCAGGCCTTGATTTCTATTGATCGTTCGCTCACCTGAGCATCTGGATTTCTATGGATTGCCTGCTCAGATCAACATTTGTATTTCTATTAATCGCCTGCTCAGATCAGCATTTGAATTTTTGTTGATCACCTAATCACATCAGCATCTGAATTTCTATTGATCGCCTGCACAGATCAGCATTTGTTTTTCTATTGATCGTTCACTCACATCAGCATCTGCATTTTTTTTGGATTGCCTGCTAACATCAGCATTTTCATTTCTATAGATTGTCTGTTTGCATCGGAAACATCAGGCCTTGATTTCTATTGATCATTCCCTCACATGAACATCTGGATTTCTATGGACCGCCTGCTCACATCACTATTTGGATTCCTATTGATCACCTGCTCACATCAGCATTTTTATTTCTATAGATTGACTGTTTGCATCAGAAACATCAGGCCAGGATTTCTATTGATCATTCGCCTACATCAGCATCTGGATTTCTATGGACTACCTGATCACATCAGCATTCGTATTTCTATTGATCGTTCGCTCGCATCAGCATTTGTATTTCTATTGATCGTTCGCTCGCATCAGCATTTGTATTTCTATTGATCGTTCGCTCGCATCAGCATTTGTATTTCTACTGATCGTTCGCTCGCTTCAGCATTTGTATTTCTATTGATCGTTCGCTCGCATCAGCATTTGTATTTCTATTGATCGTTCGCTCCCATCAGCTTTTTCATTTCTATTGATAGTTCGCTCGCATCAGAATTCGTATTTCTATCGATCGTTCGCTATCATCAGCATTTGTATTTCCAATGATCGTTCGTTCGCATCATCCTTTGTATTTCTATTGATCGTTCACTCACATCAGCATCTGTATTTTTAATGGATCGCCTGCTAACATCAGCATTTTTATTTCTATAGATTGACTGTTTGCATCAGAAACATCAGGCCATGATTTCTATTGATCATTCGCCTACATCAGCATCTGGATTTCTATGGACTACCTAATCACATCAGCATCTGAATTTCTATTGATCGCCTGCACAGATCAGCATTTGTTTTTCTATTGATCGTTCACTCACATCAGCATCTGCATTTTTTTTGGATCGCCTGCTAACATCAGCATTTTCATTTCTATAGATTGTCTGTTTGCATCGGAAACATCAGGCCTTGATTTCTATTGATCATTCCCTCACATCAACATCTGGATTTCTATGGACCGCCTGCTCACATCACTATTTGGATTCCTATTGATCACCTGCTCACATCAGCATTTTTATTTCTATAGATTGACTGTTTGCATCAGAAACATCAGGCCAGGATTTCTATTGATCATTCGCCTACATCTGTATTTAGATTCATATTGATCACCTGCTCACAACAGCATCTAGTTTTCTATTGATTGTTCACTCACATCAGCATCTGTATTTTTCATGATCACCTGCTAACATCAGCATTTTTATTTCCATATATTGACTGTTTGCATCAGAAACATCAGGCCTTGATTTCTATTGATCGTTCGCTCACCTGAGCATCTGCATTTCTATGGATTGCCTGCTCAGATCATCATTTGTATTTCTATTAATCGCCTGCTCAGATCAGCATTTGAATTTTTGTTGATCACCTAATCACATCAGCGTCTGAATTTCTATTGATCGCCTGCACAGATCAGCATTTGTTTTTCTATTGATCGTTCACTCACATCAGCATCTGCATTTTTTATGATCACCTGCTAACATCAGCATTTTTATTTCCATAGATTGACTGTTTGCATCAGAAACATCAGGCCTTGATTTCTATTGATCGTTCGCTCACCTGAGCATCTGGATTTCTATGGATTGCCTGCTCAGATCAACATTTGTATTTCTATTAATCGCCTGCTCAGATCAGCATTTGAATTTTTGTTGATCACCTAATCACATCAGCATCTGAATTTCTATTGATCGCCTGCACAGATCAGCATTTGTTTTTCTATTGATCGTTCACTCACATCAGCATCTGCATTTTTTTTGGATCGCCTGCTAACATCAGCATTTTTATTTCTATAGATTGTCTGTTTGCATCGGAAACATCAGGCCTTGATTTCTATTGATCATTCCCTCACATCAACATCTGGATTTCTATGGACCGCCTGCTCACATCACTATTTGGATTCCTATTGATCACCTGCTCACATCAGCATTTTTATTTCTATAGATTGACTGTTTGCATCAGAAACATCAGGCCAGGATTTCTATTGATCATTCGCCTACATCAGCATCTGGATTTCTATGGACTACCTGCTCACATCAGCATTTGTATTTCTATTGATCGTTCGCTCGCATCAGCATTTGTATTTCTATTGATCGTTCGCTCGCATCAGCATTTGTATTTCTATTGATCGTTCGCTCGCATCAGCATTTGTATTTCTACTGATCGTTCGCTCGCCTCAGCATTTGTATTTCTATTGATCTTTCTCTCGCATCAGCATTTGTATTTCTACTGATCGTTCGCTCGCTTCAGCATTTGTATTTCTATTGATCGTTCGCTTGCATCAGCATTTGTATTTCTATTGATCGTTCGCTCCCATCAGCTTTTTCATTTCTATTGAAAGTTCGCTCGCATCAGAATTCGTATTTCTATCGATCGTTCGCTATCATCAGCATTTGTATTTCCAATGATCGTTCGTTCGCATCATCATTTGTATTTCTATTGATCGTTCACTCACATCAGCATTTGTATTTTTTATGGATCACCTACTAACATCAGCATTTTTATTTCTATAGATTCACTGTTTGCATCTGAAACATCAGGCCTTGATTTCTATTGATCGTTCGCTCACATCAGCATTTGTATTTCTATTGATCACCTCCTCAGATCAGCATTTGTATTTCTATGGATGACCTGCTCACATTAGCATCTGGATTTCTGTGGATTGCATCCTCCGATCAGCATTTGGATTTGTGTGGATTGCCTTTTCTCATCAGCATTTGTATTTCAAAAAAATTAAGCTAAGGCACTGTGTGAATAGTCAAAATTTCTCCTCGGATTGCTGAAAATAATTTAACTTCAGCCACAGTTATAGTGTAGAAAAGGCCTCAAAGATAGTCTTGTTGTTAAATAGCGCTTTTCTATTTTATTAGCTGTTTAATGACCCATTCAGTGCTGTATTCCTATTGGTTGCGCCGTCCCATCTGTGCACTGAGTCTGTTAACATACAGTGCAGTGTTGAACTCTTTCAGATGTGTTCAGCAGCTCGTCATGTATTTGAGTTTATTTAAACACGGTTGTCGCAAGTGGACTGAGCGTGAATGCCAATATAAGTATCTCATTTACTGTTGTGTTTGCTATTTGTTATGTATTTTAATAGTTTCGGTTGTTTAAAGGTAAAGGATAATTGTTGCTGTCGCTGTTAATTGAGCTTCGGAACTCCGTGAACGAACATACCGGAAGTGTGTTTTCACGATAAAAGCACTGTGAATGGATAACCGGAAGTTATGTGATGTTAGCGTTAGCCTAGCTTAACAGCGATAAATGAACTATCGGGGCTGCCGATTGACTCAGGGTGAGGGAGATTGAAGTCTCAGCGGCACAAAAACACAAGGGATGGAAACTAAGGAAGCATTCTGTACCTAGCAACGGTTGCTATGCTGCAGTTGCTGCTTGGCGTGTTCATGACGTGGCGTGACGTCATACGCACCCTTTCACACATTGTACTTTGATTTAGAAGGCATATAAAACTCAACTATCAGTACGTATATGAACAAATCAGCAGATTCGTTCCCAAAGCAGAAGTTTTTTTTCTGTCCCAGGCAAAGAGACACATCACAACAGACTTAAACTATGGAGTGATGGCTCGCTACATTTTTTGTTGATCACCTAATCACATCAGCATCTGAATGTCTATTGATCGCCTGCACAGATCAGCATTTGTTTTTCTATTGATCGTTCACTCACATCAGCATTTGTATTTTTTTGGATCACCTGCTCCCATCAGCATTTGGATTTCTATTGATCGTTGGCTCATATCAGGCCTCGATTTATATTGATCGCCTTCTCAGATCAGCATCTGGATTTCTATGGATCGCCTGCTCACATCAGCATTTGTATTTCTATGGATCACCTGCTCACATTAGCATCTGGATTTCTGTGGATTGCATCCTCCGATCAGCATTTGGATTTGTGTGGATTGCCTTTTCTCATCAGCATTTGTATTTCAAAAAAATTAAGCTAAGGCACTGTGTGAATAGTCAAAATTTCTCTTCAGATTGCTGAAAACAATTTAACTTCAGCCACAGTTATAGTGTAGAAAAGGCCTCAAAGATAATCTTGTTGCGCTTTTCTATTTTATTAGCTGTTTAATGACCCATTCAGTGCTGTATTCCTATTCGTTGCGCCGTCCCATCTGTGCACTGAGTCTGTTAACATACAGTGCAGAGTTGAACTCTTTCAGAGGTGTTCCGCAGCTCGTCACGTATTTGAGTTAAAGTATTAGTTAAACACGGTTGTCGCAAGTGGACTGAGCGTGAATGCCAATATAAGTATCTCATTTACTGTTGTGTTTGCTATTTGTTATGTATTTTAATAGTTTCGGTTGTTTAAAGGTAAAGGATAATTGTTGCTGTCGCTGTTAATTGAGCTTCGGAACTCCGTGAACGAACATACCGGAAGTGTGTTTTCACGATAAAAGCACTGTGAATGGATAACCGGAAGTTATGTGATGTTAGCGTTAGCCTAGCTTAACAGCGATAAATGAACTATCGGGGCTGCCGATTGACTCAGGGTGAGGGAGATTGAAGTCTCAGCGGCACAAAAACACAAGGGATGGAAACTAAGGAAGCATTCTGTACCTAGCAAAGGTTGCTATGCTGCAGTTGCTGCTTGGCGTGTTCATGACGTGGCGTGACGTCATACGCACCCTTTCACACATTGTACTTTGATTTAGAAGGCATATAAAACTCAACTATCAGTACGTATATGAACAAATCAGCAGATTCGTTCCCAAAGCAGAAGTTTTTTTTCTGTCCCAGGCAAAGAGACACATCACAACAGACTTAAACTATGGAGTGATGGCTCGCTACATTTTTTGTTGATCACCTAATCACATCAGCATCTGAATGTCTATTGATCGCCTGCACAGATCAGCATTTGTTTTTCTATTGATCGTTCACTCACATCAGCATCTGTATTTTTTATGATCACCTGCTAACATCAGCATTTTTATTTCTATAGATTCACTGTTTGCATCAGAAACATCGGGCCTTGATTTCTATTGATCGTTCGCTCACATCAGCATTTGTATTTCTATGGATCACATTTTCAGATCAGCATTTCTATTTCTATTGATCACCTCCTCAGATCAGCATTTGTATTTCCTTGGATCACCTGCTCACATTAGCATCTGGATTTCTGTGGATTGCATCCTCCGATCAGCATTTGGATTTGTGTGGATTGCCTTTTCTCATCAGCATTTGTATTTCAAAAAAATTAAGCTAAGGCACTGTGTGAATAGTCAAAATTTCTCCTCAGATTGCTGAAAATAATTTAACTTCAGCCACAGTTATAGTGTAGAAAAGGCCTCAAAGATAATCTTGTTGTTAAATAGCGCTTTTCTATTTTATTAGCTGTTTAATGACCCATTCAGTGCTGTATTCCTATTGGTTGCGCCGTCCCATCTGTGCACTGAGTCTGTTAACATACAGTGCAGTGTTGAACTCTTTCAGATGTGTTCAGCAGCTCGTCATGTATTTGAGTTTATTTAAACACGGTTGTCGCAAGTGGACTGAGCGTGAATGCCAATATAAGTATCTCATTTACTGTTGTGTTTGCTATTTGTTATGTATTTTAATAGTTTCGGTTGTTTAAAGGTAAAGGATAATTGTTGCTGTCGCTGTTATTTGAGCTTCGAAACTCCGTGAACGAACATACCGGAAGTGTGTTTTCACGATAAAAGCACTGTGAATGGATAACCGGAAGTTATGTGATGTTAGCGTTAGCCTAGCTTAACAGCGATAAATGAACTATCGGGGCTGCCGATTGACTCAGGGTGAGGGAGATTGAAGTCTCAGCGGCACAAAAACACAAGGGATGGAAACTAAGGAAGCATTCTGTACCTAGCAACGGTTGCTATGCTGCAGTTGCTGCTTGGCGTGTTCATGACGTGGCGTGACGTCATACGCACCCTTTCACACATTGTACTTTGATTTAGAAGGCATATAAAACTCAACTATCAGTACGTATATGAACAAATCAGCAGATTCGTTCCCAAAGCAGAAGTTTTTTTTCTGTCCCAGGCAAAGAGACACATCACAACAGACTTAAACTATGGAGTGATGGCTCGCTACATTTTTTGTTGATCACCTAATCACATCAGCATCTGAATGTCTATTGATCGCCTGCACAGATCAGCATTTGTTTTTCTATTGATCGTTCACTCACATCAGCATTTGTATTTTTTTGGATCACCTGCTCCCATCAGCATTTGGATTTCTATTGATCATTGGCTCATATCAGGCCTCGATTTATATTGATCGCCTTCTCAGATCAGCATCTGGATTTCTATGGATCGCCTGCTCACATCAGCATTTGTATTTCTATGGATCACCTGCTCACATTAGCATCTGGATTTCTGTGGATTGCATCCTCCGATCAGCATTTGGATTTGTGTGTATTGCCTTTTCTCATCAGCATTTGTATTTCAAAAAAATTAAGCTAAGGCACTGTGTGAATAGTCAAAATTTCTCTTCAGATTGCTGAAAACAATTTAACTTCAGCCACAGTTATAGTGTAGAAAAGGCCTCAAAGATAATCTTGTTGCGCTTTTCTATTTTATTAGCTGTTTAATGACCCATTCAGTGCTGTATTCCTATTCGTTGCGCCGTCCCATCTGTGCACTGAGTCTGTTAACATACAGTGCAGAGTTGAACTCTTTCAGAGGTGTTCCGCAGCTCGTCACGTATTTGAGTTAAAGTATTAGTTAAACACGGTTGTCGCAAGTGGACTGAGCGTGAATGCCAATATAAGTATCTCATTTACTGTTGTGTTTGCTATTTGTTATGTATTTTAATAGTTTCGGTTGTTTAAAGGTAAAGGATAATTGTTGCTGTCGCTGTTAATTGAGCTTCGGAACTCCGTGAACGAACATACCGGAAGTGTGTTTTCACGATAAAAGCACTGTGAATGGATAACCGGAAGTTATGTGATGTTAGCGTTAGCCTAGCTTAACAGCGATAAATGAACTATCGGGGCTGCCGATTGACTCAGGGTGAGGGAGATTGAAGTCTCAGCGGCACAAAAACACAAGGGATGGAAACTAAGGAAGCATTCTGTACCTAGCAAAGGTTGCTATGCTGCAGTTGCTGCTTGGCGTGTTCATGACGTGGCGTGACGTCATACGCACCCTTTCACACATTGTACTTTGATTTAGAAGGCATATAAAACTCAACTATCAGTACGTATATGAACAAATCAGCAGATTCGTTCCCAAAGCAGAAGTTTTTTTTCTGTCCCAGGCAAAGAGACACATCACAACAGACTTAAACTATGGAGTGATGGCTCGCTACATTTTTTGTTGATCACCTAATCACATCAGCATCTGAATGTCTATTGATCGCCTGCACAGATCAGCATTTGTTTTTCTATTGATCGTTCACTCACATCAGCATCTGTATTTTTTATGATCACCTGCTAACATCAGCATTTTTATTTCTATAGATTCACTGTTTGCATCAGAAACATCGGGCCTTGATTTCTATTGATCGTTCGCTCACATCAGCATTTGTATTTCTATGGATCACATTTTCAGATCAGCATTTCTATTTCTATTGATCACCTCCTCAGATCAGCATTTGTATTTCTTTGGATCACCTGCTCACATTAGCATCTGGATTTCTGTGGATTGCATCCTCCGATCAGCATTTGGATTTGTGTGGATTGCCTTTTCTCATCAGCATTTGTATTTCAAAAAAATTAAGCTAAGGCACTGTGTGAATAGTCAAAATTTCTCCTCAGATTGCTGAAAATAATTTAACTTCAGCCACAGTTATAGTGTAGAAAAGGCCTCAAAGATAATCTTGTTGTTAAATAGCGCTTTTCTATTTTATTAGCTGTTTAATGACCCATTCAGTGCTGTATTCCTATTGGTTGCGCCGTCCCATCTGTGCACTGAGTCTGTTAACATACAGTGCAGTGTTGAACTCTTTCAGATGTGTTCAGCAGCTCGTCATGTATTTGAGTTTATTTAAACACGGTTGTCGCAAGTGGACTGAGCGTGAATGCCAATATAAGTATCTCATTTACTGTTGTGTTTGCTATTTGTTATGTATTTTAATAGTTTCGGTTGTTTAAAGGTAAAGGATAATTGTTGCTGTCGCTGTTATTTGAGCTTCGAAACTCCGTGAACGAACATACCGGAAGTGTGTTTTCACGATAAAAGCACTGTGAATGGATAACCGGAAGTTATGTGATGTTAGCGTTAGCCTAGCTTAACAGCGATAAATGAACTATCGGGGCTGCCGATTGACTCAGGGTGAGGGAGATTGAAGTCTCAGCGGCACAAAAACACAAGGGATGGAAACTAAGGAAGCATTCTGTACCTAGCAACGCTTGCTATGCTGCAGTTGCTGCTTGGCGTGTTCATGACGTGGCGTGACGTCATACGCACCCTTTCACACATTGTACTTTGATTTAGAAGGCATATAAAACTCAACTATCAGTACGTATATGAACAAATCAGCAGATTCGTTCCCAAAGCAGAAGTTTTTTTTCTGTCCCAGGCAAAGAGACACATCACAACAGACTTAAACTATGGAGTGATGGCTTGCTACATTTTTTGTTGATCACCCAATCACATCAGCATCTGAATGTCTATTGATCGCCTGCCATTTGTTTTTCTATTGATCGTTCACTCACATCAGCATTTGTATTTTTTTGGATCACCTGCTCCCATCAGCATTTTTATTTCTATAGATTGTCTGTTTGCATCGGAAACATCAGGCCTTGATTTCTATTGATCATTCCCTCACATCAACATCTAGATTTCTATGGACCGCCTGCTCACATCACTATTTGGATTCCTATTGATCACCTGCTCACATCAGCATTTTTATTTCTATAGATTGACTGTTTGCATCAGAAACATCAGGCCAGGATTTCTATTGATCATTCGCCTACATCAGCATCTGGATTTCTATGGACTACCTGCTCACATCTGTATTTAGATTCATATTGATCACCTGCTCACAACAGCATCTAGTTTTCTATTGATTGTTCACTCACATCAGCATCTGTATTTTTTATGATCACCTGCTAACATCAGCATTTTTATTTCCATATATTGACTGTTTGCATCAGAAACATCAGGCCTTGATTTCTATTGATCGTTCGCTCACCTGAGCATCTGGATTTCTATGGATTGCCTGCTCAGATCATCATTTGTATTTCTATTAATCGCCTGCTCAGATCAGCATTTGAATTTTTGTTGATCACCTAATCACATCAGCATCTGAATTTCTATTGATCGCCTGCACAGATCAGCATTTGTTTTTCTATTGATCGTTCACTCACATCAGCATCTGCATTTTTTATGATCACCTGCTAACATCAGCATTTTTATTTCCATAGATTGACTGTTTGCATCAGAAACATCAGGCCTTGATTTCTATTGATCGTTCGCTCACCTGAGCATCTGGATTTCTATGGATTGCCTGCTCAGATCAACATTTGTATTTCTATTAATCGCCTGCTCAGATCAGCATTTGAATTTTTGTTGATCACCTAATCACATCAGCATCTGAATTTCTATTGATCGCCTGCACAGATCAGCATTTGTTTTTCTATTGATCGTTCACTCACATCAGCATCTGCATTTTTTTTTGGATCGCCTGCTAACATCAGCATTTTTATTTCTATAGATTGTCTGTTTGCATCGGAAACATCAGGCCTTGATTTCTATTGATCATTCCCTCACATCAACATCTGGATTTCTATGGACCGCCTGCTCACATCACTATTTGGATTCCTATTGATCACCTGCTCACATCAGCATTTTTATTTCTATAGATTGACTGTTTGCATCAGAAACATCAGGCCAGGATTTCTATTGATCATTCGCCTACATCAGCATCTGGATTTCTATGGACTACCTGCTCACATCAGCATTCGTATTTCTATTGATCGTTCGCTCGCATCAGCATTTGTATTTCTATTGATCGTTCGCTCGCATCAGCATTTGTATTTCTACTGATCGTTCGCTCGCTTCAGCATTTGTATTTCTATTGATCGTTCGCTCCCATCAGCTTTTTCATTTCTATTGATAGTTCGCTCGCATCAGAATTCGTATTTCTATCGATCGTTCGCTATCATCAGCATTTGTATTTCCAATGATCGTTCGTTCGCATCATCCTTTGTATTTCTATTGATCGTTCACTCACATCAGCATCTGTATTTTTAATGGATCGCCTGCTAACATCAGCATTTTTATTTCTATAGATTGACTGTTTGCATCAGAAACATCAGGCCATGATTTCTATTGATCATTCGCCTACATCAGCAACTGGATTTCTATGGACTACCTAATCACATCAGCATCTGAATTTCTATTGATCGCCTGCACAGATCAGCATTTGTTTTTCTATTGATCGTTCACTCACATCAGCATCTGCATTTTTTTTGGATCGCCTGCTAACATCAGCATTTTTATTTCTATAGATTGTCTGTTTGCATCGGAAACATCAGGCCTTGATTTCTATTGATCATTCCCTCACATCAACATCTGGATTTCTATGGACCGCCTGCTCACATCACTATTTGGATTCCTATTGATCACCTGCTCACATCAGCATTTTTATTTCTATAGATTGACTGTTTGCATCAGAAACATCAGGCCAGGATTTCTATTGATCATTCGCCTACATCAGCATCTGGATTTCTATGGACTACCTGCTCACATCTGTATTTAGATTCATATTGATCACCTGCTCACAACAGCATCTAGTTTTCTATTGATTGTTCACTCACATCAGCATCTGTATTTTTTATGATCACCTGCTAACATCAGCATTTTTATTTCCATAGATTGACTGTTTGCATCAGAAACATCAGGCCTTGATTTCTATTGATCGTTCGCTCACCTGAGCATCTGGATTTCTATGGATTGCCTGCTCAGATCAACATTTGTATTTCTATTAATCGCCTGCTCAGATCAGCATTTGAATTTTTGTTGATCACCTAATCACATCAGCATCTGAATTTCTATTGATCGCCTGCACAGATCAGCATTTGTTTTTCTATTGATCGTTCACTCACATCAGCATCTGCATTTTTTTTGGATCGCCTGCTAACATCAGCATTTTTATTTCTATAGATTGTCTGTTTGCATCGGAAACATCAGGCCTTGATTTCTATTGATCATTCCCTCACATCAACATCTGGATTTCTATGGACCGCCTGCTCACATCACTATTTGGATTCCTATTGATCACCTGCTCACATCAGCATTTTTATTTCTATAGATTGACTGTTTGCATCAGAAACATCAGGCCAGGATTTCTATTGATCATTCGCCTACATCAGCATCTGGATTTCTATGGACTACCTGATCACATCAGCATTCGTATTTCTATTGATCGTTCGCTCGCATCAGCATTTGTATTTCTATTGATCGTTCGCTCGCATCAGCATTTGTATTTCTATTGATCGTTCGCTCGCATCAGCATTTGTATTTCTACTGATCGTTCGCTCGCTTCAGCATTTGTATTTCTATTGATCGTTCGCTCGCATCAGCATTTGTATTTCTATTGATCGTTCGCTCCCATCAGCTTTTTCATTTCTATTGATAGTTCGCTCGCATCAGAATTCGTATTTCTATCGATCGTTCGCTATCATCAGCATTTGTATTTCCAATGATCGTTCGTTCGCATCATCCTTTGTATTTCTATTGATCGTTCACTCACATCAGCATCTGTATTTTTAATGGATCGCCTGCTAACATCAGCATTTTTATTTCTATAGATTGACTGTTTGCATCAGAAACATCAGGCCATGATTTCTATTGATCATTCGCCTACATCAGCATCTGGATTTCTATGGACTACCTAATCACATCAGCATCTGAATTTCTATTGATCGCCTGCACAGATCAGCATTTGTTTTTCTATTGATCGTTCACTCACATCAGCATCTGCATTTTTTTTGGATCGCCTGCTAACATCAGCATTTTTATTTCTATAGATTGTCTGTTTGCATCGGAAACATCAGGCCTTGATTTCTATTGATCATTCCCTCACATCAACATCTGGATTTCTATGGACCGCCTGCTCACATCACTATTTGGATTCCTATTGATCACCTGCTCACATCAGCATTTTTATTTCTATAGATTGACTGTTTGCATCAGAAACATCAGGCCAGGATTTCTATTGATCATTCGCCTACATCAGCATCTGGATTTCTATGGACTACCTGCTCACATCAGCATTCGTATTTCTATTGATCGTTCGCTCGCATCAGCATTTGTATTTCTATTGATCGTTCGCTCGCATCAGCATTTGTATTTCTACTGATCGTTCGCTCGCTTCAGCATTTGTATTTCTATTGATCGTTCGCTCGCATCAGCATTTGTATTTCTATTGATCGTTCGCTCCCATCAGCTTTTTCATTTTTATTGATAGTTCGCTCGCATCAGAATTCGTATTTCTATCGATCGTTCGCTATCATCAGCATTTGTATTTCCAATGATCGTTCGTTCGCATCATCCTTTGTATTTCTATTGATCGTTCACTCACATCAGCATCTGTATTTTTAATGGATCGCCTGCTAACATCAGCATTTTTATTTCTATAGATTGACTGTTTGCATCAGAAACATCAGGCCATGATTTCTATTGATCATTCGCCTACATCAGCATCTGGATTTCTAGGGACTACCTAATCACATCAGCATCTGAATTTCTATTGATCGCCTGCACAGATCAGCATTTGTTTTTCTATTGATCGTTCACTCACATCAGCATCTGCATTTTTTTTGGATCGCCTGCTAACATCAGCATTTTTATTTCTATACATTGTCTGTTTGCATCGGAAACATCAGGCCTTGATTTCTATTGATCATTCCCTCACATCAACATCTGGATTTCTATGGACTGCCTGCTCACATCACTATTTGGATTCCTATTGATCACCTGCTCACATCAGCATTTTTATTTCTATAGATTGACTGTTTGCATCAGAAACATCAGGCCAGGATTTCTATTGATCATTCGCCTACATCAGCATCTGGATTTCTATGGACTACCTGCTCACATCAGCATTCGTATTTCTATTGATCGTTCGCTCGCATCAGCATTTGTATTTCTATTGATCGTTCGCTCGCATCAGCATTTGTATTTCTACTGATCGTTCGCTCGCTTCAGCATTTGTATTTCTATTGATCGTTCGCTCGCATCAGCATTTGTATTTCTATTGATCGTTCGCTCCCATCAGCTTTTTCATTTCTATTGATAGTTCGCTCGCATCAGAATTCGTATTTCTATCGATCGTTCGCTATCATCAGCATTTGTATTTCCAATGATCGTTCGTTCGCATCATCCTTTGTATTTCTATTGATCGTTCACTCACATCAGCATCTGTATTTTTAATGGATCGCCTGCTAACATCAGCATTTTTATTTCTATAGATTGACTGTTTGCATCAGAAACATCAGGCCATGATTTCTATTGATCATTCGCCTACATCAGCATCTGGATTTCTATGGACTACCTAATCACATCAGCATCTGAATTTCTATTGATCGCCTGCACAGATCAGCATTTGTTTTTCTATTGATCGTTCACTCACATCAGCATCTGCATTTTTTTTGGATCGCCTGCTAACATCAGCATTTTTATTTCTATAGATTGTCTGTTTGCATCGGAAACATCAGGCCTTGATTTCTATTGATCATTCCCTCACATCAACATCTGGATTTCTATGGACCGCCTGCTCACATCACTATTTGGATTCCTATTGATCACCTGCTCACATCAGCATTTTTATTTCTATAGATTGACTGTTTGCATCAGAAACATCAGGCCAGGATTTCTATTGATCATTCGCCTACATCAGCATCTGGATTTCTATGGACTACCTGCTCACATCTGTATTTAGATTCATATTGATCACCTGCTCACAACAGCATCTAGTTTTCTATTGATTGTTCACTCACATCAGCATCTGTATTTTTTATGATCACCTGCTAACATCAGCATTTTTATTTCCATATATTGACTGTTTGCATCAGAAACATCAGGCCTTGATTTCTATTGATCGTTCGCTCACCTGAGCATCTGGATTTCTATGGATTGCCTGCTCAGATCATCATTTGTATTTCTATTAATCGCCTGCTCAGATCAGCATTTGAATTTTTGTTGTTCACCTAATCACATCAGCATCTGAATTTCTATTGATCGCCTGCACAGATCAGCATTTGTTTTTCTATTGATCGTTCACTCACATCAGCATCTGCATTTTTTATGATCACCTGCTAACATCAGCATTTTTATTTCCATAGATTGACTGTTTGCATCAGAAACATCAGGCCTTGATTTCTATTGATCGTTTGCTCACCTGAGCATCTGGATTTCTATGGATTGCCTGCTCAGATCAACATTTGTATTTCTATTAATCGCCTGCTCAGATCAGCATTTGAATTTTTGTTGATCACTTAATCACATCAGCATCTGAATTTCTATTGATCGCCTGCACAGATCAGCATTTGTTTTTCTATTGATCGTTCACTCACATCAGCATCTGCATTTTTTTTGGATCGCCTGCTAACATCAGCATTTTTATTTCTATAGATTGTCTGTTTGCATCGGAAACATCAGGCCTTGATTTCTATTGATCATTCCCTCACATCAACATCTGGATTTCTATGGACCGCCTGCTCACATCACTATTTGGATTCCTATTGATCACCTGCTCACATCAGCATTTTTATTTCTATAGATTGACTGTTTGCATCAGAAACATCAGGCCAGGATTTCTATTGATCATTCGCCTACATCAGCATCTGGATTTCTATGGACTACCTGCTCACATCTGTATTTAGATTCATATTGATCACCTGCTCACAACAGCATCTTGTTTTCTATTGATTGTTCACTCACATCAGCATCTGTATTTTTTATGATCACCTGCTAACATCAGCATTTTTATTTCCATAGATTGACTGTTTGCATCAGAAACATCAGGCCTTGATTTCTATTGATCGTTCGCTCACCTGAGCATCTGGATTTCTATGGATTGCCTGCTCAGATCAACATTTGTATTTCTATTAATCGCCTGCTCAGATCAGCATTTGAATTTTTGTTGATCACCTAATCACATCAGCATCTGAATTTCTATTGATCGCCTGCACAGATCAGCATTTGTTTTTCTATTGATCGTTCACTCACATCAGCATCTGCATTTTTTTTGGATCGCCTGCTAACATCAGCATTTTTATTTCTATAGATTGTCTGTTTGCATCGGAAACATCAGGCCTTGATTTCTATTGATCATTCCCTCACATCAACATCTGGATTTCTATGGACCGCCTGCTCACATCACTATTTGGATTCCTATTGATCACCTGCTCACATCAGCATTTTTATTTCTATAGATTGACTGTTTGCATCAGAAACATCAGGCCAGGATTTCTATTGATCATTCGCCTACATCAGCATCTGGATTTCTATGGACTACCTGCTCACATCTGTATTTAGATTCATATTGATCACCTGCTCACAACAGCATCTAGTTTTCTATTGATTGTTCACTCACATCAGCATCTGTATTTTTTATGATCACCTGCTAACATCAGCATTTTTATTTCCATATATTGACTGTTTGCATCAGAAACATCAGGCCTTGATTTCTATTGATCGTTCGCTCACCTGAGCATCTGGATTTCTATGGATTGCCTGCTCAGATCATCATTTGTATTTCTATTAATCGCCTGCTCAGATCAGCATTTGAATTTTTGTTGATCACCTAATCACATCAGCATCTGAATTTCTATTGATCGCCTGCACAGATCAGCATTTGTTTTTCTATTGATCGTTCACTCACATCAGCATCTGCATTTTTTATGATCACCTGCTAACATCAGCATTTTTATTTCCATAGATTGACTGTTTGCATCAGAAACATCAGGCCTTGATTTCTATTGATCGTTCGCTCACCTGAGCATCTGGATTTCTATGGATTGCCTGCTCAGATCAACATTTGTATTTCTATTAATCGCCTGCTCAGATCAGCATTTGAATTTTTGTTGATCACCTAATCACATCAGCATCTGAATTTCTATTGATCGCCTGCACAGATCAGCATTTGTTTTTCTATTGATCGTTCACTCACATCAGCATCTGCATTTTTTTTGGATCGCCTGCTAACATCAGCATTTTTATTTCTATAGATTGTCTGTTTGCATCGGAAACATCAGGCCTTGATTTCTATTGATCATTCCCTCACATCAACATCTGGATTTCTATGGACCGCCTGCTCACATCACTATTTGGATTCCTATTGATCACCTGCTCACATCAGCATTTTTATTTCTATAGATTGACTGTTTGCATCAGAAACATCAGGCCAGGATTTCTATTGATCATTCGCCTACATCAGCATCTGGATTTCTATGGACTACCTGCTCACATCTGTATTTAGATTCATATTGATCACCTGCTCACAACAGCATCTTGTTTTCTATTGATTGTTCACTCACATCAGCATCTGTATTTTTTATGATCACCTGCTAACATCAGCATTTTTATTTCTATAGATTGACTGTTTGCATCAGAAACATCAGGCCAGGATTTCTATTGATCATTCGCCTACATCAGCATCTGGATTTCTATGGACTACCTGCTCACATCTGTATTTAGATTCATATTGATCACCTGCTCACAACAGCATCTTGTTTTCTATTGATTGTTCACTCACATCAGCATCTCTATTTTTTATGATCACCTGCTAACATCAGCATTTTTATTTCCATAGATTGACTGTTTGCATCAGAAACATCAGGCCTTGATTTCTATTGATCGTTCGCTCACCTGAGCATCTGGATTTCTATGGATTGCCTGCTCAGATCAACATTTGTATTTCTATTAATCGCCTGCTCAGATCAGCATTTGAATTTTTGTTGATCACCTAATCACATCAGCATCTGAATTTCTATTGATCGCCTGCACAGATCAGCATTTGTTTTTCTATTGATCGTTCACTCACATCAGCATCTGCATTTTTTTTGGATCGCCTGCTAACATCAGCATTTTTATTTCTATAGATTGTCTGTTTGCATCGGAAACATCAGGCCTTGATTTCTATTGATCATTCCCTCACATCAACATCTGGATTTCTATGGACCGCCTGCTCACATCACTATTTGGATTCCTATTGATCACCTGCTCACATCAGCATTTTTATTTCTATAGATTGATTGTTTGCATCAGAAACATCAGGCCAGGATTTCTATTGATCATTCGCCTACATCAGCATCTGGATTTCTATGGACTACCTGCTCACATCAGCATTCGTATTTCTATTGATCGTTCGCTCGCATCAGCATTTGTATTTCTATTGATCGTTCGCTCGCATCAGCATTTGTATTTCTATTGATCGTTCGCTCGCATCAGCATTTGTATTTCTACTGATCGTTCGCTCGCTTCAGCATTTGTATTTCTATTGATCGTTCGCTCGCATCAGCATTTGTATTTCTATTGATCGTTCGCTCCCATCAGCTTTTTCATTTCTATTGATAGTTC
The DNA here is from genome assembly GCA_037577475.1 of Chaunax sp. Z400. Lineage (NCBI taxonomy): Eukaryota > Metazoa > Chordata > Actinopteri > Lophiiformes > Chaunacidae > Chaunax > Chaunax sp. Z400. The sequence goes on from CM075188.1 coordinate 5,476,554, forward strand.
GCTCGCATCAGAATTCGTATTTCTATCGATCGTTCGCTATCATCAGCATTTGTATTTCCAATGATCGTTCGTTCGCATCATCCTTTGTATTTCTATTGATCGTTCACTCACATCAGCATCTGCATTTTTTTTGGATCGCCTGCTAACATCAGCATTTTTATTTCTATAGATTGTCTGTTTGCATCGGAAACATCAGGCCTTGATTTCTATTGATCATTCCCTCACATCAACATCTGGATTTCTATGGACCGCCTGCTCACATCACTATTTGGATTCCTATTGATCACCTGCTCACATCAGCATTTTTATTTCTATAGATTGACTGTTTGCATCAGAAACATCAGGCCAGGATTTCTATTGATCATTCGCCTACATCAGCATCTGGATTTCTATGGACTACCTGCTCACATCAGCATTCGTATTTCTATTGATCGTTCGCTCGCATCAGCATTTGTATTTCTATTGATCGTTCGCTCGCATCAGCATTTGTATTTCTATTGATCGTTCGCTCGCATCAGCATTTGTATTTCTACTGATCGTTCGCTCGCTTCAGCATTTGTATTTCTATTGATCGTTCGCTCGCATCAGCATTTGTATTTCTATTGATCGTTCGCTCCCATCAGCTTTTTCATTTCTATTGATAGTTCGCTCGCATCAGAATTCGTATTTCTATCGATCGTTCGCTATCATCAGCATTTGTATTTCCAATGATCGTTCGTTCGCATCATCCTTTGTATTTCTATTGATCGTTCACTCACATCAGCATCTGCATTTTTTTTGGATCGCCTGCTAACATCAGCATTTTTATTTCTATAGATTGTCTGTTTGCATCGGAAACATCAGGCCTTGATTTCTATTGATCATTCCCTCACATCAACATCTGGATTTCTATGGACCGCCTGCTCACATCACTATTTGGATTCCTATTGCTCACCTGCTCACATCAGCATTTTTATTTCTATAGATTGACTGTTTGCATCAGAAACATCAGGCCAGGATTTCTATTGATCATTCGCCTACATCAGCATCTGGATTTCTATGGACTACCTGCTCACATCTGTATTTAGATTCATATTGATCACCTGCTCACAACAGCATCTTGTTTTCTATTGATTGTTCACTCACATCAGCATCTGTATTTTTTATGATCACCTGCTAACATCAGCATTTTTATTTCTATAGATTGACTGTTTGCATCAGAAACATCAGGCCAGGATTTCTATTGATCATTCGCCTACATCAGCATCTGGATTTCTATGGACTACCTGCTCACATCTGTATTTAGATTCATATTGATCACCTGCTCACAACAGCATCTTGTTTTCTATTGATTGTTCACTCACATCAGCATCTCTATTTTTTATGATCACCTGGTAACATCAGCATTTTTATTTCCATAGATTGACTGTTTGCATCAGAAACATCAGGCCTTGATTTCTATTGATCGTTCGCTCACCTGAGCATCTGGATTTCTATGGATTGCCTGCTCAGATCAACATTTGTATTTCTATTAATCGCCTGCTCAGATCAGCATTTGAATTTTTGTTGATCACCTAATCACATCAGCATCTGAATTTCTATTGATCGCCTGCACAGATCAGCATTTGTTTTTCTATTGATCGTTCACTCACATCAGCATCTGCATTTTTTTTGGATCGCCTGCTAACATCAGCATTTTTATTTCTATAGATTGTCTGTTTGCATCGGAAACATCAGGCCTTGATTTCTATTGATCATTCCCTCACATCAACATCTGGATTTCTATGGACCGCCTGCTCACATCACTATTTGGATTCCTATTGATCACCTGCTCACATCAGCATTTTTATTTCTATAGATTGATTGTTTGCATCAGAAACATCAGGCCAGGATTTCTATTGATCATTCGCCTACATCAGCATCTGGATTTCTATGGACTACCTGCTCACATCAGCATTCGTATTTCTATTGATCGTTCGCTCGCATCAGCATTTGTATTTCTATTGATCGTTCGCTCGCATCAGCATTTGTATTTCTATTGATCGTTCGCTCGCATCAGCATTTGTATTTCTACTGATCGTTCGCTCGCTTCAGCATTTGTATTTCTATTGATCGTTCGCTCGCATCAGCATTTGTATTTCTATTGATCGTTCGCTCCCATCAGCTTTTTCATTTCTATTGATAGTTCGCTCGCATCAGAATTCGTATTTCTATCGATCGTTCGCTATCATCAGCATTTGTATTTCCAATGATCGTTCGTTCGCATCATCCTTTGTATTTCTATTGATCGTTCACTCACATCAGCATCTGCATTTTTTTTGGATCGCCTGCTAACATCAGCATTTTTATTTCTATAGATTGTCTGTTTGCATCGGAAACATCAGGCCTTGATTTCTATTGATCATTCCCTCACATCAACATCTGGATTTCTATGGACCGCCTGCTCACATCACTATTTGGATTCCTATTGATCACCTGCTCACATCAGCATTTTTATTTCTATAGATTGACTGTTTGCATCAGAAACATCAGGCCAGGATTTCTATTGATCATTCGCCTACATCAGCATCTGGATTTCTATGGACTACCTGCTCACATCAGCATTCGTATTTCTATTGATCGTTCGCTCGCATCAGCATTTGTATTTCTATTGATCGTTCGCTCGCATCAGCATTTGTATTTCTATTGATCGTTCGCTCGCATCAGCATTTGTATTTCTACTGATCGTTCGCTCGCTTCAGCATTTGTATTTCTATTGATCGTTCGCTCGCATCAGCATTTGTATTTCTATTGATCGTTCGCTCCCATCAGCTTTTTCATTTCTATTGATAGTTCGCTCGCATCAGAATTCGTATTTCTATCGATCGTTCGCTATCATCAGCATTTGTATTTCCAATGATCGTTCGTTCGCATCATCCTTTGTATTTCTATTGATCGTTCACTCACATCAGCATCTGTATTTTTAATGGATCGCCTGCTAACATCAGCATTTTTATTTCTATAGATTGACTGTTTGCATCAGAAACATCAGGCCATGATTTCTATTGATCATTCGCCTACATCAGCATCTGGATTTCTATGGACTACCTAATCACATCAGCATCTGAATTTCTATTGATCGCCTGCACAGATCAGCATTTGTTTTTCTATTGATCGTTCACTCACATCAGCATCTGCATTTTTTTTGGATCGCCTGCTAACATCAGCATTTTTATTTCTATAGATTGTCTGTTTGCATCGGAAACATCAGGCCTTGATTTCTATTGATCATTCCCTCACATCAACATCTGGATTTCTATGGACCGCCTGCTCACATCACTATTTGGATTCCTATTGATCACCTGCTCACATCAGCATTTTTATTTCTATAGATTGACTGTTTGCATCAGAAACATCAGGCCAGGATTTCTATTGATCATTCGCCTACATCAGCATCTGGATTTCTATGGACTACCTGCTCACATCAGCATTCGTATTTCTATTGATCGTTCGCTCGCATCAGCATTTGTATTTCTATTGATCGTTCGCTCGCATCAGCATTTGTATTTCTACTGATCGTTCGCTCGCTTCAGCATTTGTATTTCTATTGATCGTTCGCTCGCATCAGCATTTGTATTTCTATTGATCGTTCGCTCCCATCAGCTTTTTCATTTCTATTGATAGTTCGCTCGCATCAGAATTCGTATTTCTATCGATCGTTCGCTATCATCAGCATTTGTATTTCCAATGATCGTTCGTTCGCATCATCCTTTGTATTTCTATTGATCGTTCACTCACATCAGCATCTGTATTTTTAATGGATCGCCTGCTAACATCAGCATTTTTATTTCTATAGATTGACTGTTTGCATCAGAAACATCAGGCCATGATTTCTATTGATCATTCGCCTACATCAGCATCTGGATTTCTATGGACTACCTAATCACATCAGCATCTGAATTTCTATTGATCGCCTGCACAGATCAGCATTTGTTTTTCTATTGATCGTTCGCTCGCATCAGCATTTGTATTTCTATTGATCGTTCGCTCGCATCAGCATTTGTATTTCTACTGATCGTTCGCTCGCCTCAGCATTTGTATTTCTATTGATCGTTCGCTCGCATCAGCAATTGTATTTCTATTGATCGTTCGCTCCCATCAGCTTTTTCATTTCTATTGATAGTTCGCTCGCATCAGAATTCGTATTTCTATCGATCGTTCGCTATCATCAGCATTTGTATTTCCAATGATCGTTCGTTCGCATCATCCTTTGTATTTCTATTGATCGTTCACTCACATCAGCATCTGTATTTTTAATGGATCGCCTGCTAACATCAGCATTTTTATTTCTATAGATTGACTGTTTGCATCAGAAACATCAGGCCATGATTTCTATTGATCATTCGCCTACATCAGCATCTGGATTTCTATGGACTACCTAATCACATCAGCATCTGAATTTCTATTGATCGCCTGCACAGATCAGCATTTGTTTTTCTATTGATCGTTCACTCACATCAGCATCTGCATTTTTTTTGGATCGCCTGCTAACATCAGCATTTTTATTTCTATAGATTGTCTGTTTGCATCGGAAACATCAGGCCTTGATTTCTATTGATCATTCCCTCACATCAACATCTGGATTTCTATGGACCGCCTGCTCACATCACTATTTGGATTCCTATTGATCACCTGCTCACATCAGCATTTTTATTTCTATAGATTGACTGTTTGCATCAGAAACATCAGGCCAGGATTTCTATTGATCATTCGCCTACATCAGCATCTGGATTTCTATGGACTACCTGCTCACATCAGCATTCGTATTTCTATTGATCGTTCGCTCGCATCAGCATTTGTATTTCTATTGATCGTTCGCTCGCATCAGCATTTGTATTTCTACTGATCGTTCGCTCGCTTCAGCATTTGTATTTCTATTGATCGTTCGCTCGCATCAGCATTTGTATTTCTATTGATCGTTCGCTCCCATCAGCTTTTTCATTTCTATTGATAGTTCGCTCGCATCAGAATTCGTATTTCTATCGATCGTTCGCTATCATCAGCATTTGTATTTCCAATGATCGTTCGTTCGCATCATCCTTTGTATTTCTATTGATCGTTCACTCACATCAGCATCTGCATTTTTTTTGGATCGCCTGCTAACATCAGCATTTTTATTTCTATAGATTGTCTGTTTGCATCGGAAACATCAGGCCTTGATTTCTATTGATCATTCCCTCACATCAACATCTGGATTTCTATGGACCGCCTGCTCACATCACTATTTGGATTCCTATTGCTCACCTGCTCACATCAGCATTTTTATTTCTATAGATTGACTGTTTGCATCAGAAACATCAGGCCAGGATTTCTATTGATCATTCGCCTACATCAGCATCTGGATTTCTATGGACTACCTGCTCACATCAGCATTCGTATTTCTATTGATCGTTCGCTCGCATCAGCATTTGTATTTCTATTGATCGTTCGCTCGCATCAGCATTTGTATTTCTATTGATCGTTCGCTCGCATCAGCATTTGTATTTCTACTGATCGTTCGCTCGCTTCAGCATTTGTATTTCTATTGATCGTTCGCTCGCATCAGCATTTGTATTTCTATTGATCGTTCGCTCCCATCAGCTTTTTCATTTCTATTGATAGTTCGCTCGCATCAGAATTCGTATTTCTATCGATCGTTCGCTATCATCAGCATTTGTATTTCCAATGATCGTTCGTTCGCATCATCCTTTGTATTTCTATTGATCGTTCACTCACATCAGCATCTGTATTTTTAATGGATCGCCTGCTAACATCAGCATTTTTATTTCTATAGATTGACTGTTTGCATCAGAAACATCAGGCCATGATTTCTATTGATCATTCGCCTACATCAGCATCTGGATTTCTATGGACTACCTAATCACATCAGCATCTGAATTTCTATTGATCGCCTGCACAGATCAGCATTTGTTTTTCTATTGATCGTTCACTCACATCAGCATCTGCATTTTTTTTGGATCGCCTGCTAACATCAGCATTTTTATTTCTATAGATTGTCTGTTTGCATCGGAAACATCAGGCCTTGATTTCTATTGATCATTCCCTCACATCAACATCTGGATTTCTATGGACCGCCTGCTCACATCACTATTTGGATTCCTATTGATCACCTGCTCACATCAGCATTTTTATTTCTATAGATTGACTGTTTGCATCAGAAACATCAGGCCAGGATTTCTATTGATCATTCGCCTACATCAGCATCTGGATTTCTATGGACTACCTGCTCACATCAGCATTCGTATTTCTATTGATCGTTCGCTCGCATCAGCATTTGTATTTCTATTGATCGTTCGCTCGCATCAGCATTTGTATTTCTACTGATCGTTCGCTCGCTTCAGCATTTGTATTTCTATTGATCGTTCGCTCGCATCAGCATTTGTATTTCTATTGATCGTTCGCTCCCATCAGCTTTTTCATTTCTATTGATAGTTCGCTCGCATCAGAATTCGTATTTCTATCGATCGTTCGCTATCATCAGCATTTGTATTTCCAATGATCGTTCGTTCGCATCATCCTTTGTATTTCTATTGATCGTTCACTCACATCAGCATCTGTGTTTTTAATGGATCGCCTGCTAACATCAGCATTTTTATTTCTATAGATTGACTGTTTGCATCAGAAACATCAGGCCATGATTTCTATTGATCATTCGCCTACATCAGCATCTGGATTTCTATGGACTACCTAATCACATCAGCATCTGAATTTCTATTGATCGCCTGCACAGATCAGCATTTGTTTTTCTATTGATCGTTCACTCACATCAGCATCTGCATTTTTTTTGGATCGCCTGCTAACATCAGCATTTTTATTTCTATAGATTGTCTGTTTGCATCGGAAACATCAGGCCTTGATTTCTATTGATCATTCCCTCACATCAACATCTTGATTTCTATGGACCGCCTGCTCACATCACTATTTGGATTCCTATTGATCACCTGCTCACATCAGCATTTTTATTTCTATAGATTGACTGTTTGCATCAGAAACATCAGGCCAGGATTTCTATTGATCATTCGCCTACATCAGCATCTGGATTTCTATGGACTACCTGCTCACATCTGTATTTAGATTCATATTGATCACCTGCTCACAACAGCATCTAGTTTTCTATTGATTGTTCACTCACATCAGCATCTGTATTTTTTATGATCACCTGCTAACATCAGCATTTTTATTTCCATATATTGACTGTTTGCATCAGAAACATCAGGCCTTGATTTCTATTGATCGTTCGCTCACCTGAGCATCTGGATTTCTATGGATTGCCTGCTCAGATCATCATTTGTATTTCTATTAATCGCCTGCTCAGATCAGCATTTGAATTTTTGTTGATCAGCTAATCACATCAGCATCTGAATTTCTATTGATCGCCTGCACAGATCAGCATTTGTTTTTCTATTGATCGTTCACTCACATCAGCATCTGCATTTTTTATGATCACCTGCTAACATCAGCATTTTTATTTCCATAGATTGACTGTTTGCATCAGAAACATCAGGCCTTGATTTCTATTGATCGTTCGCTCACCTGAGCATCTGGATTTCTATGGATTGCCTGCTCAGATCAACATTTGTATTTCTATTAATCGCCTGCTCAGATCAGCATTTGAATTTTTGTTGATCACCTAATCACATCAGCATCTGAATTTCTATTGATCGCCTGCACAGATCAGCATTTGTCTTTCTATTGATCGTTCACTCACATCAGCATCTGCATTTTTTTTGGATCGCCTGCTAACATCAGCATTTTTATTTCTATAGATTGTCTGTTGGCATCGGAAACATCAGGCCTTGATTTCTATTGATCATTCCCTCACATCAACATCTGGATTTCTATGGACCGCCTGCTCACATCACTATTTGGATTCCTATTGATCACCTGCTCACATCAGCATTTTTATTTCTATAGATTGACTGTTTGCATCAGAAACATCAGGCCAGGATTTCTATTGATCATTCGCCTACATCAGCATCTGGATTTCTATGGACTACCTGCTCACATCAGCATTTGTATTTCTATTGATCGTTCGCTCGCATCAGCATTTGTATTTCTATTGATCGTTCGCTCGCATCAGCATTTGTATTTCTACTGATCGTTCGCTCGCTTCAGCATTTGTATTTCTATTGATCGTTCGCTCGCATCAGCATTTGTATTTCTATTGATCGTTCGCTCCCATCAGCTTTTTCATTTCTATTGATAGTTCGCTCGCATCAGAATTCGTATTTCTATCGATCGTTCGCCATCAGCATTTGTATTTCCAATGATCGTTCGTTCGCATCATCCTTTGTATTTCTATTGATCGTTCACTCACATCAGCATCTGTATTTTTAATGGATCGCCTGCTAACATCAACATTTTTATTTCTATAGATTGACTGTTTGCATCAGAAACATCAGGCCATGATTTCTATTGATCATTCGCCTACATCAGCATCTGGATTTCTATGGACTACCTAATCACATCAGCATCTGAATTTCTATTGATCGCCTGCACAGATCAGCATTTGTTTTTCTATTGATCGTTCACTCACATCAGCATCTGCATTTTTTTTGGATCGCCTGCTAACATCAGCATTTTTATTTCTATAGATTGTCTGTTTGCATCGGAAACATCAGGCCTTGATTTCTATTGATCATTCCCTCACATCAACATCTGGATTTCTATGGACCGCCTGCTCACATCACTATTTGGATTCCTATTGATCACCTGCTCACATCAGCATTTTTATTTCTATAGATTGACTGTTTGCATCAGAAATATCAGGCCAGGATTTCTATTGATCATTCGCCTACATCAGCATCTGGATTTCTATGGACTACCTGCTCACATCAGCATTTGTATTTCTATTGATCGTTCGCTCGCATCAGCATTTGTATTTCTATTGATCGTTCGCTCGCATCAGCATTTGTATTTCTATTGATCGTTCGCTCGCATCAGCATTTGTATTTCTACTGATCGTTCGCTCGCCTCAGCATTTGTATTTCTATTGATCTTTCTCTCGCATCAGCATTTGTATTTCTACTGATCGTTCGCTCGCTTCAGCATTTGTATTTCTATTGATCGTTCGCTCGCATCAGCATTTGTATTTCTATTGATCGTTCGCTCCCATCAGCTTTTTCATTTCTATTGATAGTTCGCTCGCATCAGAATTCGTATTTCTATCGATCGTTCGCTATCATCAGCATTTGTATTTCCAATGATCGTTCGCTCGCATCATCCTTTGTATTTCTATTGATCGTTCACTCACATCAGTATCTGTATTTTTTATGGATCGCCTGCTAACATCAGCATTTTTATTTCTATAGATTTACTGTTTGCATCAGAAACATCAGGCATTGATTTCTATTGATCATTCGCCCACATCAGCATCTGGATTTCTATGGACACCTGCTCACATCTGTATTTGGATTCCTATTGATCACCTGCTCACAACAGCATCTTGATTTCTATTGATCGTTCACTCACATCAGCATCTGTATTTTTTATGGATCACCTACTAACATCAGCATTTTTATTTCTATAGATTGACTGTTTGCATCAGAAACATCAGGCCAGGATTTCTATTGATCATTCGCCTACATCAGCATCTGGATATGTATGGACTACCTGCTCACATCTGTATTTGGATTCCTATTGATCACCTGCTCACAACAGCATCTCGTTTTCTATTGATCGTTCACTCACATCAGCATCTGTATTTTTTATGATCACCTGCTAACATCAGCATTGTTATTTCTATAGATTCACTGTTTGCATCAGAAACATCAGGCCTTGATTTCTATTGATCGTTCGCTCAGATCAGCATTTGTATTTCTATGGATCACATTTTCAGATCAGCATTTGTATTTCTATTGATCACCTCCTCAGATCAGCATTTGTATTTCTATGGATCACCTGCTCACATTAGCATCTGGATTTCTGTGGATTGCATCCTCCGATCAGCATTTGTATTTGTGTGGATTGCCTTTTCTCATCAGCATTTGTATTTCAAAAAAATTAAGCTAAGGCACTGTGTGAATAGTCAAAATTTCTCCTCAGACTGCTGAAAATAATTTAACTTCAGCCACAGTTATAGTGTAGAAAAGGCCTCAAAGATAATCTTGTTGTTAAATAGCGCTTTTCTATTTTATTAGCTGTTTAATGACCCATTCAGTGCTGTATTCCTATTGGTTGCGCCGTCCCATCTGTGCACTGAGTCTGTTAACATACAGTGCAGTGTTGAACTCTTTCAGATGTGTTCAGCAGCTCGTCATGTATTTGAGTTTATTTAAACACGGTTGTCGCAAGTGGACTGAGCGTGAATGCCAATATAAGTATCTCGTTTACTGTTGTGTTTGCTATTTGTTATGTATTTTAATAGTTTCGGTTGTTTAAAGGTAAAGGATAATTGTTGCTGTCGCTGTTAATTGAGCTTCGAAACTCCGTGAACGAACATACCGGAAGTGTGTTTTCACGATAAAAGCACTGTGAATGGATAACCGGAAGTTATGTGATGTTAGCGTTAGCCTAGCTTAACAGCGATAAATGAACTATCGGGGCTGCCGATTGACTCAGGGTGAGGGAGATTGAAGTCTCAGCGGCACAAAAACACAAGGGATAGAAACTAAGGAAGCATTCTGTACCTAGCAACGGTTGCTATGCTGCAGTTGCTGCTTGGCGTGTTCATGACGTGGCGTGACGTCATACGCACCCTTTCACACATTGTACTTTGATTTAGAAGGCATATAAAACTCAACTATCAGTACGTATATGAACAAATCAGCAAATTCGTTCCCAAAGCAGAAGTTTTTTTTCTGTCCCAGGCAAAGACACACATCACAACAGACTTAAACTATGGAGTGATGGCTCGCTACATTTTTTGTTGATCACCTAATCACATCAGCATCTGAATGTCTATTGATCGCCTGCACAGATCAGCATTTGTTTTTCTATTGATCGTTCACTCACATCAGCATTTGTATTTTTTTGGATCACCTGCTCCAATCAGCATTTGGATTTCTATTGATCGTTGGCTCACATCAGGCCTCGATTTATATTGATCGCCTTCTCAGATCAGCATCTGGATTTCTATGGATCGCCTGCTCACATCAGCATTTGTATTTCTATGGATCACCTGCTCACATTAGCATCTGGATTTCTGTGGATTGCATCCTCCGATCAGCATTTGGATTTGTGTGGATTGCCTTTTCTCATCAGCATTTGTATTTCAAAAAAATTAAGCTAAGGCACTGTGTGAATAGTCAAAATTTCTCTTCAGATTGCTGAAAACAATTTAACTTCAGCCACAGTTATAGTGTAGAAAAGGCCTCAAAGATAATCTTGTTGCGCTTTTCTATTTTATTAGCTGTTTAATGACCCATTCAGTGCTGTATTCCTATTCGTTGCGCCGTCCCATCTGTGCACTGAGTCTGTTAACATACAGTGCAGTGTTGAACCCTTTCAGAGGTGTTCCGCAGCTCGTCACGTATTTGAGTTAAAGTATTAGTTAAACACGGTTGTCGCAAGTGGACTGAGCGTGAATGCCAATATAAGTATCTCATTTACTGTTGTGTTTGCTATTTGTTATGTATTTTAATAGTTTCGGTTGTTTAAAGGTAAAGGATAATTGTTGCTGTCGCTGTTAATTGAGCTTCGAAACTCCGTGAACGAACATACCGGAAGTGTGTTTTCACGATAAAAGCACTGTGAATGGATAACCGGAAGTTATGTGATGTTAGCGTTAGCCTAGCTTAACAGCGATAAATGAACTATCGGGGCTGCCGATTGACTCAGGGTGAGGGAGATTGAAGTCTCAGCGGCACAAAACACAAGGGATGGAAACTAAGGAAGCATTCTGTACCTAGCAACGGTTGCTATGCTGCAGTTGCTGCTTGGCGTGTTCATGACGTGACGTGACGTCATACGCACCCTTTCACACATTGTACTTTGATTTAGAAGGCATATAAAACTCAACTATCAGTACGTATATGAACAAATCAGCAGATTCGTTCCCAAAGCAGAAGTTTTTTTTCTGTCCCAGGCAAAGAGACACATCACAACAGACTTAAACTATGGAGTGATGGCTCGCTATATTTTTTGTTGATCACCTAATCACATCAGCATCTGAATGTCTATTGATCGCCTGCACAGATCAGCATTTGTTTTTCTATTGATCGTTCACTCACATCAGCATTTGTATTTTTTTGGATCACCTGCTCCCATCAGCATTTGGATTTCTATTGATCGTTGGCTCACATCAGGCCTCGATTTATATTGATCGCCTTCTCAGATCAGCATCTGGATTTCTATGGATCGCCTGCTCACATCAGCATTTGTATTTCTATGGATCACCTGCTCACATTAGCATCTGGATTTCTGTGGATTGCATCCTCCGATCAGCATTTGGATTTGTGTGGATTGCCTTTTCTCATCAGCATTTGTATTTCAAAAAAATTAAGCTAAGGCACTGTGTGAATAGTCAAAATTTCTCTTCAGATTGCTGAAAACAATTTAACTTCAGCCACAGTTATAGTGTAGAAAAGGCCTCAAAGATAATCTTGTTGCGCTTTTCTATTTTATTCGCTGTTTAATGACCCATTCAGTGCTGTATTCCTATTCGTTGCGCCGTCCCATCTGTGCACTGAGTCTGTAAACATACAGTGCAGTGTTGAACTCTTTCAGAGGTGTTCCGCAGCTCGTCACGTATTTGAGTTAAAGTATTAGTTAAACACGGTTGTCGCAAGTGGACTGAGCGTGAATGCCAATATAAGTATCTCATTTACTGTTGTGTTTGCTATTTGTTATGTATTTTAATAGTTTCGGTTGTTTAAAGGTAAAGGATAATTGTTGCTGTCGCTGTTAATTGAGCTTCGGAACTCCGAGAACGAACATACCGGAAGTGTGTTTTCACGATAAAGGCACTGTGATTCGATAACCGGAAGTTATGTGATGTTAGCGTTAGCCTAGCTTAACAGCGATAAATGAACTATCGCGGCTGCCGATTGACTCAGGGTAAGGGAGATTGAAGTCTCAGCGGCACAAAAACACAAGGTATGGAAACTAAGGAAGCATTCTGTACCTAGCAACGGTTGCTATTCCGCAGTTGCTGCTTGGCGTGTTCCTGACGTGGCGTGACGTCATACGCACCCTTTCACACATTGTACTTTGATTTAGAAGGCATATAAAACTCAACTATCGGTACGTATATGAACAAATCAGCAGATTCGTTCCCAAAGCAGAAGTTTTTTTTCTGTCCCAGGCAAAGAGACACATCGTAACAGACTTAAACTATGGAGTGATGGCTCGCTACATTTTTTGTTGATCACCTAATCACATCAGCATCTGAATTTCTATTGATCGCCTGCACAGATCAGCATTTGTTTTTCTATTGATCGTTCACTCACATCAGCATCTGCATTTTTTTTGGATCGCCTGCTAACATCAGCATTTTTATTTCTATAGATTGTCTGTTTGCATCGGAAACATCAGGCCTTGATTTCTATTGATCATTCCCTCACATCAACATCTGGATTTCTATGGACCGCCTGCTCACATCACTATTTGGATTCCTATTGATCACCTGCTCACATCAGCATTTTTATTTCTATAGATTGACTGTTTGCATCAGAAACATCAGGCCAGGATTTCTATTGATCATTCGCCTACATCAGCATCTGGATTTCTATGGACTACCTGATCACATCAGCATTCGTATTTCTATTGATCGTTCGCTCGCATCAGCATTTGTATTTCTATTGATCGTTCGCTCGCATCAGCATTTGTATTTCTATTGATCGTTCGCTCGCATCAGCATTTGTATTTCTACTGATCGTTCGCTCGCTTCAGCATTTGTATTTCTATTGATCGTTCGCTCCCATCAGCTTTTTCATTTCTATTGATAGTTCGCTCGCATCAGAATTCGTATTTCTATCGATCGTTCGCTATCATCAGCATTTGTATTTCCAATGATCGTTCGTTCGCATCATCCTTTGTATTTCTATTGATCGTTCACTCACATCAGCATCTGTATTTTTAATGGATCGCCTGCTAACATCAGCATTTTTATTTCTATAGATTGACTGTTTGCATCAGAAACATCAGGCCATGATTTCTATTGATCATTCCCCTACATCAGCATCTGGATTTCTATGGACTACCTAATCACATCAGCATCTGAATTTCTATTGATCGCCTGCACAGATCAGCATTTGTTTTTCTATTGATCGTTCACTCACATCAGCATCTGCATTTTTTTTGGATCGCCTGCTAACATCAGCATTTTTATTTCTATAGATTGTCTGTTTGCATCGGAAACATCAGGCCTTGATTTCTATTGATCATTCCCTCACATCAACATCTGGATTTCTATGGACCGCCTGCTCACATCACTATTTGGATTCCTATTGATCACCTGCTCACATCAGCATTTTTATTCCTATAGATTGACTGTTTGCATCAGAAACATCAGGCCAGGATTTCTATTGATCATTCGCCTACATCAGCATCTGGATTTCTATGGACTACCTGCTCACATCTGTATTTAGATTCATATTGATCACCTGCTCACAACAGCATCTTGTTTTCTATTGATTGTTCACTCACATCAGCATCTGTATTTTTTATGATCACCTGCTAACATCAGCATTTTTATTTCCATAGATTGACTGTTTGCATCAGAAACATCAGGCCTTGATTTCTATTGATCGTTCGCTCACCTGAGCATCTGGATTTCTATGGATTGCCTGCTCAGATCAACATTTGTATTTCTATTAATCGCCTGCTCAGATCAGCATTTGAATTTTTGTTGATCACCTAATCACATCAGCATCTGAATTTCTATTGATCGCCTGCACAGATCAGCATTTGTTTTTCTATTGATCGTTCACTCACATCAGCATCTGCATTTTTTTTGGATCGCCTGCTAACATCAGCATTTTTATTTCTATAGATTGTCTGTTTGCATCGGAAACATCAGGCCTTGATTTCTATTGATCATTCCCTCACATCAACATCTGGATTTCTATGGACCGCCTGCTCACATCACTATTTGGATTCCTATTGATCACCTGCTCACATCAGCATTTTTATTTCTATAGATTGACTGTTTGCATCAGAAACATCAGGCCAGGATTTCTATTGATCATTCGCCTACATCAGCATCTGGATTTCTATGGACTACCTGCTCACATCAGCATTCGTATTTCTATTGATCGTTCGCTCGCATCAGCATTTGTATTTCTATTGATCGTTCGCTCGCATCAGCATTTGTATTTCTATTGATCGTTCGCTCGCATCAGCATTTGTATTTCTACTGATCGTTCGCTCGCTTCAGCATTTGTATTTCTATTGATCGTTCGCTCTCATCAGCATTTGTATTTCTATTGATCGTTCGCTCCCATCAGCTTTTTCATTTCTATTGATAGTTCGCTCGCATCAGAATTCGTATTTCTATCGATCGTTCGCTATCATCAGCATTTGTATTTCCAATGATCGTTCGTTCGCATCATCCTTTGTATTTCTATTGATCGTTCACTCACATCAGCATCTGTATTTTTAATGGATCGCCTGCTAACATCAGCATTTTTATTTCTATAGATTGACTGTTTGCATCAGAAACATCAGGCCATGATTTCTATTGATCATTCGCCTACATCAGCATCTGGATTTCTATGGACTACCTAATCACATCAGCATCTGAATTTCTATTGATCGCCTGCACAGATCAGCATTTGTTTTTCTATTGATTGTTCACTCACATCAGCATCTGCATTTTTTTTGGATCGCCTGCTAACATCAGCATTTTTATTTCTATAGATTGTCTGTTTGCATCGGAAACATCAGGCCTTGATTTCTATTGATCATTCCCTCACATCAACATCTGGATTTCTATGGACCGCCTGCTCACATCACTATTTGGATTCCTATTGATCACCTGCTCACATCAGCATTTTTATTTCTATAGATTGACTGTTTGCATCAGAAACATCAGGCCAGGATTTCTATTGATCATTCGCCTACATCAGCATCTGGATTTCTATGGACTACCTGCTCACATCTGTATTTAGATTCATATTGATCACCTGCTCACAACAGCATCTAGTTTTCTATTGATTGTTCACTCACATCAGCATCTGTATTTTTTATGATCACCTGCTAACATCAGCATTTTTATTTCCATATATTGACTGTTTGCATCAGAAACATCAGGCCTTGATTTCTATTGATCGTTCGCTCACCTGAGCATCTGGATTTCTATGGATTGCCTGCTCAGATCATCATTTGTATTTCTATTAATCGCCTGCTCAGATCAGCATTTGAATTTTTGTTGATCACCTAATCACATCAGCATCTGAATTTCTATTGATCGCCTGCACAGATCAGCATTTGTTTTTCTATTGATCGTTCACTCACATCAGCATCTGCATTTTTTATGATCACCTGCTAACATCAGCATTTTTATTTCCATAGATTGACTGTTTGCATCAGAAACATCAGGCCTTGATTTCTATTGATCGTTTGCTCACCTGAGCATCTGGATTTCTATGGATTGCCTGCTCAGATCAACATTTGTATTTCTATTAATCGCCTGCTCAGATCAGCATTTGAATTTTTGTTGATCACCTAATCACATCAGCATCTGAATTTCTATTGATCGCCTGCACAGATCAGCATTTGTTTTTCTATTGATCGTTCACTCACATCAGCATCTGCATTTTTTTTGGATCGCCTGCTAACATCAGCATTTTTATTTCTATAGATTGTCTGTTTGCATCGGAAACATCAGGCCTTGATTTCTATTGATCATTCCCTCACATCAACATCTGGATTTCTATGGACCGCCTGCTCACATCACTATTTGGATTCCTATTGATCACCTGCTCACATCAGCATTTTTATTTCTATAGATTGACTGTTTGCATCAGAAACATCAGGCCAGGATTTCTATTGATCATTCGCCTACATCAGCATCTGGATTTCTATGGACTACCTGCTCACATCAGCATTCGTATTTCTATTGATCGTTCGCTCACATCAGCATTTGTATTTCTATTGATCGTTCGCTCGCATCAGCATTTGTATTTCTACTGATCGTTCGCTCGCTTCAGCATTTGTATTTCTATTGATCGTTCGCTCGCATCAGCATTTGTATTTCTATTGATCGTTCGCTATCATCAGCATTTGTATTTCCAATGATCGTTCGTTCGCATCATCCTTTGTATTTCTATTGATCGTTCACTCACATCAGCATCTATATTTTTAATGGATCGCCTGCTAACATCAGCATTTTTATTTCTATAGATTGACTGTTTGCATCAGAAACATCAGGCCATGATTTCTATTGATCATTCGCCTACATCAGCATCTGGATTTCTATGGACTACCTAATCACATCAGCATCTGAATTTTTATTGATCGCCTGCACAGATCAGCATTTGTTTTTCTATTGATCGTTCACTCACATCAGCATCTGCATTTTTTTTGGATCGCCTGCTAACATCAGCATTTTTATTTCTATAGATTGTCTGTTTGCATCGGAAACATCAGGCCTTGATTTCTATTGATCATTCCCTCACATCAACATCTGGATTTCTATGGACCGCCTGCTCACATCACTATTTGGATTCCTATTGATCACCTGCTCACATCAGCATTTTTATTTCTATAGATTGACTGTTTGCATCAGAAACATCAGGCCAGGATTTCTATTGATCATTCGCCTACATCAGCATCTGGATTTCTATGGACTACCTGCTCACATCTGTATTTAGATTCATATTGATCACCTGCTCACAACAGCATCTAGTTTTTTATTGATTGTTCACTCACATCAGCATCTGTATTTTTTGTGATCACCTGCTAACATCAGCATTTTTATTTCCATATATTGACTGTTTGCATCAGAAACATCAGGCCTTGATTTCTATTGATCGTTCGCTCACCTGAGCATCTGGATTTCTATGGATTGCCTGCTCAGATCATCATTTGTATTTCTATTAATCGCCTGCTCAGAACAGCATTTGAATTTTTGTTGATCACCTAATCACATCAGCATCTGAATTTCTATTGATCGCCTGCACAGATCAGCATTTGTTTTTCTATTGATCGTTCACTCACATCAGCATCTGCATTTTTTATGATCACCTGCTAACATCAGCATTTTTATTTCCATAGATTGACTGTTTGCATCAGAAACATCAGGCCTTGATTTCTATTGATCGTTCGCTCACCTGAGCATCTGGATTTCTATGGATTGCCTGCTCAGATCAACATTTGTATTTCTATTAATCGCCTGCTCAGATCAGCATTTGAATTTTTGTTGATCACCTAATCACATCAGCATCTGAATTTCTATTGATCGCCTGCACAGATCAGCATTTGTTTTTCTATTGATCGTTCACTCACATCAGCATCTGCATTTTTTTTGGATCGCCTGCTAACATCAGCATTTTTATTTCTATAGATTGTCTGTTTGCATCGGAAACATCAGGCCTTGATTTCTATTGATCATTCCCTCACATCAACATCTGGATTTCTATGGACCGCCTGCTCACATCACTATTTGGATTCCTATTGATCACCTGCTCACATCAGCATTTTTATTTCTATAGATTGACTGTTTGCATCAGAAACATCAGGCCAGGATTTCTATTGATCATTCGCCTACATCAGCATCTGGATTTCTATGGACTACCTGCTCACATCTGTATTTAGATTCATATTGATCACCTGCTCACAACAGCATCTTGTTTTCTATTGATTGTTCACTCACATCAGCATCTGTATTTTTTATGATCACCTGCTAACATCAGCATTTTTATTTCCATAGATTGACTGTTTGCATCAGAAACATCAGGCCTTGATTTCTATTGATCGTTCGCTCACCTGAGCATCTGGATTTCTATGGATTGCCTGCTCAGATCAACATTTGTATTTCTATTAATCGCCTGCTCAGATCAGCATTTGAATTTTTGTTGATCACCTAATCACATCAGCATCTGAATTTCTATTGATCGCCTGCACAGATCAGCATTTGTTTTTCTATTGATCGTTCACTCACATCAGCATCTGCATTTTTTTTGGATCGCCTGCTAACATCAGCATTTTTATTTCTATAGATTGTCTGTTTGCATCGGAAACATCAGGCCTTGATTTCTATTGATCATTCCCTCACATCAACATCTGGATTTCTATGGACCGCCTGCTCACATCACTATTTGGATTCCTATTGATCTCCTGCTCACATCAGCATTTTTATTTCTATAGATTGACTGTTTGCATCAGAAACATCAGGCCAGGATTTCTATTGATCATTCGCCTACATCAGCATCTGGATTTCTATGGACTACCTGATCACATCAGCATTCGTATTTCTATTGATCGTTCGCTCGCATCAGCATTTGTATTTCTATTGATCGTTCGCTCGCATCAGCATTTGTATTTCTATTGATCGTTCGCTCGCATCAGCATTTGTATTTCTACTGATCGTTCGCTCGCTTCAGCATTTGTATTTCTATTGATCGTTCGCTCGCATCAGCATTTGTATTTCTATTGATCGTTCGCTCCCATCAGCTTTTTCATTTCTATTGATAGTTCGCTCGCATCAGAATTCGTATTTCTATCGATCGTTCGCTATCATCAGCATTTGTATTTCCAATGATCGTTCGTTCGCATCATCCTTTGTATTTCTATTGATCGTTCACTCACATCAGGATCTATATTTTTAATGGATCGCCTGCTAACATCAGCATTTTTATTTCTATAGATTGACTGTTTGCATCAGAAACATCAGGCCATGATTTCTATTGATCATTCGCCTACATCAGCATCTGGATTTCTATGGACTACCTAATCACATCAGCATCTGAATTTCTATTGATCGCCTGCACAGATCAGCATTTGTTTTTCTATTGATCGTTCACTCACATCAGCATCTGCATTTTTTTTGGATCGCCTGCTAACATCAGCATTTTTATTTCTATAGATTGTCTGTTTGCATCGGAAACATCAGGCCTTGATTTCTATTGATCATTCCCTCACATCAACATCTGGATTTCTATGGACCGCCTGCTCACATCACTATTTGGATTCCTATTGATCACCTGCTCACATCAGCATTTTTATTTCCATAGATTGACTGTTTGCATCAGAAACATCAGGCCAGGATTTCTATTGATCATTCGCCTACATCAGCAACTGGATTTCTATGGACTACCTGCTCACATCTGTATTTAGATTCATATTGATCACCTGCTCACAACAGCATCTAGTTTTCTATTGATTGTTCACTCACATCAGCATCTGTATTTTTTATGATCACCTGCTAACATCAGCATTTTTATTTCCATATATTGACTGTTTGCATCAGAAACATCAGGCCTTGATTTCTATTGATCGTTCGCTCACCTGAGCATCTGGATTTCTATGGATTGCCTGCTCAGATCATCATTTGTATTTCTATTAATCGCCTGCTCAGATCAGCATTTGAATTTTTGTTGATCACCTAATCACATCAGCATCTGAATTTCTATTGATCGCCTGCACAGATCAGCATTTGTTTTTCTATTGATCGTTCACTCACATCAGCATCTGCATTTTTTATGATCACCTGCTAACATCAGCATTTTTATTTCCATAGATTGACTGTTTGCATCAGAAACATCAGGCCTTGATTTCTATTGATCGTTCGCTCACCTGAGCATCTGGATTTCTATGGATTGCCTGCTCAGATCAACATTTGTATTTCTATTAATCGCCTGCTCAGATCAGCATTTGAATTTTTGTTGATCACCTAATCACATCAGCATCTGAATTTCTATTGATCGCCTGCACAGATCAGCATTTGTTTTTCTATTGATCGTTCACTCACATCAGCATCTGCATTTTTTTTGGATCGCCTGCTAACATCAGCATTTTTATTTCTATAGATTGTCTGTTTGCATCGGAAACATCAGGCCTTGATTTCTATTGATCATTCCCTCACATCAACATCTGGATTTCTATGGACCGCCTGCTCACATCACTATTTGGATTCCTATTGATCACCTGCTCACATCAGCATTTTTATTTCTATAGATTGACTGTTTGCATCAGAAACATCAGGCCAGGATTTCTATTGATCATTCGCCTACATCAGCATCTGGATTTCTATGGACTACCTGATCACATCAGCATTCGTATTTCTATTGATCGTTCGCTCGCATCAGCATTTGTATTTCTATTGATCGTTCGCTCGCATCAGCATTTGTATTTCTACTGATCGTTCGCTCGCTTCAGCATTTGTATTTCTATTGATCGTTCGCTCGCATCAGCATTTGTATTTCTATTGATCGTTCGCTCCCATCAGCTTTTTCATTTCTATTGATAGTTCGCTCGCATCAGAATTCGTATTTCTATCGATCGTTCGCTATCATCAGCATTTGTATTTCCAATGATCGTTCGTTCGCATCATCCTTTGTATTTCTATTGA
This sequence comes from Chaunax sp. Z400, assembly GCA_037577475.1. Lineage (NCBI taxonomy): Eukaryota > Metazoa > Chordata > Actinopteri > Lophiiformes > Chaunacidae > Chaunax > Chaunax sp. Z400. Next base: position 5,498,023 of record CM075188.1, read on the forward strand.
TCGTTCACTCACATCAGCATCTGTATTTTTAATGGATCGCCTGCTAACATCAGCATTTTTATTTCTATAGATTGACTGTTTGCATCAGAAACATCAGGCCATGATTTCTATTGATCATTCGCCTACATCAGCATCTGGATTTCTATGGACTACCTAATCACATCAGCATCTGAATTTCTATTGATCGCCTGCACAGATCAGCATTTGTTTTTCTATTGATCGTTCACTCACATCAGCATCTGCATTTTTTTTGGATCGCCTGCTAACATCAGCATTTTTATTTCTATAGATTGTCTGTTTGCATCGGAAACATCAGGCCTTGATTTCTATTGATCATTCCCTCACATCAACATCTGGATTTCTATGGACCGCCTGCTCACATCACTATTTGGATTCCTATTGATCACCTGCTCACATCAGCATTTTTATTTCTATAGATTGACTGTTTGCATCAGAAACATCAGGCCAGGATTTCTATTGATCATTCTCCTACATCAGCATCTGGATTTCTATGGACTACCTGCTCACATCTGTATTTAGATTCATATTGATCACCTGCTCACAACAGCATCTAGTTTTCTATTGATTGTTCACTCACATCAGCATCTGTATTTTTTATGATCACCTGCTAACATCAGCATTTTTATTTCCATATATTGACTGTTTGCATCAGAAACATCAGGCCTTGATTTCTATTGATCGTTCGCTCACCTGAGCATCTGGATTTCTATGGATTGCCTGCTCAGATCATCATTTGTATTTCTATTAATCGCCTGCTCAGATCAGCATTTGAATTTTTGTTGATCACCTAATCACATCAGCATCTGAATTTCTATTGATCGCCTGCACAGATCAGCATTTGTTTTTCTATTGATCGTTCACTCACATCAGCATCTGCATTTTTTATGATCACCTGCTAACATCAGCATTTTTATTTCCATAGATTGACTGTTTGCATCAGAAACATCAGGCCTTGATTTCTATTGATCGTTTGCTCACCTGAGCATCTGGATTTCTATGGATTGCCTGCTCAGATCAACATTTGTATTTCTATTAATCGCCTGCTCAGATCAGCATTTGAATTTTTGTTGATCACCTAATCACATCAGCATCTGAATTTCTATTGATCGCCTGCACAGATCAGCATTTGTTTTTCTATTGATCGTTCACTCACATCAGCATCTGCATTTTTTTTGGATCGCCTGCTAACATCAGCATTTTTATTTCTATAGATTGTCTGTTTGCATCGGAAACATCAGGCCTTGATTTCTATTGATCATTCCCTCACATCAACATCTGGATTTCTATGGACCGCCTGCTCACATCACTATTTGGATTCCTATTGATCACCTGCTCACATCAGCATTTTTATTTCTATAGATTGACTGTTTGCATCAGAAACATCAGGCCAGGATTTCTATTGATCATTCGCCTACATCAGCATCTGGATTTCTATGGACTACCTGCTCACATCTGTATTTAGATTCATATTGATCACCTGCTCACAACAGCATCTAGTTTTCTATTGATTGTTCACTCACATCAGCATCTGTATTTTTTATGATCACCTGCTAACATCAGCATTTTTATTTCCATATATTGACTGTTTGCATCAGAAACATCAGGCCTTGATTTCTATTGATCGTTCGCTCACCTGAGCATCTGCATTTCTATGGATTGCCTGCTCAGATCAACATTTGTATTTCTATTAATCGCCTGCTCAGATCAGCATTTGTATTTTTGTTGATCACCTAATCACATCAGCATCTGAATTTCTATTGATCGCCTGCACAGATCAGCATTTGTTTTTCTATTGATCGTTCACTCACATCAGCATCTGCATTTTTTTTGGATCGCCTGCTAACATCAGCATTTTTATTTCTATAGATTGTCTGTTTGCATCGGAAACATCAGGCCTTGATTTCTATTGATCATTCCCTCACATCAACATCTGGATTTCTATGGACCGCCTGCTCACATCAATATTTGGATTCCTATTGATCACCTGCTCACATCAGCATTTTTATTTCTATAGATTGACTGTTTGCATCAGAAACATCAGGCCAGGATTTCTATTGATCATTCGCCTACATCAGCATCTGGATTTCTATGGACTACCTGCTCACATCAGCATTCGTATTTCTATTGATCGTTCGCTCGCATCAGCATTTGTATTTCTATTGATCGTTCGCTCGCATCAGCATTTGTATTTCTACTGATCGTTCGCTCGCTTCAGCATTTGTATTTCTATTGATCGTTCGCTCGCATCAGCATTTGTATTTCTATTGATCGTTCGCTCCCATCAGCTTTTTCATTTCTATTGATAGTTCGCTCGCATCAGAATTCGTATTTCTATCGATCGTTCGCTATCATCAGCATTTGTATTTCCAATGATCGTTCGTTCGCATCATCCTTTGTATTTCTATTGATCGTTCACTCACATCAGCATCTGTATTTTTAATGGATCGCCTGCTAACATCAGCATTTTTATTTCTATATATTGACTGTTTGCATCAGAAACATCAGGCCATGATTTCTATTGATCATTCGCCTACATCAGCATCTGGATTTCTATGGACTACCTAATCACATCAGCATCTGAATTTCTATTGATCGCCTGCACAGATCAGCATTTGTTTTTCTATTGATCGTTCACTCACATCAGCATCTGCATTTTTTTTGGATTGCCTGCTAACATCAGCATTTTTATTTCTATAGATTGTCTGTTTGCATCGGAAACATCAGGCCTTGATTTCTATTGATCATTCCCTCACATCAACATCTGGATTTCTATGGACCGCCTGCTCACATCACTATTTGGATTCCTATTGATCACCTGCTCACATCAGCATTTTTATTTCTATAGATTGACTGTTTGCATCAGAAACATCAGGCCAGGATTTCTATTGATCATTCGCCTACATCAGCATCTGGATTTCTATGGACTACCTGCTCACATCTGTATTTAGATTCATATTGATCACCTGCTCACAACAGCATCTAGTTTTCTATTGATTGTTCACTCACATCAGCATCTGTATTTTTTATGATCACCTGCTAACATCAGCATTTTTATTTCCATATACTGACTGTTTGCATCAGAAACATCAGGCCTTGATTTCTATTGATCGTTCGCTCACCTGAGCATCTGGATTTCTATGGATTGCCTGCTCAGATCAACATTTGTATTTCTATTAATCGCCTGCTCAGATCAGCATTTGAATTTTTGTTGATCACCTAATCACATCAGCATCTGAATTTCTATTGATCGCCTGCACAGATCAGCATTTGTTTTTCTATTGATCGTTCACTCACATCAGCATCTGCATTTTTTTTGGATCGCCTGCTAACATCAGCATTTTTATTTCTATTGATCGTCTCCACAGATCAGCATTTGTTTTCCTATTGATCGTTCACTCACATCAGCATCTGTATTTTTTTTGGATCACCTGCTAAGATCAGCATTTTTATTTCTATAGATTGTCTGTTTGCATCTGAAACATCAGGCCTTGATTTCTATTGATCATTCCCTCACATCAACATCTGGATTTCTATGGACCGCCTGCTCACATCACTATTTGGATTCCTACTGATCACCTGCTCGCATCAGCATTTGTATTTCTATTGATCATTCGCTCACATCAGGCCTGGATTTCTATTGATTGCCTGCTCAGATCAGCGTCTGTATATCTATTGATCGTTCGCTTGCATCAGAGTTCTTATTTCTATTGATTGTTCGCACACATTAGCGTTTGTATTTCTATTGATCGTTCGCTCGCATCAGAGTTTTTATTTCTATTGATTGTTCGCACACATTAGCGTTTGTATTTCTATTGATCGTTCGCCCGCATCTTCCTTTGTATTTGTATTGATCGTTTGCTCGCATTAGCATTTGTATTTTCTATTGATCGTTTGCTTATATCAGCATTTGCATTTCTATTGATCGTTCGCTCACATCAGGCCTGGATTTCTATTGATCATTCGCCTACATCAGCATCTGGATTTCTATGGACTACCTGCTCACATCTGTATTTAGATTCATATTGATCACCTGCTCACAACAGCATCTTGTTTTCTATTGATTGTTCACTCACATCAGCATCTGTATTTTTTATGATCACCTGCTAACATCAGCATTTTTATTTCCATAGATTGACTGTTTGCATCAGAAACATCAGGCCTTGATTTCTATTGATCGTTCGCTCACCTGAGCATCTGGATTTCTATGGATTGCCTGCTCAGATCAACATTTGTATTTCTATTAATCGCCTGCTCAGATCAGCATTTGAATTTTTGTTGATCACCTAATCACATCAGCATCTGAATTTCTATTGATCGCCTGCACAGATCAGCATTTGTTTTTCTATTGATCGTTCACTCACATCAGCATCTGCATTTTTTTTGGATCGCCTGCTAACATCAGCATTTTTATTTCTATTGATCGTCTCCACAGATCAGCATTTGTTTTCCTATTGATCGTTCACTCACATCAGCATCTGTATTTTTTTTGGATCACCTGCTAAGATCAGCATTTTTATTTCTATAGATTGTCTGTTTGCATCTGAAACATCAGGCCTTGATTTCTATTGATCATTCCCTCACATCAACATCTGGATTTCTATGGACCGCCTGCTCACATCACTATTTGGATTCCTACTGATCACCTGCTCGCATCAGCATTTGTATTTCTATTGATCATTCGCTCACATCAGGCCTGGATTTCTATTGATTGCCTGCTCAGATCAGCGTCTGTATATCTATTGATCGTTCGCTTGCATCAGAGTTCTTATTTCTATTGATTGTTCGCACACATTAGCGTTTGTATTTCTATTGATCGTTCGCTCGCATCAGAGTTTTTATTTCTATTGATTGTTCGCACACATTAGCGTTTGTATTTCTATTGATCGTTCGCCCGCATCTTCCTTTGTATTTGTATTGATCGTTTGCTCGCATTAGCATTTGTATTTTCTATTGATCGTTTGCTTATATCAGCATTTGCATTTCTATTGATCGTTCGCTCACATCAGGCCTGGATTTCTATCAGTCGCCTGCTCAGATCAGCATCTGTATTTCTATGGATCGCCTGCTCAGATCAGCAACTGGTTTTCTATTGATCGTTCGCTGGCATCAGCATTTGGATTTCTATTTATTGTTCGCTGACATCAGCATTTTAATTTCTATCGATCACCTGCTCACATTAGCATCTGGATATCTATTGATCGTTTGCTCATATCTTTTCTTTTATTTCAATGGATCACCTGCTCAAATCAGCATTTGGATTTTTATGGATCGCCTGCGCAGATCAGCATTTCTATTTCTATTGATTGCCTGCTCACTTTAGTATCTGGATTTCTATTGATCATTCCCTCACATTTGCATTTGGATTTCTATTGATCGTTCGCTCACATCAGCATTTGTATTTTTATTGATCGCCTGCTAACATCAGCATTTTTATTTCTGTAGATTGACTGTTTGCATCAGAAACATCAGGCCTTGATTTCTATTGATCGTTTGCTCACATCTTTTCTTTTATTTCAATGGATCACCTGCTCAAATCAGCATTTTTATTTCTATTGATAATTCGTTCACATCAGCATCTGGATTTCTATGGACCGCCTGCTCACATTAGCATTTGTATTTCTATTGATCACCTGCTCACATTAGCATCTGGATATCTATTGATCGTTTGCTCACATCTTTTCTTTTATTTCAATGGATCACCTGCTCAAATCAGCATTTTTATTTCTATGGATTTTCTGCTCAGATCACTATTTGTATTTCTATTGATCGTTTGCTCGCATCATCATCTGGATTTCTATGGATCACATGTTCAGATCAGCATTTGGATTTTTATTGATCGTTCCCTCACATTAGCATTTGGAATTATATGTATTACCTGCTCACATTAGCATCTGGATATATATATTGATCGTTTGCTCACATCTTTTTTTTCATTTCTTTAGATCGCCTGCTCAAATCAGCATTTGGATCTCTATAGATCGCCTGCTCAGATCAGACTTCTATTGATCGTTCGCTCATATCAGCATTTGTATTTCTATGCCTGCTTGTTCACATCAGCATCTGGATTTCTATGGATTGCCTGCTCAAATCAGCATTTGTATTTCTATTGATTGTTCGTTCACATCAGCATTTGTATTTCTATTGATCACCTGTTCGCAATCGGCATATTTATTTCTATTGACGGTTCCATCACATCAGCATTTGGATTCCTATTGATTATCTGCTCACTTCAGCATCTGGATTTCTATTGATTGTTCGCTTGCATCAGCATCTGGATTTCTATGGATCACATATTCAGATCAGTATTTTTATTTCTATTGGTCGCCTGCTCACATCAGCATCTGGATATCTTTTGATCGCCTGCTCACATCAGCATTTGTATTTTTATTGATCGTTCGCTCACATCAGCATCTGGATTTCTATTGATCGCCTGCTCACATCAGCATTTGGTTTTCTATGGATCTTCTGCTCACATCAGCATTTGTATTTCTATTGATCGTTCGCTCACATCAGCATCTGGATTTCCTTGGATCGCCTGCTCAGATCAGCATTTGTATTTTTATGGATCTTCTTGTCCCATCATCATTTGGATTTCTATGGATCACCTGTTCGCATCGGCATTTTTATTTTTGTGGATCGCCTGCTCGCTTCACCATTTATATTTATATTGATTGCCTGTTCACATCAGCATTTGGATTTCCTCTGATCGCCTGTTCGCATCAGCTTTGTATATCTTTGTGTCGCTTTTCCGACTATTTAAATGTGAAGTATGGGCGGAAAAGGGCCTATGTCTTCAAAATACTCTAGTAATCTGACAAGTTTTCAACCTTTGTCTGTTCCTCTATGCTTTTTTAGGAAGGGCTCAGACACACAGAGAAAAACACTACTGTTCTTGGGAATTTAGCTGTAACTTCAGAAAGAATGACCGGAAACTAACTTTTCTTACTTTTACTTTTAATGAAGAACTGAGCAGTTTACAGAGAAAAAGAAAACATCCTCTGATAACATTTCTTCTGTTGACAACATGGCTAACAACTTCTTCTGTTGAAGCCTACTTCCCTTAGTTGCAGATAGAGTGAGTGCAAACCGCTTCTGCCCCCTTGAACACATATGCGAATTAAAAGTATTAGAAAATTCAGGCCAACTAGCCTCTTTGGTTCATCACTCAACTACAATGATGAGTTCACTGCACTGAACCATTATTGACTAAATAAAAATAGTGTTCCACTGAACTGAAAACAGATTTTCAGTGCAGAAATATCCTATTTATTACCAATCAAGAGTTTGTATCGAGTACAAGCGGCACATGTGCAGGGATTTTGTCATAACTGCGTATTCGGTGCACGACGCCTTCATACCATAAAGCCAAGTTAGCCTTAAATGCCATACATTATGTTATTAGATAACAAGTAGTCTCTCTTAAAACATCAAAGCAGTGGTTTTTTGATGATGCTATCCCTAACTACCCTAACCCTAACCCTAATGTAACCCTAATGCTCGTTTTCCTCCAATTATGCAATTCTTTCCATCTTTGTTGTGTAATAAAAACTTTATTTTCAATGTTGCATTCTTGATACTTATGTTTTCTGTTAGAAGACATATAGCACTATATGTACAATTATTATGAAGTACTTGTACCTTGTACTTTTCGAGTAATCCTACCTTTAAATACCATGTATCGATCAAAATAATGCTTTTTTCCTCAAATAATGCAATTCTTTCCAAATTTGATGTGTAATAAAAAACTTTATTTTCAATAGCGTTTTCATGCCACTTCTATTTTCTGTTAGAGCACATAGAGCACTACATATACAATTATTATGAAATACTTGTACCTTGTACTTTTTTAGTAATCCTCCCGTGAAATACCATGTATCGATCAAAATAATGCTTTTTTTTCCTCCAATAATGCATTCTTTCCAAATTTGATGTGCAATAAAAACTTTATTGTGGATAGTGTATTCATGAGACTTATATATTACTTTAGAGGACCTATAGAACTACATGTACAATTATTATGAAGTACTAGTACTTCGTACTTTTCGAGTAATCCTACATTTAATTACCATGTATCGATCCAAATAATGCTCCTTTTCCTCCAATAATGCAATTCTTTCCAAATTTGATGTGTAATGAAAAACCTTATTCTCAATATTGTATTCATGACACTTACATTTTCTGTTAGAGGACATAGAGCACTACATGTACAATTATTATGAAGTACTTGTACCTTGTACTTTTTTAGTAATCCTACCGTGAAACACCATGTATCGATCAAGATAATGCTTTTTTTTCCTCCAATAATGCATTCTTTCCAAATTTGATGTGCAATAAAAACTTTATTGTGAATAGTGTATTCATGAGACGTATATATTACTTTAGAGGACCTATAGAACTACATGTACAATTATTATGAAGTACTAGTACTTCGTACTTTTCGAGTAATCCTACATTTAATTACCATGTATCGATCCAAATAATGCTCCTTTTCCTCCAATAATGCAATTCTTTCCAAATTTGATGTGTAATGAAAAACTTTATTCTCAATATTGTATTCATGACACTTACATTTTCTGTTAGAGGACATAGAGCACTACATGTACAATTATTATGAAGTACTTGTACCTTGTACTTTTCGAGTAATCCTACCTGGAATTACCATATATCGATCCAAATAATGTTTTTTTTCCTCTACTAATGCAATTCTTTACAAATGCGATGTGTAATAAAAACTTTATTTTCAATAGTGTTTTCATGACACTTATATTTTCTGTTAGAGGACATAGAGCACTACATGTACAATCTTTATGAAGTACTTGTACCTTGTATTGTAAAAAAATGAATGCAGGCAAAAGCTTCATTGTTTAGAAGAAACAAAAGGGGCAGGGGCAGGTAATGAGGACAAGCCTATGGACACTGATGTTGTTCATGTATGTATGTGCTTAAAAATGTATGGGTGTGTACATACTGCTGATATTTATGTTTAGTGTTCTATCTTTCATGCATCATTGTTTCATCCCAACAAGAAGGGAAAATATACATTTAAACAAATAAATATCCAAACACACAATCTGACCTCAGGCTCCAGACAAGCCTTTGAGATCCACACTTTGTTTCACTGCAGAAAAAACAAATCATTATCAGCTCTGATTTGAACTTCCACAGCCTACTATGTGGCACTTTAGCAAACCTGCAAACCTTTTTAGGATGAATTCCAGCACAAGCCTACATAGCATCAATATTGTTTGGCTCCCAGTTCCAGCATTTATTCTCATCTGTTGCCAAACACAAATGAAAAGCAAAGCAGAACAGTGATGAGGCGTTGTGTGACAGTGTCAGGCTTTTCATTTCCACTTTTGATATTCAATTCAGGCCCGCTCACACATGGATGATAACACGATAAATGAGTAAACATTACAGGCATCACTTTCTCACACTTAACAATTTTTACACAATGTGCCAGCAGCCAGGAGAAGTCTATTATATATAGTGTTCTACAGTATATCATCTATTAGTGAACTAAATAAACATAATGTATATTCAACTTCAATCAAGTTATAATATGATTATTAGTGCAGATTGACTGCCTACAAGGACCTGTAATCCCTCAGTCTGAGGATAAATGGGATCTGAGGTCCTCTATTGTAAAATCTTTGCTTAGCAAAAGTCAGATTCTGGGCTGTTTGAAACACAAATCCTCTTGTTTGTGACTAAGATAATGTTATACTTCTTTCTCCTTCGCTCTTTAATGCATATATAGTTACTAAAGAGATAAATGTGGCTAAGCTTGATGCTGCGTGTCGTCGCCTCCACCCACAGCTGCCCAGCTGCTGTTGAGCTCAACTCACTTTGTATTGACAGCAGCCATATCTGTCATCTGTGAGGTTTAACTTGTTCCTCACTGCTGTTAAGACCGGACACATTAACCCTGAACATATAAGAAGAGACAGAGATGGAGTTCTTATAAGTTATTATCCTGAATCACATCAGTCCAGAGTGCAACGTTGGGGGTGCTGTTGTAAACCTGGCATATAGAGAAACACTTTCAGAAAAGTCATGCTTTTCAAAGTGGGAATAAAAGTTGTTGGAACTATCTTCCCAATAGTTTTTATATAGTATTTTCATTCCCGCTTTGAAAAGCATGACTTTTTGACTTTTCTGAAAATGTTTCTCTCCTCAGACGTTCTCTCTCCTCTGACTGTAACGTTGCCATTAACCAGGAATGTGTCAGAGATGTCTTAAAATAAATACTAGGAAGGCTCCTGGTCCAGATCACATCTGTGGGCGTACACTGCGATATTGTGCAGACCAGCTCAGCGGTGTCCTCAACCATATCTTCCAGATGTCACTTGACACTAAAAGAATTCTTGTCATCTGGAAATCCTCCACTGTGATGCCTGTCCCAAAGAACAACTTAAGGCAACTTAATGATTTCAGACCAGTCGCTTTAACATCACTGATTATGAAAATCTTTGAACAAATGGTCAAAAACCTTGTTCTGTAGATGGTAAGCTTGATCCACAGGCTCTTATTTGCCAACTTCTCTTCGGCTTTTAATACGATGCTGCCGCATCTTTTGATAGAAAGGCTGTTATGTGATTTTATGCTGCCTCACCAACTTGTATTATGGATCCTGGACGTCTTGACAAACAGAGAGCAGAGAGTTTTTGTTAATGGTTGCCTCTCAGACTCTGTAACCTTGTCCACCGGGTCGCCACAGGGGTGTGTCCTTTCACCCCTACTTTTTATTACATACACTGATGGATGCAGAAGCACTCAGCAGAGTAGCTATTTGGTAAAGTTTTCAGATGACACTGTGTTGCTGTCCCTTCTCCAAGGCTCAGAATCAGACCATTCAGATGCTCTCACTCATTTCATTTCTTGGTGTGATGACAACTTCTTGGACTTAAATGTGTTTAAAACCAAGGAATTGATAATCGACTTTAGATGCAACACACACAATGAATGAAACACACAATGAAAGTGTGGAAGTGGTGACATCATACAAATGTTTGGGTACTGTCTTGGATGATCACCTTAAATCTGATATTAACACTGAGGCGATTGTGAAGCGTGGGCAGCAGAGAATTCCTCTTCTCCATGAATTAGATTCCTTCTCTGTCAGCCCTGCCCTTTATCAGTCTTTTATTGAGATTGTCCTGTGTTTTTCTTTTATCTGCTGGTTTCACAGCCTCACAGTCAAAGACAGAAACAGTCTGAACAACATTGTTAAAATCTGCTCTAAAGTCATCAGAGTGAAACAAAGAGATCTGAATTCTTTTTGCAACCAACAAATCCTCCAGAAAGCAGCGACTATTCTGTCTTCTGAACATGTTCTTTCAAGTGAATTTTCCTTGTTGCCATCAAGGCGTCGTTATGTTTTACCTCAATTTAAATTAACAGTTATTCAGAGTCATTCATACCCTCCACAGCCCATCTCTTACATGGTACATAGATCCTTTTAACTGTCCTTTTAATTGTCCTTTTTTATATATGCCGGTCTGATCTTTTAATTTTGAAAACTTTTCTAAGGTCATTATCCTTTTATTTGAATTATTCTCCCTTTTTTCCCCTTCATTTATAGATTTTATTCAGCTCCTTTGTACATTTTATTTATCTGTATCTTGTATTGTCTCTCCGTGTTTTATGTACAAGCTGCTCTAAATTAATTGCCCCCAGTGGGATTAATAAAGTTGTTTGAACTTGAACTATAGTGTAACAACAATACAATTGGATCTTGGACCTACTTGTGAGACACAATTTGCTGTGAAGCAGTTGACTGAAACTCCACACAGAATTTGGTTTAAGTTTAAGAAAATCTGGAAGTAAAATTAAAGCTGCTGCACAAGCAGTGAGTCACGACTGGACATTTTGAAAGGAGAAGAAAGAGGAAGAAAAATGAGAAACAGAGGAGGGTTCATCAGCAGAACTGTTATTTTATGTTTGAAGTCGTGTTGATTCACAGCACAATGCCTGAATAGCCAGGACCATATTTATCTGAAACCTTTTAAATTAAACATTTGTTAGAAATCATGTGTCTCTAGTTTAGTGTTTCTCCTGGGCGTGTGGAGGCCCTGTTCTGAAGGTTTTACATGTTTCCTGCTTTAACACACCTCAGTCATATATATTGGTCGATATGAGGCTTCTGCAGCTCGATGATGAACTGATCATTTGAAGAGGGAAACATCTAAAATATCCAGTACAGGGGACTGACACAACAATACCTTGTTATAAGATATGCATCCTGTATCAGCCAGGGATTGAGCCGACAACTTTGGACAACAAGGGGAAGTTTTGATCTAGTTGGCCAACATGTATGAAGCTTCTGCAGAAACAAGCAACATGGGTTTGTTCCTTATAAGGTCATCACTGTGGAAAAAATGTTTGCTGGAAAATAGTCCTCATATTCAATGATGTTGACTGGCTGTGGCTCAGGAGGTAGAGTGGTCGCTCAAGGAGCGAAAGGTCGGTGGTTCGGTCCCCAGCCTCTGCAAGTCTACAAGTCGAAGTATCCTTGAGCAAGATATCGAACCCCAATTTGCTCCCCGGGCGCCGAAAGGTAATGGCAGCCCACTGCTCCTCAGGGATGGGTCAAATGCAGAGAAAGAATTTCCCCCTGTGGAATTACTAAAGTATCTGGAAAAAGAAAAAAAAGATGAGAACTTTATAGCCTATATCGATACAGGGAAAAAATTTACCAGTTTTTATTTATGGCACAATGTTTTTCCAATTAATTGTTGAATGTTGTACTGTATTGTCTGCAGGACAGTAACTTGAATATTCCTCTCCCATATGGGGAGGTATTTTGTGTATGTTGTACTGTATGTAATGTTTTTATTGTGTTATGACCCATTGGTGTTGTGGCCCAGAATAAAGTCTAATGTATACCAACCCAAAACATTATTGGTGTGTGAGTTGTAAGGAAAAAACAGAACTATTTGCTACATGAGACACTATATGTTGGAAATGAAATGGTATCATCATATAGTTTCAGCTGTCTTTCTGATAAGTTAATATTTCTTTGCACTATTAGTCGTAATATGGATTGAACATCCCAGAACTTCTTATCTCTGCCTTTGAGATGACAGAATATGTCTTTGCTTTTCATATTTAATTTATCAGTCCAACCGTTACTCAAGTCTTCTGATGGCTGTTGTTAAATATAGTCCTTATTCATTTGTGGATTTTCAGTGTCATCTTTTTTCAGATAGTGTAATAGTATTTTTGATCTTTTTTAAACTTCCATGGTTACAAGTTGAATTTAGGGCTCATTCTGTGGGAGGGATTTCTCTCAGATGAGGGTTTCCAGGGCATAACTCAAAAGTTGTTAAAAGCTGTTTTACTAAACATTATGTACACATCTCCCATGTACTGTAAAGGTGCTTGTTGATATTTTATGCATTTTTTTATTCTGTTTTTTTTTTTGGAAAATTAAATTTTTTTTTCTCTGATGTATACAGTTATTAATGACAATCGCGATTAACAGGGACAATATATTGATTCCACATCAGCAAGTCTTAAAACTTAAAATTCATTTTCTACAATATAGAAAAAATACCTTAGGCAGGGATATGACTATTCCATGCTTATATCTTATGTTGACTACAGTGCTTCCCACAGGATTTCAAGAAACTGTGGGGTGCTCCCCAATGATAAAATTTTGAACCTTTTAAAGTTAAATGCATCAATCTGGTGCACTCTGAGAGCAAAATTAAGAGGCCAAATCTATTTTGAACTTGTGCTCTGTAAATAATTTTTTAAAATTTTAGTAAAGAATCCAATCTAATCACCAATACGTTGGTTATATTGACAGGAATAGTGACATGACAAAAAGTCAGACTTATAATGCACGGTGAACGAGATGGAGTTTAAGACAGTTCACAATGGTTAATAATAATAATAATAACTGAATACAGTAGGGTATACATTTGAGCCATCAAAAAAATTAAGCTAAGGCACTGTGTAGATGGTCAAACTTTCTCCTCAGAATCCTGAAAATAATTTAACTTCAGCGACAGTCATAGTGTAGAAAAGGCCCCAAAGCTAATCCTGTTGTTAAATAGCGCTTTTCTATTTTATTAGCTGTTTAATGACCCATTCAGTGCTGTATTCCTATTGGTTGCGCCGTCCCATCTGTGCACTGAGTCTGTTAACATACAGTGCAGTGTTGAACTCTTTCAGATGTGTTCAGCAGCTACTCACGTATGTGAGTTAAAGTATTAGTTAAACACGGTTGTTGCAAGTGGACTGAGCGTGAATGCCAATATAAGTATCTCATTTACTGTTGTGTTTGCTATTTGTTATGTATTTTAATAGTTTCGATTGTTTAAAGGTAAAGGATAATTGTTGCTGTCGCTGTTAATTGAGCTTCGAAACTCCGTGAACGAACATACCGGAAGTGTGTTTTCACGATAAAAGCACTGTGAATGGATAACCGGAAGTTATGTGATGTTAGCGTTAGCCTAGCTTAACAGCGATAAATGAACTATCGGGGCTGCCGATTGACTCAGGGTGAGGGAGATTGAAGTCTCAGCGGCACAAAAACACAAGGGATGGAAACTAAGGAAGCATTCTGTACCTAGCAACGGTTGCTATGCTGCAGTTGCTGCTTGGCGTGTTCATGACGTGGCGTGACGTCATACGCACCCTTTCACACATTGTACTTTGATTTAGAAGGCATATAAAACTCAACTGTCAGTACGTATATGAACAAATCAGCAGATTCGTTCCCAAAGCAGAAGTTTTTTTTCTGTCCCAGGCAAAGCGACACATCACAACAGACTTAAACTATGGAGTGATGGCTCGCTACATTTTTTGTTGATCACCTAATCACATCAGCATCTGAATGTCTATTGATCGCCTGAACAGATCAGCATTTGTTTTTCTATTGATCGTTCACTCACATCAGCATCTGTATTTTTTTTGGATCGCCTGCTAACATCAGCATTTTTATTTCTATAGATTGTCTGTTTGCATCAGAAAAATCAGGCCTTGATTTCTATTGATCATTCCCTCACATCAACATCTGGATTTCTATGGACCGCCTGCTCACATCATTATTTGGATTCCTATTGATCACCTGCTCACATCAGCTTTTGTATTTCTATTGATCGTTCGCTCTCATCAGCATTTGTATTTCTATTGATCACCTGCTCACATCAGCAATTTTATTTCTATTGATCGTTCACTCACATCAGCATTTGTATTTTTATGGATCACCTGCTCGCATCAGCATTTGGATTTCTATTGATCGTTTGCTCACATCGGGCCTCGATTTCTATTGATCACCTGCTCACATCAGCATCTGGATTTCTATGGATCACCTGCTCACATCAGCATTTGTATTTCTATAGATCGCCTGCTCAGATCAGCATTTGTATTTTCTTGGAACACCTGCTCGCATCAGCATTTGGATTTCTATTGATCATTCCCCTGCATCAGCATTTGTATTTCTATTGATCATTCGCACACATCAGCATTTGTATTTCCATTGATCGTTCGCTCGCATCATCCTTTGTATTTCAATTGATCGTTCACTCACATCATAATCTGTATTTTTTTTGGATCGCCTTCTAACATCAGCATTTTTATTTCTATAAATTGTCTGTTTGCATCAGAAACATCAGGTCTCGATTTCTCTTGATCATTCCCTCACATCAGCATCTGGATTTCTATGGACCGCCAGCTTACATCAGCAATTTTATTTCTATTGATCGTTCGCTCACATCAGCATTTGTATTTTTTTGGATCACCTGCTCGCATCAGCATTTGGATTTCTATTGATCGTTGGCTCACATCAGGCCTCGATTTCTATTGATCGCCTTCTCAGATCAGCATCTGGATTTCTATGGATCGCCTGCTCACATCAGCATTTGTATTTCTATAGATCGCCTGCTCAGATCAGCAATTATATTTATTTGGATCACCTGCTCGCATCAGCATTTGTATTTCTATTGATTGTTCCCCTGCATCAGCATTTTTATTTCTATTGATCATTCGCTCACATCAGCATTTGTATTTCCATTGATCGTTCGCTCGCATCATCATTTGTATTTCAATTGATCGTTCACTCACATCAGCATCCGTATTTTTTATGGATCACCTGCTAACATCAGCATTTTTATTTCCATAGATTGACTGTTTGCATCAGAAACATCAGGCCTTGATTTCTATTGATCGTTCGCTCACCTGGGCATCTGGATTTTTATGGATTGCCTGCTCAGATCAACATTTGTATTTCTATTAATCGCCTGCTCAGATCAGCATTTGAATTTTTGTTGATCACCTAATCACATCAGCATCTGAATTTCTATTGATCGCCTGCACAGATCAGCATTTTTTTTTCTATTGATCGTTCACTCACATCAGCATCTGCATTTTTTTTGGATCGCCTGCTAACATCAGCATTTTTATTTCTATAGATTGTCTGTTTGCATCGGAAACATCAGGCCTTGATTTCTATTGATCATTCCCTCACATCAACATCTGGATTTCTATGGACCGCCTGCTCACATCACTATTTGGATTCCTATTGATCACCTGCTCACATCAGCATTTTTATTTCTATAGATTGACTGTTTGCATCAGAAACATCAGGCCAGGATTTCTATTGATCATTCGCCTACATCAGCATCTAGATTTCTATGGACTACCTGATCACATCAGCATTCGTATTTCTATTGATCGTTCGCTCGCATCAGCATTTGTATTTCTATTGATCGTTCGCTCGCATCAGCATTTGTATTTCTATTGATCGTTCGCTCGCATCAGCATTTGTATTTCTACTGATCGTTCGCTCGCTTCAGCATTTGTATTTCTATTGATCGTTCGCTCGCATCAGCATTTGTAATTCTATTGATC
Organism: Chaunax sp. Z400; assembly: GCA_037577475.1. Taxonomy (NCBI): domain Eukaryota; kingdom Metazoa; phylum Chordata; class Actinopteri; order Lophiiformes; family Chaunacidae; genus Chaunax; species Chaunax sp. Z400. The sequence goes on from CM075188.1 coordinate 5,514,904, forward strand.
GTTCGCTCCCATCAGCTTTTTCATTTCTATTGATAGTTCGCTCGCATCAGAATTCGTATTTCTATCGATCGTTCGCTATCATCAGCATTTGTATTTCCAATGATCGTTCGTTCGCATCATCCTTTGTATTTCTATTGATCGTTCACTCACATCAGCATCTATATTTTTAATGGATCGCCTGCTAACATCAGCATTTTTATTTCTATAGATTGACTGTTTGCATCAGAAACATCAGGCCATGATTTCTATTGATCATTCGCCTACATCAGCATCTGGATTTCTATGGACTACCTAATCACATCAGCATCTGAATTTCTATTGATCGCCTGCACAGATCAGCATTTGTTTTTCTATTGATCGTTCACTCACATCAGCATCTGCATTTTTTTTGGATCGCCTGCTAACATCAGCATTTTTATTTCTATAGATTGTCTGTTTGCATCGGAAACATCAGGCCTTGATTTCTATTGATCATTCCCTCACATCAACATCTGGATTTCTATGGACCGCCTGCTCACATCACTATTTGGATTCCTATTGATCACCTGCTCACATCAGCATTTTTATTTCCATAGATTGACTGTTTGCATCAGAAACATCAGGCCAGGATTTCTATTGATCATTCGGCTACATCAGCATCTGGATTTCTATGGACTACCTGCCCCACATCTGTATTTAGATTCATATTGATCACCTGCTCACAACAGCATCTAGTTTTCTATTGATTGTTCACTCACATCAGCATCTGTATTTTTTATGATCACCTGCTAACATCAGCATTTTTATTTCCATATATTGACTGTTTGCATCAGAAACATCAGGCCTTGATTTCTATTGATCGTTCGCTCACCTGAGCATCTGGATTTCTATGGATTGCCTGCTCAGATCATCATTTGTATTTCTATTAATCGCCTGCTCAGATCAGCATTTGAATTTTTGTTGATCACCTAATCACATCAGCATCTGAATTTCTATTGAACGCCTGCACAGATCAGCATTTGTTTTTCTATTGATCGTTCACTCACATCAGCATCTGCATTTTTTATGATCACCTGCTAACATCAGCATTTTTATTTCCATAGATTGACTGTTTGCATCAGAAACATCAGGCCTTGATTTCTATTGATCGTTCGCTCACCTGAGCATCTGGATTTCTATGGATTGCCTTCTCAGATCAACATTTGTATTTCTATTAATCGCCTGCTCAGATCAGCATTTGAATTTTTGTTGATCACCTAATCACATCAGCATCTGAATTTCTATTGATCGCCTGCACAGATCAGCATTTGTTTTTCTATTGATCGTTCACTCACATCAGCATCTGCATTTTTTTTGGATCGCCTGCTAACATCAGCATTTTTATTTCTATAGATTGTCTGTTTGCATCGGAAACATCAGGCCTTGATTTCTATTGATCATTCCCTCACATCAACATCTGGATTTCTATGGACCGCCTGCTCACATCACTATTTGGATTCCTATTGATCACCTGCTCACATCAGCATTTTTATTTCTATAGATTGACTGTTTGCATCAGAAACATCAGGCCAGGATTTCTATTGATCATTCGCCTACATCAGCATCTGGATTTCTATGGACTACCTGATCACATCAGCATTCGTATTTCTATTGATCGTTCGCTCGCATCAGCATTTGTATTTCTATCGATCGTTCGCTCGCATCAGCATTTGTATTTCTATTGATCGTTCGCTCGCATCAGCATTTGTATTTCTACTGATCGTTCGCTCGCTTCAGCATTTGTATTTCTATTGATCGTTCGCTCGCATCAGCATTTGTATTTCTATTGATCGTTCGCTCCCATCAGCTTTTTCATTTCTATTGATAGTTCGCTCGCATCAGAATTCGTATTTCTATCGATCGTTCGCTATCATCAGCATTTGTATTTCCAATGATCGTTCGTTCGCATCATCCTTTGTATTTCTATTGATCGTTCACTCACATCAGCATCTGTATTTTTAATGGATCGCCTGCTAACATCAGCATTTTTATTTCTATAGATTGACTGTTTGCATCAGAAACATCAGGCCATGATTTCTATTGATCATTCGCCTACATCAGCATCTGGATTTCTATGGACTACCTAATCACATCAGCATCTGAATTTCTATTGATCGCCTGCACAGATCAGCATTTGTTTTTCTATTGATCGTTCACTCACATCAGCATCTGCATTTTTTTTGGATCGCCTGCTAACATCAGCATTTTTATTTCTATAGATTGTCTGTTTGCATCGGAAACATCAGGCCTTGATTTCTATTGATCATTCCCTCACATCAACATCTGGATTTCTATGGACCGCCTGCTCACATCACTATTTGGATTCCTATTGATCACCTGCTCACATCAGCATTTTTATTTCTATAGATTGACTGTTTGCATCAGAAACATCAGGCCAGGATTTCTATTGATCATTCGCCTACATCAGCATCTGGATTTCTATGGACTACCTGCTCACATCTGTATTTAGATTCATATTGATCACCTGCTCACAACAGCATCTAGTTTTCTATTGATTGTTCACTCACATCAGCATCTGTATTTTTTATGATCACCTGCTAACATCAGCATTTTTATTTCCATATATTGACTGTTTGCATCAGAAACATCAGGCCTTGATTTCTATTGATCGTTCGCTCACCTGAGCATCTGGATTTCTATGGATTGCCTGCTCAGATCATCATTTGTATTTCTATTAATCGCCTGCTCAGATCAGCATTTGAATTTTTGTTGATCACCTAATCACATCAGCATCTGAATTTCTATTGATCGCCTGCACAGATCAGCATTTGTTTTTCTATTGATCGTTCACTCACATCAGCATCTGCATTTTTTATGATCACCTGCTAACATCAGCATTTTTATTTCCATAGATTGACTGTTTGCATCAGAAACATCAGGCCTTGATTTCTATTGATCGTTTGCTCACCTGAGCATCTGGATTTCTATGGATTGCCTGCTCAGATCAACATTTGTATTTCTATTAATCGCCTGCTCAGATCAGCATTTGAATTTTTGTTGATCACCTAATCACATCAGCATCTGAATTTCTATTGATCGCCTGCACAGATCAGCATTTGTTTTTCTATTGATCGTTCACTCACATCAGCATCTGCATTTTTTTTGGATCGCCTGCTAACATCAGCATTTTTATTTCTATAGATTGTCTGTTTGCATCGGAAACATCAGGCCTTGATTTCTATTGATCATTCCCTCACATCAACATCTGGATTTCTATGGACCGCCTGCTCACATCACTATTTGGATTCCTATTGATCACCTGCTCACATCAGCATTTTTATTTCTATAGATTGACTGTTTGCATCAGAAACATCAGGCCAGGATTTCTATTGATCATTCGCCTACATCAGCATCTGGATTTCTATGGACTACCTGCTCACATCTGTATTTAGATTCATATTGATCACCTGCTCACAACAGCATCTAGTTTTCTATTGATTGTTCACTCACATCAGCATCTGTATTTTTTATGATCACCTGCTAACATCAGCATTTTTATTTCCATATATTGACTGTTTGCATCAGAAACATCAGGCCTTGATTTCTATTGATCGTTCGCTCACCTGAGCATCTGCATTTCTATGGATTGCCTGCTCAGATCAACATTTGTATTTCTATTAATCGCCTGCTCAGATCAGCATTTGAATTTTTGTTGATCACCTAATCACATCAGCATCTGAATTTCTATTGATCGCCTGCACAGATCAGCATTTGTTTTTCTATTGATCGTTCACTCACATCAGCATCTGCATTTTTTTTGGATCGCCTGCTAACATCAGCATTTTTATTTCTATAGATTGTCTGTTTGCATCGGAAACATCAGGCCTTGATTTCTATTGATCATTCCCTCACATCAACATCTGGATTTCTATGGACCGCCTGCTCACATCAATATTTGGATTCCTATTGATCACCTGCTCACATCAGCATTTTTATTTCTATAGATTGACTGTTTGCATCAGAAACATCAGGCCAGGATTTCTATTGATCATTCGCCTACATCAGCATCTGGATTTCTATGGACTACCTGCTCACATCAGCATTCGTATTTCTATTGATCGTTCGCTCGCATCAGCATTTGTATTTCTATTGATCGTTCGCTCGCATCAGCATTTGTATTTCTACTGATCGTTCGCTCGCTTCAGCATTTGTATTTCTATTGATCGTTCGCTCGCATCAGCATTTGTATTTCTATTGATCGTTCGCTCCCATCAGCTTTTTCATTTCTATTGATAGTTCGCTCGCATCAGAATTCGTATTTCTATCGATCGTTCGCTATCATCAGCATTTGTATTTCCAATGATCGTTCGTTCGCATCATCCTTTGTATTTCTATTGATCGTTCACTCACATCAGCATCTGTATTTTTAATGGATCGCCTGCTAACATCAGCATTTTTATTTCTATAGATTGACTGTTTGCATCAGAAACATCAGGCCATGATTTCTATTGATCATTCGCCTACATCAGCATCTGGATTTCTATGGACTACCTAATCACATCAGCATCTGAATTTCTATTGATCGCCTGCAGAGATCAGCATTTGTTTTTCTATTGATCGTTCACTCACATCAGCATCTGCATTTTTTTTGGATTGCCTGCTAACATCAGCATTTTTATTTCTATAGATTGTCTGTTTGCATCGGAAACATCAGGCCTTGATTTCTATTGATCATTCCCTCACATCAACATCTGGATTTCTATGGACCGCCTGCTCACATCACTATTTGGATTCCTATTGATCACCTGCTCACATCAGCATTTTTATTTCTATAGATTGACTGTTTGCATCAGAAACATCAGGCCAGGATTTCTATTGATCATTCGCCTACATCAGCATCTGGATTTCTATGGACTACCTGCTCACATCTGTATTTAGATTCATATTGATCACCTGCTCACAACAGCATCTAGTTTTCTATTGATTGTTCACTCACATCAGCATCTGTATTTTTTATGATCACCTGCTAACATCAGCATTTTTATTTCCATATATTGACTGTTTGCATCAGAAACATCAGGCCTTGATTTCTATTGATCGTTCGCTCACCTGAGCATCTGGATTTCTATGGATTGCCTGCTCAGATCATCATTTGTATTTCTATTAATCGCCTGCTCAGATCAGCATTTGAATTTTTGTTGATCACCTAATCACATCAGCATCTGAATTTCTATTGATCGCCTGCACAGATCAGCATTTGTTTTTCTATTGATCGTTCACTCACATCAGCATCTGCATTTTTTATGATCACCTGCTAACATCAGCATTTTTATTTCCATAGATTGACTGTTTGCATCAGAAACATCAGGCCTTGATTTCTATTGATCGTTCGCTCACCTGAGCATCTGGATTTCTATGGATTGCCTGCTCAGATCAACATTTGTATTTCTATTAATCGCCTGCTCAGATCAGCATTTGAATTTTTGTTGATCACCTAATCACATCAGCATCTGAATTTCTATTGATCGCCTGCACAGATCAGCATTTGTTTTTCTATTGATCGTTCACTCACATCAGCATCTGCATTTTTTTTGGATCGCCTGCTAACATCAGCATTTTTATTTCTATAGATTGTCTGTTTGCATCGGAAACATCAGGCCTTGATTTCTATTGATCATTCCCTCACATCAACATCTGGATTTCTATGGACCGCCTGCTCACATCACTATTTGGATTCCTATTGATCACCTGCTCACATCAGCATTTTTATTTCTATAGATTGACTGTTTGCATCAGAAACATCAGGCCAGGATTTCTATTGATCATTCGCCTACATCAGCATCTGGATTTCTATGGACTACCTGCTCACATCAGCATTCGTATTTCTATTGATCGTTCGCTCGCATCAGCATTTGTATTTCTATTGATCGTTCGCTCGCATCAGCATTTGTATTTCTACTGATCGTTCGCTCGCTTCAGCATTTGTATTTCTATTGATCGTTCGCTCGCATCAGCATTTGTATTTCTATTGATCGTTCGCTCCCATCAGCTTTTTCATTTCTATTGATAGTTCGCTCGCATCAGAATTCGTATTTCTATCGATCGTTCGCTATCATCAGCATTTGTATTTCCAATGATCGTTCGTTCGCATCATCCTTTGTATTTCTATTGATCGTTCACTCACATCAGCATCTGTATTTTTAATGGATCGCCTGCTAACATCAGCATTTTTATTTCTATAGATTGACTGTTTGCATCAGAAACATCAGGCCATGATTTCTATTGATCATTCGCCTACATCAGCATCTGGATTTCTATGGACTACCTAATCACATCAGCATCTGAATTTCTATTGATCGCCTGCACAGATCAGCATTTGTTTTTCTATTGATCGTTCACTCACATCAGCATCTGCATTTTTTTTGGATTGCCTGCTAACATCAGCATTTTTATTTCTATAGATTGTCTGTTTGCATCGGAAACATCAGGCCTTGATTTCTATTGATCATTCCCTCACATCAACATCTGGATTTCTATGGACCGCCTGCTCACATCACTATTTGGATTCCTATTGATCACCTGCTCACATCAGCATTTTTATTTCTATAGATTGACTGTTTGCATCAGAAACATCAGGCCAGGATTTCTATTGATCATTCGCCTACATCAGCATCTGGATTTCTATGGACTACCTGCTCACATCTGTATTTAGATTCATATTGATCACCTGCTCACAACAGCATCTAGTTTTCTATTGATTGTTCACTCACATCAGCATCTGTATTTTTTATGATCACCTGCTAACATCAGCATTTTTATTTCCATATATTGACTGTTTGCATCAGAAACATCAGGCCTTGATTTCTATTGATCGTTCGCTCACCTGAGCATCTGCATTTCTATGGATTGCCTGCTCAGATCAACATTTGTATTTCTATTAATCGCCTGCTCAGATCAGCATTTGAATTTTTGTTGATCACCTAATCACATCAGCATCTGAATTTCTATTGATCGCCTGCACAGATCAGCATTTGTTTTTCTATTGATCGCTCACTCACATCAGCATCTGCATTGTTTTTGGATCGCCTGCTAACATCAGCATTTTTATTTCTATAGATTGTCTGTTTGCATCGGAAACATCAGGCCTTGATTTCTATTGATCATTCCCTCACATCAACATCTGGATTTCTATGGACCGCCTGCTCACATCAATATTTGGATTCCTATTGATCACCTGCTCACATCAGCATTTTTATTTCTATAGATTGACTGTTTGCATCAGAAACATCAGGCCAGGATTTCTATTGATCATTCGCCTACATCAGCATCTGGATTTCTATGGACTACCTGCTCACATCAGCATTCGTATTTCTATTGATCGTTCGCTCGCATCAGCATTTGTATTTCTATTGATCGTTCGCTCGCATCAGCATTTGTATTTCTACTGATCGTTCGCTCGCTTCAGCATTTGTATTTCTATTGATCGTTCGCTCGCATCAGCATTTGTATTTCTATTGATCGTTCGCTCCCATCAGCTTTTTCATTTCTATTGATAGTTCGCTCGCATCAGAATTCGTATTTCTATCGATCGTTCGCTATCATCAGCATTTGTATTTCCAATGATCGTTCGTTCGCATCATCCTTTGTATTTCTATTGATCGTTCACTCACATCAGCATCTGTATTTTTAATGGATCGCCTGCTAACATCAGCATTTTTATTTCTATAGATTGACTGTTTGCATCAGAAACATCAGGCCATGATTTCTATTGATCATTCGCCTACATCAGCATCTGGATTTCTATGGACTACCTAATCACATCAGCATCTGAATTTCTATTGATCGCCTGCAGAGATCAGCATTTGTTTTTCTATTGATCGTTCACTCACATCAGCATCTGCATTTTTTTTGGATTGCCTGCTAACATCAGCATTTTTATTTCTATAGATTGTCTGTTTGCATCGGAAACATCAGGCCTTGATTTCTATTGATCATTCCCTCACATCAACATCTGGATTTCTATGGACCGCCTGCTCACATCACTATTTGGATTCCTATTGATCACCTGCTCACATCAGCATTTTTATTTCTATAGATTGACTGTTTGCATCAGAAACATCAGGCCAGGATTTCTATTGATCATTCGCCTACATCAGCATCTGGATTTCTATGGACTACCTGCTCACATCTGTATTTAGATTCATATTGATCACCTGCTCACAACAGCATCTAGTTTTCTATTGATTGTTCACTCACATCAGCATCTGTATTTTTTATGATCACCTGCTAACATCAGCATTTTTATTTCCATATATTGACTGTTTGCATCAGAAACATCAGGCCTTGATTTCTATTGATCGTTCGCTCACCTGAGCATCTGGATTTCTATGGATTGCCTGCTCAGATCATCATTTGTATTTCTATTAATCGCCTGCTCAGATCAGCATTTGAATTTTTGTTGATCACCTAATCACATCAGCATCTGAATTTCTATTGATCGCCTGCACAGATCAGCATTTGTTTTTCTATTGATCGTTCACTCACATCAGCATCTGCATTTTTTATGATCACCTGCTAACATCAGCATTTTTATTTCCATAGATTGACTGTTTGCATCAGAAACATCAGGCCTTGATTTCTATTGATCGTTCGCTCACCTGAGCATCTGGATTTCTATGGATTGCCTGCTCAGATCAACATTTGTATTTCTATTAATCGCCTGCTCAGATCAGCATTTGAATTTTTGTTGATCACCTAATCACATCAGCATCTGAATTTCTATTGATCGCCTGCACAGATCAGCATTTGTTTTTCTATTGATCGTTCACTCACATCAGCATCTGCATTTTTTTTGGATCGCCTGCTAACATCAGCATTTTTATTTCTATAGATTGTCTGTTTGCATCGGAAACATCAGGCCTTGATTTCTATTGATCATTCCCTCACATCAACATCTGGATTTCTATGGACCGCCTGCTCACATCACTATTTGGATTCCTATTGATCACCTGCTCACATCAGCATTTTTATTTCTATAGATTGACTGTTTGCATCAGAAACATCAGGCCAGGATTTCTATTGATCATTCGCCTACATCAGCATCTGGATTTCTATGGACTACCTGCTCACATCAGCATTCGTATTTCTATTGATCGTTCGCTCGCATCAGCATTTGTATTTCTATTGATCGTTCGCTCGCATCAGCATTTGTATTTCTACTGATCGTTCGCTCGCTTCAGCATTTGTATTTCTATTGATCGTTCGCTCGCATCAGCATTTGTATTTCTATTGATCGTTCGCTCCCATCAGCTTTTTCATTTCTATTGATAGTTCGCTCGCATCAGAATTCGTATTTCTATCGATCGTTCGCTATCATCAGCATTTGTATTTCCAATGATCGTTCGTTCGCATCATCCTTTGTATTTCTATTGATCGTTCACTCACATCAGCATCTGTATTTTTAATGGATCGCCTGCTAACATCAGCATTTTTATTTCTATAGATTGACTGTTTGCATCAGAAACATCAGGCCATGATTTCTATTGATCATTCGCCTACATCAGCATCTGGATTTCTATGGACTACCTAATCACATCAGCATCTGAATTTCTATTGATCGCCTGCACAGATCAGCATTTGTTTTTCTATTGATCGTTCACTCACATCAGCATCTGCATTTTTTTTGGATTGCCTGCTAACATCAGCATTTTTATTTCTATAGATTGTCTGTTTGCATCGGAAACATCAGGCCTTGATTTCTATTGATCATTCCCTCACATCAACATCTGGATTTCTATGGACCGCCTGCTCACATCACTATTTGGATTCCTATTGATCACCTGCTCACATCAGCATTTTTATTTCTATAGATTGACTGTTTGCATCAGAAACATCAGGCCAGGATTTCTATTGATCATTCGCCTACATCAGCATCTGGATTTCTATGGACTACCTGCTCACATCTGTATTTAGATTCATATTGATCACCTGCTCACAACAGCATCTAGTTTTCTATTGATTGTTCACTCACATCAGCATCTGTATTTTTTATGATCACCTGCTAACATCAGCATTTTTATTTCCATATATTGACTGTTTGCATCAGAAACATCAGGCCTTGATTTCTATTGATCGTTCGCTCACCTGAGCATCTGGATTTCTATGGATTGCCTGCTCAGATCATCATTTGTATTTCTATTAATCGCCTGCTCAGATCAGCATTTGAATTTTTGTTGATCACCTAATCACATCAGCATCTGAATTTCTATTGATCGCCTGCACAGATCAGCATTTGTTTTTCTATTGATCGTTCACTCACATCAGCATCTGCATTTTTTATGATCACCTGCTAACATCAGCATTTTTATTTCCATAGATTGACTGTTTGCATCAGAAACATCAGGCCTTGATTTCTATTGATCGTTCGCTCACCTGAGCATCTGGATTTCTATGGATTGCCTGCTCAGATCAACATTTGTATTTCTATTAATCGCCTGCTCAGATCAGCATTTGAATTTTTGTTGATCACCTAATCACATCAGCATCTGAATTTCTATTGATCGCCTGCACAGATCAGCATTTGTTTTTCTATTGATCGTTCACTCACATCAGCATCTGCATTTTTTTTGGATCGCCTGCTAACATCAGCATTTTTATTTCTATAGATTGTCTGTTTGCATCGGAAACATCAGGCCTTGATTTCTATTGATCATTCCCTCACATCAACATCTGGATTTCTATGGACCGCCTGCTCACATCACTATTTGGATTCCTATTGATCACCTGCTCACATCAGCATTTTTATTTCTATAGATTGACTGTTTGCATCAGAAACATCAGGCCAGGATTTCTATTGATCATTCGCCTACATCAGCATCTGGATTTCTATGGACTACCTGCTCACATCTGTATTTAGATTCATATTGATCACCTGCTCACAACAGCATCTTGTTTTCTATTGATTGTTCACTCACATCAGCATCTGTATTTTTTATGATCACCTGCTAACATCAGCATTTTTATTTCTATAGATTGACTGTTTGCATCAGAAACATCAGGCCAGGATTTCTATTGATCATTCGCCTACATCAGCATCTGGATTTCTATGGACTACCTGCTCACATCTGTATTTAGATTCATATTGATCACCTGCTCACAACAGCATCTTGTTTTCTATTGATTGTTCACTCACATCAGCATCTGTATTTTTTATGATCACCTGCTAACATCAGCATTTTTATTTCCATAGATTGACTGTTTGCATCAGAAACATCAGGCCTTGATTTCTATTGATCGTTCGCTCACCTGAGCATCTGGATTTCTATGGATTGCCTGCTCAGATCAACATTTGTATTTCTATTAATCGCCTGCTCAGATCAGCATTTGAATTTTTGTTGATCACCTAATCACATCAGCATCTGAATTTCTATTGATCGCCTGCACAGATCAGCATTTGTTTTTCTATTGATCGTTCACTCACATCAGCATCTGCATTTTTTTTGGATCGCCTGCTAACATCAGCATTTTTATTTCTATTGATCGTCTCCACAGATCAGCATTTGTTTTCCTATTGATCGTTCACTCACATCAGCATCTGTATTTTTTTTGGATCACCTGCTAAGATCAGCATTTTTATTTCTATAGATTGTCTGTTTGCATCTGAAACATCAGGCCTTGATTTCTATTGATCATTCCCTCACATCAACATCTGGATTTCTATGGACCGCCTGCTCACATCACTATTTGGATTCCTACTGATCACCTGCTCGCATCAGCATTTGTATTTCTATTGATCATTCGCTCACATCAGGCCTGGATTTCTATTGATTGCCTGCTCAGATCAGCGTCTGTATATCTATTGATCGTTCGCTTGCATCAGAGTTCTTATTTCTATTGATTGTTCGCACACATTAGCGTTTGTATTTCTATTGATCGTTCGCTCGCATCAGAGTTTTTATTTCTATTGATTGTTCGCACACATTAGCGTTTGTATTTCTATTGATCGTTCGCCCGCATCTTCCTTTGTATTTGTATTGATCGTTTGCTCGCATTAGCATTTGTATTTTCTATTGATCGTTTGCTTATATCAGCATTTGCATTTCTATTGATCGTTCGCTCACATCAGGCCTGGATTTCTATCAGTCGCCTGCTCAGATCAGCATCTGTATTTCTATGGATCGCCTGCTCAGATCAGCAACTGGTTTTCTATTGATCGTTCGCTGGCATCAGCATTTGGATTTCTATTTATTGTTCGCTGACATCAGCATTTTAATTTCTATCGATCACCTGCTCACATTAGCATCTGGATATCTATTGATCGTTTGCTCATATCTTTTCTTTTATTTCAATGGATCACCTGCTCAAATCAGCATTTGGATTTTTATGGATCGCCTGCGCAGATCAGCATTTCTATTTCTATTGATTGCCTGCTCACTTTAGTATCTGGATTTCTATTGATCATTCCCTCACATTTGCATTTGGATTTCTATTGATCGTTCGCTCACATCAGCATTTGTATTTTTATTGATCGCCTGCTAACATCAGCATTTTTATTTCTGTAGATTGACTGTTTGCATCAGAAACATCAGGCCTTGATTTCTATTGATCGTTTGCTCACATCTTTTCTTTTATTTCAATGGATCACCTGCTCAAATCAGCATTTTTATTTCTATTGATAATTCGTTCACATCAGCATCTGGATTTCTATGGACCGCCTGCTCACATTAGCATTTGTATTTCTATTGATCACCTGCTCACATTAGCATCTGGATATCTATTGATCGTTTGCTCACATCTTTTCTTTTATTTCAATGGATCACCTGCTCAAATCAGCATTTTTATTTCTATGGATTTTCTGCTCAGATCACTATTTGTATTTCTATTGATCGTTTGCTCGCATCATCATCTGGATTTCTATGGATCACATGTTCAGATCAGCATTTGGATTTTTATTGATCGTTCCCTCACATTAGCATTTGGAATTATATGTATTACCTGCTCACATTAGCATCTGGATATATATATTGATCGTTTGCTCACATCTTTTTTTTCATTTCTTTAGATCGCCTGCTCAAATCAGCATTTGGATCTCTATAGATCGCCTGCTCAGATCAGACTTCTATTGATCGTTCGCTCATATCAGCATTTGTATTTCTATGCCTGCTTGTTCACATCAGCATCTGGATTTCTATGGATTGCCTGCTCAAATCAGCATTTGTATTTCTATTGATTGTTCGTTCACATCAGCATTTGTATTTCTATTGATCACCTGTTCGCAATCGGCATATTTATTTCTATTGACGGTTCCATCACATCAGCATTTGGATTCCTATTGATTATCTGCTCACTTCAGCATCTGGATTTCTATTGATTGTTCGCTTGCATCAGCATCTGGATTTCTATGGATCACATATTCAGATCAGTATTTTTATTTCTATTGGTCGCCTGCTCACATCAGCATCTGGATATCTTTTGATCGCCTGCTCACATCAGCATTTGTATTTTTATTGATCGTTCGCTCACATCAGCATCTGGATTTCTATTGATCGCCTGCTCACATCAGCATTTGGTTTTCTATGGATCTTCTGCTCACATCAGCATTTGTATTTCTATTGATCGTTCGCTCACATCAGCATCTGGATTTCCTTGGATCGCCTGCTCAGATCAGCATTTGTATTTTTATGGATCTTCTTGTCCCATCATCATTTGGATTTCTATGGATCACCTGTTCGCATCAGCATTTTTATTTTTGTGGATCGCCTGCTCGCTTCACCATTTATATTTATATTGATTGCCTGTTCACATCAGCATTTGGATTTCCTCTGATCGCCTGTTCGCATCAGCTTTGTATATCTTTGTGTCGCTTTTCCGACTATTTAAATGTGAAGTATGGGCGGAAAAGGGCCTATGTCTTCAAAATACTCTAGTAATCTGACAAGTTTTCAACCTTTGTCTGTTCCTCTATGCTTTTTTAGGAAGGGCTCAGACACACAGAGAAAAACACTACTGTTCTTGGGAATTTAGCTGTAACTTCAGAAAGAATGACCGGAAACTAACTTTTCTTACTTTTACTTTTAATGAAGAACTGAGCAGTTTACAGAGAAAAAGAAAACATCCTCTGATAACATTTCTTCTGTTGACAACATGGCTAACAACTTCTTCTGTTGAAGCCTACTTCCCTTAGTTGCAGATAGAGTGAGTGCAAACCGCTTCTGCCCCCTTGAACACATATGCGAATTAAAAGTATTAGAAAATTCAGGCCAACTAGCCTCTTTGGTTCATCACTCAACTACAATGATGAGTTCACTGCACTGAACCATTATTGACTAAATAAAAATAGTGTTCCACTGAACTGAAAACAGATTTTCAGTGCAGAAATATCCTATTTATTACCAATCAAGAGTTTGTATCGAGTACAAGCGGCACATGTGCAGGGATTTTGTCATAACTGCGTATTCGGTGCACGACGCCTTCATACCATAAAGCCAAGTTAGCCTTAAATGCCATACATTATGTTATTAGATAACAAGTAGTCTCTCTTAAAACATCAAAGCAGTGGTTTTTTGATGATGCTATCCCTAACTACCCTAACCCTAACCCTAATGTAACCCTAATGCTCGTTTTCCTCCAATTATGCAATTCTTTCCATCTTTGTTGTGTAATAAAAACTTTATTTTCAATGTTGCATTCTTGATACTTATGTTTTCTGTTAGAAGACATATAGCACTATATGTACAATTATTATGAAGTACTTGTACCTTGTACTTTTCGAGTAATCCTACCTTTAAATACCATGTATCGATCAAAATAATGCTTTTTTCCTCAAATAATGCAATTCTTTCCAAATTTGATGTGTAATAAAAAACTTTATTTTCAATAGCGTTTTCATGCCACTTCTATTTTCTGTTAGAGCACATAGAGCACTACATATACAATTATTATGAAATACTTGTACCTTGTACTTTTTTAGTAATCCTCCCGTGAAATACCATGTATCGATCAAAATAATGCTTTTTTTTCCTCCAATAATGCATTCTTTCCAAATTTGATGTGCAATAAAAACTTTATTGTGGATAGTGTATTCATGAGACTTATATATTACTTTAGAGGACCTATAGAACTACATGTACAATTATTATGAAGTACTAGTACTTCGTACTTTTCGAGTAATCCTACATTTAATTACCATGTATCGATCCAAATAATGCTCCTTTTCCTCCAATAATGCAATTCTTTCCAAATTTGATGTGTAATGAAAAACCTTATTCTCAATATTGTATTCATGACACTTACATTTTCTGTTAGAGGACATAGAGCACTACATGTACAATTATTATGAAGTACTTGTACCTTGTACTTTTTTAGTAATCCTACCGTGAAACACCATGTATCGATCAAGATAATGCTTTTTTTTCCTCCAATAATGCATTCTTTCCAAATTTGATGTGCAATAAAAACTTTATTGTGAATAGTGTATTCATGAGACGTATATATTACTTTAGAGGACCTATAGAACTACATGTACAATTATTATGAAGTACTAGTACTTCGTACTTTTCGAGTAATCCTACATTTAATTACCATGTATCGATCCAAATAATGGTCCTTTTCCTCCAGTAATGCAATTCTTTCCAAATTTGATGTGTAATGAAAAACTTTATTCTCAATATTGTATTCATGACACTTACATTTTCTGTTAGAGGACATAGAGCACTACATGTACAATTATTATGAAGTACTTGTACCTTGTACTTTTTTAGTAATCCTACCGTGAAACACCATGTATCGATCAAGATAATGCTTTTTTTTCCTCCAATAATGCATTCTTTCCAAATTTGATGTGCAATAAAAACTTTATTGTGAATAGTGTATTCATGAGACGTATATATTACTTTAGAGGACCTATAGAACTACATGTACAATTATTATGAAGTACTAGTACTTCGTACTTTTCGAGTAATCCTACATTTAATTACCATGTATCGATCCAAATAATGCTCCTTTTCCTCCAATAATGCAATTCTTTCCAAATTTGATGTGTAATGAAAAACTTTATTCTCAATATTGTATTCATGACACTTACATTTTCTGTTAGAGGACATAGAGCACTACATGTACAATTATTATGAAGTACTTGTACCTTGTACTTTTCGAGTAATCCTACCTGGAATTACCATATATCGATCCAAATAATGTTTTTTTTCCTCTACTAATGCAATTCTTTACAAATGCGATGTGTAATAAAAACTTTATTTTCAATAGTGTTTTCATGACACTTATATTTTCTGTTAGAGGACATAGAGCACTACATGTACAATCTTTATGAAGTACTTGTACCTTGTATTGTAAAAAAATGAATGCAGGCAAAAGCTTCATTGTTTAGAAGAAACAAAAGGGGCAGGGGCAGGTAATGAGGACAAGCCTATGGACACTGATGTTGTTCATGTATGTATGTGCTTAAAAATGTATGGGTGTGTACATACTGCTGATATTTATGTTTAGTGTTCTATCTTTCATGCATCATTGTTTCATCCCAACAAGAAGGGAAAATATACATTTAAACAAATAAATATCCAAACACACAATCTGACCTCAGGCTCCAGACAAGCCTTTGAGATCCACACTTTGTTTCACTGCAGAAAAAACAAATCATTATCAGCTCTGATTTGAACTTCCACAGCCTACTATGTGGCACTTTAGCAAACCTGCAAACCTTTTTAGGATGAATTCCAGCACAAGCCTACATAGCATCAATATTGTTTGGCTCCCAGTTCCAGCATTTATTCTCATCTGTTGCCAAACACAAATGAAAAGCAAAGCAGAACAGTGATGAGGCGTTGTGTGACAGTGTCAGGCTTTTCATTTCCACTTTTGATATTCAATTCAGGCCCGCTCACACATGGATGATAACACGATAAATGAGTAAACATTACAGGCATCACTTTCTCACACTTAACAATTTTTACACAATGTGCCAGCAGCCAGGAGAAGTCTATTATATATAGTGTTCTACAGTATATCATCTATTAGTGAACTAAATAAACATAATGTATATTCAACTTCAATCAAGTTATAATATGATTATTAGTGCAGATTGACTGCCTACAAGGACCTGTAATCCCTCAGTCTGAGGATAAATGGGATCTGAGGTCCTCTATTGTAAAATCTTTGCTTAGCAAAAGTCAGATTCTGGGCTGTTTGAAACACAAATCCTCTTGTTTGTGACTAAAGATAATGTTATACTTCTTTCTCCTTCGCTCTTTAATGCATATATAGTTACTAAAGAGATAAATGTGGCTAAGCTTGATGCTGCGTGTCGTCGCCTCCACCCACAGCTGCCCAGCTGCTGTTGAGCTCAACTCACTTTGTATTGACAGCAGCCATATCTGTCATCTGTGAGGTTTAACTTGTTCCTCACTGCTGTTAAGACCGGACACATTAACCCTGAACATATAAGAAGAGACAGAGATGGAGTTCTTATAAGTTATTATCCTGAATCACATCAGTCCAGAGTGCAACGTTGGGGGTGCTGTTGTAAACCTGGCATATAGAGAAACACTTTCAGAAAAGTCATGCTTTTCAAAGTGGGAATAAAAGTTGTTGGAACTATCTTCCCAATAGTTTTTATATAGTATTTTCATTCCCGCTTTGAAAAGCATGACTTTTTGACTTTTCTGAAAATGTTTCTCTCCTCAGACGTTCTCTCTCCTCTGACTGTAACGTTGCCATTAACCAGGAATGTGTCAGAGATGTCTTAAAATAAATACTAGGAAGGCTCCTGGTCCAGATCACATCTGTGGGCGTACACTGCGATATTGTGCAGACCAGCTCAGCGGTGTCCTCAACCATATCTTCCAGATGTCACTTGACACTAAAAGAATTCTTGTCATCTGGAAATCCTCCACTGTGATGCCTGTCCCAAAGAACAACTTAAGGCAACTTAATGATTTCAGACCAGTCGCTTTAACATCACTGATTATGAAAATCTTTGAACAAATGGTCAAAAACCTTGTTCTGTAGATGGTAAGCTTGATCCACAGGCTCTTATTTGCCAACTTCTCTTCGGCTTTTAATACGATGCTGCCGCATCTTTTGATAGAAAGGCTGTTATGTGATTTTATGCTGCCTCACCAACTTGTATTATGGATCCTGGACGTCTTGACAAACAGAGAGCAGAGAGTTTTTGTTAATGGTTGCCTCTCAGACTCTGTAACCTTGTCCACCGGGTCGCCACAGGGGTGTGTCCTTTCACCCCTACTTTTTATTACATACACTGATGGATGCAGAAGCACTCAGCAGAGTAGCTATTTGGTAAAGTTTTCAGATGACACTGTGTTGCTGTCCCTTCTCCAAGGCTCAGAATCAGACCATTCAGATGCTCTCACTCATTTCATTTCTTGGTGTGATGACAACTTCTTGGACTTAAATGTGTTTAAAACCAAGGAATTGATAATCGACTTTAGATGCAACACACACAATGAATGAAACACACAATGAAAGTGTGGAAGTGGTGACATCATACAAATGTTTGGGTACTGTCTTGGATGATCACCTTAAATCTGATATTAACACTGAGGCGATTGTGAAGCGTGGGCAGCAGAGAATTCCTCTTCTCCATGAATTAGATTCCTTCTCTGTCAGCCCTGCCCTTTATCAGTCTTTTATTGAGATTGTCCTGTGTTTTTCTTTTATCTGCTGGTTTCACAGCCTCACAGTCAAAGACAGAAACAGTCTGAACAACATTGTTAAAATCTGCTCTAAAGTCATCAGAGTGAAACAAAGAGATCTGAATTCTTTTTGCAACCAACAAATCCTCCAGAAAGCAGCGACTATTCTGTCTTCTGAACATGTTCTTTCAAGTGAATTTTCCTTGTTGCCATCAAGGCGTCGTTATGTTTTACCTCAATTTAAATTAACAGTTATTCAGAGTCATTCATACCCTCCACAGCCCATCTCTTACATGGTACATAGATCCTTTTAACTGTCCTTTTAATTGTCCTTTTTTATATATGCCGGTCTGATCTTTTAATTTTGAAAACTTTTCTAAGGTCATTATCCTTTTATTTGAATTATTCTCCCTTTTTTCCCCTTCATTTATAGATTTTATTCAGCTCCTTTGTACATTTTATTTATCTGTATCTTGTATTGTCTCTCCGTGTTTTATGTACAAGCTGCTCTAAATTAATTGCCCCCAGTGGGATTAATAAAGTTGTTTGAACTTGAACTATAGTGTAACAACAATACAATTGGATCTTGGACCTACTTGTGAGACACAATTTGCTGTGAAGCAGTTGACTGAAACTCCACACAGAATTTGGTTTAAGTTTAAGAAAATCTGGAAGTAAAATTAAAGCTGCTGCACAAGCAGTGAGTCACGACTGGACATTTTGAAAGGAGAAGAAAGAGGAAGAAAAATGAGAAACAGAGGAGGGTTCATCAGCAGAACTGTTATTTTATGTTTGAAGTCGTGTTGATTCACAGCACAATGCCTGAATAGCCAGGACCATATTTATCTGAAACCTTTTAAATTAAACATTTGTTAGAAATCATGTGTCTCTAGTTTAGTGTTTCTCCTGGGCGTGTGGAGGCCCTGTTCTGAAGGTTTTACATGTTTCCTGCTTTAACACACCTCAGTCATATATATTGGTCGATATGAGGCTTCTGCAGCTCGATGATGAACTGATCATTTGAAGAGGGAAACATCTAAAATATCCAGTACAGGGGACTGACACAACAATACCTTGTTATAAGATATGCATCCTGTATCAGCCAGGGATTGAGCCGACAACTTTGGACAACAAGGGGAAGTTTTGATCTAGTTGGCCAACATGTATGAAGCTTCTGCAGAAACAAGCAACATGGGTTTGTTCCTTATAAGGTCATCACTGTGGAAAAAATGTTTGCTGGAAAATAGTCCTCATATTCAATGATGTTGACTGGCTGTGGCTCAGGAGGTAGAGTGGTCGCTCAAGGAGCGAAAGGTCGGTGGTTCGGTCCCCAGCCTCTGCAAGTCTACAAGTCGAAGTATCCTTGAGCAAGATATCGAACCCCAATTTGCTCCCCGGGCGCCGAAAGGTAATGGCAGCCCACTGCTCCTCAGGGATGGGTCAAATGCAGAGAAAGAATTTCCCCCTGTGGAATTACTAAAGTATCTGGAAAAAGAAAAAAAAGATGAGAACTTTATAGCCTATATCGATACAGGGAAAAAATTTACCAGTTTTTATTTATGGCACAATGTTTTTCCAATTAATTGTTGAATGTTGTACTGTATTGTCTGCAGGACAGTAACTTGAATATTCCTCTCCCATATGGGGAGGTATTTTGTGTATGTTGTACTGTATGTAATGTTTTTATTGTGTTATGACCCATTGGTGTTGTGGCCCAGAATAAAGTCTAATGTATACCAACCCAAAACATTATTGGTGTGTGAGTTGTAAGGAAAAAACAGAACTATTTGCTACATGAGACACTATATGTTGGAAATGAAATGGTATCATCATATAGTTTCAGCTGTCTTTCTGATAAGTTAATATTTCTTTGCACTATTAGTCGTAATATGGATTGAACATCCCAGAACTTCTTATCTCTGCCTTTGAGATGACAGAATATGTCTTTGCTTTTCATATTTAATTTATCAGTCCAACCGTTACTCAAGTCTTCTGATGGCTGTTGTTAAATATAGTCCTTATTCATTTGTGGATTTTCAGTGTCATCTTTTTTCAGATAGTGTAATAGTATTTTTGATCTTTTTTAAACTTCCATGGTTACAAGTTGAATTTAGGGCTCATTCTGTGGGAGGGATTTCTCTCAGATGAGGGTTTCCAGGGCATAACTCAAAAGTTGTTAAAAGCTGTTTTACTAAACATTATGTACACATCTCCCATGTACTGTAAAGGTGCTTGTTGATATTTTATGCATTTTTTTATTCTGTTTTTTTTTTTGGAAAATTAAATTTTTTTTTCTCTGATGTATACAGTTATTAATGACAATCGCGATTAACAGGGACAATATATTGATTCCACATCAGCAAGTCTTAAAACTTAAAATTCATTTTCTACAATATAGAAAAAATACCTTAGGCAGGGATATGACTATTCCATGCTTATATCTTATGTTGACTACAGTGCTTCCCACAGGATTTCAAGAAACTGTGGGGTGCTCCCCAATGATAAAATTTTGAACCTTTTAAAGTTAAATGCATCAATCTGGTGCACTCTGAGAGCAAAATTAAGAGGCCAAATCTATTTTGAACTTGTGCTCTGTAAATAATTTTTTTAAATTTTAGTAAAGAATCCAATCTAATCACCAATACGTTGGTTATATTGACAGGAATAGTGACATGACAAAAAGTCAGACTTATAATGCACGGTGAACGAGATGGAGTTTAAGACAGTTCACAATGGTTAATAATAATAATAATAACTGAATACAGTAGGGTATACATTTGAGCCATCAAAAAAATTAAGCTAAGGCACTGTGTAGATGGTCAAACTTTCTCCTCAGAATCCTGAAAATAATTTAACTTCAGCGACAGTCATAGTGTAGAAAAGGCCCCAAAGCTAATCCTGTTGTTAAATAGCGCTTTTCTATTTTATTAGCTGTTTAATGACCCATTCAGTGCTGTATTCCTATTGGTTGCGCCGTCCCATCTGTGCACTGAGTCTGTTAACATACAGTGCAGTGTTGAACTCTTTCAGATGTGTTCAGCAGCTACTCACGTATGTGAGTTAAAGTATTAGTTAAACACGGTTGTTGCAAGTGGACTGAGCGTGAATGCCAATATAAGTATCTCATTTACTGTTGTGTTTGCTATTTGTTATGTATTTTAATAGTTTCGATTGTTTAAAGGTAAAGGATAATTGTTGCTGTCGCTGTTAATTGAGCTTCGAAACTCCGTGAACGAACATACCGGAAGTGTGTTTTCACGATAAAAGCACTGTGAATGGATAACCGGAAGTTATGTGATGTTAGCGTTAGCCTAGCTTAACAGCGATAAATGAACTATCGGGGCTGCCGATTGACTCAGGGTGAGGGAGATTGAAGTCTCAGCGGCACAAAAACACAAGGGATGGAAACTAAGGAAGCATTCTGTACCTAGCAACGGTTGCTATGCTGCAGTTGCTGCTTGGCGTGTTCATGACGTGGCGTGACGTCATACGCACCCTTTCACACATTGTACTTTGATTTAGAAGGCATATAAAACTCAACTGTCAGTACGTATATGAACAAATCAGCAGATTCGTTCCCAAAGCAGAAGTTTTTTTTCTGTCCCAGGCAAAGAGACACATCACAACAGACTTAAACTATGGAGTGATGGCTCGCTACATTTTTTGTTGATCACCTAATCACATCAGCATCTGAATGTCTATTGATCGCCTGAACAGATCAGCATTTGTTTTTCTATTGATCGTTCACTCACATCAGCATCTGTATTTTTTTTGGATCGCCTGCTAACATCAGCATTTTTATTTCTATAGATTGTCTGTTTGCATCAGAAAAATCAGGCCTTGATTTCTATTGATCATTCCCTCACATCAACATCTGGATTTCTATGGACCGCCTGCTCACATCATTATTTGGATTCCTATTGATCACCTGCTCACATCAGCTTTTGTATTTCTATTGATCGTTCGCTCTCATCAGCATTTGTATTTCTATTGATCACCTGCTCACATCAGCAATTTTATTTCTATTGATCGTTCACTCACATCAGCATTTGTATTTTTATGGATCACCTGCTCGCATCAGCATTTCGATTTCTATTGATCGTTTGCTCACATCGGGCCTCGATTTCTATTGATCACCTGCTCACATCAGCATCTGGATTTCTATGGATCACCTGCTCACATCAGCATTTGTATTTCTATAGATCGCCTGCTCAGATCAGCATTTGTATTTTCTTGGAACACCTGCTCGCATCAGCATTTGGATTTCTATTGATCATTCCCCTGCATCAGCATTTGTATTTCTATTGATCATTCGCTCACATCAGCATTTGTATTTCCATTGATCGTTCGCTCGCATCATCCTTTGTATTTCAATTGATCGTTCACTCACATCATAATCTGTATTTTTTTTGGATCGCCTTCTAACATCAGCATTTTTATTTCTATAAATTGTCTGTTTGCATCAGAAACATCAGGTCTCGATTTCTCTTGATCATTCCCTCACATCAGCATCTGGATTTCTATGGACCGCCAGCTTACATCAGCAATTTTATTTCTATTGATCGTTCGCTCACATCAGCATTTGTATTTTTTTGGATCACCTGCTCGCATCAGCATTTGGATTTCTATTGATCGTTGGCTCACATCAGGCCTCGATTTCTATTGATCGCCTTCTCAGATCAGCATCTGGATTTCTATGGATCGCCTGCTCACATCAGCATTTGTATTTCTATAGATCGCCTGCTCAGATCAGCAATTATATTTATTTGGATCACCTGCTCGCATCAGCATTTGTATTTCTATTGATTGTTCCCCTGCATCAGCATTTTTATTTCTATTGATCATTCGCTCACATCAGCATTTGTATTTCCATTGATCGTTCGCTCGCATCATCATTTGTATTTCAATTGATCGTTCACTCACATCAGCATCCGTATTTTTTATGGATCACCTGCTAACATCAGCATTTTTATTTCCATAGATTGACTGTTTGCATCAGAAACATCAGGCCTTGATTTCTATTGATCGTTCGCTCACCTGGGCATCTGGATTTTTATGGATTGCCTGCTCAGATCAACATTTGTATTTCTATTAATCGCCTGCTCAGATCAGCATTTGAATTTTTGTTGATCACCTAATCACATCAGCATCTGAATTTCTATTGATCGCCTGCACAGATCAGCATTTGTTTTTCTATTGATCGTTCACTCACATCAGCATCTGTATTTTTTATGGATCGCCTGCTAACATCAGCATTTTTATTTCTATAGATTGACTGTTTGCATCAGAAACATCAGGCCAGGATTTCTATTGATCATTCGCCTACATCAGCATCTGGATTTCTATGGACTACCTGCTCACATCTGTATTTGGATTCCTATTGATCACCTGCTCACAACAGCATCTAGTTTTCTATTGATCGTTCACTCACATCAACATCTGTATTTTTTATGATCACCTGCTAACATCAGCATTTTTATTTCCATAGATTGACTGTTTGCATCAGAAACATCAGGCCTTGATTTCTATTGATCGTTCGCTCACCTGAGCATCTGGATTTCTATGGATTGCCTGCTCAGATCATCATTTGTATTTCTATTAATCGCCTGCTCAGATCAGCATTTGAATTTTTGTTGATCACCTAATCACATCAGCATCTGAATTTCTATTGATCGCCTGCACAGATCAGCATTTGTTTTTCTATTGATCGTTCACTCACATCAGCATCTGCATTTTTTTTGGATCGCCTGCTAACATCAGCATTTTTATTTCTATAGATTGTCTGTTTGCATCGGAAACATCAGGCCTTGATTTCTATTGATCATTCCCTCACATCAACATCTGGATTTCTATGGACCGTCTGCTCACATCACTATTTGGATTCCTATTGATCACCTGCTCACATCAGCATTTTTATTTCTATAGATTGACTGTTTGCATCAGAAACATCAGGCCAGGATTTCTATTGATCATTCGCCTACATCAGCATCTGGATTTCTATGGACTACCTGCTCACATCAGCATTTGTATTTCTATTGATCGTTCGCTCGCATCAGCATTTGTATTTCCATTGATCGTTCGCTCGCCTCAGCATTTGTATTTCTATTGATCGTTCGCTCGCATCAGCATTTGTATTTCTACTGATCGTTCGCTCGCCTCAGCATTTGTATTTCTTTTGATCTTTCTCTCGCATCAGCATTTGTATTTCTACTGATCGTTCGCTCGCCTCAGCATTTGTATTTCTATTGATCGTTCGCTCGCATCAGCATTTGTATTTCTACTGATCGTTCGCTCGCCTCAGCATTTGTATTTCTTTTGATCTTTCTCTCGCATCAGCATTTGTATTTCTACTGATCGTTCGCTCGCATCAGCATTTGTATTTCTATTGATCGTTCGCTCGCATCAGCATTTGTATTTCTACTGATCGTTCGCGCGCCTCAGCATTTGTATTTCTATTGATCTTTCTCTCGCATCAGCATTTGTATTTCTACTGATCGTTCACTCGCTTCAGCATTCGTATTTCTATTGATCGTTCGCTCGCATCAGCATTTGTATTTCTATTGATCGTTCGCTCCCATCAGCTTTTTCATTTCTATTGATAGTTCGCTCGCATCAGAATTCGTATTTCTATCGATCGTTCGCTATCATCAGCATTTGTATTTCCAATGATCGTTCGTTCGCATCATCCTTTGTATTTCTATTGATCGTTCACTCACATCAGCATCTGTATTTTTTATGGATCGCCTGCTAACATCAGCATTTTTATTTCTATAGATTGACTGTTTGCATCAGAAACATCAGGCATTGATTTCTATTGATCATTCGCCCACATCAGCATCTGGATTTCTATGGACACCTGCTCACATCTGTATTTGGATTCCTATTGATCACCTGCTCACAACAGCATCTTGATTTCTATTGATCGTTCACTCACATCAGCATCTGTATTTTTTATGGATCACCTACTAACATGAGCATTTTTATTTCTATAGATTGACTGTTTGCATCAGAAACATCAGGCATTGATTTCTATTGATCATTCGCCCACATCAGCATCTGGATTTCTATGGACACCTGCTCACATCTGTATTTGGATTCCTATTGATCACCTGCTCACAACAGCATCTTGATTTCTATTGATCGTTCACTCACATCAGCATCTGTATTTTTTTTGGATCGCCTTCTAACATCAGCATTTTTATTTCTATAAATTGTCTGTTTGCATCAGAAACATCAGGTCTTGATTTCTCTTGATCATTCCCTCACATCAGCATCTGGATTTCTATGGACCGCCAGCTTACATCAGCAATTTTATTTCTATTGATCGTTCGCTCACATCAGCATTTGTATTTTTTTGGATCACCTGCTCGCATCAGCATTTGGATTTCTATTGATCGTTGGCTCACATCAGGCCTCGATTTCTATTGATCGCCTTCTCAGATCAGCATCTGGATTTCTATGGATCGCCTGCTCACATCAGCATTTGTATTTCTATAGATCGCCTGCTCAGATCAGCAATTATATTTATTTGGATCACCTGCTCGCATCAGCATTTGTATTTCTATTGATTGTTCCCCTGCATCAGCATTTTTATTTCTATTGATCATTCGCTCACATCAGCATTTGTATTTCCATTGATCGTTCGCTCGCATCATCATTTGTATTTCAATTGATCGTTCACTCACATCAGCATCCGTATTTTTTATGGATCACCTGCTAACATCAGCATTTTTATTTCCATAGATTGACTGTTTGCATCAGAAACATCAGGCCTTGATTTCTATTGATCGTTCGCTCACCTGGGCATCTGGATTTTTATGGATTGCCTACTCAGATCAACATTTGTATTTCTATTAATCGCCTGCTCAGATCAGCATTTGAATTTTTGTTGATCACCTAATCACATCAGCATCTGAATTTCTATTGATCGCCTGCACAGATCAGCATTTGTTTTTCTATTGATCGTTCACTCACATCAGCATCTGCATTTTTTTTGGATCGCCTGCTAACATCAGCATTTTTATTTCTATAGATTGTCTGTTTGCATCGGAAACATCAGGCCTTGATTTCTATTGATCATTCCCTCACATCAACATCTGGATTTCTATGGACCGCCTGCTCACATCACTATTTGGATTCCTATTGATCACCTGCTCACATCAGCATTTTTATTCCTATAGATTGACTGTTTGCATCAGAAACATCAGGCCAGGATTTCTATTGATCATTTGCCTACATCAGCATCTGGATTTCTATGGACTACCTGCTCACATCTGTATTTAGATTCATATTGATCACCTTCTCACAACAGCATCTTGTTTTCTATTGATTGTTCACTCACATCAGCATCTGTATTTTTTATGATCACCTGCTAACATCAGCATTTTTATTTCCATAGATTGACTGTTTGCATCAGAAACATCAGGCCTTGATTTCTATTGATCGTTCGCTCACCTGAGCATCTGGATTTCTATGGATTGCCTGCTCAGATCAACATTTGTATTTCTATTAATCGCCTGCTCAGATCAGCATTTGAATTTTTGTTGATCACCTAATCACATCAGCATCTGAATTTCTATTGATCGCCTGCACAGATCAGCATTTGTTTTTCTATTGATCGTTCACTCACATCAGCATCTGCATTTTTTTTGGATCGCCTGCTAACATCAGCATTTTTATTTCTATAGATTGTCTGTTTGCATCGGAAACATCAGGCCTTGATTTCTATTGATCATTCCCTCACATCAACATCTGGATTTCTATGGACCGCCTGCTCACATCACTATTTGGATTCCTATTGATCACCTGCTCACATCAGCATTTTTATTTCTATAGATTGACTGTTTGCATCAGAAACATCAGGCCAGGATTTCTATTGATCATTCGCCTACATCAGCATCTGGATTTCTATGGACTACCTGATCACATCAGCATTCGTATTTCTATTGATCGTTCGCTCGCATCAGCATTTGTATTTCTATCGATCGTTCGCTCGCATCAGCATTTGTATTTCTATTGATCGTTCGCTCGCATCAGCATTTGTATTTCTACTGATCGTTCGCTCGCTTCAGCATTTGTATTTCTATTGATCGTTCGCTCGCATCAGCATTTGTATTTCTATTGATCGTTCGCTCCCATCAGCTTTTTCATTTCTATTGATAGTTCGCTCGCATCAGAATTCGTATTTCTATCGATCGTTCGCTATCATCAGCATTTGTATTTCCAATGATCGTTCGTTCGCATCATCCTTTGTATTTCTATTGATCGTTCACTCACATCAGCATCTGTATTTTTAATGGATCGCCTGCTAACATCAGCATTTATATTTCTATAGATTGACTATTTGCATCAGAAACATCAGGCCATGATTTCTATTGATCATTCGCCTACATCAGCATCTGGATTTCTATGGACTACCTAATCACATCAGCATCTGAATTTCTATTGATCGCCTGCACAGATCAGCATTTGTTTTTCTATTGATCGTTCACTCACATCAGCATCTGCATTTTTTTTGGATCGCCTGCTAACATCAGCATTTTTATTTCTATAGATTGTCTGTTTGCATCGGAAACATCAGGCCTTGATTTCTATTGATCATTCCCTCACATCAACATCTGGATTTCTATGGACCGCCTGCTCACATCACTATTTGGATTCCTATTGATCACCTGCTCACATCAGCATTTTTATTTCTATAGATTGACTGTTTGCATCAGAAACATCAGGCCAGGATTTCTATTGATCATTAGCCTACATCAGCATCTGGATTTCTATGGACTACCTGCTCACATCTGTATTTAGATTCATATTGATCACCTGCTCACAACAGCATCTAGTTTTCTATTGATTGTTCACTCACATCAGCATCTGTATTTTTTATGATCACCTGCTAACATCAGCATTTTTATTTCCATATATTGACTGTTTGCATCAGAAACATCAGGCCTTGATTTCTATTGATCGTTCGCTCACCTGAGCATCTGGATTTCTATGGATTGCCTGCTCAGATCATCATTTGTATTTCTATTAATCGCCTGCTCAGATCAGCATTTGAATTTTTGTTGATCACCTAATCACATCAGCATCTGAATTTCTATTGATCGCCTGCACAGATCAGCATTTGTTTTTCTATTGATCGTTCACTCACATCAGCATCTGCATTTTTTATGATCACCTGCTAACATCAGCATTTTTATTTCCATAGATTGACTGTTTGCATCAGAAACATCAGGCCTTGATTTCTATTGATCGTTCGCTCACCTGAGCATCTGGATTTCTATGGATTGCCTGCTCAGATCAACATTTGTATTTCTATTAATCGCCTGCTCAGATCAGCATTTGAATTTTTGTTGATCACCTAATCACATCAGCATCTGAATTTCTATTGATCGCCTGCACAGATCAGCATTTGTTTTTCTATTGATCGTTCACTCACATCAGCATCTGCATTTTTTTTGGATCGCCTGCTAACATCAGCATTTTTATTTCTATAGATTGTCTGTTTGCATCGGAAACATCAGGCCTTGATTTCTATTGATCATTCCCTCACATCAACATCTGGATTTCTATGGACCGCCTGCTCACATCACTATTTGGATTCCTATTGATCACCTGCTCACATCAGCATTTTTATATCTATAGATTGACTGTTTGCATCAGAAACATCAGGCCAGGATTTCTATTGATCATTCGCCTACATCAGCATCTGGATTTCTATGGACTACCTGCTCACATCTGTATTTAGATTCATATTGATCACCTGCTCACAACAGCATCTTGTTTTCTATTGATTGTTCACTCACATCAGCATCTGTATTTTTTATGATCACCTGCTAACATCAGCATTTTTATTTCCATAGATTGACTGTTTGCATCAGAAACATCAGGCCTTGATTTCTATTGATCGTTCGCTCACCTGAGCATCTGGATTTCTATGGATTGCCTGCTCAGATCAACATTTGTATTTCTATTAATCGCCTGCTCAGATCAGCATTTGAATTTTTGTTGATCACCTAATCACATCAGCATCTGAATTTCTATTGATCGCCTGCACAGATCAGCATTTGTTTTTCTATTGATCGTTCACTCACATCAGCATCTGCATTTTTTTTGGATCGCCTGCTAACATCAGCATTTTTATTTCTATAGATTGTCTGTTTGCATCGGAAACATCAGGCCTTGATTTCTATTGATCATTCCCTCACATCAACATCTGGATTTCTATGGACCGCCTGCTCACATCACTATTTGGATTCCTATTGATCACCTGCTCACATCAGCATTTTTATTTCTATAGATTGACTGTTTGCATCAGAAACATCAGGCCAGGATTTCTATTGATCATTCGCCTACATCAGCATCTGGATTTCTATGGACTACCTGATCACATCAGCATTCGTATTTCTATTGATCGTTCGCTCGCATCAGCATTTGTATTTCTATTGATCGTTCGCTCGCATCAGCATTTGTATTTCTATTGATCGTTCGCTCGCATCAGCATTTGTATTTCTACTGATCGTTCGCTCGCTTCAGCATTTGTATTTCTATTGATCGTTCGCTCGCATCAGCATTTGTATTTCTATTGATCGTTCGCTCCCATCAGCTTTTTCATTTCTATTGATAGTTCGCTTGCATCAGAATTCGTATTTCTATCGATCGTTCGCTATCATCAGCATTTGTATTTCCAATGATCGTTCGTTCGCATCATCCTTTGTATTTCTATTGATCGTTCACTCACATCAGCATCTGTATTTTTAATGGATCGCCTGCTAACATCAGCATTTTTATTTCTATAGATTGACTGTTTGCATCAGAAACATCAGGCCATGATTTCTATTGATCATTCGCCTACATCAGCATCTGGATTTCTATGGACTACCTAATCACATCAGCATCTGAATTTCTATTGATCGCCTGCACAGATCAGCATTTGTTTTTCTATTGATCGTTCACTCACATCAGCATCTGTATTTTTTTTGGATCGCCTGCTAACATCAGCATTTTTATTTCTATAGATTGTCTGTTTGCATCGGAAACATCAGGCCTTGATTTCTATTGATCATTCCCTCACATCAACATCTGGATTTCTATGGACCGCCTGCTCACATCACTATTTGGATTCCTATTGATCACCTGCTCACATCAGCATTTTTATTTCTATAGATTGACTGTTTGCATCAGAAACATCAGGCCAGGATTTCTATTGATCGTTCGCTCACCTGAGCATCTGGATTTCTATGGATTGCCTGCTCAGATCAACATTTGTATTTCTATTAATCGCCTGCTCAGATCAGCATTTGAATTTTTGTTGATCACCTAATCACATCAGCATCTGAATTTCTATTGATCGCCTGCACAGATCAGCATTTGTTTTTCTATTGATCGTTCACTCACATCAGCATCTGCATTTTTTTTGGATCGCCTGCTAACATCAGCATTTTTATTTCTATAGATTGTCTGTTTGCATCGGAAACATCAGGCCTTGATTTCTATTGATCATTCCCTCACATCAACATCTGGATTTCTATGGACCGCCTGCTCACATCACTATTTGGATTCCTATTGATCACCTGCTCACATCAGCATTTTTATTTCTATAGATTGACTGTTTGCATCAGAAACATCAGGCCAGGATTTCTATTGATCATTCGCCTACATCAGCATCTGGATTTCTATGGACTACCTGATCACATCAGCATTCGTATTTCTATTGATCGTTCGCTCGCATCAGCATTTGTATTTCTATTGATCGTTCGCTCGCATCAGCATTTGTATTTCTATTGATCGTTCGCTCGCATCAGCATTTGTATTTCTACTGATCGTTCGCTCGCTTCAGCATTTGTATTTCTATTGATCGTTCGCTCGCATCAGCATTTGTATTTCTATTGATCGTTCGCTCCCATCAGCTTTTTCATTTCTATTGATAGTTCGCTTGCATCAGAATTCGTATTTCTATCGATCGTTCGCTATCATCAGCATTTGTATTTCCAATGATCGTTCGTTCGCATCATCCTTTGTATTTCTATTGATCGTTCACTCACATCAGCATCTGTATTTTTAATGGATCGCCTGCTAACATCAGCATTTTTATTTCTATAGATTGACTGTTTGCATCAGAAACATCAGGCCATGATTTCTATTGATCATTCGCCTACATCAGCATCTGGATTTCTATGGACTACCTAATCACATCAGCATCTGAATTTCTATTGATCGCCTGCACAGATCAGCATTTGTTTTTCTATTGATCGTTCACTCACATCAGCATCTGCATTTTTTTTGGATCGCCTGCTAACATCAGCATTTTTATTTCTATAGATTGTCTGTTTGCATCGGAAACATCAGGCCTTGATTTCTATTGATCATTCCCTCACATCAACATCTGGATTTCTATGGACCGCCTGCTCACATCACTATTTGGATTCCTATTGATCACCTGCTCACATCAGCATTTTTATTTCTATAGATTGACTGTTTGCATCAGAAACATCAGGCCAGGATTTCTATTGATCATTAGCCTACATCAGCATCTGGATTTCTATGGACTACCTGCTCACATCTGTATTTAGATTCATATTGATCACCTGCTCACAACAGCATCTAGTTTTCTATTGATTGTTCACTCACATCAGCATCTGTATTTTTTATGATCACCTGCTAACATCAGCATTTTTATTTCCATATATTGACTGTTTGCATCAGAAACATCAGGCCTTGATTTCTATTGATCGTTCGCTCACCTGAGCATCTGGATTTCTATGGATTGCCTGCTCAGATCATCATTTGTATTTCTATTAATCGCCTGCTCAGATCAGCATTTGAATTTTTGTTGATCACCTAATAACATCAGCATCTGTATTTCTATTGATCGCCTGCACAGATCAGCATTTGTTTTTCTATTGATCGTTCACTCACATCAGCATCTGCATTTTTTATGATCACCTGCTAACATCAGCATTTTTATTTCCATAGATTGTCTGTTTGCATCGGAAACATCAGGCCTTGATTTCTATTGATCATTCCCTCACATCAACATCTGGATTTCTATGGACCGCCTGCTCACATCACTATTTGGATTCCTATTGATCACCTGCTCACATCAGCATTTGAATTTTTGTTGATCACCTAATCACATCAGCATCTGAATTTCTATTGATCGCCTGCACAGATCAGCATTTGTTTTTCTATTGATCGTTCACTCACATCAGCATCTGCATTTTTTTTGGATCGCCTGCTAACATCAGCATTTTTATTTCTATAGATTGTCTGTTTGCATCGGAAACATCAGGCCTTGATTTCTATTGATCATTCCCTCACATCAACATCTGGATTTCTATGGACCGCCTGCTCACATCACTATTTGGATTCCTATTGATCACCTGCTCACATCAGCATTTTTATATCTATAGATTGACTGTTTGCATCAGAAACATCAGGCCAGGATTTCTATTGATCATTCGCCTACATCAGCATCTGGATTTCTATGGACTACCTGCTCACATCTGTATTTAGATTCATATTGATCACCTGCTCACAACAGCATCTTGTTTTCTATTGATTGTTCACTCACATCAGCATCTGTATTTTTTATGATCACCTGCTAACATCAGCATTTTTATTTCCATAGATTGACTGTTTGCATCAGAAACATCAGGCCTTGATTTCTATTGATCGTTCGCTCACCTGAGCATCTGGATTTCTATGGATTGCCTGCTCAGATCAACATTTGTATTTCTATTAATCGCCTGCTCAGATCAGCATTTGAATTTTTGTTGATCACCTAATCACATCAGCATCTGAATTTCTATTGATCGCCTGCACAGATCAGCATTTGTTTTTCTATTGATCGTTCACTCACATCAGCATCTGCATTTTTTTTGGATCGCCTGCTAACATCAGCATTTTTATTTCTATAGATTGTCTGTTTGCATCGGAAACATCAGGCCTTGATTTCTATTGATCATTCCCTCACATCAACATCTGGATTTCTATGGACCGCCTGCTCACATCACTATTTGGATTCCTATTGATCACCTGCTCACATCAGCATTTTTATTTCTATAGATTGACTGTTTGCATCAGAAACATCAGGCCAGGATTTCTATTGATCATTCGCCTACATCAGCATCTGGATTTCTATGGACTACCTGATCACATCAGCATTCGTATTTCTATTGATCGTTCGCTCGCATCAGCATTTGTATTTCTATTGATCGTTCGCTCGCATCAGCATTTGTATTTCTATTGATCGTTCGCTCGCATCAGCATTTGTATTTCTACTGATCGTTCGCTCGCTTCAGCATTTGTATTTCTATTGATCGTTCGCTCGCATCAGCATTTGTATTTCTATTGATCGTTCACTCCCATCAGCTTTTTCATTTCTATTGATAGTTCGCTTGCATCAGAATTCGTATTTCTATCGATCGTTCGCTATCATCAGCATTTGTATTTCCAATGATCGTTCGTTCGCATCATCCTTTGTATTTCTATTGATCATTCACTCACATCAGCATCTGTATTTTTAATGGATCGCCTGCTAACATCAGCATTTTTATTTCTATAGATTGACTGTTTGCATCAGAAACATCAGGCCATGATTTCTATTGATCATTCGCCTACATCAGCATCTGGATTTCTATGGACTACCTAATCACATCAGCATCTGAATTTCTATTGATCGCCTGCACAGATCAGCATTTGTTTTTCTATTGATCGTTCACTCACATCAGCATCTGCATTTTTTTTGGATCGCCTGCTAACATCAGCATTTTTATTTCTATAGATTGTCTGTTTGCATCGGAAACATCAGGCCTTGATTTCTATTGATCATTCCCTCACATCAACATCTGGATTTCTATGGACCGCCTGCTCACATCACTATTTGGATTCCTATTGATCACCTGCTCACATCAGCATTTTTATTTCTATAGATTGACTGTTTGCATCAGAAACATCAGGCCTTGATTTCTATTGATCGTTCGCTCACCTGAGCATCTGGATTTCTATGGATTGCCTGCTCAGATCAACATTTGTATTTCTATTAATCGCCTGCTCAGATCAGCATTTGAATTTTTGTTGATCACCTAATCACATCAGCATCTGAATTTCTATTGATCGCCTGCACAGATCAGCATTTGTTTTTCTATTGATCGTTCACTCACATCAGCATCTGCATTTTTTTTGGATCGCCTGCTAACATCAGCATTTTTATTTCTATAGATTGTCTGTTTGCATCGGAAACATCAGGCCTTGATTTCTATTGATCATTCCCTCACATCAACATCTGGATTTCTATGGACCGCCTGCTCACATCACTATTTGGATTCCTATTGATCACCTGCTCACATCAGCATTTTTATTTCTATAGATTGACTGTTTGCATCAGAAACATCAGGCCAGGATTTCTATTGATCATTCGCCTACATCAGCATCTGGATTTCTATGGACTACCTGCTCACATCAGCATTTGTATTTCTATTGATCGTTCGCTCGCATCAGCATTTGTATTTCTATTGATCGTTCGCTCGCATCAGCATTTGTATTTCTATTGATCGTTCGCTCGCATCAGCATTTGTATTTCTACTGATCGTTCGCTCGCCTCAGCATTTGTATTTCTATTGATCTTTCTCTCGCATCAGCATTTGTATTTCTACTGATCGTTCGCTCGCTTCAGCATTTGTATTTCTATTGATCGTTCGCTTGCATCAGCATTTGTATTTCTATTGATCGTTCGCTCCCATCAGCTTTTTCATTTCTATTGAAAGTTCGCTCGCATCAGAATTCGTATTTCTATCGATCGTTCGCTATCATCAGCATTTGTATTTCCAATGATCGTTCGTTCGCATCATCATTTGTATTTCTATTGATCGTTCACTCACATCAGCATTTGTATTTTTTATGGATCACCTACTAACATCAGCATTTTTATTTCTATAGATTCACTGTTTGCATCTGAAACATCAGGCCTTGATTTCTATTGATCGTTCGCTCACATCAGCATTTGTATTTCTATTGATCACCTCCTCAGATCAGCATTTGTATTTCTATGGATGACCTGCTCACATTAGCATCTGGATTTCTGTGGATTGCATCCTCCGATCAGCATTTGGATTTGTGTGGATTGCCTTTTCTCATCAGCATTTGTATTTCAAAAAAATTAAACTCAGGCACTGTGTGAATAGTCAAAATTTCTCCTCAGATTGCTGAAAATAATTTAACTTCAGCCACAGTTATAGTGTAGAAAAGGCCTCAAAGATAGTCTTGTTGTTAAATAGCGCTTTTCTATTTTATTAGCTGTTTAATGACCCATTCAGTGCTGTATTCCTATTGGTTGCGCCGTCCCATCTGTGCACTGAGTCTGTTAACATACAGTGCAGTGTTGAACTCTTTCAGATGTGTTCAGCAGCTCGTCATGTATTTGAGTTTATTTAAACACGGTTGTCGCAAGTGGACTGAGCGTGAATGCCAATATAAGTATCTCATTTACTGTTGTGTTTGCTATTTGTTATGTATTTTAATAGTTTCGGTTGTTTAAAGGTAAAGGATAATTGTTGCTGTCGCTGTTATTTGAGCTTCGAAACTCCGTGAACGAACATACCGGAAGTGTGTTTTCACGATAAAAGCACTGTGAATGGATAACCGGAAGTTATGTGATGTTAGCGTTAGCCTAGCTTAACAGCGATAAATGAACTATCGGGGCTGCCGATTGACTCAGGGTGAGGGAGATTGAAGTCTCAGCGGCACAAAAACACAAGGGATGGAAACTAAGGAAGCATTCTGTACCTAGCAACGGTTGCTATCCTGCAGTTGCTGCTTGGCGTGTTCATGACGTGGCGTGACGTCATACGCACCCTTTCACACATTGTACTTTGATTTAGAAGGCATATAAAACTCAACTATCAGTACGTATATGAACAAATCAGCAGATTCGTTCCCAAAGCAGAAGTTTTTTTTCTGTCCCAGGCAAAGAGACACATCACAACAGACTTAAACTATGGAGTGATGGCTCGCTACATTTTTTGTTGATCACCTAATCACATCATTATCTGAATGTCTATTGATCGCCTGCACAGATCAGCATTTGTTTTTCTATTGATCGTTCACTCACATCAGCATCTGTATTTTTTATGATCACCTGCTAACATCAGCATTTTTATTTCTATAGATTCACTGTTTGCATCAGAAACATCGGGCCTTGATTTCTATTGATCGTTCGCTCACATCAGCATTTGTATTTCTATGGATCACATTTTCAGATCAGCATTTCTATTTCTATTGATCACCTCCTCAGATCAGCATTTGTATTTCTTTGGATCACCTGCTCACATTAGCATCTGGATTTCTGTGGATTGCATCCTCCGATCAGCATTTGGATTTGTGTGGATTGCCTTTTCTCATCAGCATTTGTATTTCAAAAAAATTAAGCTAAGGCACTGTGTGAATAGTCAAAATTTCTCCTCAGATTGCTGAAAATAATTTAACTTCAGCCACAGTTATAGTGTAGAAAAGGCCTCAAAGATAATCTTGTTGTTAAATAGCGCTTTTCTATTTTATTAGCTGTTTAATGACCCATTCAGTGCTGTATTCCTATTGGTTGCGCCGTCCCATCTGTGCACTGAGTCTGTTAACATACAGTGCAGTGTTGAACTCTTTCAGATGTGTTCAGCAGCTCGTCATGTATTTGAGTTTATTTAAACACGGTTGTCGCAAGTGGACTGAGCGTGAATGCCAATATAAGTATCTCATTTACTGTTGTGTTTGCTATTTGTTATGTATTTTAATAGTTTCGGTTGTTTAAAGGTAAAGGATAATTGTTGCTGTCGCTGTTATTTGAGCTTCGAAACTCCGTGAACGAACATACCGGAAGTGTGTTTTCACGATAAAAGCACTGTGAATGGATAACCGGAAGTTATGTGATGTTAGCGTTAGCCTAGCTTAACAGCGATAAATGAACTATCGGGGCTGCCGATTGACTCAGGGTGAGGGAGATTGAAGTCTCAGCGGCACAAAAACACAAGGGATGGAAACTAAGGAAGCATTCTGTACCTA
The DNA here is from genome assembly GCA_037577475.1 of Chaunax sp. Z400. NCBI lineage: Eukaryota > Metazoa > Chordata > Actinopteri > Lophiiformes > Chaunacidae > Chaunax > Chaunax sp. Z400. The sequence goes on from CM075188.1 coordinate 5,552,598, forward strand.
GCAACGCTTGCTATGCTGCAGTTGCTGCTTGGCGTGTTCATGACGTGGCGTGACGTCATACGCACCCTTTCACACATTGTACTTTGATTTAGAAGGCATATAAAACTCAACTATCACTACATATATGAACAAATCAGCAGATTCGTTCCCAAAGCAGAAGTTTTTTTTCTGTCCCAGGCAAAGAGACACATCACAACAGACTTAAACTATGGAGTGATGGCTCGCTACATTTTTTGTTGATCACCCAATCACATCAGCATCTGAATGTCTATTGATCGCCTGCACAGATCAGCATTTGTTTTTCTATTGATCGTTCACTCAAATCAGCATTTGTATTTTTTTGGATCACCTGCTCCCATCAGCATTTTTATTTCTATAGATTGTCTGTTTGCATCGGAAACATCAGGCCTTGATTTCTATTGATCATTCCCTCACATCAACATCTGGATTTCTATGGACCGCCTGCTCACATCACTATTTGGATTCCTATTGATCACCTGCTCACATCAGCATTTTTATTTCTATAGATTGACTGTTTGCATCAGAAACATCAGGCCAGGATTTCTATTGATCATTCGCCTACATCAGCATCTGGATTTCTATGGACTACCTGCTCACATCTGTATTTAGATTCATATTGATCACCTGCTCACAACAGCATCTAGTTTTCTATTGATTGTTCACTCACATCAGCATCTGTATTTTTTATGATCACCTGCTAACATCAGCATTTTTATTTCCATATATTGACTGTTTGCATCAGAAACATCAGGCCTTGATTTCTATTGATCGTTCGCTCACCTGAGCATCTGGATTTCTATGGATTGCCTGCTCAGATCATCATTTGTATTTCTATTAATCGCCTGCTCAGATCAGCATTTGAATTTTTGTTGATCACCTAATCACATCAGCATCTGAATTTCTATTGATCGCCTGCACAGATCAGCATTTGTTTTTCTATTGATCGTTCACTCACATCAGCATCTGCATTTTTTATGATCACCTGCTAACATCAGCATTTTTATTTCCATAGATTGACTGTTTGCATCAGAAACATCAGGTCTTGATTTCTATTGATCGTTCGCTCACCTGAGCATCTGGATTTCTATGGATTGCCTGCTCAGATCAACATTTGTATTTCTATTAATCGCCTGCTCAGATCAGCATTTGAATTTTTGTTGATCACCTAATCACATCAGCATCTGAATTTCTATTGATCGCCTGCACAGATCAGCATTTGTTTTTCTATTGATCGTTCACTCACATCAGCATCTGCATTTTTTTTGGATCGCCTGCTAACATCAGCATTTTTATTTCTATAGATTGTCTGTTTGCATCGGAAACATCAGGCCTTGATTTCTATTGATCATTCCCTCACATCAACATCTGGATTTCTATGGACCGCCTGCTCACATCACTATTTGGATTCCTATTGATCACCTGCTCACATCAGCATTTTTATTTCTATAGATTGACTGTTTGCATCAGAAACATCAGGCCAGGATTTCTATTGATCATTCGCCTACATCAGCATCTGGATTTCTATGGACTACCTGCTCACATCAGCATTCGTATTTCTATTGATCGTTCGCTCGCATCAGCATTTGTATTTCTATTGATCGTTCGCTCGCATCAGCATTTGTATTTCTACTGATCGTTCGCTCGCTTCAGCATTTGTATTTCTATTGATCGTTCGCTCCCATCAGCTTTTTCATTTCTATTGATAGTTCGCTCGCATCAGAATTCGTATTTCTATCGATCGTTCGCTATCATCAGCATTTGTATTTCCAATGATCGTTCGTTCGCATCATCCTTTGTATTTCTATTGATCGTTCACTCACATCAGCATCTGTATTTTTAATGGATCGCCTGCTAACATCAGCATTTTTATTTCTATAGATTGACTGTTTGCATCAGAAACATCAGGCCATGATTTCTATTGATCATTCGCCTACATCAGCAACTGGATTTCTATGGACTACCTAATCACATCAGCATCTGAATTTCTATTGATCGCCTGCACAGATCAGCATTTGTTTTTCTATTGATCGTTCACTCACATCAGCATCTGCATTTTTTTTGGATCGCCTGCTAACATCAGCATTTTTATTTCTATAGATTGTCTGTTTGCATCGGAAACATCAGGCCTTGATTTCTATTGATCATTCCCTCACATCAACATCTGGATTTCTATGGACCGCCTGCTCACATCACTATTTGGATTCCTATTGATCACCTGCTCACATCAGCATTTTTATTTCTATAGATTGACTGTTTGCATCAGAAACATCAGGCCAGGATTTCTATTGATCATTCGCCTACATCAGCATCTGGATTTCTATGGACTACCTGCTCACATCTGTATTTAGATTCATATTGATCACCTGCTCACAACAGCATCTAGTTTTCTATTGATTGTTCACTCACATCAGCATCTGTATTTTTTATGATCACCTGCTAACATCAGCATTTTTATTTCCATAGATTGACTGTTTGCATCAGAAACATCAGGCCTTGATTTCTATTGATCGTTCGCTCACCTGAGCATCTGGATTTCTATGGATTGCCTGCTCAGATCAACATTTGTATTTCTATTAATCGCCTGCTCAGATCAGCATTTGAATTTTTGTTGATCACCTAATCACATCAGCATCTGAATTTCTATTGATCGCCTGCACAGATCAGCATTTGTTTTTCTATTGATCGTTCACTCACATCAGCATCTGCATTTTTTTTGGATCGCCTGCTAACATCAGCATTTTTATTTCTATAGATTGTCTGTTTGCATCGGAAACATCAGGCCTTGATTTCTATTGATCATTCCCTCACATCAACATCTGGATTTCTATGGACCGCCTGCTCACATCACTATTTGGATTCCTATTGATCACCTGCTCACATCAGCATTTTTATTTCTATAGATTGACTGTTTGCATCAGAAACATCAGGCCAGGATTTCTATTGATCATTCGCCTACATCAGCATCTGGATTTCTATGGACTACCTGATCACATCAGCATTCGTATTTCTATTGATCGTTCGCTCGCATCAGCATTTGTATTTCTATTGATCGTTCGCTCGCATCAGCATTTGTATTTCTATTGATCGTTCGCTCGCATCAGCATTTGTATTTCTACTGATCGTTCGCTCGCTTCAGCATTTGTATTTCTATTGATCGTTCGCTCGCATCAGCATTTGTATTTCTATTGATCGTTCGCTCCCATCAGCTTTTTCATTTCTATTGTGGTTCGCTCGCATCAGAATTCGTATTTCTATCGATCGTTCGCTATCATCAGCATTTGTATTCCCAATGATCGTTCGTTCGCATCATCCTTTGTATTTCTATTGATCGTTCACTCACATCAGCATCTGTATTTTTAATGGATCGCCTGCTAACATCAGCATTTTTATTTCTATAGATTGACTGTTTGCATCAGAAACATCAGGCCATGATTTCTATTGATCATTCGCCTACATCAGCATCTGGATTTCTATGGACTACCTAATCACATCAGCATCTGAATTTCTATTGATCGCCTGCACAGATCAGCATTTGTTTTTCTATTGATCGTTCACTCACATCAGCATCTGCATTTTTTTTGGATCGCCTGCTAACATCAGCATTTTTATTTCTATAGATTGTCTGTTTGCATCGGAAACATCAGGCCTTGATTTCTATTGATCGTTCGCTCACCTGAGCATCTGGATTTCTATGGATTGCCTGCTCAGATCAATATTTGTATTTCTATTAATCGCCTGCTCAGATCAGCATTTGAATTTTTGTTGATCACCTAATCACATCAGCATCTGAATTATTTCTATAGATTGACTGTTTGCATCAGAAACATCAGGCCATGATTTCTATTGATCATTCGCCTACATCAGCATCTGGATTTCTATGGACTACCTAATCACATCAGCATCTGAATTTCTATTGATCGCCTGCACAGATCAGCATTTGTTTTTCTATTGATCGTTCACTCACATCAGCATCTGCATTTTTTTTGGATCGCCTGCTAACATCAGCATTTTTATTTTATTTCTATAGATTGACTGTTTGCATCAGAAACATCAGGCCAGGATTTCTATTGATCATTCGCCTACATCAGCATCTGGATTTCTATGGACTACCTGCTCACATCTGTATTTAGATTCATATTGATCACCTGCTCACAACAGCATCTTGTTTTCTATTGATTGTTCACTCACATCAGCATCTGTATTTTTTATGATCACCTGCTAACATCAGCATTTTTATTTCTATAGATTGACTGTTTGCATCAGAAACATCAGGCCAGGATTTCTATTGATCATTCGCCTACATCAGCATCTGGATTTCTATGGACTACCTGCTCACATCTGTATTTAGATTCATATTGATCACCTGCTCACAACAGCATCTTGTTTTCTATTGATTGTTCACTCACATCAGCATCTCTATTTTTTATGATCACCTGCTAACATCAGCATTTTTATTTCCATAGATTGACTGTTTGCATCAGAAACATCAGGCCTTGATTTCTATTGATCGTTCGCTCACCTGAGCATCTGGATTTCTATGGATTGCCTGCTCAGATCAACATTTGTATTTCTATTAATCGCCTGCTCAGATCAGCATTTGAATTTTTGTTGATCACCTAATCACATCAGCATCTGAATTTCTATTGATCGCCTGCACAGATCAGCATTTGTTTTTCTATTGATCGTTCACTCACATCAGCATCTGCATTTTTTTTGGATCGCCTGCTAACATCAGCATTTTTATTTCTATAGATTGTCTGTTTGCATCGGAAACATCAGGCCTTGATTTCTATTGATCATTCCCTCACATCAACATCTGGATTTCTATGGACCGCCTGCTCACATCACTATTTGGATTCCTATTGATCACCTGCTCACATCAGCATTTTTATTTCTATAGATTGACTGTTTGCATCAGAAACATCAGGCCAGGATTTCTATTGATCATTCACCTACATCAGCATCTGGATTTCTATGGACTACCTGATCACATCAGCATTCGTATTTCTATTGATCGTTCGCTCGCATCAGCATTTGTATTTCTATTGATCGTTCGCTCGCATCAGCATTTGTATTTCTATTGATCGTTCGCTCGCATCAGCATTTGTATTTCTACTGATCGTTCGCTCGCTTCAGCATTTGTATTTCTATTGATCGTTCGCTCGCATCAGCATTTGTATTTCTATTGATCGTTCGCTCCCATCAGCTTTTTCATTTCTATTGATAGTTTGCTCGCATCAGAATTCGTATTTCTATCGATCGTTCGCTATCATCATTATTTGTATTTCCAATGATCGTTCGTTCGCATCATCCTTTGTATTTCTATTGATCGTTCACTCACATCAGCATCTGTATTTTTAATGGATCGCCTGCTAACATCAGCATTTTTATTTCTATAGATTGACTGTTTGCATCAGAAACATCAGGCCATGATTTCTATTGATCATTCGCCTACATCAGCATCAGGATTTCTATGGACTACCTAATCACATCAGCATCTGAATTTCTATTGATCGCCTGCACAGATCAGCATTTGTTTTTCTATTGATCGTTCACTCACATCAGCATCTGCATTTTTTTTGGATCGCCTGCTAACATCAGCATTTTTATTTCTATAGATTGTCTGTTTGCATCGGAAACATCAGGCCTTGATTTCTATTGATCATTCCCTCACATCAACATCTGGATTTCTATGGACCGCCTGCTCACATCACTATTTGGATTCCTATTGATCACCTGCTCACATCAGCATTTTTATTTCTATAGATTGACTGTTTGCATCAGAAACATCAGGCCAGGATTTCTATTGATCAGTCGCCTACATCAGCATCTGGATTTCTATGGACTACCTGCTCACATCTGTATTTAGATTCATATTGATCACCTGCTCACAACAGCATCTAGTTTTCTATTGATTGTTCAGTCACATCAGCATCTGTATTTTTTATGATCACCTGCTAACATCAGCATTTTTATTTCCATATATTGACTGTTTGCATCAGAAACATCAGGCCTTGATTTCTATTGATCGTTCGCTCACCTGAGCATCTGCATTTCTATGGATTGCCTGCTCAGATCATCATTTGTATTTCTATTAATCGCCTGCTCAGATCAGCATTTGAATTTTTGTTGATCACCTAATCACATCAGCATCTGAATTTCTATTGATCGCCTGCACAGATCAGCATTTGTTTTTCTATTGATCGTTCACTCACATCAGCATCTGCATTTTTTATGATCACCTGCTAACATCAGCATTTTTATTTCCATAGATTGACTGTTTGCATCAGAAACATCAGGCCTTGATTTCTATTGATCGTTCGCTCACCTGAGCATCTGGATTTCTATGGATTGCCTGCTCAGATCAACATTTGTATTTCTATTAATCGCCTGCTCAGATCAGCATTTGAATTTTTGTTGATCACCTAATCACATCAGCATCTGAATTTCTATTGATCGCCTGCACAGATCAGCATTTGTTTTTCTATTGATCGTTCACTCACATCAGCATCTGCATTTTTTTTGGATCGCCTGCTAACATCAGCATTTTTATTTCTATAGATTGCCTGTTTGCATCGGAAACATCAGGCCTTGATTTCTATTGATCATTCCCTCACATCAACATCTGGATTTCTATGGACCGCCTGCTCACATCACTATTTGGATTCCTATTGATCACCTGCTCACATCAGCATTTTTATTTCTATAGATTGACTGTTTGCATCAGAAACATCAGGCCAGGATTTCTATTGATCATTCACCTACATCAGCATCTGGATTTCTATGGACTACCTGATCACATCAGCATTCGTATTTCTATTGATCGTTCGCTCGCATCAGCATTTGTATTTCTATTGATCGTTCGCTCGCATCAGCATTTGTATTTCTATTGATCGTTCGCTCGCATCAGCATTTGTATTTCTACTGATCGTTCGCTCGCTTCAGCATTTGTATTTCTATTGATCGTTCGCTCGCATCAGCATTTGTATTTCTATTGATCGTTCGCTCCCATCAGCTTTTTCATTTCTATTGATAGTTTGCTCGCATCAGAATTCGTATTTCTATCGATCGTTCGCTATCATCATTATTTGTATTTCCAATGATCGTTCGTTCGCATCATCCTTTGTATTTCTATTGATCGTTCACTCACATCAGCATCTGTATTTTTAATGGATCGCCTGCTAACATCAGCATTTTTATTTCTATAGATTGACTGTTTGCATCAGAAACATCAGGCCATGATTTCTATTGATCATTCGCCTACATCAGCATGTGGATTTCTATGGACTACCTAATCACATCAGCATCTGAATTTCTATTGATCGCCTGCACAGATCAGCATTTGTTTTTCTATTGATCGTTCACTCACATCAGCATCTGCATTTTTTTTGGATCGCCTGCTAACATCAGCATTTTTATTTCTATAGATTGTCTGTTTGCATCGGAAACATCAGGCCTTGATTTCTATTGATCATTCCCTCACATCAACATCTGGATTTCTATGGACCGCCTGCTCACATCACTATTTGGATTCCTATTGATCACCTGCTCACATCAGCATTTTTATTTCTATAGATTGACTGTTTGCATCAGAAACATCAGGCCAGGATTTCTATTGATCAGTCGCCTACATCAGCATCTGGATTTCTATGGACTACCTGCTCACATCTGTATTTAGATTCATATTGATCACCTGCTCACAACAGCATCTAGTTTTCTATTGATTGTTCAGTCACATCAGCATCTGTATTTTTTATGATCACCTGCTAACATCAGCATTTTTATTTCCATATATTGACTGTTTGCATCAGAAACATCAGGCCTTGATTTCTATTGATCGTTCGCTCACCTGAGCATCTGCATTTCTATGGATTGCCTGCTCAGATCATCATTTGTATTTCTATTAATCGCCTGCTCAGATCAGCATTTGAATTTTTGTTGATCACCTAATCACATCAGCATCTGAATTTCTATTGATCGCCTGCACAGATCAGCATTTGTTTTTCTATTGATCGTTCACTCACATCAGCATCTGCATTTTTTATGATCACCTGCTAACATCAGCATTTTTATTTCCATAGATTGACTGTTTGCATCAGAAACATCAGGCCTTGATTTCTATTGATCGTTCGCTCACCTGAGCATCTGGATTTCTATGGATTGCCTGCTCAGATCAACATTTGTATTTCTATTAATCGCCTGCTCAGATCAGCATTTGAATTTTTGTTGATCACCTAATCACATCAGCATCTGAATTTCTATTGATCGCCTGCACAGATCAGCATTTGTTTTTCTATTGATCGTTCACTCACATCAGCATCTGCATTTTTTTTGGATCGCCTGCTAACATCAGCATTTTTATTTCTATAGATTGTCTGTTTGCATCGGAAACATCAGGCCTTGATTTCTATTGATCATTCCCTCACATCAACATCTGGATTTCTATGGACCGCCTGCTCACATCACTATTTGGATTCCTATTGATCACCTGCTCACATCAGCATTTTTATTTCTATAGATTGACTGTTTGCATCAGAAACATCAGGCCAGGATTTCTATTGATCATTCACCTACATCAGCATCTGGATTTCTATGGACTACCTGATCACATCAGCATTCGTATTTCTATTGATCGTTCGCTCGCATCAGCATTTGTATTTCTATTGATCGTTCGCTCGCATCAGCATTTGTATTTCTATTGATCGTTCGCTCGCATCAGCATTTGTATTTCTACTGATCGTTCGCTCGCTTCAGCATTTGTATTTCTATTGATCGTTCGCTCGCATCAGCATTTGTATTTCTATTGATCGTTCGCTCCCATCAGCTTTTTCATTTCTATTGATAGTTTGCTCGCATGAGAATTCGTATTTCTATCGATCGTTCGCTATCATCATTATTTGTATTTCCAATGATCGTTCGTTCGCATCATCCTTTGTATTTCTATTGATCGTTCACTCACATCAGCATCTGTATTTTTAATGGATCGCCTGCTAACATCAGCATTTTTATTTCTATAGATTGACTGTTTGCATCAGAAACATCAGGCCATGATTTCTATTGATCATTCGCCTACATCAGCATCTGGATTTCTATGGACTACCTAATCACATCAGCATCTGAATTTCTATTGATCGCCTGCACAGATCAGCATTTGTTTTTCTATTGATCGTTCACTCACATCAGCATCTGCATTTTTTTTGGATCGCCTGCTAACATCAGCATTTTTATTTCTATAGATTGTCTGTTTGCATCGGAAACATCAGGCCTTGATTTCTATTGATCATTCCCTCACATCAACATCTGGATTTCTATGGACCGCCTGCTCACATCACTATTTGGATTCCTATTGATCACCTGCTCACATCAGCATTTTTATTTCTATAGATTGACTGTTTGCATCAGAAACATCAGGCCAGGATTTCTATTGATCAGTCGCCTACATCAGCATCTGGATTTCTATGGACTACCTGCTCACATCTGTATTTAGATTCATATTGATCACCTGCTCACAACAGCATCTAGTTTTCTATTGATTGTTCAGTCACATCAGCATCTGTATTTTTTATGATCACCTGCTAACATCAGCATTTTTATTTCCATATATTGACTGTTTGCATCAGAAACATCAGGCCTTGATTTCTATTGATCGTTCGCTCACCTGAGCATCTGCATTTCTATGGATTGCCTGCTCAGATCATCATTTGTATTTCTATTAATCGCCTGCTCAGATCAGCATTTGAATTTTTGTTGATCACCTAATCACATCAGCATCTGAATTTCTATTGATCGCCTGCACAGATCAGCATTTGTTTTTCTATTGATCGTTCACTCACATCAGCATCTGCATTTTTTATGATCACCTGCTAACATCAGCATTTTTATTTCCATAGATTGACTGTTTGCATCAGAAACATCAGGCCTTGATTTCTATTGATCGTTCGCTCACCTGAGCATCTGGATTTCTATGGATTGCCTGCTCAGATCAACATTTGTATTTCTATTAATCGCCTGCTCAGATCAGCATTTGAATTTTTGTTGATCACCTAATCACATCAGCATCTGAATTTCTATTGATCGCCTGCACAGATCAGCATTTGTTTTTCTATTGATCGTTCACTCACATCAGCATCTGCATTTTTTTTGGATCGCCTGCTAACATCAGCATTTTTATTTCTATAGATTGCCTGTTTGCATCGGAAACATCAGGCCTTGATTTCTATTGATCATTCCCTCACATCAACATCTGGATTTCTATGGACCGCCTGCTCACATCACTATTTGGATTCCTATTGATCACCTGCTCACATCAGCATTTTTATTTCTATAGATTGACTGTTTGCATCAGAAACATCAGGCCAGGATTTCTATTGATCATTCACCTACATCAGCATCTGGATTTCTATGGACTACCTGATCACATCAGCATTCGTATTTCTATTGATCGTTCGCTCGCATCAGCATTTGTATTTCTATTGATCGTTCGCTCGCATCAGCATTTGTATTTCTATTGATCGTTCGCTCGCATCAGCATTTGTATTTCTACTGATCGTTCGCTCGCTTCAGCATTTGTATTTCTATTGATCGTTCGCTCGCATCAGCATTTGTATTTCTATTGATCGTTCGCTCCCATCAGCTTTTTCATTTCTATTGATAGTTTGCTCGCATCAGAATTCGTATTTCTATCGATCGTTCGCTATCATCATTATTTGTATTTCCAATGATCGTTCGTTCGCATCATCCTTTGTATTTCTATTGATCGTTCACTCACATCAGCATCTGTATTTTTAATGGATCGCCTGCTAACATCAGCATTTTTATTTCTATAGATTGACTGTTTGCATCAGAAACATCAGGCCATGATTTCTATTGATCATTCGCCTACATCAGCATGTGGATTTCTATGGACTACCTAATCACATCAGCATCTGAATTTCTATTGATCGCCTGCACAGATCAGCATTTGTTTTTCTATTGATCGTTCACTCACATCAGCATCTGCATTTTTTTTGGATCGCCTGCTAACATCAGCATTTTTATTTCTATAGATTGTCTGTTTGCATCGGAAACATCAGGCCTTGATTTCTATTGATCATTCCCTCACATCAACATCTGGATTTCTATGGACCGCCTGCTCACATCACTATTTGGATTCCTATTGATCACCTGCTCACATCAGCATTTTTATTTCTATAGATTGACTGTTTGCATCAGAAACATCAGGCCAGGATTTCTATTGATCAGTCGCCTACATCAGCATCTGGATTTCTATGGACTACCTGCTCACATCTGTATTTAGATTCATATTGATCACCTGCTCACAACAGCATCTAGTTTTCTATTGATTGTTCAGTCACATCAGCATCTGTATTTTTTATGATCACCTGCTAACATCAGCATTTTTATTTCTATAGATTGACTGTTTGCATCAGAAACATCAGGCCAGGATTTCTATTGATCATTCGCCTACATCAGCATCTGGATTTCTATGGACTACCTGCTCACATCTGTATTTAGATTCATATTGATCACCTGCTCACAACAGCATCTAGTTTTCTATTGATTGTTCAGTCACATCAGCATCTGTATTTTTTATGATCACCTGCTAACATCAGCATTTTTATTTCTATAGATTGACTGTTTGCATCAGAAACATCAGGCCTTGATTTCTATTGATCGTTCGCTCACCTGAGCATCTGCATTTCTATGGATTGCCTGCTCAGATCATCATTTGTATTTCTATTAATCGCCTGCTCAGATCAGCATTTGAATTTTTGTTGATCACCTAATCACATCAGCATCTGAATTTCTATTGATCGCCTGCACAGATCAGCATTTGTTTTTCTATTGATCGTTCACTCACATCAGCATCTGCATTTTTTATGATCACCTGCTAACATCAGCATTTTTATTTCCATAGATTGACTGTTTGCATCAGAAACATCAGGCCTTGATTTCTATTGATCGTTCGCTCACCTGAGCATCTGGATTTCTATGGATTGCCTGCTCAGATCAACATTTGTATTTCTATTAATCGCCTGCTCAGATCAGCATTTGAATTTTTGTTGATCACCTAATCACATCAGCATCTGAATTTCTATTGATCGCCTGCACAGATCAGCATTTGTTTTTCTATTGATCGTTCACTCACATCAGCATCTGCATTTTTTTTGGATCGCCTGCTAACATCAGCATTTTTATTTCTATAGATTGCCTGTTTGCATCGGAAACATCAGGCCTTGATTTCTATTGATCATTCCCTCACATCAACATCTGGATTTCTATGGACCGCCTGCTCACATCACTATTTGGATTCCTATTGATCACCTGCTCACATCAGCATTTTTATTTCTATAGATTGACTGTTTGCATCAGAAACATCAGGCCAGGATTTCTATTGATCATTCACCTACATCAGCATCTGGATTTCTATGGACTACCTGATCACATCAGCATTCGTATTTCTATTGATCGTTCGCTCGCATCAGCATTTGTATTTCTATTGATCGTTCGCTCGCATCAGCATTTGTATTTCTATTGATCGTTCGCTCGCATCAGCATTTGTATTTCTACTGATCGTTCGCTCGCTTCAGCATTTGTATTTCTATTGATCGTTCGCTCGCATCAGCATTTGTATTTCTATTGATCGTTCGCTCCCATCAGCTTTTTCATTTCTATTGATAGTTTGCTCGCATCAGAATTCGTATTTCTATCGATCGTTCGCTATCATCATTATTTGTATTTCCAATGATCGTTCGTTCGCATCATCCTTTGTATTTCTATTGATCGTTCACTCACATCAGCATCTGTATTTTTAATGGATCGCCTGCTAACATCAGCATTTTTATTTCTATAGATTGACTGTTTGCATCAGAAACATCAGGCCATGATTTCTATTGATCATTCGCCTACATCAGCATGTGGATTTCTATGGACTACCTAATCACATCAGCATCTGAATTTCTATTGATCGCCTGCACAGATCAGCATTTGTTTTTCTATTGATCGTTCACTCACATCAGCATCTGCATTTTTTTTGGATCGCCTGCTAACATCAGCATTTTTATTTCTATAGATTGTCTGTTTGCATCGGAAACATCAGGCCTTGATTTCTATTGATCATTCCCTCACATCAACATCTGGATTTCTATGGACCGCCTGCTCACATCACTATTTGGATTCCTATTGATCACCTGCTCACATCAGCATTTTTATTTCTATAGATTGACTGTTTGCATCAGAAACATCAGGCCAGGATTTCTATTGATCAGTCGCCTACATCAGCATCTGGATTTCTATGGACTACCTGCTCACATCTGTATTTAGATTCATATTGATCACCTGCTCACAACAGCATCTAGTTTTCTATTGATTGTTCAGTCACATCAGCATCTGTATTTTTTATGATCACCTGCTAACATCAGCATTTTTATTTCCATATATTGACTGTTTGCATCAGAAACATCAGGCCTTGATTTCTATTGATCGTTCGCTCACCTGAGCATCTGCATTTCTATGGATTGCCTGCTCAGATCATCATTTGTATTTCTATTAATCGCCTGCTCAGATCAGCATTTGAATTTTTGTTGATCACCTAATCACATCAGCATCTGAATTTCTATTGATCGCCTGCACAGATCAGCATTTGTTTTTCTATTGATCGTTCACTCACATCAGCATCTGCATTTTTTATGATCACCTGCTAACATCAGCATTTTTATTTCCATAGATTGACTGTTTGCATCAGAAACATCAGGCCTTGATTTCTATTGATCGTTCGCTCACCTGAGCATCTGGATTTCTATGGATTGCCTGCTCAGATCAACATTTGTATTTCTATTAATCGCCTGCTCAGATCAGCATTTGAATTTTTGTTGATCACCTAATCACATCAGCATCTGAATTTCTATTGATCGCCTGCACAGATCAGCATTTGTTTTTCTATTGATCGTTCACTCACATCAGCATCTGCATTTTTTTTGGATCGCCTGCTAACATCAGCATTTTTATTTCTATAGATTGTCTGTTTGCATCGGAAACATCAGGCCTTGATTTCTATTGATCATTCCCTCACATCAACATCTGGATTTCTATGGACCGCCTGCTCACATCACTATTTGGATTCCTATTGATCACCTGCTCACATCAGCATTTTTATTTCTATAGATTGACTGTTTGCATCAGAAACATCAGGCCAGGATTTCTATTGATCATTCACCTACATCAGCATCTGGATTTCTATGGACTACCTGATCACATCAGCATTCGTATTTCTATTGATCGTTCGCTCGCATCAGCATTTGTATTTCTATTGATCGTTCGCTCGCATCAGCATTTGTATTTCTATTGATCGTTCGCTCGCATCAGCATTTGTATTTCTACTGATCGTTCGCTCGCTTCAGCATTTGTATTTCTATTGATCGTTCGCTCGCATCAGCATTTGTATTTCTATTGATCGTTCGCTCCCATCAGCTTTTTCATTTCTATTGATAGTTTGCTCGCATGAGAATTCGTATTTCTATCGATCGTTCGCTATCATCATTATTTGTATTTCCAATGATCGTTCGTTCGCATCATCCTTTGTATTTCTATTGATCGTTCACTCACATCAGCATCTGTATTTTTAATGGATCGCCTGCTAACATCAGCATTTTTATTTCTATAGATTGACTGTTTGCATCAGAAACATCAGGCCATGATTTCTATTGATCATTCGCCTACATCAGCATCTGGATTTCTATGGACTACCTAATCACATCAGCATCTGAATTTCTATTGATCGCCTGCACAGATCAGCATTTGTTTTTCTATTGATCGTTCACTCACATCAGCATCTGCATTTTTTTTGGATCGCCTGCTAACATCAGCATTTTTATTTCTATAGATTGTCTGTTTGCATCGGAAACATCAGGCCTTGATTTCTATTGATCATTCCCTCACATCAACATCTGGATTTCTATGGACCGCCTGCTCACATCACTATTTGGATTCCTATTGATCACCTGCTCACATCAGCATTTTTATTTCTATAGATTGACTGTTTGCATCAGAAACATCAGGCCAGGATTTCTATTGATCAGTCGCCTACATCAGCATCTGGATTTCTATGGACTACCTGCTCACATCTGTATTTAGATTCATATTGATCACCTGCTCACAACAGCATCTAGTTTTCTATTGATTGTTCAGTCACATCAGCATCTGTATTTTTTATGATCACCTGCTAACATCAGCATTTTTATTTCCATATATTGACTGTTTGCATCAGAAACATCAGGCCTTGATTTCTATTGATCGTTCGCTCACCTGAGCATCTGCATTTCTATGGATTGCCTGCTCAGATCATCATTTGTATTTCTATTAATCGCCTGCTCAGATCAGCATTTGAATTTTTGTTGATCACCTAATCACATCAGCATCTGAATTTCTATTGATCGCCTGCACAGATCAGCATTTGTTTTTCTATTGATCGTTCACTCACATCAGCATCTGCATTTTTTATGATCACCTGCTAACATCAGCATTTTTATTTCCATAGATTGACTGTTTGCATCAGAAACATCAGGCCTTGATTTCTATTGATCGTTCGCTCACCTGAGCATCTGGATTTCTATGGATTGCCTGCTCAGATCAACATTTGTATTTCTATTAATCGCCTGCTCAGATCAGCATTTGAATTTTTGTTGATCACCTAATCACATCAGCATCTGAATTTCTATTGATCGCCTGCACAGATCAGCATTTGTTTTTCTATTGATCGTTCACTCACATCAGCATCTGCATTTTTTTTGGATCGCCTGCTAACATCAGCATTTTTATTTCTATAGATTGCCTGTTTGCATCGGAAACATCAGGCCTTGATTTCTATTGATCATTCCCTCACATCAACATCTGGATTTCTATGGACCGCCTGCTCACATCACTATTTGGATTCCTATTGATCACCTGCTCACATCAGCATTTTTATTTCTATAGATTGACTGTTTGCATCAGAAACATCAGGCCAGGATTTCTATTGATCATTCACCTACATCAGCATCTGGATTTCTATGGACTACCTGATCACATCAGCATTCGTATTTCTATTGATCGTTCGCTCGCATCAGCATTTGTATTTCTATTGATCGTTCGCTCGCATCAGCATTTGTATTTCTATTGATCGTTCGCTCGCATCAGCATTTGTATTTCTACTGATCGTTCGCTCGCTTCAGCATTTGTATTTCTATTGATCGTTCGCTCGCATCAGCATTTGTATTTCTATTGATCGTTCGCTCCCATCAGCTTTTTCATTTCTATTGATAGTTTGCTCGCATCAGAATTCGTATTTCTATCGATCGTTCGCTATCATCATTATTTGTATTTCCAATGATCGTTCGTTCGCATCATCCTTTGTATTTCTATTGATCGTTCACTCACATCAGCATCTGTATTTTTAATGGATCGCCTGCTAACATCAGCATTTTTATTTCTATAGATTGACTGTTTGCATCAGAAACATCAGGCCATGATTTCTATTGATCATTCGCCTACATCAGCATGTGGATTTCTATGGACTACCTAATCACATCAGCATCTGAATTTCTATTGATCGCCTGCACAGATCAGCATTTGTTTTTCTATTGATCGTTCACTCACATCAGCATCTGCATTTTTTTTGGATCGCCTGCTAACATCAGCATTTTTATTTCTATAGATTGTCTGTTTGCATCGGAAACATCAGGCCTTGATTTCTATTGATCATTCCCTCACATCAACATCTGGATTTCTATGGACCGCCTGCTCACATCACTATTTGGATTCCTATTGATCACCTGCTCACATCAGCATTTTTATTTCTATAGATTGACTGTTTGCATCAGAAACATCAGGCCAGGGTTTCTATTGATCAGTCGCCTACATCAGCATCTGGATTTCTATGGACTACCTGCTCACATCTGTATTTAGATTCATATTGATCACCTGCTCACAACAGCATCTAGTTTTCTATTGATTGTTCAGTCACATCAGCATCTGTATTTTTTATGATCACCTGCTAACATCAGCATTTTTATTTCCATATATTGACTGTTTGCATCAGAAACATCAGGCCTTGATTTCTATTGATCGTTCGCTCACCTGAGCATCTGCATTTCTATGGATTGCCTGCTCAGATCATCATTTGTATTTCTATTAATCGCCTGCTCAGATCAGCATTTGAATTTTTGTTGATCACCTAATCACATCAGCATCTGAATTTCTATTGATCGCCTGCACAGATCAGCATTTGTTTTTCTATTGATCGTTCACTCACATCAGCATCTGCATTTTTTATGATCACCTGCTAACATCAGCATTTTTATTTCCATAGATTGACTGTTTGCATCAGAAACATCAGGCCTTGATTTCTATTGATCGTTCGCTCACCTGAGCATCTGGATTTCTATGGATTGCCTGCTCAGATCAACATTTGTATTTCTATTAATCGCCTGCTCAGATCAGCATTTGAATTTTTGTTGATCACCTAATCACATCAGCATCTGAATTTCTATTGATCGCCTGCACAGATCAGCATTTGTTTTTCTATTGATCGTTCACTCACATCAGCATCTGCATTTTTTTTGGATCGCCTGCTAACATCAGCATTTTTATTTCTATAGATTGTCTGTTTGCATCGGAAACATCAGGCCTTGATTTCTATTGATCATTCCCTCACATCAACATCTGGATTTCTATGGACCGCCTGCTCACATCACTATTTGGATTCCTATTGATCACCTGCTCACATCAGCATTTTTATTTCTATAGATTGACTGTTTGCATCAGAAACATCAGGCCAGGATTTCTATTGATCATTCGCCTACATCAGCATCTGGATTTCTATGGACTACCTGCTCACATCAGCATTCGTATTTCTATTGATCGTTCGCTCGCATCAGCATTTGTATTTCTATTGATCGTTCGCTCGCATCAGCATTTGTATTTCTATTGATCGTTCGCTCGCATCAGCATTTGTATTTCTACTGATCGTTCGCTCGCTTCAGCATTTGTATTTCTATTGATCGTTCGCTCGCATCAGCATTTGTATTTCTATTGATCGTTCGCTCCCATCAGCTTTTTCATTTCTATTGATAGTTCGCTCGCATCAGAATTCGTATTTCTATCGATCGTTCGCTATCATCAGCATTTGTATTTCCAATGATCGTTCGTTCGCATCATCCTTTGTATTTCTATTGATCGTTCACTCACATCAGCATCTGTATTTTTAATGGATCGCCTGCTAACATCAGCATTTTTATTTCTATAGATTGACTGCATCAGAAACATCAGGCCATGATTTCTATTGATCATTCGCCTATATCAGCATCTGGATTTCTATGGACTACCTAATCACATCAGCATCTGAATTTCTATTGATCGCCTGCACAGATAAGCATTTGTTTTTCTATTGATCGTTCACTCACATCAGCATCTGCATTTTTTTTGGATCGCCTGCTAACATCAGCATTTTTATTTCTATAGATTGTCTGTTTGCATCGGAAACATCAGGCCTTGATTTCTATTGATCATTCCCTCACATCAACATCTGGATTTCTATGGACCGCCTGCTCACATCACTATTTG
The DNA here is from genome assembly GCA_037577475.1 of Chaunax sp. Z400. Taxonomy (NCBI): domain Eukaryota; kingdom Metazoa; phylum Chordata; class Actinopteri; order Lophiiformes; family Chaunacidae; genus Chaunax; species Chaunax sp. Z400. The sequence goes on from CM075188.1 coordinate 5,571,216, forward strand.
GATTCCTATTGATCACCTGCTCACATCAGCATTTTTATTTCTATAGATTGACTGTTTGCATCAGAAACATCAGGCCAGGATTTCTATTGATCATTCGCCTACATCAGCATCTGGATTTCTATGGACTACCTGCTCACATCAGCATTCGTATTTCTATTGATCGTTCGCTCGCATCAGCATTTGTATTTCTATTGATCGTTCGCTCGCATCAGCATTTGTATTTCTACTGATCGTTCGCTCGCTTCAGCATTTGTATTTCTATTGATCGTTCGCTCGCATCAGCATTTGTATTTCTATTGATCGTTCGCTCCCATCAGCTTTTTCATTTCTATTGATAGTTCGCTCGCATCAGAATTCGTATTTCTATCGATCGTTCGCTATCATCAGCATTTGTATTTCCAATGATCGTTCGTTCGCATCATCCTTTGTATTTCTATTGATCGTTCACTCACATCAGCATCTGTATTTTTAATGGATCGCCTGCTAACATCAGCATTTTTATTTCTATAGATTGACTGTTTGCATCAGAAACATCAGGCCATGATTTCTATTGATCATTCGCCTACATCAGCATCTGGATTTCTATGGACTACCTAATCACATCAGCATCTGAATTTCTATTGATCGCCTGCACAGATCAGCATTTGTTTTTCTATTGATCGTTCACTCACATCAGCATCTGCATTTTTTTTGGATCGCCTGCTAACATCAGCATTTTTATTTCTATAGATTGTCTGTTTGCATCGGAAACATCAGGCCTTGATTTCTATTGATCATTCCCTCACATCAACATCTGGATTTCTATGGACCGCCTGCTCACATCACTATTTGGATTCCTATTGATCACCTGCTCACATCAGCATTTTTATTTCTATAGATTGACTGTTTGCATCAGAAACATCAGGCCAGGATTTCTATTGATCATTCGCCTACATCAGCATCTGGATTTCTATGGACTACCTGCTCACATCAGCATTCGTATTTCTATTGATCGTTCGCTCGCATCAGCATTTGTATTTCTATTGATCGTTCGCTCGCATCAGCATTTGTATTTCTACTGATCGTTCGCTCGCTTCAGCATTTGTATTTCTATTGATCGTTCGCTCGCATCAGCATTTGTATTTCTATTGATCGTTCGCTCCCATCAGCTTTTTCATTTCTATTGATAGTTCGCTCGCATCAGAATTCGTATTTCTATCGATCGTTCGCTATCATCAGCATTTGTATTTCCAATGATCGTTCGTTCGCATCATCCTTTGTATTTCTATTGATCGTTCACTCACATCAGCATCTGTATTTTTAATGGATCGCCTGCTAACATCAGCATTTTTATTTCTATAGATTGACTGTTTGCATCAGAAACATCAGGCCATGATTTCTATTGATCATTCGCCTACATCAGCATCTGGATTTCTATGGACTACCTAATCACATCAGCATCTGAATTTCTATTGATCGCCTGCACAGATCAGCATTTGTTTTTCTATTGATCGTTCACTCACATCAGCATCTGCATTTTTTTTGGATCGCCTGCTAACATCAGCATTTTTATTTCTATAGATTGTCTGTTTGCATCGGAAACATCAGGCCTTGATTTCTATTGATCATTCCCTCACATCAACATCTGGATTTCTATGGACCGCCTGCTCACATCACTATTTGGATTCCTATTGATCACCTGCTCACATCAGCATTTTTATTTCTATAGATTGACTGTTTGCATCAGAAACATCAGGCCAGGATTTCTATTGATCATTCGCCTACATCAGCATCTGGATTTCTATGGACTACCTGCTCACATCTGTATTTAGATTCATATTGATCACCTGCTCACAACAGCATCTAGTTTTCTATTGATTGTTCACTCACATCAGCATCTGTATTTTTTATGATCACCTGCTAACATCAGCATTTTTATTTCCATATATTGACTGTTTGCATCAGAAACATCAGGCCTTGATTTCTATTGATCGTTCGCTCACCTGAGCATCTGGATTTCTATGGATTGCCTGCTCAGATCATCATTTGTATTTCTATTAATCGCCTGCTCAGATCAGCATTTGAATTTTTGTTGATCACCTAATCACACCAGCATCTGAATTTCTATTGATCGCCTGCACAGATCAGCATTTGTTTTTCTATTGATCGTTCACTCACATCAGCATCTGCATTTTTTATGATCACCTGCTAACATCAGCATTTTTATTTCCATAGATTGACTGTTTGCATCAGAAACATCAGGCCTTGATTTCTATTGATCGTTTGCTCACCTGAGCATCTGCATTTCTATGGATTGCCTGCTCAGATCAACATTTGTATTTCTATTAATCGCCTGCTCAGATCAGCATTTGAATTTTTGTTGATCACCTAATCACATCAGCATCTGAATTTCTATTGATCGCCTGCACAGATCAGCATTTGTTTTTCTATTGATCGTTCACTCACATCAGCATCTGCATTTTTTTTGGATCGCCTGCTAACATCAGCATTTTTATTTCTATAGATTGTCTGTTTGCATCGGAAACATCAGGCCTTGATTTCTATTGATCATTCCCTCACATCAACATCTGGATTTCTATGGACCGCCTGCTCACATCACTATTTGGATTCCTATTGATCACCTGCTCACATCAGCATTTTTATTTCTATAGATTGACTGTTTGCATCAGAAACATCAGGCCAGGATTTCTATTGATCATTCGCCTACATCAGCATCTGGATTTCTATGGACTACCTGCTCACATCTGTATTTAGATTCATATTGATCACCTGCTCACAACAGCATCTTGTTTTCTATTGATTGTTCACTCACATCAGCATCTGTATTTTTTATGATCACCTGCTAACATCAGCATTTTTATTTCCATAGATTGACTGTTTGCATCAGAAACATCAGGCCTTGATTTCTATTGATCGTTCGCTCACCTGAGCATCTGGATTTCTATGGATTGCCTGCTCAGATCAACATTTGTATTTCTATTAATCGCCTGCTCAGATCAGCATTTGAATTTTTGTTGATCACCTAATCACATCAGCATCTGAATTTCTATTGATCGCCTGCACAGATCAGCATTTGTTTTTCTATTGATCGTTCACTCACATCAGCATCTGCATTTTTTTTGGATCGCCTGCTAACATCAGCATTTTTATTTCTATAGATTGTCTGTTTGCATCGGAAACATCAGGCCTTGATTTCTATTGATCATTCCCTCACATCAACATCTGGATTTCTATGGACCGCCTGCTCACATCACTATTTGGATTCCTATTGATCACCTGCTCACATCAGCATTTTTATTTCTATAGATTGACTGTTTGCATCAGAAACATCAGGCCAGGATTTCTATTGATCATTCGCCTACATCAGCATCTGGATTTCTATGGACTACCTGATCACATCAGCATTCGTATTTCTATTGATCGTTCGCTCGCATCAGCATTTGTATTTCTATTGATCGTTCGCTCGCATCAGCATTTGTATTTCTATTGATCGTTCGCTCGCATCAGCATTTGTATTTCTACTGATCGTTCGCTCGCTTCAGCATTTGTATTTCTATTGATCGTTCGCTCGCATCAGCATTTGTATTTCTATTGATCGTTCGCTCCCATCAGCTTTTTCATTTCTATTGTGGTTCGCTCGCATCAGAATTCGTATTTCTATCGATCGTTCGCTATCATCAGCATTTGTATTCCCAATGATCGTTCGTTCGCATCATCCTTTGTATTTCTATTGATCGTTCACTCACATCAGCATCTGTATTTTTAATGGATCGCCTGCTAACATCAGCATTTTTATTTCTATAGATTGACTGTTTGCATCAGAAACATCAGGCCATGATTTCTATTGATCATTCGCCTACATCAGCATCTGGATTTCTATGGACTACCTAATCACATCAGCATCTGAATTTCTATTGATCGCCTGCACAGATCAGCATTTGTTTTTCTATTGATCGTTCACTCACATCAGCATCTGCATTTTTTTTGGATCGCCTGCTAACATCAGCATTTTTATTTCTATAGATTGTCTGTTTGCATCGGAAACATCAGGCCTTGATTTCTATTGATCATTCCCTCACATCAACATCTGGATTTCTATGGACCGCCTGCTCACATCACTATTTGGATTCCTATTGATCACCTGCTCACATCAGCATTTTTATTTCTATAGATTGACTGTTTGCATCAGAAACATCAGGCCAGGATTTCTATTGATCATTCGCCTACATCAGCATCTGGATTTCTATGGACTACCTGCTCACATCTGTATTTAGATTCATATTGATCACCTGCTCACAACAGCATCTAGTTTTCTATTGATTGTTCACTCACATCAGCATCTGTATTTTTTATGATCACCTGCTAACATCAGCATTTTTATTTCCATATATTGACTGTTTGCATCAGAAACATCAGGCCTTGATTTCTATTGATCGTTCGCTCACCTGAGCATCTGCATTTCTATGGATTGCCTGCTCAGATCAACATTTGTATTTCTATTAATTGCCTGCTCAGATCAGCATTTGAATTTTTGTTGATCACCTAATCACATCAGCATCTGAATTTCTATTGATCGCCTGCACAGATCAGCATTTGTTTTTCTATTGATCGTTCACTCACATCAGCATCTGCATTTTTTTTGGATCGCCTGCTAACATCAGCATTTTTATTTCTATAGATTGTCTGTTTGCATCGGAAACATCAGGCCTTGATTTCTATTGATCATTCCCTCACATCAACATCTGGATTTCTATGGACCGCCTGCTCACATCACTATTTGGATTCCTATTGATCACCTGCTCACATCAGCATTTTTATTTCTATAGATTGACTGTTTGCATCAGAAACATCAGGCCAGGATTTCTATTGATCATTCGCCTACATCAGCATCTGGATTTCTATGGACTACCTGCTCACATCTGTATTTAGATTCATATTGATCACCTGCTCACAACAGCATCTAGTTTTCTATTGATTGTTCACTCACATCAGCATCTGTATTTTTTATGATCACCTGCTAACATCAGCATTTTTATTTCCATATATTGACTGTTTGCATCAGAAACATCAGGCCTTGATTTCTATTGATCGTTCGCTCACCTGAGCATCTGGATTTCTATGGATTGCCTGCTCAGATCATCATTTGTATTTCTATTAATCGCCTGCTCAGATCAGCATTTGAATTTTTGTTGATCACCTAATCACATCAGCATCTGAATTTCTATTGATCGCCTGCACAGATCAGCATTTGTTTTTCTATTGATCGTTCACTCACATCAGCATCTGCATTTTTTATGATCACCTGCTAACATCAGCATTTTTATTTCCATAGATTGACTGTTTGCATCAGAAACATCAGGCCTTGATTTCTATTGATCGTTCGCTCACCTGAGCATCTGGATTTCTATGGATTGCCTGCTCAGATCAACATTTGTATTTCTATTAATCGCCTGCTCAGATCAGCATTTGAATTTTTGTTGATCACCTAATCACATCAGCATCTGAATTTCTATTGATCGCCTGCACAGATCAGCATTTGTTTTTCTATTGATCGTTCACTCACATCAGCATCTGCATTTTTTTTGGATCGCCTGCTAACATCAGCATTTTTATTTCTATAGATTGTCTGTTTGCATCGGAAACATCAGGCCTTGATTTCTATTGATCATTCCCTCACATCAACATCTGGATTTCTATGGACCGCCTGCTCACATCACTATTTGGATTCCTATTGATCACCTGCTCACATCAGCATTTTTATTTCTATAGATTGACTGTTTGCATCAGAAACATCAGGCCAGGATTTCTATTGATCATTCGCCTACATCAGCATCTGGATTTCTATGGACTACCTGCTCACATCTGTATTTAGATTCATATTGATCACCTGCTCACAACAGCATCTTGTTTTCTATTGATTGTTCACTCACATCAGCATCTGTATTTTTTATGATCACCTGCTAACATCAGCATTTTTATTTCTATAGATTGACTGTTTGCATCAGAAACATCAGGCCAGGATTTCTATTGATCATTCGCCTACATCAGCATCTGGATTTCTATGGACTACCTGCTCACATCTGTATTTAGATTCATATTGATCACCTGCTCACAACAGCATCTTGTTTTCTATTGATTGTTCACTCACATCAGCATCTCTATTTTTTATGATCACCTGCTAACATCAGCATTTTTATTTCCATAGATTGACTGTTTGCATCAGAAACATCAGGCCTTGATTTCTATTGATCGTTCGCTCACCTGAGCATCTGGATTTCTATGGATTGCCTGCTCAGATCAACATTTGTATTTCTATTAATCGCCTGCTCAGATCAGCATTTGAATTTTTGTTGATCACCTAATCACATCAGCATCTGAATTTCTATTGATCGCCTGCACAGATCAGCATTTGTTTTTCTATTGATCGTTCACTCACATCAGCATCTGCATTTTTTTTGGATCGCCTGCTAACATCAGCATTTTTATTTCTATAGATTGTCTGTTTGCATCGGAAACATCAGGCCTTGATTTCTATTGATCATTCCCTCACATCAACATCTGGATTTCTATGGACCGCCTGCTCACATCACTATTTGGATTCCTATTGATCACCTGCTCACATCAGCATTTTTATTTCTATAGATTGACTGTTTGCATCAGAAACATCAGGCCAGGATTTCTATTGATCATTCGCCTACATCAGCATCTGGATTTCTATGGACTACCTGATCACATCAGCATTCGTATTTCTATTGATCGTTCGCTCGCATCAGCATTTGTATTTCTATTGATCGTTCGCTCGCATCAGCATTTGTATTTCTATTGATCGTTCGCTCGCATCAGCATTTGTATTTCTACTGATCGTTCGCTCGCTTCAGCATTTGTATTTCTATTGATCGTTCGCTCGCATCAGCATTTGTATTTCTATTGATCGTTCGCTCCCATCAGCTTTTTCATTTCTATTGTGGTTCGCTCGCATCAGAATTCGTATTTCTATCGATCGTTCGCTATCATCAGCATTTGTATTCCCAATGATCGTTCGTTCGCATCATCCTTTGTATTTCTATTGATCGTTCACTCACATCAGCATCTGTATTTTTAATGGATCGCCTGCTAACATCAGCATTTTTATTTCTATAGATTGACTGTTTGCATCAGAAACATCAGGCCATGATTTCTATTGATCATTCGCCTACATCAGCATCTGGATTTCTATGGACTACCTAATCACATCAGCATCTGAATTTCTATTGATCGCCTGCACAGATCAGCATTTGTTTTTCTATTGATCGTTCACTCACATCAGCATCTGCATTTTTTTTGGATCGCCTGCTAACATCAGCATTTTTATTTCTATAGATTGTCTGTTTGCATCGGAAACATCAGGCCTTGATTTCTATTGATCATTCCCTCACATCAACATCTGGATTTCTATGGACCGCCTGCTCACATCACTATTTGGATTCCTATTGATCACCTGCTCACATCAGCATTTTTATTTCTATAGATTGACTGTTTGCATCAGAAACATCAGGCCAGGATTTCTATTGATCATTCGCCTACATCAGCATCTGGATTTCTATGGACTACCTGCTCACATCTGTATTTAGATTCATATTGATCACCTGCTCACAACAGCATCTTGTTTTCTATTGATTGTTCACTCACATCAGCATCTGTATTTTTTATGATCACCTGCTAACATCAGCATTTTTATTTCCATAGATTGACTGTTTGCATCAGAAACATCAGGCCTTGATTTCTATTGATCGTTCGCTCACCTGAGCATCTGGATTTCTATGGATTGCCTGCTCAGATCAACATTTGTATTTCTATTAATCGCCTGCTCAGATCAGCATTTGAATTTTTGTTGATCACCTAATCACATCAGCATCTGAATTTCTATTGATCGCCTGCACAGATCAGCATTTGTTTTTCTATTGATCGTTCACTCACATCAGCATCTGCATTTTTTTTGGATCGCCTGCTAACATCAGCATTTTTATTTCTATAGATTGTCTGTTTGCATCGGAAACATCAGGCCTTGATTTCTATTGATCATTCCCTCACATCAACATCTGGATTTCTATGGACCGCCTGCTCACATCACTATTTGGATTCCTATTGATCACCTGCTCACATCAGCATTTTTATTTCTATAGATTGACTGTTTGCATCAGAAACATCAGGCCAGGATTTCTATTGATCATTCGCCTACATCAGCATCTGGATTTCTATGGACTACCTGATCACATCAGCATTCGTATTTCTATTGATCGTTCGCTCGCATCAGCATTTGTATTTCTATTGATCGTTCGCTCGCATCAGCATTTGTATTTCTATTGATCGTTCGCTCGCATCAGCATTTGTATTTCTACTGATCGTTCGCTCGCTTCAGCATTTGTATTTCTATTGATCGTTCGCTCGCATCAGCATTTGTATTTCTATTGATCGTTCGCTCCCATCAGCTTTTTCATTTCTATTGTGGTTCGCTCGCATCAGAATTCGTATTTCTATCGATCGTTCGCTATCATCAGCATTTGTATTCCCAATGATCGTTCGTTCGCATCATCCTTTGTATTTCTATTGATCGTTCACTCACATCAGCATCTGTATTTTTAATGGATCGCCTGCTAACATCAGCATTTTTATTTCTATAGATTGACTGTTTGCATCAGAAACATCAGGCCATGATTTCTATTGATCATTCGCCTACATCAGCATCTGGATTTCTATGGACTACCTAATCACATCAGCATCTGAATTTCTATTGATCGCCTGCACAGATCAGCATTTGTTTTTCTATTGATCGTTCACTCACATCAGCATCTGCATTTTTTTTGGATCGCCTGCTAACATCAGCATTTTTATTTCTATAGATTGTCTGTTTGCATCGGAAACATCAGGCCTTGATTTCTATTGATCATTCCCTCACATCAACATCTGGATTTCTATGGACCGCCTGCTCACATCACTATTTGGATTCCTATTGATCACCTGCTCACATCAGCATTTTTATTTCTATAGATTGACTGTTTGCATCAGAAACATCAGGCCAGGATTTCTATTGATCATTCGCCTACATCAGCATCTGGATTTCTATGGACTACCTGCTCACATCTGTATTTAGATTCATATTGATCACCTGCTCACAACAGCATCTAGTTTTCTATTGATTGTTCACTCACATCAGCATCTGTATTTTTTATGATCACCTGCTAACATCAGCATTTTTATTTCCATATATTGACTGTTTGCATCAGAAACATCAGGCCTTGATTTCTATTGATCGTTCGCTCACCTGAGCATCTGCATTTCTATGGATTGCCTGCTCAGATCAACATTTGTATTTCTATTAATTGCCTGCTCAGATCAGCATTTGAATTTTTGTTGATCACCTAATCACATCAGCATCTGAATTTCTATTGATCGCCTGCACAGATCAGCATTTGTTTTTCTATTGATCGTTCACTCACATCAGCATCTGCATTTTTTTTGGATCGCCTGCTAACATCAGCATTTTTATTTCTATAGATTGTCTGTTTGCATCAGAAACATCAGGCCTTGATTTCTATTGATCATTCCCTCACATCAACATCTGGATTTCTATGGACCGCCTGCTCACATCACTATTTGGATTCCTATTGATCACCTGCTCACATCAGCATTTTTATTTCTATAGATTGACTGTTTGCATCAGAAACATCAGGCCAGGATTTCTATTGATCATTCGCCTACATCAGCATCTGGATTTCTATGGACTACCTGCTCACATCTGTATTTAGATTCATATTGATCACCTGCTCACAACAGCATCTAGTTTTCTATTGATTGTTCACTCACATCAGCATCTGTATTTTTTATGATCACCTGCTAACATCAGCATTTTTATTTCCATATATTGACTGTTTGCATCAGAAACATCAGGCCTTGATTTCTATTGATCGTTCGCTCACCTGAGCATCTGGATTTCTATGGATTGCCTGCTCAGATCATCATTTGTATTTCTATTAATCGCCTGCTCAGATCAGCATTTGAATTTTTGTTGATCACCTAATCACATCAGCATCTGAATTTCTATTGATCGCCTGCACAGATCAGCATTTGTTTTTCTATTGATCGTTCACTCACATCAGCATCTGCATTTTTTATGATCACCTGCTAACATCAGCATTTTTATTTCCATAGATTGACTGTTTGCATCAGAAACATCAGGCCTTGATTTCTATTGATCGTTCGCTCACCTGAGCATCTGGATTTCTATGGATTGCCTGCTCAGATCAACATTTGTATTTCTATTAATCGCCTGCTCAGATCAGCATTTGAATTTTTGTTGATCACCTAATCACATCAGCATCTGAATTTCTATTGATCGCCTGCACAGATCAGCATTTGTTTTTCTATTGATCGTTCACTCACATCAGCATCTGCATTTTTTTTGGATCGCCTGCTAACATCAGCATTTTTATTTCTATAGATTGTCTGTTTGCATCGGAAACATCAGGCCTTGATTTCTATTGATCATTCCCTCACATCAACATCTGGATTTCTATGGACCGCCTGCTCACATCACTATTTGGATTCCTATTGATCACCTGCTCACATCAGCATTTTTATTTCTATAGATTGACTGTTTGCATCAGAAACATCAGGCCAGGATTTCTATTGATCATTCGCCTACATCAGCATCTGGATTTCTATGGACTACCTGCTCACATCTGTATTTAGATTCATATTGATCACCTGCTCACAACAGCATCTTGTTTTCTATTGATTGTTCACTCACATCAGCATCTGTATTTTTTATGATCACCTGCTAACATCAGCATTTTTATTTCTATAGATTGACTGTTTGCATCAGAAACATCAGGCCAGGATTTCTATTGATCATTCGCCTACATCAGCATCTGGATTTCTATGGACTACCTGCTCACATCTGTATTTAGATTCATATTGATCACCTGCTCACAACAGCATCTTGTTTTCTATTGATTGTTCACTCACATCAGCATCTCTATTTTTTATGATCACCTGCTAACATCAGCATTTTTATTTCCATAGATTGACTGTTTGCATCAGAAACATCAGGCCTTGATTTCTATTGATCGTTCGCTCACCTGAGCATCTGGATTTCTATGGATTGCCTGCTCAGATCAACATTTGTATTTCTATTAATCGCCTGCTCAGATCAGCATTTGAATTTTTGTTGATCACCTAATCACATCAGCATCTGAATTTCTATTGATCGCCTGCACAGATCAGCATTTGTTTTTCTATTGATCGTTCACTCACATCAGCATCTGCATTTTTTTTGGATCGCCTGCTAACATCAGCATTTTTATTTCTATAGATTGTCTGTTTGCATCGGAAACATCAGGCCTTGATTTCTATTGATCATTCCCTCACATCAACATCTGGATTTCTATGGACCGCCTGCTCACATCACTATTTGGATTCCTATTGATCACCTGCTCACATCAGCATTTTTATTTCTATAGATTGACTGTTTGCATCAGAAACATCAGGCCAGGATTTCTATTGATCATTCACCTACATCAGCATCTGGATTTCTATGGACTACCTGATCACATCAGCATTCGTATTTCTATTGATCGTTCGCTCGCATCAGCATTTGTATTTCTATTGATCGTTCGCTCGCATCAGCATTTGTATTTCTATTGATCGTTCGCTCGCATCAGCATTTGTATTTCTACTGATCGTTCGCTCGCTTCAGCATTTGTATTTCTATTGATCGTTCGCTCGCATCAGCATTTGTATTTCTATTGATCGTTCGCTCCCATCAGCTTTTTCATTTCTATCGATAGTTTGCTCGCATCAGAATTCGTATTTCTATCGATCGTTCGCTATCATCATTATTTGTATTTCCAATGATCGTTCGTTCGCATCATCCTTTGTATTTCTATTGATCGTTCACTCACATCAGCATCTGTATTTTTAATGGATCGCCTGCTAACATCAGCATTTTTATTTCTATAGATTGACTGTTTGCATCAGAAACATCAGGCCATGATTTCTATTGATCATTCGCCTACATCAGCATCTGGATTTCTATGGACTACCTAATCACATCAGCATCTGAATTTCTATTGATCGCCTGCACAGATCAGCATTTGTTTTTCTATTGATCGTTCACTCACATCAGCATCTGCATTTTTTTTCGATCGCCTGCTAACATCAGCATTTTTATTTCTATAGATTGTCTGTTTGCATCGGAAACATCAGGCCTTGATTTCTATTGATCATTCCCTCACATCAACATCTGGATTTCTATGGACCGCCTGCTCACATCACTATTTGGATTCCTATTGATCACCTGCTCACATCAGCATTTTTATTTCTATAGATTGACTGTTTGCATCAGAAACATCAGGCCAGGATTTCTATTGATCAGTCGCCTACATCAGCATCTGGATTTCTATGGACTACCTGCTCACATCTGTATTTAGATTCATATTGATCACCTGCTCACAACAGCATCTAGTTTTCTATTGATTGTTCAGTCACATCAGCATCTGTATTTTTTATGATCACCTGCTAACATCAGCATTTTTATTTCCATATATTGACTGTTTGCATCAGAAACATCAGGCCTTGATTTCTATTGATCGTTCGCTCACCTGAGCATCTGCATTTCTATGGATTGCCTGCTCAGATCATCATTTGTATTTCTATTAATCGCCTGCTCAGATCAGCATTTGAATTTTTGTTGATCACCTAATCACATCAGCATCTGAATTTCTATTGATCGCCTGCACAGATCAGCATTTGTTTTTCTATTGATCGTTCACTCACATCAGCATCTGCATTTTTTATGATCACCTGCTAACATCAGCATTTTTATTTCCATAGATTGACTGTTTGCATCAGAAACATCAGGCCTTGATTTCTATTGATCGTTCGCTCACCTGAGCATCTGGATTTCTATGGATTGCCTGCTCAGATCAACATTTGTATTTCTATTAATCGCCTGCTCAGATCAGCATTTGAATTTTTGTTGATCACCTAATCACATCAGCATCTGAATTTCTATTGATCGCCTGCACAGATCAGCATTTGTTTTTCTATTGATCGTTCACTCACATCAGCATCTGCATTTTTTTTGGATCGCCTGCTAACATCAGCATTTTTATTTCTATAGATTGTCTGTTTGCATCGGAAACATCAGGCCTTGATTTCTATTGATCATTCCCTCACATCAACATCTGGATTTCTATGGACCGCCTGCTCACATCACTATTTGGATTCCTATTGATCACCTGCTCACATCAGCATTTTTATTTCTATAGATTGACTGTTTGCATCAGAAACATCAGGCCAGGATTTCTATTGATCATTCGCCTACATCAGCATCTGGATTTCTATGGACTACCTGCTCACATCAGCATTTGTATTTCTATTGATCGTTCGCTCGCATCAGCATTTGTATTTCTATTGATCGTTCGCTCGCATCAGCATTTGTATTTCTACTGATCGTTCGCTCGCCTCAGCATTTGTATTTCTATTGATCTTTCTCTCGCATCAGCATTTGTATTTCTACTGATCGTTCGCTCGCTTCAGCATTTGTATTTCTATTGATCGTTCGCTTGCATCAGCATTTGTATTTCTATTGATCGTTCGCTCCCATCAGCTTTTTCATTTCTATTGAAAGTTCGCTCGCATCAGAATTCGTATTTCTATCGATCGTTCGCTATCATCAGCATTTGTATTTCCAATGATCGTTCGTTCGCATCATCATTTGTATTTCTATTGATCGTTCACTCACATCAGCATTTGTATTTTTTATGGATCACCTACTAACATCAGCATTTTTATTTCTATAGATTCACTGTTTGCATCTGAAACATCAGGCCTTGATTTCTATTGATCGTTCGCTCACATCAGCATTTGTATTTCTATTGATCACCTCCTCAGATCAGCATTTGTATTTCTATGGATGACCTGCTCACATTAGCATCTGGATTTCTGTGGATTGCATCCTCCGATCAGCATTTGGATTTGTTTGGATTGCCTTTTCTCATCAGCATTTGTATTTCAAAAAAATTAAGCTCAGGCACTGTGTGAATAGTCAAAATTTCTCCTCAGATTGCTGAAAATAATTTAACTTCAACCACAGTTATAGTGTAGAAAAGGCCTCAAAGATAGTCTTGTTGTTAAATAGCGCTTTTCTATTTTATTAGCTGTTTAATGACCCATTCAGTGCTGTATTCCTATTGGTTGCGCCGTCCCATCTGTGCACTGAGTCTGTTAACATACAGTGCAGTGTTGAACTCTTTCAGATGTGTTCAGCAGCTCGTCATGTATTTGAGTTTATTTAAACACGGTTGTCGCAAGTGGACTGAGCGTGAATGCCAATATAAGTATCTCATTTACTGTTGTGTTTGCTATTTGTTATGTATTTTAATAGTTTCTGTTGTTTAAAGGTAAAGGATAATTGTTGCTGTCGCTGTTAATTGAGCTTCGAAACTCCGTGAACGAACATACCGGAAGTGTGTTTTCACGATAAAAGCACTGTGAATGGATAACCGGAAGTTATGTGATGTTAGCGTTAGCCTAGCTTAACAGCGATAAATGAACTATCGGGGCTGCCGATTGACTCAGGGTGAGGGAGATTGAAGTCTCAGCTGCACAAAAACACAAGGGATGGAAACTAAGGAAGCATTCTGTACCTAGCAACGGTTGCTATGCTGCAGTTGCTGCTTGGCGTGTTCATGACGTGGCGTGACGTCATACGCACCCTTTCACACATTGTACTTTGATTTAGAAGGCATATAAAACTCAACTATCAGTACGTATATGAACAAATCAGCAGATTCGTTCCCAAAGCAGAAGTTTTTTTTCTGTCCCAGGCAAAGAGACACATCACAACAGACTTAAACTATGGAGTGATGGCTCGCTACATTTTTTGTTGATCACCTAATCACATCAGCATCTGAATGTCTATTGATCGCCTGCACAGATCAGCATTTGTTTTTCTATTGATCGTTCACTCACATCAGCATCTGTATTTTTTATGATCACCTGCTAACATCAGCATTTTTATTTCTATAGATTCACTGTTTGCATCAGAAACATCAGGCCTTGATTTCTATTGATCGTTCGCTCACATCAGCATTTGTATTTCTATGGATCACATTTTCAGATCAGCATTTCTATTTCTATTGATCACCTCCTCAGATCAGCATTTGTATTTCTTTGGATCACCTGCTCACATTAGCATCTGGATTTCTGTGGATTGCATCCTCCGATCAGCATTTGGATTTGTGTGGATTGCCTTTTCTCATCAGCATTTGATTTCTATAGATTTACTGTTTGCATCAGAAACATCAGGCCAGGATTTCTATTGATCATTCGCCTACATCAGCATCTGGATTTCTATGGACTACCTGCTCACATCTGTATTTAGATTCATATTGATCACCTGCTCACAACAGCATCTTGTTTTCTATTGATTGTTCACTCACATCAGCATCTCTATTTTTTATGATCACCTGCTAACATCAGCATTTTTATTTCCATAGATTGACTGTTTGCATCAGAAACATCAGGCCTTGATTTCTATTGATCGTTCGCTCACCTGAGCATCTGGATTTCTATGGATTGCCTGCTCAGATCAACATTTGTATTTCTATTAATCGCCTGCTCAGATCAGCATTTGAATTTTTGTTGATCACCTAATCACATCAGCATCTGAATTTCTATTGATCGCCTGCACAGATCAGCATTTGTTTTTCTATTGATCGTTCACTCACATCAGCATCTGCATTTTTTTTGGATCGCCTGCTAACATCAGCATTTTTATTTCTATAGATTGTCTGTTTGCATCGGAAACATCAGGCCTTGATTTCTATTGATCATTCCCTCACATCAACATCTGGATTTCTATGGACCGCCTGCTCACATCACTATTTGGATTCCTATTGATCACCTGCTCACATCAGCATTTTTATTTCTATAGATTGACTGTTTGCATCAGAAACATCAGGCCAGGATTTCTATTGATCATTCACCTACATCAGCATCTGGATTTCTATGGACTACCTGATCACATCAGCATTCGTATTTCTATTGATCGTTCGCTCGCATCAGCATTTGTATTTCTATTGATCGTTCGCTCGCATCAGCATTTGTATTTCTATTGATCGTTCGCTCGCATCAGCATTTGTATTTCTACTGATCGTTCGCTCGCTTCAGCATTTGTATTTCTATTGATCGTTCGCTCGCATCAGCATTTGTATTTCTATTGATCGTTCGCTCCCATCAGCTTTTTCATTTCTATTGATAGTTTGCTCGCATCAGAATTCGTATTTCTATCGATCGTTCGCTATCATCATTATTTGTATTTCCAATGATCGTTCGTTCGCATCATCCTTTGTATTTCTATTGATCGTTCACTCACATCAGCATCTGTATTTTTAATGGATCGCCTGCTAACATCAGCATTTTTATTTCTATAGATTGACTGTTTGCATCAGAAACATCAGGCCATGATTTCTATTGATCATTCGCCTACATCAGCATCTGGATTTCTATGGACTACCTAATCACATCAGCATCTGAATTTCTATTGATCGCCTGCACAGATCAGCATTTGTTTTTCTATTGATCGTTCACTCACATCAGCATCTGCATTTTTTTTGGATCGCCTGCTAACATCAGCATTTTTATTTCTATAGATTGTCTGTTTGCATCGGAAACATCAGGCCTTGATTTCTATTGATCATTCCCTCACATCAACATCTGGATTTCTATGGACCGCCTGCTCACATCACTATTTGGATTCCTATTGATCACCTGCTCACATCAGCATTTTTATTTCTATAGATTGACTGTTTGCATCAGAAACATCAGGCCAGGATTTCTATTGATCAGTCGCCTACATCAGCATCTGGATTTCTATGGACTACCTGCTCACATCTGTATTTAGATTCATATTGATCACCTGCTCACAACAGCATCTAGTTTTCTATTGATTGTTCAGTCACATCAGCATCTGTATTTTTTATGATCACCTGCTAACATCAGCATTTTTATTTCCATATATTGACTGTTTGCATCAGAAACATCAGGCCTTGATTTCTATTGATCGTTCGCTCACCTGAGCATCTGCATTTCTATGGATTGCCTGCTCAGATCATCATTTGTATTTCTATTAATCGCCTGCTCAGATCAGCATTTGAATTTTTGTTGATCACCTAATCACATCAGCATCTGAATTTCTATTGATCGCCTGCACAGATCAGCATTTGTTTTTCTATTGATCGTTCACTCACATCAGCATCTGCATTTTTTATGATCACCTGCTAACATCAGCATTTTTATTTCCATAGATTGACTGTTTGCATCAGAAACGTCAGGCCTTGATTTCTATTGATCGTTCGCTCACCTGAGCATCTGGATTTCTATGGATTGCCTGCTCAGATCAACATTTGTATTTCTATTAATCGCCTGCTCAGATCAGCATTTGAATTTTTGTTGATCACCTAATCACATCAGCATCTGAATTTCTATTGATCGCCTGCACAGATCAGCATTTGTTTTTCTATTGATCGTTCACTCACATCAGCATCTGCATTTTTTTTGGATCGCCTGCTAACATCAGCATTTTTATTTCTATAGATTGTCTGTTTGCATCGGAAACATCAGGCCTTGATTTCTATTGATCATTCCCTCACATCAACATCTGGATTTCTATGGACCGCCTGCTCACATCACTATTTGGATTCCTATTGATCACCTGCTCACATCAGCATTTTTATTTCTATAGATTGACTGTTTGCATCAGAAACATCAGGCCAGGATTTCTATTGATCATTCGCCTACATCAGCATCTGGATTTCTATGGACTACCTGCTCACATCAGCATTTGTATTTCTATTGATCGTTCGCTCGCATCAGCATTTGTATTTCTATTGATCGTTCGCTCGCATCAGCATTTGTATTTCTACTGATCGTTCGCTCGCCTCAGCATTTGTATTTCTATTGATCTTTCTCTCGCATCAGCATTTGTATTTCTACTGATCGTTCGCTCGCTTCAGCATTTGTATTTCTATTGATCGTTCGCTTGCATCAGCATTTGTATTTCTATTGATCGTTCGCTCCCATCAGCTTTTTCATTTCTATTGAAAGTTCGCTCGCATCAGAATTCGTATTTCTATCGATCGTTCGCTATCATCAGCATTTGTATTTCCAATGATCGTTCGTTCGCATCATCATTTGTATTTCTATTGATCGTTCACTCACATCAGCATTTGTATTTTTTATGGATCACCTACTAACATCAGCATTTTTATTTCTATAGATTCACTGTTTGCATCTGAAACATCAGGCCTTGATTTCTATTGATCGTTCGCTCACATCAGCATTTGTATTTCTATTGATCACCTCCTCAGATCAGCATTTGTATTTCTATGGATGACCTGCTCACATTAGCATCTGGATTTCTGTGGATTGCATCCTCCGATCAGCATTTGGATTTGTGTGGATTGCCTTTTCTCATCAGCATTTGTATTTCAAAAAAATTAAGCTCAGGCACTGTGTGAATAGTCAAAATTTCTCCTCAGATTGCTGAAAATAATTTAACTTCAGCCACAGTTATAGTGTAGAAAAGGCCTCAAAGATAGTCTTGTTGTTAAATAGCGCTTTTCTATTTTATTAGCTGTTTAATGACCCATTCAGTGCTGTATTCCTATTGGTTGCGCCGTCCCATCTGTGCACTGAGTCTGTTAACATACAGTGCAGTGTTGAACTCTTTCAGATGTGTTCAGCAGCTCGTCATGTATTTGAGTTTATTTAAACACGGTTGTCGCAAGTGGACTGAGCGTGAATGCCAATATAAGTATCTCATTTACTGTTGTGTTTGCTATTTGTTATGTATTTTAATAGTTTCTGTTGTTTAAAGGTAAAGGATAATTGTTGCTGTCGCTGTTATTTGAGCTTCGAAACTCCGTGAACGAACATACCGGAAGTGTGTTTTCACGATAAAAGCACTGTGAATGGATAACCGGAAGTTATGTGATGTTAGCGTTAGCCTAGCTTAACAGCGATAAATGAACTATCGGGGCTGCCGATTGACTCAGGGTGAGGGAGATTGAAGTCTCAGCGGCACAAAAACACAAGGTATGGAAACTAAGAAAGCATTCTGTACCTAGCAACGGTTGCTATTCCGCAGTTGCTGCTTGGCGTGTTCATGACGTGGCGTGACGTCATACGCACCCTTTCACACATTGTACTTTGATTTAGAAGGCATATAAAACTCAACTATCAGTACGTATATGAACAAATCAGCAGATTCGTTCCCAAAGCAGAAGTTTTTTTTCTGTCCCAGGCAAAGAGACACATCACAACAGACTTAAACTATGGAGTGATGGCTCGCTACATTTTTTGTTGATCACCTAATCACATCAGCATCTGAATGTCTATTGATTGCCTGCACAGATCAGCATTTGTTTTTCTATTGATCGTTCACTCACATCAGCATTTGTATTTTTTTGGATCACCTGCTCCCATCAGCATTTGGATTTCTATTGATCGTTGGCTCATATCAGGCCTCGATTTATATTGATCGCCTTCTCAGATCAGCATCTGGATTTCTATGGATCGCCTGCTCACATCAGCATTTGTATTTCTATGGATCACCTGCTCACATTAGCATCTGGATTTCTGTGGATTGCATCCTCCGATCAGCATTTGGATTTGTGTGGATTGCCTTTTCTCATCAGCATTTGTATTTCAAAAAAATTAAGCTAAGGCACTGTGTGAATAGTCAAAATTTCTCTTCAGATTGCTGAAAACAATTTAACTTCAGCCACAGTTATAGTGTAGAAAAGGCCTCTAAGATAATCTTGTTGCGCTTTTCTATTTTATTAGCTGTTTAATGACCCATTCAGTGCTGTATTCCTATTCGTTGCGCCGTCCCATCTGTGCACTGAGTCTGTTAACATACAGTGCAGAGTTGAACTCTTTCAGAGGTGTTCCGCAGCTCGTCACGTATTTGAGTTAAAGTATTAGTTAAACACGGTTGTCGCAAGTGGACTGAGCGTGAATGCCAATATAAGTATCTCATTTACTGTTGTGTTTGCTATTTGTTATGTATTTTAATAGTTTCGGTTGTTTAAAGGTAAAGGATAATTGTTGCTGTCGCTGTTAATTGAGCTTCGGAACTCCGTGAACGAACATACCGGAAGTGTGTTTTCACGATAAAAGCACTGTGAATGGATAACCGGAAGTTATGTGATGTTAGCGTTAGCCTAGCTTAACAGCGATAAATGAACTATCGGGGCTGCCGATTGACTCAGGGTGAGGGAGATTGAAGTCTCAGCGGCACAAAAACACAAGGGATGGAAACTAAGGAAGCATTCTGTACCTAGCAACGGTTGCTATGCTGCAGTTGCTGCTTGGCGTGTTCATGACGTGGCGTGACGTCATACGCACCCTTTCACACATTGTACTTTGATTTAGAAGGCATATAAAACTCAACTATCAGTACGTATATGAACAAATCAGCAGATTCGTTCCCAAAGCAGAAGTTTTTTTTCTGTCCCAGGCAAAGAGACACATCACAACAGACTTAAACTATGGAGTGATGGCTCGCTACATTTTTTGTTGATCACCTAATCACATCAGCATCTGAATGTCTATTGATCGCCTGCACAGATCAGCATTTGTTTTTCTATTGATCGTTCACTCACATCAGCATCTGTATTTTTTATGATCACCTGCTAACATCAGCATTTTTATTTCTATAGATTCACTGTTTGCATCAGAAACATCAGGCCTTGATTTCTATTGATCGTTCGCTCACATCAGCATTTGTATTTCTATGGATCACATTTTCAGATCAGCATTTCTATTTCTATTGATCACCTCCTCAGATCAGCATTTGTATTTCTTTGGATCACCTGCTCACATTAGCATCTGGATTTCTGTGGATTGCATCCTCCGATCAGCATTTGGATTTGTGTGGATTGCCTTTTCTCATCAGCATTTGTATTTCAAAAAAATTAAGCTAAGGCACTGTGTGAATAGTCAAAATTTCTCCTCAGATTGCTGAAAATAATTTAACTTCAGCCACAGTTATAGTGTAGAAAAGGCCTCAAAGATAATCTTGTTGTTAAATAGCGCTTTTCTATTTTATTAGCTGTTTAATGACCCATTCAGTGCTGTATTCCTATTGGTTGCGCCGTCCCATCTGTGCACTGAGTCTGTTAACATACAGTGCAGTGTTGAACTCTTTCAGATGTGTTCAGCAGCTCGTCATGTATTTGAGTTTATTTAAACACGGTTGTCGCAAGTGGACTGAGCGTGAATGCCAATATAAGTATCTCATTTACTGTTGTGTTTGCTATTTGTTATGTATTTTAATAGTTTCGGTTGTTTAAAGGTAAAGGATAATTGTTGCTGTCGCTGTTAATTGAGCTTCGAAACTCCGTGAACGAACATACCGGAAGTGTGTTTTCACGATAAAAGCACTGTGAATGGATAACCGGAAGTTATGTGATGTTAGCGTTAGCCTAGCTTAACAGCGATAAATGAACTATCGGGGCTGCCGATTGACTCAGGGTGAGGGAGATTGAAGTCTCAGCGGCACAAAAACACAAGGGATGGAAACTAAGGAAGCATTCTGTACCTAGCAACGGTTGCTATGCTGCAGTTGCTGCTTGGCGTGTTCATGACGTGGCGTGACGTCATACGCACCCTTTCACACATTGTACTTTGATTTAGAAGGCATATAAAACTCAACTATCAGTACGTATATGAACAAATCAGCAGATTCGTTCCCAGAGCAGAAGTTTTTTTTCTGTCCCAGGCAAAGAGACACATCACAACAGACTTAAACTATGGAGTGATGGCTCGCTACATTTTTTGTTGATCACCTAATCACATCAGCATCTGAATGTCTATTGATCGCCTGCACAGATCAGCATTTGTTTTTCTATTGATCGTTCACTCACATCAGCATTTGTATTTTTTTGGATCACCTGCTCCCATCAGCATTTTTATTTCTATAGATTGTCTGTTTGCATCGGAAACATCAGGCCTTGATTTCTATTGATCATTCCCTCACATCAACATCTAGATTTCTATGGACCGCCTGCTCACATCACTATTTGGATTCCTATTGATCACCTGCTCACATCAGCATTTTTATTTCTATAGATTGACTGTTTGCATCAGAAACATCAGGCCAGGATTTCTATTGATCATTCGCCTACATCAGCATCTGGATTTCTATGGACTACCTGCTCACATCTGTATTTAGATTCATATTGATCACCTGCTCACAACAGCATCTAGTTTTCTATTGATTGTTCACTCACATCAGCATCTGTATTTTTTATGATCACCTGCTAACATCAGCATTTTTATTTCCATATATTGACTGTTTGCATCAGAAACATCAGGCCTTGATTTCTATTGATCGTTCGCTCACCTGAGCATTTGGATTTCTATGGATTGCCTGCTCAGATCATCATTTGTATTTCTATTAATCGCCTGCTCAGATCAGCACTTGAATTTTTGTTGATCACCTAATCACATCAGCATCTGAATTTCTATTGATCGCCTGCACAGATCAGCATTTGTTTTTCTATTGATCGTTCACTCACATCAGCATCTGCATTTTTTATGATCACCTGCTAACATCAGCATTTTTATTTCCATAGATTGACTGTTTGCATCAGAAACATCAGGCCTTGATTTCTATTGATCGTTCGCTCACCTGAGCATCTGGATTTCTATGGATTGCCTGCTCAGATCAACATTTGTATTTCTATTAATCGCCTGCTCAGATCAGCATTTGAATTTTTGTTGATCACCTAATCACATCAGCATCTGAATTTCTATTGATCGCCTGCACAGATCAGCATTTGTTTTTCTATTGATCGTTCACTCACATCAGCATCTGCATTTTTTTTGGATCGCCTGCTAACATCAGCATTTTTATTTCTATAGATTGTCTGTTTGCATCGGAAACATCAGGCCTTGATTTCTATTGATCATTCCCTCACATCAACATCTGGATTTCTATGGACCGCCTGCTCACATCACTATTTGGATTCCTATTGATCACCTGCTCACATCAGCATTTTTATTTCTATAGATTGACTGTTTGCATCAGAAACATCAGGCCAGGATTTCTATTGATCATTCGCCTACATCAGCATCTAGATTTCTATGGACTACCTGCTCACATCAGCATTCGTATTTCTATTGATCGTTCGCTCGCATCAGCATTTGTATTTCTATTGATCGTTCGCTCGCATCAGCATTTGTATTTCTATTGATCGTTCGCTCGCATCAGCATTTGTATTTCTACTGATCGTTCGCTCGCTTCAGCATTTGTATTTCTATTGATCGTTCGCTCGCATCAGCATTTGTATTTCTATTGATCGTTCGCTCCCATCAGCTTTTTCATTTCTATTGATAGTTCGCTCGCATCAGAATTCGTATTTCTATCGATCGTTCGCTATCATCAGCATTTGTATTTCCAATGATCGTTCGTTCGCATCATCCTTTGTATTTCTATTGATCGTTCACTCACATCAGCATCTGCATTTTTTTTGGATCGCCTGCTAACATCAGCATTTTTATTTCTATAGATTGTCTGTTTGCATCGGAAACATCAGGCCTTGATTTCTATTGATCATTCCCTCACATCAACATCTGGATTTCTATGGACCGCCTGCTCACATCACTATTTGGATTCCTATTGATCACCTGCTCACATCAGCATTTTTATTTCTATAGATTGACTGTTTGCATCAGAAACATCAGGCCAGGATTTCTATTGATCATTCGCCTACATCAGCATCTGGATTTCTATGGACTACCTGCTCACATCAGCATTCGTATTTCTATTGATCGTTCGCTCGCATCAGCATTTGTATTTCTATTGATCGTTCGCTCGCATCAGCATTTGTATTTCTATTGATCGTTCGCTCGCATCAGCATTTGTATTTCTACTGATCGTTCGCTCGCTTCAGCATTTGTATTTCTATTGATCGTTCGCTCGCATCAGCATTTGTATTTCTATTGATCGTTCGCTCCCATCAGCTTTTTCATTTCTATTGATAGTTCGCTCGCATCAGAATTCGTATTTCTATCGATCGTTCGCTATCATCAGCATTTGTATTTCCAATGATCGTTCGTTCGCATCATCCTTTGTATTTCTATTGATCGTTCACTCACATCAGCATCTGTATTTTTAATGGATCGCCTGCTAACATCAGCATTTTTATTTCTATAGATTGACTGTTTGCATCAGAAACATCAGGCCATGATTTCTATTGATCATTCGCCTACATCAGCATCTGGATTTCTATGGACTACCTAATCACATCAGCATCTGAATTTCTATTGATCGCCTGCACAGATCAGCATTTGTTTTTCTATTGATCGTTCACTCACATCAGCATCTGCATTTTTTTTGGATCGCCTGCTAACATCAGCATTTTTATTTCTATAGATTGTCTGTTTGCATCGGAAACATCAGGCCTTGATTTCTATTGATCATTCCCTCACATCAACATCTGGATTTCTATGGACCGCCTGCTCACATCACTATTTGGATTCCTATTGATCACCTGCTCACATCAGCATTTTTATTTCTATAGATTGACTTTTTGCATCAGAAACATCAGGCCAGGATTTCTATTGATCATTCGCCTACATCAGCATCTGGATTTCTATGGACTACCTGCTCACATCAGCATTCGTATTTCTATTGATCGTTCGCTCGCATCAGCATTTGTATTTCTATTGATCGTTCGCTCGCATCAGCATTTGTATTTCTACTGATCGTTCGCTCGCTTCAGCATTTGTATTTCTATTGATCGTTCGCTCGCATCAGCATTTGTATTTCTATTGATCGTTCGCTCCCATCAGCTTTTTCATTTCTATTGATAGTTCGCTCGCATCAGAATTCGTATTTCTATCGATCGTTCGCTATCATCAGCATTTGTATTTCCAATGATCGTTCGTTCGCATCATCCTTTGTATTTCTATTGATCGTTCACTCACATCAGCATCTGTATTTTTAATGGATCGCCTGCTAACATCAGCATTTTTATTTCTATAGATTGACTGTTTGCATCAGAAACATCAGGCCATGATTTCTATTGATCATTCGCCTACATCAGCATCTGGATTTCTATGGACTACCTAATCACATCAGCATCTGAATTTCTATTGATCGCCTGCACAGATCAGCATTTGTTTTTCTATTGATCGTTCACTCACATCAGCATCTGCATTTTTTTTGGATCGCCTGCTAACATCAGCATTTTTATTTCTATAGATTGTCTGTTTGCATCGGAAACATCAGGCCTTGATTTCTATTGATCATTCCCTCACATCAACATCTGGATTTCTATGGACCGCCTGCTCACATCACTATTTGGATTCCTATTGATCACCTGCTCACATCAGCATTTTTATTTCTATAGATTGACTGTTTGCATCAGAAACATCAGGCCAGGATTTCTATTGATCATTCGCCTACATCAGCATCTGGATTTCTATGGACTACCTGCTCACATCTGTATTTAGATTCATATTGATCACCTGCTCACAACAGCATCTTGTTTTCTATTGATTGTTCACTCACATCAGCATCTGTATTTTTTATGATCACCTGCTAACATCAGCATTTTTATTTCCATAGATTGACTGTTTGCATCAGAAACATCAGGCCTTGATTTCTATTGATCGTTCGCTCACCTGAGCATCTGGATTTCTATGGATTGCCTGCTCAGATCAACATTTGTATTTCTATTAATCGCCTGCTCAGATCAGCATTTGAATTTTTGTTGATCACCTAATCACATCAGCATCTGAATTTCTATTGATCGCCTGCACAGATCAGCATTTGTTTTTCTATTGATCGTTCACTCACATCAGCATCTGCATTTTTTTTGGATCGCCTGCTAACATCAGCATTTTTATTTCTATAGATTGTCTGTTTGCATTGGAAACATCAGGCCTTGATTTCTATTGATCATTCCCTCACATCAACATCTGGATTTCTATGGACCGCCTGCTCACATCACTATTTGGATTCCTATTGATCACCTGCTCACATCAGCATTTTTATTTCTATAGATTGACTGTTTGCATCAGAAACATCAGGCCAGGATTTCTATTGATCATTCGCCTACATCAGCATCTGGATTTCTATGGACTACCTGATCACATCAGCATTCGTATTTCTATTGATCGTTCGCTCGCATCAGCATTTGTATTTCTATTGATCGTTCGCTCGCATCAGCATTTGTATTTCTATTGATCGTTCGCTCGCATCAGCATTTGTATTTCTACTGATCGTTCGCTCGCTTCAGCATTTGTATTTCTATTGATCGTTCGCTCGCATCAGCATTTGTATTTCTATTGATCGTTCGCTCCCATCAGCTTTTTCATTTCTATTGTGGTTCGCTCGCATCAGAATTCGTATTTCTATCGATCGTTCGCTATCATCAGCATTTGTATTCCCAATGATCGTTCGTTCGCATCATCCTTTGTATTTCTATTGATCGTTCACTCACATCAGCATCTGTATTTTTAATGGATCGCCTGCTAACATCAGCATTTTTATTTCTATAGATTGACTGTTTGCATCAGAAACATCAGGCCATGATTTCTATTGATCATTCGCCTACATCAGCATCTGGATTTCTATGGACTACCTAATCACATCAGCATCTGAATTTCTATTGATCGCCTGCACAGATCAGCATTTGTTTTTCTATTGATCGTTCACTCACATCAGCATCTGCATTTTTTTTGGATCGCCTGCTAACATCAGCATTTTTATTTCTATAGATTGTCTGTTTGCATCGGAAACATCAGGCCTTGATTTCTATTGATCATTCCCTCACATCAACATCTGGATTTCTATGGACCGCCTGCTCACATCACTATTTGGATTCCTATTGATCACCTGCTCACATCAGCATTTTTATTTCTATAGATTGACTGTTTGCATCAGAAACATCAGGCCAGGATTTCTATTGATCATTCGCCTACATCAGCATCTGGATTTCTATGGACTACCTGCTCACATCTGTATTTAGATTCATATTGATCACCTGCTCACAACAGCATCTAGTTTTCTATTGATTGTTCACTCACATCAGCATCTGTATTTTTTATGATCACCTGCTAACATCAGCATTTTTATTTCCATATATTGACTGTTTGCATCAGAAACATCAGGCCTTGATTTCTATTGATCGTTCGCTCACCTGAGCATCTGCATTTCTATGGATTGCCTGCTCAGATCAACATTTGTATTTCTATTAATTGCCTGCTCAGATCAGCATTTGAATTTTTGTTGATCACCTAATCACATCAGCATCTGAATTTCTATTGATCGCCTGCACAGATCAGCATTTGTTTTTCTATTGATCGTTCACTCACATCAGCATCTGCATTTTTTTTGGATCGCCTGCTAACATCAGCATTTTTATTTCTATAGATTGTCTGTTTGCATCGGAAACATCAGGCCTTGATTTCTATTGATCATTCCCTCACATCAACATCTGGATTTCTATGGACCGCCTGCTCACATCACTATTTGGATTCCTATTGATCACCTGCTCACATCAGCATTTTTATTTCTATAGATTGACTGTTTGCATCAGAAACATCAGGCCAGGATTTCTATTGATCATTCGCCTACATCAGCATCTGGATTTCTATGGACTACCTGCTCACATCTGTATTTAGATTCATATTGATCACCTGCTCACAACAGCATCTAGTTTTCTATTGATTGTTCACTCACATCAGCATCTGTATTTTTTATGATCACCTGCTAACATCAGCATTTTTATTTCCATATATTGACTGTTTGCATCAGAAACATCAGGCCTTGATTTCTATTGATCGTTCGCTCACCTGAGCATCTGGATTTCTATGGATTGCCTGCTCAGATCATCATTTGTATTTCTATTAATCGCCTGCTCAGATCAGCATTTGAATTTTTGTTGATCACCTAATCACATCAGCATCTGAATTTCTATTGATCGCCTGCACAGATCAGCATTTGTTTTTCTATTGATCGTTCACTCACATCAGCATCTGCATTTTTTATGATCACCTGCTAACATCAGCATTTTTATTTCCATAGATTGACTGTTTGCATCAGAAACATCAGGCCTTGATTTCTATTGATCGTTCGCTCACCTGAGCATCTGGATTTCTATGGATTGCCTGCTCAGATCAACATTTGTATTTCTATTAATCGCCTGCTCAGATCAGCATTTGAATTTTTGTTGATCACCTAATCACATCAGCATCTGAATTTCTATTGATCGCCTGCACAGATCAGCATTTGTTTTTCTATTGATCGTTCACTCACATCAGCATCAGCATTTTTATTTCTATAGATTGTCTGTTTGCATCGGAAACATCAGGCCTTGATTTCTATTGATCATTCCCTCACATCAACATCTGGATTTCTATGGACCGCCTGCTCACATCACTATTTGGATTCCTATTGATCACCTGCTCACATCAGCATTTTTATTTCTATAGATTGACTGTTTGCATCAGAAACATCAGGCCAGGATTTCTATTGATCATTCGCCTACATCAGCATCTGGATTTCTATGGACTACCTGCTCACATCTGTATTTAGATTCATATTGATCACCTGCTCACAACAGCATCTTGTTTTCTATTGATTGTTCACTCACATCAGCATCTGTATTTTTTATGATCACCTGCTAACATCAGCATTTTTATTTCTATAGATTGACTGTTTGCATCAGAAACATCAGGCCAGGATTTCTATTGATCATTCGCCTACATCAGCATCTGGATTTCTATGGACTACCTGCTCACATCTGTATTTAGATTCATATTGATCACCTGCTCACAACAGCATCTTGTTTTCTATTGATTGTTCACTCACATCAGCATCTCTATTTTTTATGATCACCTGCTAACATCAGCATTTTTATTTCCATAGATTGACTGTTTGCATCAGAAACATCAGGCCTTGATTTCTATTGATCGTTCGCTCACCTGAGCATCTGGATTTCTATGGATTGCCTGCTCGGATCAACATTTGTATTTCTATTAATCGCCTGCTCAGATCAGCATTTGAATTTTTGTTGATCACCTAATCACATCAGCATCTGAATTTCTATTGATCGCCTGCACAGATCAGCATTTGTTTTTCTATTGATCGTTCACTCACATCAGCATCTGCATTTTTTTTGGATCGCCTGCTAACATCAGCATTTTTATTTCTATAGATTGTCTGTTTGCATCGGAAACATCAGGCCTTGATTTCTATTGATCATTCCCTCACATCAACATCTGGATTTCTATGGACCGCCTGCTCACATCACTATTTGGATTCCTATTGATCACCTGCTCACATCAGCATTTTTATTTCTATAGATTGACTGTTTGCATCAGAAACATCAGGCCAGGATTTCTATTGATCATTCACCTACATCAGCATCTGGATTTCTATGGACTACCTGATCACATCAGCATTCGTATTTCTATTGATCGTTCGCTCGCATCAGCATTTGTATTTCTATTGATCGTTCGCTCGCATCAGCATTTGTATTTCTATTGATCGTTCGCTCGCATCAGCATTTGTATTTCTACTGATCGTTCGCTCGCTTCAGCATTTGTATTTCTATTGATCGTTAGCTCGCATCAGCATTTGTATTTCTATTGATCGTTCGCTCCCATCAGCTTTTTCATTTCTATTGAAAGTTCGCTCGCATCAGAATTCGTATTTCTATCGATCGTTCGCTATCATCAGCATTTGTATTTCCAATGATCGTTCGTTCGCATCATCATTTGTATTTCTATTGATCGTTCACTCACATCAGCATTTGTATTTTTTATGGATCACCTACTAACATCAGCATTTTTATTTCTATAGATTCACTGTTTGCATCTGAAACATCAGGCCTTGATTTCTATTGATCGTTCGCTCACATCAGCATTTGTATTTCTATTGATCACCTCCTCAGATCAGCATTTGTATTTCTATGGATGACCTGCTCACATTAGCATCTGGATTTCTGTGGATTGCATCCTCCGATCAGCATTTGGATTTGTTTGGATTGCCTTTTCTCATCAGCATTTGTATTTCAAAAAAATTAAGCTCAGGCACTGTGTGAATAGTCAAAATTTCTCCTCAGATTGCTGAAAATAATTTAACTTCAGCCACAGTTATAGTGTAGAAAAGTCCTCAAAGATAGTCTTGTTGTTAAATAGCGCTTTTCTATTTTATTAGCTGTTTAATGACCCATTCAGTGCTGTATTCCTATTGGTTGCGCCGTCCCATCTGTGCACTGAGTCTGTTAACATACAGTGCAGTGTTGAACTCTTTCAGATTTGTTCAGCAGCTCGTCATGTATTTGAGTTTATTTAAACACGGTTGTCGCAAGTGGACTGAGCGTGAATGCCAATATAAGTATCTCATTTACTGTTGTGTTTGCTATTTGTTATGTATTTTAATAGTTTCTGTTGTTTAAAGGTAAAGGATAATTGTTGCTGTCGCTGTTAATTGAGCTTCGAAACTCCGTGAACGAACATACCGGAAGTGTGTTTTCACGATAAAAGCACTGTGAATGGATAACCGGAAGTTATGTGATGTTAGCGTTAGCCTAGCTTAACAGCGATAAATGAACTATCGGGGCTGCCGATTGACTCAGGGTGAGGGAGATTGAAGTCTCAGCTGCACAAAAACACAAGGGATGGAAACTAAGGAAGCATTCTGTACCTAGCAACGGTTGCTATGCTGCAGTTGCTGCTTGGCGTGTTCATGACGTGGCGTGACGTCATACGCACCCTTTCACACATTGTACTTTGATTTAGAAGGCATATAAAACTCAACTATCAGTACGTATATGAACAAATCAGCAGATTCGTTCCCAAAGCAGAAGTTTTTTTTCTGTCCCAGGCAAAGAGACACATCACAACAGACTTAAACTATGGAGTGATGGCTCGCTACATTTTTTGTTGATCACCTAATCACATCAGCATCTGAATGTCTATTGATCGCCTGCACAGATCAGCATTTGTTTTTCTATTGATCGTTCACTCACATCAGCATCTGTATTTTTTATGATCACCTGCTAACATCAGCATTTTTATTTCTATAGATTCACTGTTTGCATCAGAAACATCAGGCCTTGATTTCTATTGATCGTTCGCTCACATCAGCATTTGTATTTCTATGGATCACATTTTCAGATCAGCATTTCTATTTCTATTGATCACCTCCTCAGATCAGCATTTGTATTTCTTTGGATCACCTGCTCACATTAGCATCTGGATTTCTGTGGATTGCATCCTCCGATCAGCATTTGGATTTGTGTGGATTGCCTTTTCTCATCAGCATTTGATTTCTATAGATTGACTGTTTGCATCAGAAACATCAGGCCAGGATTTCTATTGATCATTCGCCTACATCAGCATCTGGATTTCTATGGACTACCTGCTCACATCTGTATTTAGATTCATATTGATCACCTGCTCACAACAGCATCTTGTTTTCTATTGATTGTTCACTCACATCAGCATCTCTATTTTTTATGATCACCTGCTAACATCAGCATTTTTATTTCCATAGATTGACTGTTTGCATCAGAAACATCAGGCCTTGATTTCTATTGATCGTTCGCTCACCTGAGCATCTGGATTTCTATGGATTGCCTGCTCAGATCAACATTTGTGTTTCTATTAATCGCCTGCTCAGATCAGCATTTGAATTTTTGTTGATCACCTAATCACATCAGCATCTGAATTTCTATTGATCGCCTGCACAGATCAGCATTTGTTTTTCTGTTGATCGTTCACTCACATCAGCATCTGCATTTTTTTTGGATCGCCTGCTAACATCAGCATTTTTATTTCTATAGATTGTCTGTTTGCATCGGAAACATCAGGCCTTGATTTCTATTGATCATTCCCTCACATCAACATCTGGATTTCTATGGACCGCCTGCTCACATCACTATTTGGATTCCTATTGATCACCTGCTCACATCAGCATTTTCATTTCTATAGATTGACTGTTTGCATCAGAAACATCAGGCCAGGATTTCTATTGATCATTCACCTACATCAGCATCTGGATTTCTATGGACTACCTGACCACATCAGCATTCGTATTTCTATTGATCGTTCGCTCGCATCAGCATTTGTATTTCTATTGATCGTTCGCTCGCATCAGCATTTGTATTTCTATTGATCGTTCGCTCGCATCAGCATTTGTATTTCTACTGATCGTTCGCTCGCTTCAGCATTTGTATTTCTATTGATCGTTCGCTCGCATCAGCATTTGTATTTCTATTGATCGTTCGCTCCCATCAGCTTTTTCATTTCTATTGATAGTTTGCTCGCATCAGAATTCGTATTTCTATCGATCGTTCGCTATCATCATTATTTGTATTTCCAATGATCGTTCGTTCGCATCATCCTTTGTATTTCTATTGATCGTTCACTCACATCAGCATCTGTATTTTTAATGGATCGCCTGCTAACATCAGCATTTTTATTTCTATAGATTGACTGTTTGCATCAGAAACATCAGGCCATGATTTCTATTGATCATTCGCCTACATCAGCATCTGGATTTCTATGGACTACCTAATCACATCAGCATCTGAATTTCTATTGATCGCCTGCACAGATCAGCATTTGTTTTTCTATTGATCGTTCACTCACATCAGCATCTGCATTTTTTTTGGATCGCCTGCTAACATCAGCATTTTTATTTCTATAGATTGTCTGTTTGCATCGGAAACATCAGGCCTTGATTTCTATTGATCATTCCCTCACATCAACATCTGGATTTCTATGGACCGCCTGCTCACATCACTATTTGGATTCCTATTGATCACCTGCTCACATCAGCATTTTTATTTCTATAGATTGACTGTTTGCATCAGAAACATCAGGCCAGGATTTCTATTGATCAGTCGCCTACATCAGCATCTGGATTTCTATGGACTACCTGCTCACATCTGTATTTAGATTCATATTGATCACCTGCTCACAACAGCATCTAGTTTTCTATTGATTGTTCAGTCACATCAGCATCTGTATTTTTTATGATAACCTGCTAACATCAGCATTTTTATTTCCATATATTGACTGTTTGCATCAGAAACATCAGGCCTTGATTTCTATTGATCGTTCGCTCACCTGAGCATCTGGATTTCTATGGACTACCTGCTCACATCTGTATTTAGATTCATATTGATCACCTGCTCACAACAGCATCTAGTTTTCTATTGATTGTTCAGTCACATCAGCATCTGTATTTTTTATGATAACCTGCTAACATCAGCATTTTTATTTCCATATATTGACTGTTTGCATCAGAAACATCAGGCCTTGATTTCTATTGATCGTTCGCTCACCTGAGCATCTGCATTTCTATGGATTGCCTGCTCAGATCATCATTTGTATTTCTATTAATCGCCTGCTCAGATCAGCATTTGAATTTTTGTTGATCACCTAATCACATCAGCATCTGAATTTCTATTGATCGCCTGCACAGATCAGCATTTGTTTTTCTATTGATCGTTCACTCACATCAGCATCTGCATTTTTTATGATCACCTGCTAACATCAGCATTTTTATTTCCATAGATTGACTGTTTGCATCAGAAACATCAGGCCTTGATTTCTATTGATCGTTCGCTCACCTGAGCATCTGGATTTCTATGGATTGCCTGCTCAGATCAACATTTGTATTTCTATTAATCGCCTGCTCAGATCAGCATTTGAATTTTTGTTGATCACCTAATCACATCAGCATCTGAATTTCTATTGATCGCCTGCACAGATCAGCATTTGTTTTTCTATTGATCGTTCACTCACATCAGCATCTGCATTTTTTTTGGATCGCCTGCTAACATCAGCATTTTTATTTCTATAGATTGTCTGTTTGCATCGGAAACATCAGGCCTTGATTTCTATTGATCATTCGCCTACATCAGCATCTGGATTTCTATGGACTACCTGCTCACATCAGCATTTGTATTTCTATTGATCGTTCGCTCGCATCAGCATTTGTATTTCTATTGATCGTTCGCTCGCATCAGCATTTGTATTTCTACTGATCGTTCGCTCGCATCAGCATTTGTATTTCTATTGATCGTTCGCTCGCATCAGCATTTGTATTTCTACTGATCGTTCGCTCGCTTCAGCATTTGTATTTCTATTGATCGTTAGCTCGCATCAGCATTTGTATTTCTATTGATCGTTCGCTCCCATCAGCTTTTTCATTTCTATTGAAAGTTCGCTCGCATCAGAATTCGTATTTCTATCGATCGTTCGCTATCATCAGCATTTGTATTTCCAATGATCGTTCGTTCGCATCATCATTTGTATTTCTATTGATCGTTCACTCACATCAGCATTTGTATTTTTTATGGATCACCTACTAACATCAGCATTTTTATTTCTATAGATTCACTGTTTGCATCTGAAACATCAGGCCTTGATTTCTATTGATCGTTCGCTCACATCAGCATTTGTATTTCTATTGATCACCTCCTCAGATCAGCATTTGTATTTCTATGGATGACCTGCTCACATTAGCATCTGGATTTCTGTGGATTGCATCCTCCGATCAGCATTTGGATTTGTTTGGATTGCCTTTTCTCATCAGCATTTGTATTTCAAAAAAATTAAGCTCAGGCACTGTGTGAATAGTCAAAATTTCTCCTCAGATTGCTGAAAATAATTTAACTTCAGCCACAGTTATAGTGTAGAAAAGTCCTCAAAGATAGTCTTGTTGTTAAATAGCGCTTTTCTATTTTATTAGCTGTTTAATGACCCATTCAGTGCTGTATTCCTATTGGTTGCGCCGTCCCATCTGTGCACTGAGTCTGTTAACATACAGTGCAGTGTTGAACTCTTTCAGATGTGTTCAGCAGCTCGTCATGTATTTGAGTTTATTTAAACACGGTTGTCGCAAGTGGACTGAGCGTGAATGCCAATATAAGTATCTCATTTACCGTTGTGTTTGCTATTTGTTATGTATTTTAATAGTTTCTGTTGTTTAAAGGTAAAGGATAATTGTTGCTGTCGCTGTTAATTGAGCTTCGAAACTCCGTGAACGAACATACCGGAAGTGTGTTTTCACGATAAAAGCACTGTGAATGGATAACCGGAAGTTATGTGATGTTAGCGTTAGCCTAGCTTAACAGCGATAAATGAACTATCGGGGCTGCCGATTGACTCAGGGTGAGGGAGATTGAAGTCTCAGCTGCACAAAAACACAAGGGATGGAAACTAAGGAAGCATTCTGTACCTAGCAACGGTTGCTATGCTGCAGTTGCTGCTTGGCGTGTTCATGACGTGGCGTGACGTCATACGCACCCTTTCACACATTGTACTTTGATTTAGAAGGCATATAAAACTCAACTATCAGTACGTATATGAACAAATCAGCAGATTCGTTCCCAAAGCAGAAGTTTTTTTTCTGTCCCAGGCAAAGAGACACATCACAACAGACTTAAACTATGGAGTGATGGCTCGCTACATTTTTTGTTGATCACCTAATCACATCAGCATCTGAATGTCTATTGATCGCCTGCACAGATCAGCATTTGTTTTTCTATTGATCGTTCACTCACATCAGCATCTGTATTTTTTATGATCACCTGCTAACATCAGCATTTTTATTTCTATAGATTCACTGTTTGCATCAGAAACATCAGGCCTTGATTTCTATTGATCGTTCGCTCACATCAGCATTTGTATTTCTATGGATCACATTTTCAGATCAGCATTTCTATTTCTATTGATCACCTCCTCAGATCAGCATTTGTATTTCTTTGGATCACCTGCTCACATTAGCATCTGGATTTCTGTGGATTGCATCCTCCGATCAGCATTTGGATTTGTGTGGATTGCCTTTTCTCATCAGCATTTGATTTCTATAGATTGACTGTTTGCATCAGAAACATCAGGCCAGGATTTCTATTGATCATTCGCCTACATCAGCATCTGGATTTCTATGGACTACCTGCTCACATCTGTATTTAGATTCATATTGATCACCTGCTCACAACAGCATCTTGTTTTCTATTGATTGTTCACTCACATCAGCATCTCTATTTTTTATGATCACCTGCTAACATCAGCATTTTTATTTCCATAGATTGACTGTTTGCATCAGAAACATCAGGCCTTGATTTCTATTGATCGTTCGCTCACCTGAGCATCTGGATTTCTATGGATTGCCTGCTCAGATCAACATTTGTATTTCTATTAATCGCCTGCTCAGATCAGCATTTGAATTTTTGTTGATCACCTAATCACATCAGCATCTGAATTTCTATTGATCGCCTGCACAGATCAGCATTTGTTTTTCTGTTGATCGTTCACTCACATCAGCATCTGCATTTTTTTTGGATCGCCTGCTAACATCAGCATTTTTATTTCTATAGATTGTCTGTTTGCATCGGAAACATCAGGCCTTGATTTCTATTGATCATTCCCTCACATCAACATCTGGATTTCTATGGACCGCCTGCTCACATCACTATTTGGATTCCTATTGATCACCTGCTCACATCAGCATTTTCATTTCTATAGATTGACTGTTTGCATCAGAAACATCAGGCCAGGATTTCTATTGATCATTCACCTACATCAGCATCTGGATTTCTATGGACTACCTGATCACATCAGCATTCGTATTTCTATTGATCGTTCGCTCGCATCAGCATTTGTATTTCTATTGATCGTTCGCTCGCATCAGCATTTGTATTTCTATTGATCGTTCGCTCGCATCAGCATTTGTATTTCTACTGATCGTTCGCTCGCTTCAGCATTTGTATTTCTATTGATCGTTCGCTCGCATCAGCATTTGTATTTCTATTGATCGTTCGCTCCCATCAGCTTTTTCATTTCTATTGATAGTTTGCTCGCATCAGAATTCGTATTTCTATCGATCGTTCGCTATCATCATTATTTGTATTTCCAATGATCGTTCGTTCGCATCATCCTTTGTATTTCTATTGATCGTTCACTCACATCAGCATCTGTATTTTTAATGGATCGCCTGCTAACATCAGCATTTTTATTTCTATAGATTGACTGTTTGCATCAGAAACATCAGGCCATGATTTCTATTGATCATTCGCCTACATCAGCATCTGGATTTCTATGGACTACCTAATCACATCAGCATCTGAATTTCTATTGATCGCCTGCACAGATCAGCATTTGTTTTTCTATTGATCGTTCACTCACATCAGCATCTGCATTTTTTTTGGATCGCCTGCTAACATCAGCATTTTTATTTCTATAGATTGTCTGTTTGCATCGGAAACATCAGGCCTTGATTTCTATTGATCATTCCCTCACATCAACATCTGGATTTCTATGGACCGCCTGCTCACATCACTATTTGGATTCCTATTGATCACCTGCTCACATCAGCATTTTTATTTCTATAGATTGACTGTTTGCATCAGAAACATCAGGCCAGGATTTCTATTGATCAGTCGCCTACATCAGCATCTGGATTTCTATGGACTACCTGCTCACATCTGTATTTAGATTCATATTGATCACCTGCTCACAACAGCATCTAGTTTTCTATTGATTGTTCAGTCACATCAGCATCTGTATTTTTTATGATAACCTGCTAACATCAGCATTTTTATTTCCATATATTGACTGTTTGCATCAGAAACATCAGGCCTTGATTTCTATTGATCGTTCGCTCACCTGAGCATCTGGATTTCTATGGACTACCTGCTCACATCTGTATTTAGATTCATATTGATCACCTGCTCACAACAGCATCTAGTTTTCTATTGATTGTTCAGTCACATCAGCATCTGTATTTTTTATGATAACCTGCTAACATCAGCATTTTTATTTCCATATATTGACTGTTTGCATCAGAAACATCAGGCCTTGATTTCTATTGATCGTTCGCTCACCTGAGCATCTGCATTTCTATGGATTGCCTGCTCAGATCATCATTTGTATTTCTATTAATCGCCTGCTCAGATCAGCATTTGAATTTTTGTTGATCACCTAATCACATCAGCATCTGAATTTCTATTGATCGCCTGCACAGATCAGCATTTGTTTTTCTATTGATCGTTCACTCACATCAGCATCTGCATTTTTTATGATCACCTGCTAACATCAGCATTTTTATTTCCATAGATTGACTGTTTGCATCAGAAACATCAGGCCTTGATTTCTATTGATCGTTCGCTCACCTGAGCATCTGGATTTCTATGGATTGCCTGCTCAGATCAACATTTGTATTTCTATTAATCGCCTGCTCAGATCAGCATTTGAATTTTTGTTGATCACCTAATCACATCAGCATCTGAATTTCTATTGATCGCCTGCACAGATCAGCATTTGTTTTTCTATTGATCGTTCACTCACATCAGCATCTGCATTTTTTTGGGATCGCCTGCTAACATCAGCATTTTTATTTCTATAGATTGTCTGTTTGCATCGGAAACATCAGGCCTTGATTTCTATTGATCATTCGCCTACATCAGCATCTGGATTTCTATGGACTACCTGCTCACATCAGCATTTGTATTTCTATTGATCGTTCGCTCGCATCAGCATTTGTATTTCTATTGATCGTTCGCTCGCATCAGCATTTGTATTTCTACTGATCGTTCGCTCGCCTCAGCATTTGTATTTCTATTGATCTTTCTCTCGCATCAGCATTTGTATTTCTACTGATCGTTCGCTCGCTTCAGCATTTGTATTTCTATTGATCGTTCGCTTGCATCAGCATTTGTATTTCTATTGATCGTTCGCTCCCATCAGCTTTTTCATTTCTATTGAAAGTTCGCTCGCATCAGAATTCGTATTTCTATCGATCGTTCGCTATCATCAGCATTTGTATTTCCAATGATCGTTCGTTCGCATCATCATTTGTATTTCTATTGATCGTTCACTCACATCAGCATTTGTATTTTTTATGGATCACCTACTAACATCAGCATTTTTATTTCTATAGATTCACTGTTTGCATCTGAAACATCAGGCCTTGATTTCTATTGATCGTTCGCTCACATCAGCATTTGTATTTCTATTGATCACCTCCTCAGATCAGCATTTGTATTTCTATGGATGACCTGCTCACATTAGCATCTGGATTTCTGTGGATTGCATCCTCCGATCAGCATTTGGATTTGTGTGGATTGCCTTTTCTCATCAGCATTTGTATTTCAAAAAAATTAAGCTCAGGCACTGTGTGAATAGTCAAAATTTCTCCTCAGATTGCTGAAAATAATTTAACTTCAGCCACAGTTATAGTGTAGAAAAGGCCTCAAAGATAGTCTTGTTGTTAAATAGCGCTTTTCTATTTTATTAGCTGTTTAATGACCCATTCAGTGCTGTATTCCTATTGGTTGCGCCGTCCCATCTGTGCACTGAGTCTGTTAACATACAGTGCAGTGTTGAACTCTTTCAGATGTGTTCAGCAGCTCGTCATGTATTTGAGTTTATTTAAACACGGTTGTCGCAAGTGGACTGAGCGTGAATGCCAATATAAGTATCTCATTTACTGTTGTGTTTGCTATTTGTTATGTATTTTAATAGTTTCTGTTGTTTAAAGGTAAAGGATAATTGTTGCTGTCGCTGTTATTTGAGCTTCGAAACTCCGTGAACGAACATACCGGAAGTGTGTTTTCACGATAAAAGCACTGTGAATGGATAACCGGAAGTTATGTGATGTTAGCGTTAGCCTAGCTTAACAGCGATAAATGAACTATCGGGGCTGCCGATTGACTCAGGGTGAGGGAGATTGAAGTCTCAGCGGCACAAAAACACAAGGTATGGAAACTAAGAAAGCATTCTGTACCTAGCAACGGTTGCTATTCCGCAGTTGCTGCTTGGCGTGTTCATGACGTGGCGTGACGTCATACGCACCCTTTCACACATTGTACTTTGATTTAGAAGGCATATAAAACTCAACTATCAGTACGTATATGAACAAATCAGCAGATTCGTTCCCAAAGCAGAAGTTTTTTTTCTGTCCCAGGCAAAGAGACACATCACAACAGACTTAAACTATGGAGTGATGGCTCGCTACATTTTTTGTTGATCACCTAATCACATCAGCATCTGAATGTCTATTGATTGCCTGCACAGATCAGCATTTGTTTTTCTATTGATCGTTCACTCACATCAGCATTTGTATTTTTTTGGATCACCTGCTCCCATCAGCATTTGGATTTCTATTGATCGTTGGCTCATATCAGGCCTCGATTTATATTGATCGCCTTCTCAGATCAGCATCTGGATTTCTATGGATCGCCTGCTCACATCAGCATTTGTATTTCTATGGATCACCTGCTCACATTAGCATCTGGATTTCTGTGGATTGCATCCTCCGATCAGCATTTGGATTTGTGTGGATTGCCTTTTCTCATCAGCATTTGTATTTCAAAAAAATTAAGCTAAGGCACTGTGTGAATAGTCAAAATTTCTCTTCAGATTGCTGAAAACAATTTAACTTCAGCCACAGTTATAGTGTAGAAAAGGCCTCTAAGATAATCTTGTTGCGCTTTTCTATTTTATTAGCTGTTTAATGACCCATTCAGTGCTGTATTCCTATTCGTTGCGCCGTCCCATCTGTGCACTGAGTCTGTTAACATACAGTGCAGAGTTGAACTCTTTCAGAGGTGTTCCGCAGCTCGTCACGTATTTGAGTTAAAGTATTAGTTAAACACGGTTGTCGCAAGTGGACTGAGCGTGAATGCCAATATAAGTATCTCATTTACTGTTGTGTTTGCTATTTGTTATGTATTTTAATAGTTTCGGTTGTTTAAAGGTAAAGGATAATTGTTGCTGTCGCTGTTAATTGAGCTTCGGAACTCCGTGAACGAACATACCGGAAGTGTGTTTTCACGATAAAAGCACTGTGAATGGATAACCGGAAGTTATGTGATGTTAGCGTTAGCCTAGCTTAACAGCGATAAATGAACTATCGGGGCTGCCGATTGACTCAGGGTGAGGGAGATTGAAGTCTCAGCGGCACAAAAACACAAGGGATGGAAACTAAGGAAGCATTCTGTACCTAGCAACGGTTGCTATGCTGCAGTTGCTGCTTGGCGTGTTCATGACGTGGCGTGACGTCATACGCACCCTTTCACACATTGTACTTTGATTTAGAAGGCATATAAAACTCAACTATCAGTACGTATATGAACAAATCAGCAGATTCGTTCCCAAAGCAGAAGTTTTTTTTCTGTCCCAGGCAAAGAGACACATCACAACAGACTTAAACTATGGAGTGATGGCTCGCTACATTTTTTGTTGATCACCTAATCACATCAGCATCTGAATGTCTATTGATCGCCTGCACAGATCAGCATTTGTTTTTCTATTGATCGTTCACTCACATCAGCATCTGTATTTTTTATGATCACCTGCTAACATCAGCATTTTTATTTCTATAGATTCACTGTTTGCATCAGAAACATCAGGCCTTGATTTCTATTGATCGTTCGCTCACATCAGCATTTGTATTTCTATGGATCACATTTTCAGATCAGCATTTCTATTTCTATTGATCACCTCCTCAGATCAGCATTTGTATTTCTTTGGATCACCTGCTCACATTAGCATCTGGATTTCTGTGGATTGCATCCTCCGATCAGCATTTGGATTTGTGTGGATTGCCTTTTCTCATCAGCATTTGTATTTCAAAAAAATTAAGCTAAGGCACTGTGTGAATAGTCAAAATTTCTCCTCAGATTGCTGAAAATAATTTAACTTCAGCCACAGTTATAGTGTAGAAAAGGCCTCAAAGATAATCTTGTTGTTAAATAGCGCTTTTCTATTTTATTAGCTGTTTAATGACCCATTCAGTGCTGTATTCCTATTGGTTGCGCCGTCCCATCTGTGCACTGAGTCTGTTAACATACAGTGCAGTGTTGAACTCTTTCAGATGTGTTCAGCAGCTCGTCATGTATTTGAGTTTATTTAAACACGGTTGTCGCAAGTGGACTGAGCGTGAATGCCAATATAAGTATCTCATTTACTGTTGT
This sequence comes from Chaunax sp. Z400, assembly GCA_037577475.1. NCBI lineage: Eukaryota > Metazoa > Chordata > Actinopteri > Lophiiformes > Chaunacidae > Chaunax > Chaunax sp. Z400. Next base: position 5,613,272 of record CM075188.1, read on the forward strand.
GTTTGCTATTTGTTATGTATTTTAATAGTTTCGGTTGTTTAAAGGTAAAGGATAATTGTTGCTGTCGCTGTTATTTGAGCTTCGAAACTCCGTGAACGAACATACCGGAAGTGTGTTTTCACGATAAAAGCACTGTGAATGGATAACCGGAAGTTATGTGATGTTAGCGTTAGCCTAGCTTAACAGCGATAAATGAACTATCGGGGCTGCCGATTGACTCAGGGTGAGGGAGATTGAAGTCTCAGCGGCACAAAAACACAAGGGATGGAAACTAAGGAAGCATTCTGTACCTAGCAACGGTTGCTATGCTGCAGTTGCTGCTTGGCGTGTTCATGACGTGGCGTGACGTCATACGCACCCTTTCACACATTGTACTTTGATTTAGAAGGCATATAAAACTCAACTATCAGTACGTATATGAACAAATCAGCAGATTCGTTCCCAAAGCAGAAGTTTTTTTCTGTCCCAGGCAAAGAGACACATCACAACAGACTTAAACTATGGAGTGATGGCTCGCTACATTTTTTGTTGATCACCTAATCACATCAGCATCTGAATGTCTATTGATCGCCTGCACAGATCAGCATTTGTTTTTCTATTGATCGTTCACTCACATCAGCATTTGTATTTTTTTGGATCACCTGCTCCCATCAGCATTTTTATTTCTATAGATTGTCTGTTTGCATCGGAAACATCAGGCCTTGATTTCTATTGATCATTCGCTCACATCAGCATTTGTATTTCTATGGATCACATTTTCAGATCAGCATTTCTATTTCTATTGATCACCTCCTCAGATCAGCATTTGTATTTCTTTGGATCACCTGCTCACATTAGCATCTGGATTTCTGTGGATTGCATCCTCCGATCAGCATTTGGATTTGTGTGGATTGCCTTTTCTCATCAGCATTTGTATTTCAAAAAAATTAAGCTAAGGCACTGTGTGAATAGTCAAAATTTCTCCTCAGATTGCTGAAAATAATTTAACTTCAGCCACAGTTATAGTGTAGAAAAGGCCTCAAAGATAATCTTGTTGTTAAATAGCGCTTTTCTATTTTATTAGCTGTTTAATGACCCATTCAGTGCTGTATTCCTATTGGTTGCGCCGTCCCATCTGTGCACTGAGTCTTTTAACATACAGTGCAGTGTTGAACTCTTTCAGATGTGTTCAGCAGCTCGTCATGTATTTGAGTTTATTTAAACACGGTTGTCGCAAGTGGACTGAGCGTGAATGCCAATATAAGTATCTCATTTACTGTTGTGTTTGCTATTTGTTATGTATTTTAATAGTTTCGGTTGTTTAAAGGTAAAGGACAATTGTTGCTGTCGCTGTTATTTGAGCTTCGAAACTCCGTGAACGAACATACCGGAAGTGTGTTTTCACGATAAAAGCACTGTGAATGGATAACCGGAAGTTATGTGATGTTAGCGTTAGCCTAGCTTAACAGCGATAAATGAACTATCGGGGCTGCCGATTGACTCAGGGTGAGGGAGATTGAAGTCTCAGCGGCACAAAAACACAAGGGATGGAAACTAAGGAAGCATTCTGTACCTAGCAACGGTTGCTATGCTGCAGTTGCTGCTTGGCGTGTTCATGACGTGGCGTGACGTCATACGCACCCTTTCACACATTGTACTTTGATTTAGAAGGCATATAAAACTCAACTATCAGTACGTATATGAACAAATCAGCAGATTCGTTCCCAAAGCAGAAGTTTTTTTTCTGTCCCAGGCAAAGAGACACATCACAACAGACTTAAACTATGGAGTGATGGCTCGCTACATTTTTTGTTGATCACCTAATCACATCAGCATCTGAATGTCTATTGATCGCCTGCACAGATCAGCATTTGTTTTTCTATTGATCGTTCACTCACATCAGCATTTGTATTTTTTTGGATCACCTGCTCCCATCAGCATTTTTATTTCTATAGATTGTCTGTTTGCATCGGAAACATCAGGCCTTGATTTCTATTGATCATTCCCTCACATCAACATCTGGATTTCTATGGACCGCCTGCTCACATCACTATTTGGATTCCTATTGATCACCTGCTCACATCAGCATTTTTATTTCTATAGATTGACTGTTTGCATCAGAAACATCAGGCCAGGATTTCTATTGATCATTCGCCTACATCAGCATCTGGATTTCTATGGACTACCTGCTCACATCTGTATTTAGATTCATATTGATCACCTGCTCACAACAGCATCTAGTTTTCTATTGATTGTTCACTCACATCAGCATCTGTATTTTTTATGATCACCTGCTAACATCAGCATTTTTATTTCCATATATTGACTGTTTGCATCAGAAACATCAGGCCTTGATTTCTATTGATCGTTCGCTCACCTGAGCATCTGGATTTCTATGGATTGCCTGCTCAGATCATCATTTGTATTTCTATTAATCGCCTGCTCAGATCAGCATTTGAATTTTTGTTGATCACCTAATCACATCAGCATCTGAATTTCTATTGATCGCCTGCACAGATCAGCATTTGTTTTTCTATTGATCGTTCACTCACATCAGCATCTGCATTTTTTATGATCACCTGCTAACATCAGCATTTTTATTTCCATAGATTGACTGTTTGCATCAGAAACATCAGGTCTTGATTTCTATTGATCGTTCGCTCACCTGAGCATCTGGATTTCTATGGATTGCCTGCTCAGATCAACATTTGTATTTCTATTAATCGCCTGCTCAGATCAGCATTTGAATTTTTGTTGATCACCTAATCACATCAGCATCTGAATTTCTATTGATCGCCTGCACAGATCAGCATTTGTTTTTCTATTGATCGTTCACTCACATCAGCATCTGCATTTTTTTTGGATCGCCTGCTAACATCAGCATTTTTATTTCTATAGATTGTCTGTTTGCATCGGAAACATCAGGCCTTGATTTCTATTGATCATTCCCTCACATCAACATCTGGATTTCTATGGACCGCCTGCTCACATCACTATTTGGATTCCTATTGATCACCTGCTCACATCAGCATTTTTATTTCTATAGATTGACTGTTTGCATCAGAAACATCAGGCCAGGATTTCTATTGATCATTCGCCTACATCAGCATCTGGATTTCTATGGACTACCTGCTCACATCAGCATTCGTATTTCTATTGATCGTTCGCTCGCATCAGCATTTGTATTTCTATTGATCGTTCGCTCGCATCAGCATTTGTATTTCTACTGATCGTTCGCTCGCTTCAGCATTTGTATTTCTATTGATCGTTCGCTCCCATCAGCTTTTTCATTTCTATTGATAGTTCGCTCGCATCAGAATTCGTATTTCTATCGATCGTTCGCTATCATCAGCATTTGTATTTCCAATGATCGTTCGTTCGCATCATCCTTTGTATTTCTATTGATCGTTCACTCACATCAGCATCTGTATTTTTAATGGATCGCCTGCTAACATCAGCATTTTTATTTCTATAGATTGACTGTTTGCATCAGAAACATCAGGCCATGATTTCTATTGATCATTCGCCTACATCAGCATCTGGATTTCTATGGACTACCTAATCACATCAGCATCTGAATTTCTATTGATCGCCTGCACGGATCAGCATTTGTTTTTCTATTGATCGTTCACTCACATCAGCATCTGCATTTTTTTTGGATCGCCTGCTAACATCAGCATTTTTATTTCTATAGATTGTCTGTTTGCATCGGAAACATCAGGCCTTGATTTCTATTGATCATTCCCTCACATCAACATCTTGATTTCTATGGACCGCCTGCTCACATCACTATTTGGATTCCTATTGATCACCTGCTCACATCAGCATTTTTATTTCTATAGATTGACTGTTTGCATCAGAAACATCAGGCCAGGATTTCTATTGATCATTCGCCTACATCAGCATCTGGATTTCTATGGACTACCTGCTCACATCTGTATTTAGATTCATATTGATCACCTGCTCACAACAGCATCTAGTTTTCTATTGATTGTTCACTCACATCAGCATCTGTATTTTTTATGATCACCTGCTAACATCAGCATTTTTATTTCCATATATTGACTGTTTGCATCAGAAACATCAGGCCTTGATTTCTATTGATCGTTCGCTCACCTGAGCATCTGGATTTCTATGGATTGCCTGCTCAGATCATCATTTGTATTTCTATTAATCGCCTGCTCAGATCAGCATTTGAATTTTTGTTGATCAGCTAATCACATCAGCATCTGAATTTCTATTGATCGCCTGCACAGATCAGCATTTGTTTTTCTATTGATCGTTCACTCACATCAGCATCTGCATTTTTTATGATCACCTGCTAACATCAGCATTTTTATTTCCATAGATTGACTGTTTGCATCAGAAACATCAGGCCTTGATTTCTATTGATCGTTCGCTCACCTGAGCATCTGGATTTCTATGGATTGCCTGCTCAGATCAACATTTGTATTTCTATTAATCGCCTGCTCAGATCAGCATTTGAATTTTTGTTGATCACCTAATCACATCAGCATCTGAATTTCTATTGATCGCCTGCACAGATCAGCATTTGTCTTTCTATTGATCGTTCACTCACATCAGCATCTGCATTTTTTTTGGATCGCCTGCTAACATCAGCATTTTTATTTCTATAGATTGTCTGTTTGCATCGGAAACATCAGGCCTTGATTTCTATTGATCATTCCCTCACATCAACATCTGGATTTCTATGGACCGCCTGCTCACATCACTATTTGGATTCCTATTGATCACCTGCTCACATCAGCATTTTTATTTCTATAGATTGACTGTTTGCATCAGAAACATCAGGCCAGGATTTCTATTGATCATTCGCCTACATCAGCATCTGGATTTCTATGGACTACCTGCTCACATCAGCATTTGTATTTCTACTGATCGTTCGCTCGCTTCAGCATTTGTATTTCTATTGATCGTTCGCTCGCATCAGCATTTGTATTTCTATTGATCGTTCGCTCCCATCAGCTTTTTCATTTCTATTGATAGTTCGCTCGCATCAGAATTCGTATTTCTATCGATCGTTCGCTATCATCAGCATTTGTATTTCCAATGATCGTTCGTTCGCATCATCCTTTGTATTTCTATTGATCGTTCACTCACATCAGCATCTGTATTTTTAATGGATCGCCTGCTAACATCAGCATTTTTATTTCTATAGATTGACTGTTTGCATCAGAAACATCAGGCCATGATTTCTATTGATCATTCGCCTACATCAGCATCTGGATTTCTATGGACTACCTAATCACATCAGCATCTGAATTTCTATTGATCGCCTGCACAGATCAGCATTTGTTTTTCTATTGATCGTTCACTCACATCAGCATCTGCATTTTTTTTGGATCGCCTGCTAACATCAGCATTTTTATTTCTATAGATTGTCTGTTTGCATCGGAAACATCAGGCCTTGATTTCTATTGATCATTCCCTCACATCAACATCTGGATTTCTATGGACCGCCTGCTCACATCACTATTTGGATTCCTATTGATCACCTGCTCACATCAGCATTTTTATTTCTATAGATTGACTGTTTGCATCAGAAACATCAGGCCAGGATTTCTATTGATCATTCGCCTACATCAGCATCTGGATTTCTATGGATTACCTGCTCACATCTGTATTTAGATTCATATTGATCACCTGCTCACAACAGCATCTAGTTTTCTATTGATTGTTCACTCACATCAGCATCTGTATTTTTTATGATCACCTGCTAACATCAGAATTTTTATTTCCATATATTGACTGTTTGCATCAGAAACATCAGGCCTTGATTTCTATTGATCGTTCGCTCACCTGAGCATCTGCATTTCTATGGATTGCCTGCTCAGATCATCATTTGTATTTCTATTAATCGCCTGCTCAGATCAGCATTTGAATTTTTGTTGATCACCTAATCACATCAGCATCTGAATTTCTATTGATCGCCTGCACAGATCAGCATTTGTTTTTCTATTGATCGTTCACTCACATCAGCATCTGCATTTTTTATGATCACCTGCTAACATCAGCATTTTTATTTCCATAGATTGACTGTTTGCATCAGAAACATCAGGCCTTGATTTCTATTGATCGTTCGCTCACCTGAGCATCTGGATTTCTATGGATTGCCTGCTCAGATCAACATTTGTATTTCTATTAATCGCCTGCTCAGATCAGCATTTGAATTTTTGTTGATCACCTAATCACATCAGCATCTGAATTTCTATTGATCGCCTGCACAGATCAGCATTTGTTTTTCTATTGATCGTTCACTCACATCAGCATCTGCATTTTTTTTGGATCGCCTGCTAACATCAGCATTTTTATTTCTATAGATTGTCTGTTTGCATCGGAAACATCAGGCCTTGATTTCTATTGATCATTCCCTCACATCAACATCTGGATTTCTATGGACCGCCTGCTCACATCACTATTTGGATTCCTATTGATCACCTGCTCACATCAGCATTTTTATTTCTATAGATTGACTGTTTGCATCAGAAACATCAGGCCAGGATTTCTATTGATCATTCGCCTACATCAGCATCTGGATTTCTATGGATTACCTGCTCACATCTGTATTTAGATTCATATTGATCACCTGCTCACAACAGCATCTAGTTTTCTATTGATTGTTCACTCACATCAGCATCTGTATTTTTTATGATCACCTGCTAACATCAGAATTTTTATTTCCATATATTGACTGTTTGCATCAGAAACATCAGGCCTTGATTTCTATTGATCGTTCGCTCACCTGAGCATCTGCATTTCTATGGATTGCCTGCTCAGATCATCATTTGTATTTCTATTAATCGCCTGCTCAGATCAGCATTTGAATTTTTGTTGATCACCTAATCACATCAGCATCTGAATTTCTATTGATCGCCTGCACAGATCAGCATTTGTTTTTCTATTGATCGTTCACTCACATCAGCATCTGCATTTTTTATGATCACCTGCTAACATCAGCATTTTTATTTCCATAGATTGACTGTTTGCATCAGAAACATCAGGCCTTGATTTCTATTGATCGTTCGCTCACCTGAGCATCTGGATTTCTATGGATTGCCTGCTCAGATCAACATTTGTATTTCTATTAATCGCCTGCTCAGATCAGCATTTGAATTTTTGTTGATCACCTAATCACATCAGCATCTGAATTTCTATTGATCGCCTGCACAGATCAGCATTTGTTTTTCTATTGATCGTTCACTCACATCAGCATCTGCATTTTTTTTGGATCGCCTGCTAACATCAGCATTTTTATTTCTATAGATTGTCTGTTTGCATCGGAAACATCAGGCCTTGATTTCTATTGATCATTCCCTCACATCAACATCTGGATTTCTATGGACCGCCTGCTCACATCACTATTTGGATTCCTATTGATCACCTGCTCACATCAGCATTTTTATTTCTATAGATTGACTGTTTGCATCAGAAACATCAGGCCAGGATTTCTATTGATCATTCGCCTACATCAGCATCTGGATTTCTATGGACTACCTGCTCACATCAGCATTTGTATTTCTATTGATCGTTCGCTCGCATCAGCATTTGTATTTCTATTGATCGTTCGCTCGCATCAGCATTTGTATTTCTATTGATCGTTCGCTCGCATCAGCATTTGTATTTCTACTGATCGTTCGCTCGCCTCAGCATTTGTATTTCTATTGATCTTTCTCTCGCATCAGCATTTGTATTTCTACTGATCGTTCGCTCGCTTCAGCATTTGTATTTCTATTGATCGTTCGCTTGCATCAGCATTTGTATTTCTATTGATCGTTCGCTCCCATCAGCTTTTTCATTTCTATTGAAAGTTCGCTCGCATCAGAATTCGTATTTCTATCGATCGTTCGCTATCATCAGCATTTGTATTTCCAATGATCGTTCGTTCGCATCATCATTTGTATTTCTATTGATCGTTCACTCACATCAGCATTTGTATTTTTTATGGATCACCTACTAACATCAGCATTTTTATTTCTATAGATTCACTGTTTGCATCTGAAACATCAGGCCTTGATTTCTATTGATCGTTCGCTCACATCAGCATTTGTATTTCTATTGATCACCTCCTCAGATCAGCATTTGTATTTCTATGGATGACCTGCTCACATTAGCATCTGGATTTCTGTGGATTGCATCCTCCGATCAGCATTTGGATTTGTGTGGATTGCCTTTTCTCATCAGCATTTGTATTTCAAAAAAATTAAGCTCAGGCACTGTGTGAATAGTCAAAATTTCTCCTCAGATTGCTGAAAATAATTTAACTTCAGCCACAGTTATAGTGTAGAAAAGGCCTCAAAGATAGTCTTGTTGTTAAATAGCGCTTTTCTATTTTATTAGCTGTTTAATGACCCATTCAGTGCTGTATTCCTATTGGTTGCGCCGTCCCATCTGTGCACTGAGTCTGTTAACATACAGTGCAGTGTTGAACTCTTTCAGATGTGTTCAGCAGCTCGTCATGTATTTGAGTTTATTTAAACACGGTTGTCGCAAGTGGACTGAGCGTGAATGCCAATATAAGTATCTCATTTACTGTTGTGTTTGCTATTTGTTATGTATTTTAATAGTTTCGGTTGTTTAAAGGTAAAGGATAATTGTTGCTGTCGCTGTTATTTGAGCTTCGAAACTCCGTGAACGAACATACCGGAAGTGTGTTTTCACGATAAAAGCACTGTGAATGGATAACCGGAAGTTATGTGATGTTAGCGTTAGCCTAGGTTAACAGCGATAAATGAACTATCGGGGCTGCCGATTGACTCAGGGTGAGGGAGATTGAAGTCTCAGCGGCACAAAAACACAAGGGATGGAAACTAAGGAAGCATTCTGTACCTAGCAACGGTTGCTATGCTGCAGTTGCTGCTTGGCGTGTTCATGACGTGGCGTGACGTCATACGCACCCTTTCACACATTGTACTTTGATTTAGAAGGCATATAAAACTCAACTATCAGTACGTATATGAACAAATCAGCAGATTCGTTGCCAAAGCAGAAGTTTTTTTTCTGTCCCAGGCAAAGAGACACATCACAACAGACTTAAACTATGGAGTGATGGCTCGCTACATTTTTTGTTGATCACCTAATCACATCAGCATCTGAATGTCTATTGATCGCCTGCACAGATCAGCATTTGTTTTTCTATTGATCGTTCACTCACATCAGCATTTGTATTTTTTTGGATCACCTGCTCCCATCAGCATTTGGATTTCTATTGATCGTTGGCTCATATCAGGCCTCGATTTATATTGATCGCCTTCTCAGATCAGCATCTGGATTTCTATGGATCGCCTGCTCACATCAGCATTTGTATTTCTATGGATCACCTGCTCACATTAGCATCTGGATTTCTGTGGATTGCATCCTCCGATCAGCATTTGGATTTGTGTGGATTGCCTTTTCTCATCAGCATTTGTATTTCAAAAAAATTAAGCTAAGGCACTGTGTGAATAGTCAAAATTTCTCTTCAGATTGCTGAAAACAATTTAACTTCAGCCACAGTTATAGTGTAGAAAAGGCCTCAAAGATAATCTTGTTGCGCTTTTCTATTTTATTAGCTGTTTAATGACCCATTCAGTGCTGTATTCCTATTGGTTGCGCCGTCCCATCTGTGCACTGAGTCTGTTAACATACAGTGCAGTGTTGAACTCTTTCAGATGTGTTCAGCAGCTCGTCATGTATTTGAGTTTATTTAAACACGGTTGTCGCAAGTGGACTGAGCGTGAATGCCAATATAAGTATCTCATTTACTGTTGTGTTTGCTATTTGTTATGTATTTTAATAGTTTCGGTTGTTTAAAGGTAAAGGATAATTGTTGCTGTCGCTGTTAATTGAGCTTCGAAACTCCGTGAACGAACATACCGGAAGTGTGTTTTCACGATAAAAGCACTGTGAATGGATAACCGGAAGTTATGTGATGTTAGCGTTAGCCTAGCTTAACAGCGATAAATGAACTATCGGGGCTGCCGATTGACTCAGGGTGAGGGAGATTGAAGTCTCAGCGGCACAAAAACACAAGGGATGGAAACTAAGGAAGCATTCTGTACCTAGCAACGCTTGCTATGCTGCAGTTGCTGCTTGGCGTGTTCATGACGTGGCGTGACGTCATACGCACCATTTCACACATTGTACTTTGATTTAGAAGGCATATAAAACTCGACTATCAGTACGTATATGAACAAATCAGCAGATTCGTTCCCAAAGCAGAAGTTTTTTTTCTGTCCCAGGCAAAGAGACACATCATAACAGACTTAAACTATGGAGTGATGGCTCGCTACATTTTTTGTTGATCACCTAATCACATCAGCATCTGAATGTCTATTGATCGCCTGCACAGATCAGCATTTGTTTTTCTATTGATCGTTCACTCACATCAGCATCTGCATTTTTTTTGGATCGCCTGCTAACATCAGCATTTTTATTTCTATAGATTGTCTGTTTGCATCGGAAACATCAGGCCTTGATTTCTATTGATCATTCCCTCACATCAACATCTGGATTTCTATGGACCGCCTGCTCACATCACTATTTGGATTCCTATTGATCACCTGCTCACATCAGCATTTTTATTTCTATAGATTGACTGTTTGCATCAGAAACATCAGGCCAGGATTTCTATTGATCATTCGCCTACATCAGCATCTGGATTTCTATGGACTACCTGCTCACATCTGTATTTAGATTCATATTGATCACCTGCTCACAACAGCATCTAGTTTTCTATTGATTGTTCACTCACATCAATATCTGTATTTTTTATGATCACCTGCTAACATCAGCATTTTTATTTCCATATATTGACTGTTTGCATCAGAAACATCAGGCCTTGATTTCTATTGATCGTTCGCTCACCTGAGCATCTGGATTTCTATGGATTGCCTGCTCAGATCATCATTTGTATTTCTATTAATCGCCTGCTCAGATCAGCATTTGAATTTTTGTTGATCAGCTAATCACATCAGCATCTGAATTTCTATTGATCGCCTGCACAGATCAGCATTTGTTTTTCTATTGATCGTTCACTCACATCAGCATCTGCATTTTTTATGATCACCTGCTAACATCAGCATTTTTATTTCCATAGATTGACTGTTTGCATCAGAAACATCAGGCCTTGATTTCTATTGATCGTTCGCTCACCTGAGCATCTGGATTTCTATGGATTGCCTGCTCAGATCAACATTTGTATTTCTATTAATCGCCTGCTCAGATCAGCATTTGAATTTTTGTTGATCACCTAATCACATCAGCATCTGAATTTCTATTGATCGCCTGCACAGATCAGCATTTGTCTTTCTATTGATCGTTCACTCACATCAGCATCTGCATTTTTTTTGGATCGCCTGCTAACATCAGCATTTTTATTTCTATAGATTGTCTGTTTGCATCGGAAACATCAGGCCTTGATTTCTATTGATCATTCCCTCACATCAACATCTGGATTTCTATGGACCGCCTGCTCACATCACTATTTGGATTCCTATTTATCACCTGCTCACATCAGCATTTTTATTTCTATAGATTGACTGTTTGCATCAGAAACATCAGGCCAGGATTTCTATTGATCATTCGCCTACATCAGCATCTGGATTTCTATGGACTACCTGCTCACATCAGCATTTGTATTTCTATTGATCGTTCGCTCGCATCAGCATTTGTATTTCTATTGATCGTTCGCTCGCATCAGCATTTGTATTTCTACTGATCGTTCGCTCGCTTCAGCATTTGTATTTCTATTGATCGTTCGCTCGCATCAGCATTTGTATTTCTATTGATCGTTCGCTCCCATCAGCTTTTTCATTTCTATTGATAGTTCGCTCGCATCAGAATTCGTATTTCTATCGATCGTTCGCTATCATCAGCATTTGTATTTCCAATGATCGTTCGTTCGCATCATCCTTTGTATTTCTATTGATCGTTCACTCACATCAGCATCTGTATTTTTAATGGATCGCCTGCTAACATCAGCATTTTTATTTCTATAGATTGACTGTTTGCATCAGAAACATCAGGCCATGATTTCTATTGATCATTCGCCTACATCAGCATCTGGATTTCTATGGACTACCTAATCACATCAGCATCTGAATTTCTATTGATCGCCTGCACAGATCAGCATTTGTTTTTCTATTGATCGTTCACTCACATCAGCATCTGCATTTTTTTTGGATCGCCTGCTAACATCAGCATTTTTATTTCTATAGATTGTCTGTTTGCATCGGAAACATCAGGCCTTGATTTCTATTGATCATTCCCTCACATCAACATCTGGATTTCTATGGACCGCCTGCTCACATCACTATTTGGATTCCTATTGATCACCTGCTCACATCAGCATTTTTATTTCTATAGATTGACTGTTTGCATCAGAAACATCAGGCCAGGATTTCTATTGATCATTCGCCTACATCAGCATCTGGATTTCTATGGACTACCTGCTCACATCTGTATTTAGATTCATATTGATCACCTGCTCACAACAGCATCTAGTTTTCTATTGATTGTTCACTCACATCAGCATCTGTATTTTTTATGATCACCTGCTAACATCAGCATTTTTATTTTCATATATTGACTGTTTGCATCAGAAACATCAGGCCTTGATTTCTATTGATCGTTCGCTCACCTGAGCATCTGCATTTCTATGGATTGCCTGCTCAGATCATCATTTGTATTTCTATTAATCGCCTGCTCAGATCAGCATTTGAATTTTTGTTGATCACCTAATCACATCAGCATCTGAATTTCTATTGATCGCCTGCACAGATCAGCATTTGTTTTTCTATTGATCGTTCACTCACATCAGCATCTGCATTTTTTATGATCACCTGCTAACATCAGCATTTTTATTTCCATAGATTGACTGTTTGCATCAGAAACATCAGGCCTTGATTTCTATTGATCGTTCGCTCACCTGAGCATCTGGATTTCTATGGATTGCCTGCTCAGATCAACATTTGTATTTCTATTAATCGCCTGCTCAGATCAGCATTTGAATTTTTGTTGATCACCTAATCACATCAGCATCTGAATTTCTATTGATCGCCTGCACAGATCAGCATTTGTTTTTCTATTGATCGTTCACTCACATCAGCATCTGCATTTTTTTTGGATCGCCTGCTAACATCAGCATTTTTATTTCTATAGATTGTCTGTTTGCATCGGAAACATCAGGCCTTGATTTCTATTGATCATTCCCTCACATCAACATCTGGATTTCTATGGACCGCCTGCTCACATCACTATTTGGATTCCTATTGATCACCTGCTCACATCAGCATTTTTATTTCTATAGATTGACTGTTTGCATCAGAAACATCAGGCCAGGATTTCTATTGATCATTCGCCTACATCAGCATCTGGATTTCTATGGACTACCTGCTCACATCAGCATTTGTATTTCTATTGATCGTTCGCTCGCATCAGCATTTGTATTTCTATTGATCGTTCGCTCGCATCAGCATTTGTATTTCTATTGATCGTTCGCTCGCATCAGCATTTGTATTTCTACTGATCGTTCGCTCGCCTCAGCATTTGTATTTCTATTGATCTTTCTCTCGCATCAGCATTTGTATTTCTACTGATCGTTCGCTCGCTTCAGCATTTGTATTTCTATTGATCGTTCGCTTGCATCAGCATTTGTATTTCTATTGATCGTTCGCTCCCATCAGCTTTTTCATTTCTATTGAAAGTTCGCTCGCATCAGAATTCGTATTTCTATCGATCGTTCGCTATCATCAGCATTTGTATTTCCAATGATCGTTCGTTCGCATCATCATTTGTATTTCTATTGATCGTTCACTCACATCAGCATTTGTATTTTTTATGGATCACCTACTAACATCAGCATTTTTATTTCTATAGATTCACTGTTTGCATCTGAAACATCAGGCCTTGATTTCTATTGATCGTTCGCTCACATCAGCATTTGTATTTCTATTGATCACCTCCTCAGATCAGCATTTGTATTTCTATGGATGACCTGCTCACATTAGCATCTGGATTTCTGTGGATTGCATCCTCCGATCAGCATTTGGATTTGTGTGGATTGCCTTTTCTCATCAGCATTTGTATTTCAAAAAAATTAAGCTCAGGCACTGTGTGAATAGTCAAAATTTCTCCTCAGATTGCTGAAAATAATTTAACTTCAGCCACAGTTATAGTGTAGAAAAGGCCTCAAAGATAGTCTTGTTGTTAAATAGCGCTTTTCTATTTTATTAGCTGTTTAATGACCCATTCAGTGCTGTATTCCTATTGGTTGCGCCGTCCCATCTGTGCACTGAGTCTGTTAACATACAGTGCAGTGTTGAACTCTTTCAGATGTGTTCAGCAGCTCGTCATGTATTTGAGTTTATTTAAACACGGTTGTCGCAAGTGGACTGAGCGTGAATGCCAATATAAGTATCTCATTTACTGTTGTGTTTGCTATTTGTTATGTATTTTAATAGTTTCGGTTGTTTAAAGATAAAGGATAATTGTTGCTGTCGCTGTTATTTGAGCTTCGAAACTCCGTGAACGAACATACCGGAAGTGTGTTTTCACGATAAAAGCACTGTGAATGGATAACCGGAAGTTATGTGATGTTAGCGTTAGCCTAGCTTAACAGCGATAAATGAACTATCGGGGCTGCCGATTGACTCAGGGTGAGGGAGATTGAAGTCTCAGCGGCACAAAAACACAAGGGATGGAAACTAAGGAAGCATTCTGTACCTAGCAACGGTTGCTATGCTGCAGTTGCTGCTTGGCGTGTTCATGACGTGGCGTGACGTCATACGCACCCTTTCACACATTGTACTTTGATTTAGAAGGCATATAAAACTCAACTATCAGTACGTATATGAACAAATCAGCAGATTCGTTCCCAAAGCAGAAGTTTTTTTTTCTGTCCCAGGCAAAGAGACACATCACAACAGACTTAAACTATGGAGTGATGGCTCGCTACATTTTTTGTTGATCACCTAATCACATCAGCATCTGAATGTCTATTGATCGCCTGCACAGATCAGCATTTGTTTTTCTATTGATCGTTCACTCACATCAGCATTTGTATTTTTTTGGATCACCTGCTCCCATCAGCATTTGGATTTCTATTGATCGTTGGCTCATATCAGGCCTCGATTTATATTGATCGCCTTCTCAGATCAGCATCTGGATTACTATGGATCGCCTGCTCACATCAGCATTTGTATTTCTATGGATCACCTGCTCACATTAGCATCTGGATTTCTGTGGATTGCATCCTCCGATCAGCATTTGGATTTGTGTGGATTGCCTTTTCTCATCAGCATTTGTATTTCAAAAAAATTAAGCTAAGGCACTGTGTGAATAGTCAAAATTTCTCTTCAGATTGCTGAAAACAATTTAACTTCAGCCACAGTTATAGTGTAGAAAAGGCCTCAAAGATAATCTTGTTGCGCTTTTCTATTTTATTAGCTGTTTAATGACCCATTCAGTGCTGTATTCCTATTGGTTGCGCCGTCCCATCTGTGCACTGAGTCTGTTAACATACAGTGCAGTGTTGAACTCTTTCAGATGTGTTCAGCAGCTCGTCATGTATTTGAGTTTATTTAAACACGGTTGTCGCAAGTGGACTGAGCGTGAATGCCAATATAAGTATCTCATTTACTGTTGTGTTTGCTATTTGTTATGTATTTTAATAGTTTCGGTTGTTTAAAGGTAAAGGATAATTGTTGCTGTCGCTGTTATTTGAGCTTCGAAACTCCGTGAACGAACATACCGGAAGTGTGTTTTCACGATAAAAGCACTGTGAATGGATAACCGGAAGTTATGTGATGTTAGCGTTAGCCTAGCTTAACAGCGATAAATGAACTATCGGGGCTGCCGATTGACTCAGGGTGAGGGAGATTGAAGTCTCAGCGGCACAAAAACACAAGGGATGGAAACTAAGGAAGCATTCTGTACCTAGCAACGGTTGCTATGCTGCAGTTGCTGCTTGGCGTGTTCATGACGTGGCGTGACGTCATACGCACCCTTTCACACATTGTACTTTGATTTAGAAGGCATATAAAACTCAACTATCAGTACGTATATGAACAAATCAGCAGATTCGTTCCCAAAGCAGAAGTTTTTTTTCTGTCCCAGGCAAAGAGACACATCACAACAGACTTAAACTATGGAGTGATGGCTCGCTACATTTTTTGTTGATCACCTAATCACATCAGCATCTGAATGTCTATTGATCGCCTGCACAGATCAGCATTTGTTTTTCTATTGATCGTTCACTCACATCAGCATCTGTATTTTTTATGATCACCTGCTAACATCAGCATTTTTATTTCTATAGATTCACTGTTTGCATCAGAAACATCAGGCCTTGATTTCTATTGATCGTTCGCTCACATCAGCATTTGTATTTCTATGGATCACATTTTCAGATCAGCATTTCTATTTCTATTGATCACCTCCTCAGATCAGCATTTGTATTTCTTTGGATCACCTGCTCACATTAGCATCTGGATTTCTGTGGATTGCATCCTCCGATCAGCATTTGGATTTGTGTGGATTGCCTTTTCTCATCAGCATTTGTATTTCAAAAAAATTAAGCTAAGGCACTGTGTGAATAGTCAAAATTTCTCCTCAGATTGCTGAAAATAATTTAACTTCAGCCACAGTTATAGTGTAGAAAAGGCCTCAAAGATAATCTTGTTGTTAAATAGCGCTTTTCTATTTTATTAGCTGTTTAATGACCCATTCAGTGCTGTATTCCTATTGGTTGCGCCGTCCCATCTGTGCACTGAGTCTGTTAACATACAGTGCAGTGTTGAACTCTTTCAGATGTGTTCAGCAGCTCGTCATGTATTTGAGTTTATTTAAACACGGTTGTCGCAAGTGGACTGAGCGTGAATGCCAATATAAGTATCTCATTTACTGTTGTGTTTGCTATTTGTTATGTATTTTAATAGTTTCGGTTGTTTAAAGGTAAAGGATAATTGTTGCTGTCGCTGTTAATTGAGCTTCGAAACTCCGTGAACGAACATACCGGAAGTGTGTTTTCACGATAAAAGCACTGTGAATGGATAACCGGAAGTTATGTGATGTTAGCGTTAGCCTAGCTTAACAGCGATAAATGAACTATCGGGGCTGCCGATTGACTCAGGGTGAGGGAGATTGAAGTCTCAGCGGCACAAAAACACAAGGGATGGAAACTAAGGAAGCATTCTGTACCTAGCAACGCTTGCTATGCTGCAGTTGCTGCTTGGCGTGTTCATGACGTGGCGTGACGTCATACGCACCCTTTCACACATTGTACTTTGATTTAGAAGGCATATAAAACTCAACTATCAGTACGTATATGAACAAATCAGCAGATTCGTTCCCAAAGCAGAAGTTTTTTTTCTGTCCCAGGCAAAGAGACACATCACAACAGACTTAAACTATGGAGTGATGGCTCGCTACATTTTTTGTTGATCACCTAATCACATCAGCATCTGAATGTCTATTGATCGCCTGCACAGATCAGCATTTGTTTTTCTATTGATCGTTCACTCACATCAGCATCTGTATTTTTTATGATCACCTGCTAACATCAGCATTTTTATTTCTATAGATTGTCTGTTTGCATCGGAAACATCAGGCCTTGATTTCTATTGATCATTCCCTCACATCAACATCTGGATTTCTATGGACCGCCTGCTCACATCACTATTTGGATTCCTATTGATCACCTGCTCACATCAGCATTTTTATTTCTATAGATTGACTGTTTGCATCAGAAACATCAGGCCAGGATTTCTATTGATCATTCGCCTACATCAGCATCTGGATTTCTATGGACTACCTGCTCACATCTGTATTTAGATTCATATTGATCACCTGCTCACAACAGCATCTAGTTTTCTATTGATTGTTCACTCACATCAGCATCTGTATTTTTTATGATCACCTGCTAACATCAGCATTTTTATTTCCATATATTGACTGTTTGCATCAGAAACATCAGGCCTTGATTTCTATTGATCGTTCGCTCACCTGAGCATCTGGATTTCTATGGATTGCCTGCTCAGATCATCATTTGTATTTCTATTAATCGCCTGCTCAGATCAGCATTTGAATTTTTGTTGATCACCTAATCACATCAGCATCTGAATTTCTATTGATCGCCTGCACAGATCAGCATTTGTTTTTCTATTGATCGTTCACTCACATCAGCATCTGCATTTTTTATGATCACCTGCTAACATCAGCATTTTTATTTCCATAGATTGACTGTTTGCATCAGAAACATCAGGCCTTGATTTCTATTGATCGTTCGCTCACCTGAGCATCTGGATTTCTATGGATTGCCTGCTCAGATCAACATTTGTATTTCTATTAATCGCCTGCTCAGATCAGCATTTGAATTTTTGTTGATCACCTAATCGCATCAGCATCTGAATTTCTATTGATCGCCTGCACAGATCAGCATTTGTTTTTCTATTGATCGTTCACTCACATCAGCATCTGCATTTTTTTTGGATCGCCTGCTAACATCAGCATTTTTATTTCTATAGATTGTCTGTTTGCATCGGAAACATCAGGCCTTGATTTCTATTGATCATTCCCTCACATCAACATCTGGATTTCTATGGACCGCCTGCTCACATCACTATTTGGATTCCTATTGATCACCTGCTCACATCAGCATTTTTATTTCTATAGATTGACTGTTTGCATCAGAAACATCAGGCCAGGATTTCTATTGATCATTCGCCTACATCAGCATCTGGATTTCTATGGACTACCTGCTCACATCAGCATTTGTATTTCTATTGATCGTTCGCTCGCATCAGCATTTGTATTTCTATTGATCGTTCGCTCGCATCAGCATTTGTATTTCTATTGATCGTTCGCTCGCATCAGCATTTGTATTTCTACTGATCGTTCGCTCGCCTCAGCATTTGTATTTCTATTGATCTTTCTCTCGCATCAGCATTTGTATTTCTACTGATCGTTCGCTCGCTTCAGCATTTGTATTTCTATTGATCGTTCGCTTGCATCAGCATTTGTATTTCTATTGATCGTTCGCTCCCATCAGCTTTTTCATTTCTATTGAAAGTTCGCTCGCATCAGAATTCGTATTTCTATCGATCGTTCGCTATCATCAGCATTTGTATTTCCAATGATCGTTCGTTCGCATCATCATTTGTATTTCTATTGATCGTTCACTCACATCAGCATTTGTATTTTTTATGGATCACCTACTAACATCAGCATTTTTATTTCTATAGATTCACTGTTTGCATCTGAAACATCAGGCCTTGATTTCTATTGATCGTTCGCTCACATCAGCATTTGTATTTCTATTGATCACCTCCTCAGATCAGCATTTGTATTTCTATGGATGACCTGCTCACATTAGCATCTGGATTTCTGTGGATTGCATCCTCCGATCAGCATTTGGATTTGTGTGGATTGCCTTTTCTCATCAGCATTTGTATTTCAAAAAAATTAAGCTCAGGCACTGTGTGAATAGTCAAAATTTCTCCTCAGATTGCTGAAAATAATTTAACTTCAGCCACAGTTATAGTGTAGAAAAGGCCTCAAAGATAGTCTTGTTGTTAAATAGCGCTTTTCTATTTTATTAGCTGTTTAATGACCCATTCAGTGCTGTATTCCTATTGGTTGCGCCGTCCCATCTGTGCACTGAGTCTGTTAACATACAGTGCAGTGTTGAACTCTTTCAGATGTGTTCAGCAGCTCGTCATGTATTTGAGTTTATTTAAACACGGTTGTCGCAAGTGGACTGAGCGTGAATGCCAATATAAGTATCTCATTTACTGTTGTGTTTGCTATTTGTTATGTATTTTAATAGTTTCGGTTGTTTAAAGATAAAGGATAATTGTTGCTGTCGCTGTTATTTGAGCTTCGAAACTCCGTGAACGAACATACCGGAAGTGTGTTTTCACGATAAAAGCACTGTGAATGGATAACCGGAAGTTATGTGATGTTAGCGTTAGCCTAGCTTAACAGCGATAAATGAACTATCGGGGCTGCCGATTGACTCAGGGTGAGGGAGATTGAAGTCTCAGCGGCACAAAAACACAAGGGATGGAAACTAAGGAAGCATTCTGTACCTAGCAACGGTTGCTATGCTGCAGTTGCTGCTTGGCGTGTTCATGACGTGGCGTGACGTCATACGCACCCTTTCACACATTGTACTTTGATTTAGAAGGCATATAAAACTCAACTATCAGTACGTATATGAACAAATCAGCAGATTCGTTCCCAAAGCAGAAGTTTTTTTTTCTGTCCCAGGCAAAGAGACACATCACAACAGACTTAAACTATGGAGTGATGGCTCGCTACATTTTTTGTTGATCACCTAATCACATCAGCATCTGAATGTCTATTGATCGCCTGCACAGATCAGCATTTGTTTTTCTATTGATCGTTCACTCACATCAGCATTTGTATTTTTTTGGATCACCTGCTCCCATCAGCATTTGGATTTCTATTGATCGTTGGCTCATATCAGGCCTCGATTTATATTGATCGCCTTCTCAGATCAGCATCTGGATTACTATGGATCGCCTGCTCACATCAGCATTTGTATTTCTATGGATCACCTGCTCACATTAGCATCTGGATTTCTGTGGATTGCATCCTCCGATCAGCATTTGGATTTGTGTGGATTGCCTTTTCTCATCAGCATTTGTATTTCAAAAAAATTAAGCTAAGGCACTGTGTGAATAGTCAAAATTTCTCTTCAGATTGCTGAAAACAATTTAACTTCAGCCACAGTTATAGTGTAGAAAAGGCCTCAAAGATAATCTTGTTGCGCTTTTCTATTTTATTAGCTGTTTAATGACCCATTCAGTGCTGTATTCCTATTGGTTGCGCCGTCCCATCTGTGCACTGAGTCTGTTAACATACAGTGCAGTGTTGAACTCTTTCAGATGTGTTCAGCAGCTCGTCATGTATTTGAGTTTATTTAAACACGGTTGTCGCAAGTGGACTGAGCGTGAATGCCAATATAAGTATCTCATTTACTGTTGTGTTTGCTATTTGTTATGTATTTTAATAGTTTCGGTTGTTTAAAGGTAAAGGATAATTGTTGCTGTCGCTGTTATTTGAGCTTCGAAACTCCGTGAACGAACATACCGGAAGTGTGTTTTCACGATAAAAGCACTGTGAATGGATAACCGGAAGTTATGTGATGTTAGCGTTAGCCTAGCTTAACAGCGATAAATGAACTATCGGGGCTGCCGATTGACTCAGGGTGAGGGAGATTGAAGTCTCAGCGGCACAAAAACACAAGGGATGGAAACTAAGGAAGCATTCTGTACCTAGCAACGGTTGCTATGCTGCAGTTGCTGCTTGGCGTGTTCATGACGTGGCGTGACGTCATACGCACCCTTTCACACATTGTACTTTGATTTAGAAGGCATATAAAACTCAACTATCAGTACGTATATGAACAAATCAGCAGATTCGTTCCCAAAGCAGAAGTTTTTTTTCTGTCCCAGGCAAAGAGACACATCACAACAGACTTAAACTATGGAGTGATGGCTCGCTACATTTTTTGTTGATCACCTAATCACATCAGCATCTGAATGTCTATTGATCGCCTGCACAGATCAGCATTTGTTTTTCTATTGATCGTTCACTCACATCAGCATCTGTATTTTTTATGATCACCTGCTAACATCAGCATTTTTATTTCTATAGATTCACTGTTTGCATCAGAAACATCAGGCCTTGATTTCTATTGATCGTTCGCTCACATCAGCATTTGTATTTCTATGGATCACATTTTCAGATCAGCATTTCTATTTCTATTGATCACCTCCTCAGATCAGCATTTGTATTTCTTTGGATCACCTGCTCACATTAGCATCTGGATTTCTGTGGATTGCATCCTCCGATCAGCATTTGGATTTGTGTGGATTGCCTTTTCTCATCAGCATTTGTATTTCAAAAAAATTAAGCTAAGGCACTGTGTGAATAGTCAAAATTTCTCCTCAGATTGCTGAAAATAATTTAACTTCAGCCACAGTTATAGTGTAGAAAAGGCCTCAAAGATAATCTTGTTGTTAAATAGCGCTTTTCTATTTTATTAGCTGTTTAATGACCCATTCAGTGCTGTATTCCTATTGGTTGCGCCGTCCCATCTGTGCACTGAGTCTGTTAACATACAGTGCAGTGTTGAACTCTTTCAGATGTGTTCAGCAGCTCGTCATGTATTTGAGTTTATTTAAACACGGTTGTCGCAAGTGGACTGAGCGTGAATGCCAATATAAGTATCTCATTTACTGTTGTGTTTGCTATTTGTTATGTATTTTAATAGTTTCGGTTGTTTAAAGGTAAAGGATAATTGTTGCTGTCGCTGTTAATTGAGCTTCGAAACTCCGTGAACGAACATACCGGAAGTGTGTTTTCACGATAAAAGCACTGTGAATGGATAACCGGAAGTTATGTGATGTTAGCGTTAGCCTAGCTTAACAGCGATAAATGAACTATCGGGGCTGCCGATTGACTCAGGGTGAGGGAGATTGAAGTCTCAGCGGCACAAAAACACAAGGGATGGAAACTAAGGAAGCATTCTGTACCTAGCAACGCTTGCTATGCTGCAGTTGCTGCTTGGCGTGTTCATGACGTGGCGTGACGTCATACGCACCCTTTCACACATTGTACTTTGATTTAGAAGGCATATAAAACTCAACTATCAGTACGTATATGAACAAATCAGCAGATTCGTTCCCAAAGCAGAAGTTTTTTTTCTGTCCCAGGCAAAGAGACACATCACAACAGACTTAAACTATGGAGTGATGGCTCGCTACATTTTTTGTTGATCACCTAATCACATCAGCATCTGAATGTCTATTGATCGCCTGCACAGATCAGCATTTGTTTTTCTATTGATCGTTCACTCACATCAGCATCTGTATTTTTTATGATCACCTGCTAACATCAGCATTTTTATTTCTATAGATTGTCTGTTTGCATCGGAAACATCAGGCCTTGATTTCTATTGATCATTCCCTCACATCAACATCTGGATTTCTATGGACCGCCTGCTCACATCACTATTTGGATTCCTATTGATCACCTGCTCACATCAGCATTTTTATTTCTATAGATTGACTGTTTGCATCAGAAACATCAGGCCAGGATTTCTATTGATCATTCGCCTACATCAGCATCTGGATTTCTATGGACTACCTGCTCACATCTGTATTTAGATTCATATTGATCACCTGCTCACAACAGCATCTAGTTTTCTATTGATTGTTCACTCACATCAGCATCTGTATTTTTTATGATCACCTGCTAACATCAGCATTTTTATTTCCATATATTGACTGTTTGCATCAGAAACATCAGGCCTTGATTTCTATTGATCGTTCGCTCACCTGAGCATCTGGATTTCTATGGATTGCCTGCTCAGATCATCATTTGTATTTCTATTAATCGCCTGCTCAGATCAGCATTTGAATTTTTGTTGATCACCTAATCACATCAGCATCTGAATTTCTATTGATCGCCTGCACAGATCAGCATTTGTTTTTCTATTGATCGTTCACTCACATCAGCATCTGCATTTTTTATGATCACCTGCTAACATCAGCATTTTTATTTCCATAGATTGACTGTTTGCATCAGAAACATCAGGCCTTGATTTCTATTGATCGTTCGCTCACCTGAGCATCTGGATTTCTATGGATTGCCTGCTCAGATCAACATTTGTATTTCTATTAATCGCCTGCTCAGATCAGCATTTGAATTTTTGTTGATCACCTAATCGCATCAGCATCTGAATTTCTATTGATCGCCTGCACAGATCAGCATTTGTTTTTCTATTGATCGTTCACTCACATCAGCATCTGCATTTTTTATGATCACCTGCTAACATCAGCATTTTTATTTCCATAGATTGACTGTTTGCATCAGAAACATCAGGCCTTGATTTCTATTGATCGTTCGCTCACCTGAGCATCTGGATTTCTATGGATTGCCTGCTCAGATCAACATTTGTATTTCTATTAATCGCCTGCTCAGATTAGCATTTGAATTTTTGTTGATCACCTAATCACATCAGCATCTGAATTTCTATTGATCGCCTGAACAGATCAGCATTTGTCTTTCTATTGATCGTTCACTCACATCAGCATCTGCATTTTTTTTGGATCGCCTGCTAACATCAGCATTTTTATTTCTATAGATTGTCTGTTTGCATCGGAAACATCAGGCCTTGATTTCTATTGATCATTCCCTCACATCAACATCTGGATTTCTATGGACCGCCTGCTCACATCACTATTTGGATTCCTATTGATCACCTGCTCACATCAGCATTTTTATTTCTATAGATTGACTGTTTGCATCAGAAACATCAGGCCAGGATTTCTATTGATCATTCGCCTACATCAGCATCTGGATTTCTATGGACTACCTGCTCACATCAGCATTCGTATTTCTATTGATCGTTCGCTCGCATCAGCATTTGTATTTCTATTGATCGTTCGCTCGCATCAGCATTTGTATTTCTATTGATCGTTCGCTCGCATCAGCATTTGTATTTCTACTGATCGTTCGCTCGCTTCAGCATTTGTATTTCTATTGATCGTTCGCTCGCATCAGCATTTGTATTTCTATTGATCGTTCGCTCCCATCAGCTTTTTCATTTCTATTGATAGTTAGCTCGCATCAGAATTCGTATTTCTATCGATCGTTCGCTATCATCAGCATTTGTATTTCCAATGATCGTTCGTTCGCATCATCCTTTGTATTTCTATTGATCGTTCACTCACATCAGCATCTGTATTTTTAATGGATCGCCTGCTAACATCAGCATTTTTATTTCTATAGATTGACTGTTTGCATCAGAAACATCAGGCCATGATTTCTATTGATCATTCGCCTACATCAGCATCTGGATTTCTATGGACTACCTAATCACATCAGCATCTGAATTTCTATTGATCGCCTGCACAGATCAGCATTTGTTTTTCTATTGATCGTTCACTCACATCAGCATCTGCATTTTTTTTGGATCGCCTGCTAACATCAGCATTTTTATTTCTATAGATTGTCTGTTTGCATCGGAAACATCAGGTCTTGATTTCTATTGATCATTCCCTCACATCAACATCTGGATTTCTATGGACCGCCTGCTCACATCACTATTTGGATTCCTATTGATCACCTGCTCACATCAGCATTTTTATTTCTATAGATTGACTGTTTGCATCAGAAACATCAGGCCAGGATTTCTATTGATCATTCGCCTACATCAGCATCTGGATTTCTATGGACTACCTGCTCACATCAGCATTCGTATTTCTATTGATCGTTCGCTCGCATCAGCATTTGTATTTCTATTGATCGTTCGCTCGCATCAGCATTTGTATTTCTATTGATCGTTCGCTCGCATCAGCATTTGTATTTCTACTGATCGTTCGCTCGCTTCAGCATTTGTATTTCTATTGATCGTTCGCTCGCATCAGCATTTGTATTTCTATTGATCGTTCGCTCCCATCAGCTTTTTCATTTCTATTGATAGTTCGCTCGCATCAGAATTCGTATTTCTATCGATCGTTCGCTATCATCAGCATTTGTATTTCCAATGATCGTTCGTTCGCATCATCCTTTGTATTTCTATTGATCGTTCACTCACATCAGCATCTGCATTTTTTATGATCACCTGCTAACATCAGCATTTTTATTTCCATAGATTGACTGTTTGCATCAGAAACATCAGGCCTTTATTTCTATTGATCGTTCGCTCACCTGAGCATCTGGATTTCTATGGATTGCCTGCTCAGATCAACATTTGTATTTCTATTAATCGCCTGCTCAGATCAGCATTTGAATTTTTGTTGATCACCTAATCACATCAGCATCTGAATTTCTATTGATCGCCTGCACAGATCAGCATTTGTTTTTCTATTGATCGTTCACTCACATCAGCATCTGCATTTTTTATGATCACCTGCTAACATCAGCATTTTTATTTCCATAGATTGACTGTTTGCATCAGAAACATCAGGCCTTGATTTCTATTGATCGTTCGCTCACCTGAGCATCTGGATTTCTATGGATTGCCTGCTCAGATCAACATTTGTATTTCTATTAATCGCCTGCTCAGATCAGCATTTGAATTTTTGTTGATCACCTAATCGCATCAGCATCTGAATGTCTATTGATCGCCTGCACAGATCAGCATTTGTTTTTCTATTGATCGTTCACTCACATCAGCATTTGTATTTTTTTGGATCACCTGCTCCCATCAGCATTTTTATTTCTATAGATTGTCTGTTTGCATCGGAAACATCAGGCCTTGATTTCTATTGATCATTCCCTCACATCAACATCTGGATTTCTATGGACCACCTGCTCACATCACTATTTGGATTCCTATTGATCACCTGCTCACATCAGCATTTTTATTTCTATAGATTGACTGTTTGCATCAGAAACATCAGGCCAGGATTTCTATTGATCATTCGCCTACATCAGCATCTGGATTTCTATGGACTACCTGCTCACATCAGCATTCGTATTTCTATTGATCGTTCGCTCGCATCAGCATTTGTATTTCTATTGATCGTTCGCTCACATCAGCATTTGTATTTCTATTGATCGTTCGCTCGCATCAGCATTTGTATTTCTACTGATCGTTCGCTCGCATCAGCATTTGTATTTCTATTGATCGTTCGCTCCCATCAGCTTTTTCATTTCTATTGATCACCTGCTCACATCAGCAATTTTAATTCTATTGATCGTTCACTCACATCAGCATTTGTATTTTTATGGATCACCTGCTCGCATCAGCATTTGGATTTCTATTGATCGTTTGCTCACATCAGGCCTCGGTTTCTATTGATCGCCTGCTCACATCAGCATCTGGATTTCTATGGATCACCTGCTCACATCAGCATTTGTATTTCTATAGATCGCCTGCTCAGATCAGCATTTGTATTTTCTTGGAACACCTGCTCGCATCAGCATTTGGATTTCTATTGATCATTCCCCTGCATCAGCATTTGTATTTCTATTGATCATTCGCTCACATCAGCATTTATATTTCCATTTATCGTTCGCTCGCATCATCCTTTGTATTTCAATTGATCGTTCACTCACATCATAATCTGTATTTTTTTTGGATCGCCTTCTAACATCAGTATTTTTATTTCTATAGATTGTCTGTTTGCATTAGAAACATCAGGTCTTGATTTCTATTGATCATTCCCTCACATCAGCATCTGGATTTCTATGGACCGCCAGTTTACATCAGCAATTTTATCTCTATTGATTTTTCGCTCACATCAGCATCTGTATTTTTTTTGGATCGCCTTCTAACATCAGCATTTTTATTTCTATAAATTGTCTGTTTGCATCAGAAACATCAGGTCTTGATTTCTCTTGATCATTCCCTCACATCAGCATCTGGATTTCTATGGACCGCCAGCTTACATCAGCAATTTTATTTCTATTGATCGTTCGCTCACATCAGCATTTGTATTTTTTTGGATCACCTGCTCGCATCAGCATTTGGATTTCTATTGATTGTTCCCCTGCATCAGCATTTTTATTTCTATTGATCATTCGCTCACATCAGCATTTGTATTTCCATTGATCGTTCGCTCGCATCATCATTTGTATTTCAATTGATCGTTCACTCACATCAGCATCCGTATTTTTTATGGATCACCTGCTAACATCAGCATTTTTATTTCCATAGATTGACTGTTTGCATCAGAAACATCAGGCCTTGATTTCTATTGATCGTTCGCTCACCTGGGCATCTGGATTTTTATGGATTGTCTGCTCAGATCAACATTTGTATTTCTATTAATCGCCTGCTCAGATCAGCATTTGAATTTTTGTTTATCACCTAATCACATCAGCATCTGAATTTCTATTGATCGCCTGCACAGATCAGCATTTGTTTTTCTATTGATCGTTCACTCACATCAGCATCTGTATTTTTTATGGATCGCCTGCTAACATCAGCATTTTTATTTCTATAGATTGACTGTTTGCATCAGAAACATCAGGCCATGATTTCTATTGATCATTCGCCTACATCAGCATCTGGATTTCTATGGACTACCTGCTCACATCTGTATTTAGATTCCTATTGATCACCTGCTCACAACAGCATCTAGTTTTCTATTGATTGTTCACTCACATCAGCATCTGCATTTTTTATGATCACCTGCTAACATCAGCATTTTTATTTCTATAGATTGACTGTTTGCATCAGAAACATCAGGCCAGGATTTCTATTGATCATTCGCCTACATCAGCATCTGGATTTCTATGGACTACCTGCTCACATCAGCATTTGTATTTCTATTGATCGTTCGCTCGCATCAGCATTTGTATTTCTATTGATCGTTCGCTCGCATCAGCATTTGTATTTCTATTGATCGTTCGCTCGCATCAGCATTTTTATTTCTACTGATCGTTCGCTCGCCTCAGCATTTGTATTTCTATTGATCTTTCTCTCGCATCAGCATTTGTATTTCTACTGATCGTTCGCTCGCTTCAGCATTTGTATTTCTATTGATCGTTCGCTTGCATCAGCATTTGTATTTCTATTGATCGTTCGCTCCCATCAGCTTTTTCATTTCTATTGAAAGTTCGCTCGCATCAGAATTCGTATTTCTATCGATCGTTCGCTATCATCAGCATTTGTATTTCCAATGATCGTTCGTTCGCATCATCATTTGTATTTCTATTGATCGTTCACTCACATCAGCATTTGTATTTTTTATGGATCACCTACTAACATCAGCATTTTTATTTCTATAGATTCACTGTTTGCATCTGAAACATCAGGCCTTGATTTCTATTGATCGTTCGCTCACATCAGCATTTGTATTTCTATGGATCACATTTTCAGATCAGCATTTGTATTTCTATGGATCGCCTGCTCACATCAGCATTTGTATTTCTATGGATCACCTGCTCACATTAGCATCTGGATTTCTGTGGATTGCATCCTCCGATCAGCATTTGGATTTGTGTGGATTGCCTTTTCTCATCAGCATTTGTATTTCAAAAAAATTAAGCTAAGGCACTGTGTGAATAGTCAAAATTTCTCTTCAGATTGCTGAAAACAATTTAACTTCAGCCACAGTTATAGTGTAGAAAAGGCCTCAAAGATAATCTTGTTGCGCTTTTCTATTTTATTAGCTGTTTAATGACCCATTCAGTGCTGTATTCCTATTCGTTGCGCCGTCCCATCTGTACACTGAGTCTGTTAACATACAGTGCAGTGTTGAACTCTTTCAGAGGTGTTCCGCAGCTCGTCACGTATTTGAGTTAAAGTATTAGTTAAACACGGTTGTCGCAAGTGGACTGAGCGTGAATGCCAATATAAGTATCTCATCTACTGTTGTGTTTGCTATTTGTTATGTATTTTAATAGTTTCGGTTGTTTAAAGGTAAAGGATAATTGTTGCTGTCGCTGTTAATTGAGCTTCGAAACTCCGTGAACGAACATACCGGAAGTGTGTTTTCACGATAAAAGCACTGTGAATGGATAACCGGAAGTTATGTGATGTTAGCGTTAGCCTAGCTTAACAGCGATAAATGAACTATCGGGGCTGCCGATTGACTCAGGGTGAGGGAGATTGAAGTCTCAGCGGCACAAAAACACAAGGGATGGAAACTAAGGAAGCATTCTGTACCTAGCAACGGTTGCTATGCTGCAGTTGCTGCTTGGCGTGTTCATGACGTGGCGTGACGTCATACGCACCCTTTCACACATTGTACTTTGATTTAGAAGGCATATAAAACTCAACTATCAGTACGTATATGAACAAATCAGCAGATTCGTTCCCAAAGCAGAAGTTTTTTTTCTGTCCCAGGCAAAGAGACACATCACAACAGACTTAAACTATGGAGTGATGGCTCGCTACATTTTTTGTTGATCACCTAATCACATCAGCATCTGAATGTCTATTGATCGCCTGCACAGATCAGCATTTGTTTTTCTATTGATCGTTCACTCACATCAGCATTTGTATTTTTTTGGATCACCTGCTCCCATCAGCATTTGGATTTCTATTGATCGTTGGCTCATATCAGGCCTCGATTTATATTGATCGCCTTCTCAGATCAGCATCTGGATTTCTATGGATCGCCTGCTCACATCAGCATTTGTATTTCTATGGATCACCTGCTCACATTAGCATCTGGATTTCTGTGGATTGCATCCTCCGATCAGCATTTGGATTTGTGTGGATTGCCTTTTCTCATCAGCATTTGTATTTCAAAAAAATTAAGCTAAGGCACTGTGTGAATAGTCAAAATTTCTCTTCAGATTGCTGAAAACAATTTAACTTCAGCCACAGTTATAGTGTAGAAAAGGCCTCAAAGATAATCTTGTTGCGCTTTTCTATTTTATTAGCTGTTTAATGACCCATTCAGTGCTGTATTCCTATTCGTTGCGCCGTCCCATCTGTGCACTGAGTCTGTTAACATACAGTGCAGAGTTGAACTCTTTCAGAGGTGTTCCGCAGCTCGTCACGTATTTGAGTTAAAGTATTAGTTAAACACGGTTGTCGCAAGTGGACTGAGCGTGAATGCCAATATAAGTATCTCATTTACTGTTGTGTTTGCTATTTGTTATGTATTTTAATAGTTTCGGTTGTTTAAAGGTAAAGGATAATTGTTGCTGTCGCTGTTAATTGAGCTTCGGAACTCCGTGAACGAATATACCGGAAGTGTGTTTTCACGATAAAAGCACTGTGAATGGATAACCGGAAGTTATGTGATGTTAGCGTTAGCCTAGCTTAACAGCGATAAATGAACTATCGGGGCTGCCGATTGACTCAGGGTGAGGGAGATTGAAGTCTCAGCGGCACAAAAACACAAGGGATGGAAACTAAGGAAGCATTCTGTACCTAGCAACGGTTGCTATGCTGCAGTTGCTGCTTGGCGTGTTCATGACGTGGCGTGACGTCATACGCACCCTTTCACACATTGTACTTTGATTTAGAAGGCATATAAAACTCAACTATCAGTACATATATGAACAAATCAGCAGATTCGTTCCCAAAGCAGAAGTTTTTTTTCTGTCCCAGGCAAAGAGACACATCACAACAGACTTAAACTATGGAGTGATGGCTCGCTACATTTTTTGTTGATCACCTAATCACATCAGCATCTGAATGTCTATTGATCGCCTGCACAGATCAGCATTTGTTTTTCTATTGATCGTTCACTCACATCAGCATTTGTATTTTTTTGGATCACCTGCTCCCATCAGCATTTTTATTTCTATAGATTGTCTGTTTGCATCGGAAACATCAGGCCTTGATTTCTATTGATCATTCCCTCACATCAACATCTGGATTTCTATGGACCGCCTGCTCACATCACTATTTGGATTCCTATTGATCACCTGCTCACATCAGCATTTTTATTTCTATAGATTGACTGTTTGCATCAGAAACATCAGGCCAGGATTTCTATTGATCATTCGCCTACATCAGCATCTGGATTTCTATGGACTACCTGCTCACATCCTTATTTAGATTCATATTGATCACCTGCTCACAACAGCATCTAGTTTTCTATTGATTGTTCACTCACATCAGCATCTGTATTTTTTATGATCACCTGCTAACATCAGCATTTTTATTTCCATATATTGACTGTTTGCATCAGAAACATCAGGCCTTGATTTCTATTGATCGTTCGCTCACCTGAGCATCTTGATTTCTATGGATTGCCTGCTCAGATCATCATTTGTATTTCTATTAATCGCCTGCTCAGATCAGCATTTGAATTTTTGTTGATCACCTAATCACATCAGCATCTGAATTTCTATTGATCGCCTGCACAGATCAGCATTTGTTTTTCTATTGATCGTTCACTCACATCAGCATCTGCATTTTTTATGATCACCTGCTAACATTAGCATTTTTATTTCCATAGATTGACTGTTTGCATCAGAAACATCAGGCCTTGATTTCTATTGATCGTTCGCTCACCTGAGCATCTGGATTTCTATGGATTGCCTGCTCAGATCAACATTTGTATTTCTATTAATCGCCTGCTCAGATCAGCATTTGAATTTTTGTTGATCACCTAATCACATGAGCATCTGAATTTCTATTGATCGCCTGCACAGATCAGCATTTGTTTTTCTATTGATCGTTCACTCACATCAGCATCTGCATTTTTTTTGGATCGCCTGCTAACATCAGCATTTTTATTTCTATAGATTGTCTGTTTGCATCGGAAACATCAGGCCTTGATTTCTATTGATCATTCCCTCACATCAACATCTGGATTTCTATGGACCGCCTGCTCACATCACTATTTGGATTCCTATTGATCACCTGCTCACATCAGCATTTTTATTTCTATAGATTGACTGTTTGCATCAGAAACATCAGGCCAGGATTTCTATTGATCATTCGCCTACATCAGCATCTGGATTTCTATGGACTACCTGCTCACATCAGCATTCGTATTTCTATTGATCGTTCGCTCCCATCAGCATTTGTATTTCTATTGATCGTTCGCTCGCATCAGCATTTGTATTTCTATTGATCGTTCGCTCCCATCAGCTTTTTCATTTCTATTGATAGTTCGCTCGCATCAGAATTCGTATTTCTATCGATCGTTCGATATCATCAGCATTTGTATTTCCAATGATCGTTCGTTCGCATCATCCTTTGTATTTCTATTGATCGTTCACTCACATCAGCATCTGTATTTTTAATGGATCGCCTGCTAACATCAGCATTTTTATTTCTATAGATTGACTGTTTGCATCAGAAACATCAGGCCATGATTTCTATTGATCATTCGCCTACATCAGCATCTGTATTTCTATGGACTACCTAATCACATCAGCATCTGAATTTCCATTGATCGCCTGCACAGATCAGCATTTGTTTTTCTATTGATCGTTCACTCACATCAGCATCTGCATTTTTTTTGGATCGCCTGCTAACATCAGCATTTTTATTTCTATAGATTGTCTGTTTGCATCGGAAACATCAGGCCTTGATTTCTATTGATCATTCCCTCACATCAACATCTGGATTTCTATGGACCGCCTGCTCACATCACTATTTGGATTCCTATTGATCACCTGCTCACATCAGCATTTTTATTTCTATAGATTGACTGTTTGCATCAGGAACATCAGGCCAGGATTTCTATTGATCATTCGCCTACATCAGCATCTGGATTTCTATGGACTACCTGCTCACATCTGTATTTAGATTCATATTGATCACCTGCTCACAACAGCATCTAGTTTTCTATTGATTGTTCACTCACATCAGCATCTGTATTTTTTATGATCACCTGCTAACATCAGCATTTTTATTTCCATATATTGACTGTTTGCATCAGAAACATCAGGCCTTGATTTCTATTGATCGTTCGCTCACCTGAGCATCTGGATTTCTATGGATTGCCTGCTCAGATCATCATTTGTATTTCTATTAATCGCCTGCTCAGATCAGCATTTGAATTTTTGTTGATCACCTAATCACATCAGCATCTGAATTTCTATTGATCGCCTGCACAGATCAGCATTTGTTTTTCTATTGATCGTTCACTCACATCAGCATCTGCATTTTTTATGATCACCTGCTAACATCAGCATTTTTATTTCTATAGATTGACTGTTTGCATCAGAAACATCAGGCCTTGATTTCTATTGATCGTTCGCTCACCTGAGCATCTGGATTTCTATGGATTGCCTGCTCAGATCAACATTTGTATTTCTATTAATCGCCTGCTCAGATCAGCATTTGAATTTTTGTTGATCACCTAATCGCATCAGCATCTGAATTTCTATTGATCGCCTGCACAGATCAGCATTTGTTTTTCTATTGATCGTTCACTCACATCAGCATCTGCATTTTTTTTGGATCGCCTGCTAACATCAGCATTTTTATTTCTATAGATTGTCTGTTTGCATCGGAAACATCAGGCCTTGATTTCTATTGATCATTCCCTCACATCAACATCTGGATTTCTATGGACCGCCTGCTCACATCACTATTTGGATTCCTATTGATCACCTGCTCACATCAGCATTTTTATTTCTATAGATTGACTGTTTGCATCAGAAACATCAGGCCAGGATTTCTATTGATCATTCGCCTACATCAGCATCTGGATTTCTATGGACTACCTGCTCACATCAGCATTCGTATTTCTATTGATCGTTCGCTCGCATCAGCATTTGTATTTCTATTGATCGTTCGCTCGCATCAGCATTTGTATTTCTATTGATCGTTCGCTCGCATCAGCATTTGTATTTCTACTGATCGTTCGCTCGCATCAGCATTTGTATTTCTATTGATCGTTCGCTCCCATCAGCTTTTTCATTTCTATTGATAGTTCGCTCGCATCAGAATTCGTATTCCTATCGATCGTTCGCTATCATCAGCATTTGTATTTCCAATGATCGTTCGTTCGCATCATCCTTTGTATTTCTATTGATCGTTCACTCACATCAGCATCTGTATTTTTTATGATCACCTGCTAACATCAGCATTTTTATTTCTATAGATTGACTGTTTGCATCAGAAACATCAGGCCTTGATTTCTATTGATCGTTCGCTCACCTGAGCATCTGGATTTCTATGGATTGCCTGCTCAGATCAACATTTGTATTTCTATTAATCGCCTGCTCAGATCAGCATTTGAATTTTTGTTGATCACCTAATCACATCAGCATCTGAATTTCTATTGATCGCCTGCACAGATCAGCATTTGTTTTTCTATTGATCGTTCACTCACATCAGCATCTGCATTTTTTTTGGATCGCCTGCTAACATCAGCATTTTTATTTCTATAGATTGTCTGTTTGCATCGGAAACATCAGGCCTTGATTTCTATTGATCATTCCCTCACATCAACATCTTGATTTCTATGGACCGCCTGCTCACATCACTATTTGAATTCCTATTGATCACCTGCTCACATCAGCATTTTTATTTCTATAGATTGACTGTTTGCATCAGAAACATCAGGCCTTGATTTCTATTGATCGTTCGCTCACCTGAGCATCTGGATTTCTATGGATTGCCTGCTCAGATCAACATTTGTATTTCTATTAATCGCCTGCTCAGATCAGCATTTGAATTTTTGTTGATCACCTAATCACATCAGCATCTGAATTTCTATTGATCGCCTGCACAGATCAGCATTTGTTTTTCTATTGATCGTTCACTCACATCAGCATCTGCATTTTTTTGGATCGCCTGCTAACATCAGCATTTTTATTTCTATAGATTGTCTGTTTGCATCAGAAACATCAGGCCAGGATTTCTATTGATCATTCGCCTACATCAGCATCTGGATTTCTATGGACTACCTGCTCACATCAGCATTTGTATTTCTATTGATCGTTCGCTCGCATCAGCATTTGTATTTCTATTGATCGTTCGCTCGCATCAGCATTTGTATTTCTATTGATCGTTCGCTCGCATCAGCATTTGTATTTCTACTGATCGTTCGCTCGCCTCAGCATTTGTATTTCTATTGATCTTTCTCTCGCATCAGCATTTGTATTTCTACTGATCGTTCGCTCGCTTCAGCATTTGTATTTCTATTGATCGTTCGCTTGCATCAGCATTTGTATTTCTATTGATCGTTCGCTCCCATCAGCTTTTTCATTTCTATTGAAAGTTCGCTCGCATCAGAATTCGTATTTCTATCGATCGTTCGCTATCATCAGCATTTGTATTTCCAATGATCGTTCGTTCGCATCATCATTTGTATTTCTATTGAGCTTTCACTCACATCAGCATTTGTATTTTTTATGGATCACCTACTAACATCAGCATTTTTATTTCTATAGATTCACTGTTTGCATCTGAAACATCAGGCCTTGATTTCTATTGATCGTTCGCTCACATCAGCATTTGTATTTCTATGGATCACATTTTCAGATCAGCATTTGTATTTCTATTGATCACCTCCTCAGATCAGCATTTGTATTTCTATGGATCACCTGCTCACTTTAGCATCTGGATTTCTGTGGATTGCATCCTCCGATCAGCATTTGGATTTGTGTGGATTGCCTTTTCTCATCAGCATTTGTATTTCAAAAAAATTAAGCTAAGGCACTGTGTGAATAGTCAAAATTTCTCCTCAGATTGCTGAAAATAATTTAACTTCAGCCACAGTTATAGTGTAGAAAAGGCCTCAAAGATAGTCTTGTTGTTAAATAGCGCTTTTCTATTTTATCAGCTGTTTAATGACCCATTCAGTGCTGTATTCCTATTGGTTGCGCCGTCCCATCTGTGCACTGAGTCTGTTAACATACAGTGCAGTGTTGAACTCTTTCAGATGTGTTCCGCAGCTCGTCATGTATTTGAGTTAAAGTATTAGTTAAACACGGTTGTCGCAAGTGGACTGAGCGTGAATGCCAATATAAGTATCTCATCTACTGTTGTGTTTGCTATTTGTTATGTATTTTAATAGTTTCGGTTGTTTAAAGGTAAAGGATAATTGTTGCTGTCGCTGTTAATTGAGCTTCGAAACTCCGTGAACGAACATACCGGAAGTGTGTTTTCACGATAAAAGCACTGTGAATGGATAACCGGAAGTTATGTGATGTTAGCGTTAGCCTAGCTTAACAGCGATAAATGAACTATCGGGGCTGCCGATTGACTCAGGGTGAGGGAGATTGAAGTCTCAGCGGCACAAAAACACAAGGGATGGAAACTAAGGAAGCATTCTGTACCTAGCAACGGTTGCTATGCTGCAGTTGCTGCTTGGCGTGTTCATGACGTGGCGTGACGTCATACGCACCCTTTCACACATTGTACTTTGATTTAGAAGGCATATAAAACTCAACTATCAGTACGTATATGAACAAATCAGCAGATTCGTTCCCAAAGCAGAAGTTTTTTTTCTGTCCCAGGCAAAGAGACACATCACAACAGACTTAAACTATGGAGTGATGGCTCGCTACATTTTTTGTTGATCACCTAATCACATCAGCATCTGAATGTCTATTGATCGCCTGCACAGACCAGCATTTGTTTTTCTATTGATCGTTCACTCACATCAGCATCTGTATTTTTTATGATCACCTGCTAACATCAGCATTTTTATTTCTATAGATTCACTGTTTGCATCAGAAACATCAGGCCTTGATTTCTATTGATCGTTCGCTCACATCAGCATTTGTATTTCTATGGATCACATTTTCAGATCAGCATTAGTATTTCTATTGATCACCTCCTCAGATCAGCATTTGTATTTCTATGGATCACCTGCTCACATTAGCATCTGGATTTCTGTGGATTGCATCCTCCGATCATCATTTGGATTTGTGTGGATTGCCTTTTCTCATCAGCATTTGTATATCAAAAAAATTAAGCTAAGGCACTGTGTGAATAGTCAAAATTTCTCCTCAGATTGCTGAAAATAATTTAACTTCAGCCACAGTTATAGTGTAGAAAAGGCCTCAAAGATAATCTTGTTGTTAAATAGCGCTTTTCTATTTTATTAGCTGTTTAATGACCCATTCAGTGCTGTATTCCTATTGGTTGCGCCGTCCCATCTGTGCACTGAGTCTGTTAACATACAGTGCAGTGTTGAACTCTTTCAGATGTGTTCAGCAGCTCGTCATGTATTTGAGTTTATTTAACACGGTTGTCGCAAGTGGACTGAGCGTGAATGCCAATATAAGTATCTCATTTACTGTTGTGTTTGCTATTTGTTATGTATTTTAATAGTTTCGGTTGTTTAAAGGTAAAGGATAATTGTTGCTGTCGCTGTTAATTAAGCTTCGAAACTCCGTGAACGAACATACCGGAAGTGTGTTTTCACGATAAAAGCACTGTGAATGGATAACCGGAAGTTATGTGATGTTAGCGTTAGCCTAGCTTAACAGCGATAAATGAACTATCGGGGCTGCCGATTGACTCAGGGTGAGGGAGATTGAAGTCTCTCTGGCACAAAAACACAAGGGATGGAAACTAAGGAAGCATTCTGTACCTAGCAACGGTTGCTATGCTGCAGTTGCTGCTTGGCGTGTTCATGACGTGGCGTGACGTCATACGCACCCTTTCACACATTGTACTTTGATTTAGAAGGCATATAAAACTCAACTATCAGTACGTATATGAACAAATCAGCAGATTCGTTCCCAAAGCAGAAGTTTTTTTTCTGTCCCAGGCAAAGAGACACATCACAACAGACTTAAACTATGGAGTGATGGCTCGCTACATTTTTTGTTGATCACCTAATCACATCAGCATCTGAATGTCTATTGATCGCCTGCACAGATCAGCATTTGTTTTTCTATTGATCGTTCACTCACATCAGCATTTGTATTTTTTTGGATCACCTGCTCCCATCAGCATTTGGATTTCTATTGATCGTTGGCTCACATCAGGCCTCGATTTATATTGATCGCCTTCTCAGATCAGCATCTGGATTTCTATGGATTGCCTGCTCACATCAGCATTTGTATTTCTATGGATCACCTGCTCACATTAGCATCTGGATTTCTGTGGATTGCATCCTCCGATCAGCATTTGGATTTGTGTGGATTGCCTTTTCTCATCAGCATTTGTATTTCAAAAAAATTAAGCTAAGGCACTGTGTGAATAGTCAAAATTTCTCTTCAGATTGCTGAAAACAATTTAACTTCAGCCACAGTTATAGTGTAGAAAAGGCCTCAAAGATAATCTTGTTGCGCTTTTCTATTTTATTAGCTGTTTAATGACCCATTCAGTGCTGTATTCCTATTCGTTGCGCCGTCCCATCTGTGCACTGAGTCTGTTAACATACAGTGCAGTGTTGAACTCTTTCAGAGGTGTTCAGCAGCTCGTCACGTATTTGAGTTAAAGTATTAGTTAAACACGGTTGTCGCAAGTGGACTGAGCGTGAATGCCAATATAAGTATCTCATTTACTGTTGTGTTTGCTATTTGTTACGTATTTTAATAGTTTCGGTTGTTTAAAGGTAAAGGATAATTGTTGCTGTCGCTGTTAATTGAGCTTCGGAACTCCGTGAACGAACATACCGGAAGTGTGTTTTCACGATAAAAGCACTGTGATTGGATAACCGGAAGTTATGTGATGTTAGCGTTAGCCTAGCTTAACAGCGATAAATGAACTATCGGGGCTGCCGATTGACTCAGGGTGAGGGAGATTGAAGTCTCAGCGGCACAAAAACACAAGGTATGGAAACTAAGGAAGCATTCTGTACCTAGCAACGGTTGCTATTCCGCAGTTGCTGCTTGGCGTGTTCATGACGTGGCGTGACGTCATACGCACCCTTTCACACATTGTACTTTGATTTAGAAGGCATATAAAACTCAACTATCAGTACGTATATGAACAAATCAGCAGATTCGTTCCCAAAGCAGAAGTTTTTTTTCTGTCCCAGGCAAAGAGACACATCACAACAGACTTAAACTATGGAGTGATGGCTCGCTACATTTTTTGTTGATCACCTAATCACATCAGCATCTGAATGTCTATTGATCGCCTGCACAGATCAGCATTTGTTTTTCTATTGATCGTTCACTCACATCAGCATCTGTATTTTTTATGATCACCTGCTAACATCAGCATTTTTATTTCTATAGATTCACTGTTTGCATCAGAAACATCAGGCCTTGATTTCTATTGATCGTTCGCTCACATCAGCATTTGTATTTCTATGGATCACATTTTCAGATCAGCATTAGTATTTCTATTGATCACCTCCTCAGATCAGCATTTGTATTTCTATGGATCACCTGCTCACATTAGCATCTGGATTTCTGTGGATTGCATCCTCCGATCAGCATTTGGATTTGTGTGGATTGCCTTTTCTCATCAGCATTTGTATTTCAAAAAAATTAAGCTAAGGCACTGTGTGAATAGTCAAAATTTCTCCTCAGATTGCTGAAAATAATTTAACTTCAGCCACAGTTATAGTGTAGAAAAGGCCTCAAAGATAATCTTGTTGTTAAATAGCGCTTTTCTATTTTATTAGCTGTTTAATGACCCATTCAGTGCTGTATTCCTATTGGTTGCGCCGTCCCATCTGTGCACTGAGTCTGTTAACATACAGTGCAGTGTTGAACTCTTTCAGATGTGTTCAGCAGCTCGTCATGTATTTGAGTTAAAGTATTAGTTAAACACGGTTGTCGCAAGTGGACTGAGCGTGAATGCCAATATAAGTATCTCATCTACTGTTGTGTTTGCTATTTGTTATGTATTTTAATAGTTTCGGTTGTTTAAAGGTAAAGGATAATTGTTGCTGTCGCTGTTAATTGAGCTTCGAAACTCCGTGAACGAACATACCGGAAGTGTGTTTTCACGATAAAAGCACTGTGAATGGATAACCGGAAGTTATGTGATGTTAGCGTTAGCCTAGCTTAACAGCGATAAATTAACTATCGGGGCTGCCGATTGACTCAGGGTGAGGGAGATTGAAGTCTCTCTGGCACAAAAACACAAGGGATGGAAACTAAGGAAGCATTCTGTACCTAGCAACGGTTGCTATGCTGCAGTTGCTGCTTGGCGTGTTCATGACGTGGCGTGACGTCATACGCACCCTTTCACACATTGTACTTTGATTTAGAAGGCATATAAAACTCAACTATCAGTACGTATATGAACAAATCAGCAGATTCGTTCCCAAAGCAGAAGTTTTTTTTCTGTCCCAGGCAAAGAGACACATCACAACAGTCTTAAACTATGGAGTGATGGCTCGCTACATTTTTTGTTGATCACCTAATCACATCAGCATTTGAATGGCTATTGATCGCCTGCACAAATCAGCATTTGTTTTTCTATTGATCGTTCACTCACATCAGCATTTGTATTTTTTTGGATCACCTGCTCCCATCAGCATTTGGATTTCTATTGATCGTTGGCTCACATCAGGCCTCGATTTATATTGATCGCCTTCTCAGATCAGCATCTGGATTTCTATGGATCGCCTGCTCACATCAGCATTTGTATTTCTATGGATCACCTGCTCACATTAGCATCTGGATTTCTGTGGATTGCAGCCTCCGATCAGCATTTGGATTTGTGTGGATTGCCTTTTCTCATCAGCATTTGTATTTCAAAAAAATTAAGCTAAGGCACTGTGTGAATAGTCAAAATTTCTCCTCAGATTGCTGAAAATAATTTAACTTCAGCCACAGTTATAGTGTAGAAAAGGCCTCAAAGATAATCTTGTTGTTAAATAGCGCTTTTCTATTTTATTAGCTGTTTAATGACCCATTCAGTGCTGTATTCCTATTGGTTGCGCCGTCCCATCTGTGCACTGAGTCTGTTAACATACAGTGCAGTGTTGAACTCTTTCAGATGTGTTCAGCAGCTCGTCATGTATTTGAGTTTATTTAACACGGTTGTCGCAAGTGGACTGAGCGTGAATGCCAATATAAGTATCTCATTTACTGTTGTGTTTGCTATTTGTTATGTATTTTAATAGTTTCGGTTGTTTAAAGGTAAAGGATAATTGTTGCTGTCGCTGTTAATTAAGCTTCGAAACTCCGTGAACGAACATACCGGAAGTGTGTTTTCACGATAAAAGCACTGTGAATGGATAACCGGAAGTTATGTGATGTTAGCGTTAGCCTAGCTTAACAGCGATAAATGAACTATCGGGGCTGCCGATTGACTCAGGGTGAGGGAGATTGAAGTCTCTCTGGCACAAAAACACAAGGGATGGAAACTAAGGAAGCATTCTGTACCTAGCAACGGTTGCTATGCTGCAGTTGCTGCTTGGCGTGTTCATGACGTGGCGTGACGTCATACGCACCCTTTCACACATTGTACTTTGATTTAGAAGGCATATAAAACTCAACTATCAGTACGTATATGAACAAATCAGCAGATTCGTTCCCAAAGCAGAAGTTTTTTTTCTGTCCCAGGCAAAGAGACACATCACAACAGACTTAAACTATGGAGTGATGGCTCGCTACATTTTTTGTTGATCACCTAATCACATCAGCATCTGAATGTCTATTGATCGCCTGCACAGATCAGCATTTGTTTTTCTATTGATCGTTCACTCACATCAGCATTTGTATTTTTTTGGATCACCTGCTCCCATCAGCATTTGGATTTCTATTGATCGTTGGCTCACATCAGGCCTCGATTTATATTGATCGCCTTCTCAGATCAGCATCTGGATTTCTATGGATTGCCTGCTCACATCAGCATTTGTATTTCTATGGATCACCTGCTCACATTAGCATCTGGATTTCTGTGGATTGCATCCTCCGATCAGCATTTGGATTTGTGTGGATTGCCTTTTCTCATCAGCATTTGTATTTCAAAAAAATTAAGCTAAGGCACTGTGTGAATAGTCAAAATTTCTCTTCAGATTGCTGAAAACAATTTAACTTCAGCCACAGTTATAGTGTAGAAAAGGCCTCAAAGATAATCTTGTTGCGCTTTTCTATTTTATTAGCTGTTTAATGACCCATTCAGTGCTGTATTCCTATTCGTTGCGCCGTCCCATCTGTGCACTGAGTCTGTTAACATACAGTGCAGTGTTGAACTCTTTCAGAGGTGTTCAGCAGCTCGTCACGTATTTGAGTTAAAGTATTAGTTAAACACGGTTGTCGCAAGTGGACTGAGCGTGAATGCCAATATAAGTATCTCATTTACTGTTGTGTTTGCTATTTGTTACGTATTTTAATAGTTTCGGTTGTTTAAAGGTAAAGGATAATTGTTGCTGTCGCTGTTAATTGAGCTTCGGAACTCCGTGAACGAACATACCGGAAGTGTGTTTTCACGATAAAAGCACTGTGATTGGATAACCGGAAGTTATGTGATGTTAGCGTTAGCCTAGCTTAACAGCGATAAATGAACTATCGGGGCTGCCGATTGACTCAGGGTGAGGGAGATTGAAGTCTCAGCGGCACAAAAACACAAGGTATGGAAACTAAGGAAGCATTCTGTACCTAGCAACGGT
The DNA here is from genome assembly GCA_037577475.1 of Chaunax sp. Z400. Lineage (NCBI taxonomy): Eukaryota > Metazoa > Chordata > Actinopteri > Lophiiformes > Chaunacidae > Chaunax > Chaunax sp. Z400. The sequence goes on from CM075188.1 coordinate 5,656,138, forward strand.
TGCTATTCCGCAGTTGCTGCTTGGCGTGTTCATGACGTGGCGTGACGTCATACGCACCCTTTCACACATTGTACTTTGATTTAGAAGGCATATAAAACTCAACTATCAGTACGTATATGAACAAATCAGCAGATTCGTTCCCAAAGCAGAAGTTTTTTTTCTGTCCCAGGCAAAGAGACACATCACAACAGACTTAAACTATGGAGTGATGGCTCGCTACATTTTTTGTTGATCACCTAATCACATCAGCATCTGAATGTCTATTGATCGCCTGCACAGATCAGCATTTGTTTTTCTATTGATCGTTCACTCACATCAGCATCTGTATTTTTTATGATCACCTGCTAACATCAGCATTTTTATTTCTATAGATTCACTGTTTGCATCAGAAACATCAGGCCTTGATTTCTATTGATCGTTCGCTCACATCAGCATTTGTATTTCTATGGATCACATTTTCAGATCAGCATTAGTATTTCTATTGATCACCTCCTCAGATCAGCATTTGTATTTCTATGGATCACCTGCTCACATTAGCATCTGGATTTCTGTGGATTGCATCCTCCGATCAGCATTTGGATTTGTGTGGATTGCCTTTTCTCATCAGCATTTGTATTTCAAAAAAATTAAGCTAAGGCACTGTGTGAATAGTCAAAATTTCTCCTCAGATTGCTGAAAATAATTTAACTTCAGCCACAGTTATAGTGTAGAAAAGGCCTCAAAGATAATCTTGTTGTTAAATAGCGCTTTTCTATTTTATTAGCTGTTTAATGACCCATTCAGTGCTGTATTCCTATTGGTTGCGCCGTCCCATCTGTGCACTGAGTCTGTTAACATACAGTGCAGTGTTGAACTCTTTCAGATGTGTTCAGCAGCTCGTCATGTATTTGAGTTAAAGTATTAGTTAAACACGGTTGTCGCAAGTGGACTGAGCGTGAATGCCAATATAAGTATCTCATCTACTGTTGTGTTTGCTATTTGTTATGTATTTTAATAGTTTCGGTTGTTTAAAGGTAAAGGATAATTGTTGCTGTCGCTGTTAATTGAGCTTCGAAACTCCGTGAACGAACATACCGGAAGTGTGTTTTCACGATAAAAGCACTGTGAATGGATAACCGGAAGTTATGTGATGTTAGCGTTAGCCTAGCTTAACAGCGATAAATTAACTATCGGGGCTGCCGATTGACTCAGGGTGAGGGAGATTGAAGTCTCTCTGGCACAAAAACACAAGGGATGGAAACTAAGGAAGCATTCTGTACCTAGCAACGGTTGCTATGCTGCAGTTGCTGCTTGGCGTGTTCATGACGTGGCGTGACGTCATACGCACCCTTTCACACATTGTACTTTGATTTAGAAGGCATATAAAACTCAACTATCAGTACGTATATGAACAAATCAGCAGATTCGTTCCCAAAGCAGAAGTTTTTTTTCTGTCCCAGGCAAAGAGACACATCACAACAGTCTTAAACTATGGAGTGATGGCTCGCTACATTTTTTGTTGATCACCTAATCACATCAGCATTTGAATGGCTATTGATCGCCTGCACAAATCAGCATTTGTTTTTCTATTGATCGTTCACTCACATCAGCATTTGTATTTTTTTGGATCACCTGCTCCCATCAGCATTTGGATTTCTATTGATCGTTGGCTCACATCAGGCCTCGATTTATATTGATCGCCTTCTCAGATCAGCATCTGGATTTCTATGGATCGCCTGCTCACATCAGCATTTGTATTTCTATGGATCACCTGCTCACATTAGCATCTGGATTTCTGTGGATTGCAGCCTCCGATCAGCATTTGGATTTGTGTGGATTGCCTTTTCTCATCAGCATTTGTATTTCAAAAAAATTAAGCTAAGGCACTGTGTGAATAGTCAAAATTTCTCCTCAGATTGCTGAAAATAATTTAACTTCAGCCACAGTTATAGTGTAGAAAAGGCCTCAAAGATAATCTTGTTGTGCTTTTCTATTTTATTAGCTGTTTAATGACCCATTCAGTGCTGTATTCCTATTCGTTGCGCCGTCCCATCTGTGCACTGAGTATGTTAACATACAGTGCAGTGTTGAACTCTTTCAGAGGTGTTCAGGAGCTCGTCACGTATTTGAGTTAAAGTATTAGTTAAACACGGTTGTCGCAAGTGGACTGAGCGTGAATGCCAATATAAGTATCTCATTTACTGTTGTGTTTGCTATTTGTTATGTATTTTAATAGTTTCGGTTGTTTAAAGGTAAAGGACAATTGTTGCTGTCGCTGTTAATTGAGCTTCGGAACTCCGTGAACGAACATACCGGAAGTGTGTTTTCACGATAAAAGCACTGTGAATGGATAACCGGAAGTTATGTGATGTTAGCGTTAGCCTAGCTTAACAGCGATAAATGAACTATCGGGGCTGCCGATTGACTCAGGGTGAGGGAGATTGAAGTCTCAGCGGCACAAAAACACAAGGTATGGAAACTAAGGAAGCATTCTGTACCTAGCAACGGTTGCTATTCCGCAGTTGCTGCTTGGCGTGTTCATGACGTGGCGTGACGTCATACGCACCCTTTCACACATTGTACTTTGATTTAGAAGGCATATAAAACTGAACTATCAGTACGTATATGAACAAATCAGCAGATTCGTTCCCAAAGCAGAAGTCTTTTTTTCTGTCCCAGGCAAAGAGACACATCACAACAGACTTAAACTATGGAGTGATGGCTCGCTACATTTTTTGTTGATCACCTAATCACATCAGCATCTGAATGTCTATTGATCGCCTGCACAGACCAGCATTTGTTTTTCTATTGATCGTTCACTCACATCAGCATCTGTATTTTTTTTGGATCGCCTGCTAACATCAGCATTTTTATTTCTATAGATTGTCTGTTTGCATCAGAAAAATCAGGCCTTGATTTCTATTGATCATTCCCTCACATCAACATCTGGATTTCTATGGACCGCCTGCTCACATCACTATTTGGATTCCTATTGATCACCTGCTCACATCAGCTGTTGTATTTCTATTGATCGTTCGCTCGCATCAGCATTTGTATTTCTATTGATCACCTGCTCACATCAGCAATTTTATTTCTATTGATCGTCACTCACATCAGCATTTGTATTTTTATGGATCACCTGCTCGCATCAGCATTTGGATTTCTATTGATCGTTTGCTCACATCAGGCCTCGATTTCTATTGATCGCCTGCTCACATCAGCATCTGAATTTCTATTGATCGCCTGCACAGATCAGCATTTGTTTTTCTATTGATCGTTCACTCACATCAGCATCTGCATTTTTTTTGGATCGCCTGCTAACATCAGCATTTTTATTTCTATAGATTGTCTGTTTGCATCGGAAACATCAGGCCTTGATTTCTATTGATCATTCCCTCACATCAACATCTGGATTTCTATGGACCGCCTGCTCACATCACTATTTGGATTCCTATTGATCACCTGCTCACATCAGCATTTTTATTTCTATAGATTGACTGTTTGCATCAGAAACATCAGGCCAGGATTTCTATTGATCATTCGCCTACATCAGCATCTGGATTTCTATGGACTACCTGCTCACATCTGTATTTAGATTCATATTGATCACCTGCTCACAACAGCATCTAGTTTTCTATTGATTGTTCACTCACATCAGCATCTGTATTTTTTATGATCACCTGCTAACATCAGCATTTTTATTTCCATATATTGACTGTTTGCATCAGAAACATCAGGCCTTGATTTCTATTGATCGTTCGCTCACCTGAGCATCTGGATTTCTATGGATTGCCTGCTCAGATCATCATTTGTATTTCTATTAATCGCCTGCTCAGATCAGCATTTGAATTTTTGTTGATCACCTAATCACATCAGCATCTGAATTTCTATTGATCGCCTGCACAGATCAGCATTTGTTTTTCTATTGATCGTTCACTCACATCAGCATCTGCATTTTTTATGATCACCTGCTAACATCAGCATTTTTATTTCCATAGATTGACTGTTTGCATCAGAAACATCAGGCCTTGATTTCTATTGATCGTTCGCTCACCTGAGCATCTGGATTTCTATGGATTGCCTGCTCAGATCAACATTTGTATTTCTATTAATCGCCTGCTCAGATCAGCATTTGAATTTTTGTTGATCACCTAATCACATCAGCATCTGAATTTCTATTGATCGCCTGCACAGATCAGCATTTGTTTTTCTATTGATCGTTCACTCACATCAGCATCTGCATTTTTTTTGGATCGCCTGCTAACATCAGCATTTTTATTTCTATAGATTGTCTGTTTGCATCGGAAACATCAGGCCTTGATTTCTATTGATCATTCCCTCACATCAACATCTGGATTTCTATGGACCGCCTGCTCACATCACTATTTGGATTCCTATTGATCACCTGCTCACATCAGCATTTTTATTTCTATAGATTGACTGTTTGCATCAGAAACATCAGGCCAGGATTTCTATTGATCATTCGCCTACATCAGCATCTGGATTTCTATGGACTACCTGCTCACATCAGCATTCGTATTTCTATTGATCGTTCGCTCGCATCAGCATTTGTATTTCTATTGATCGTTCGCTCGCATCAGCATTTGTATTTCTATTGATCGTTCGCTCGCATCAGCATTTGTATTTCTACTGATCGTTCGCTCGCTTCAGCATTTGTATTTCTATTGATCGTTCGCTCGCATCAGCATTTGTATTTCTATTGATCGTTCGCTCCCATCAGCTTTTTCATTTCTATTGATAGTTCGCTCGCATCAGAATTCGTATTTCTATCGATCGTTCGCTATCATCAGCATTTGTATTTCCAATGATCGTTCGTTCGCATCATCCTTTGTATTTCTATTGATCGTTCACTCACATCAGCATCTGCATTTTTTATGATCACCTGCTAACATCAGCATTTTTATTTCCATAGATTGACTGTTTGCATCAGAAACATCAGGCCTTTATTTCTATTGATCGTTCGCTCACCTGAGCATCTGGATTTCTATGGATTGCCTGCTCAGATCAACATTTGTATTTCTATTAATCGCCTGCTCAGATCAGCATTTGAATTTTTGTTGATCACCTAATCACATCAGCATCTGAATTTCTATTGATCGCCTGCACAGATCAGCATTTGTTTTTCTATTGATCGTTCACTCACATCAGCATCTGCATTTTTTTTGGATCGCCTGCTAACATCAGCATTTTTATTTCTATAGATTGTCTGTTTGCATCGGAAACATCAGGCCTTGATTTCTATTGATCATTCCCTCACATCAACATCTGGATTTCTATGGACCGCCTGCTCACATCACTATTTGGATTCCTATTGATCACCTGCTCACATCAGCATTTTTATTTCTATAGATTGTCTGTTTGCATCAGAAACATCAGGCCAGGATTTCTATTGATCAATCGCCTACATCAGCATCTGGATTTCTATGGACTACCTGCTCACATCTGTATTTAGATTCATATTGATCACCTGCTCACATCAGCATCTGAATTTCTATTGATCGCCTGCACAGATCAGCATTTGTTTTTCTATTGATCGTTCACTCACATCAGCATCTGCATTTTTTATGATCACCTGCTAACATCAACATTTTTATTTCCATAGATTGACTGTTTGCATCAGAAACATCAGGCCTTGATTTCTATTGATCGTTCGCTCACCTGAGCATCTGGATTTCTATGGATTGCCTGCTCAGATCAACATTTGTATTTCTATTAATCGCCTGCTCAGATCAGCATTTGAATTTTTGTTGATCACCTAATCACATCAGCATCTGAATTTCTATTGATCGCCTGCACAGATCAGCATTTGTTTTTCTGTTGATCGTTCACTCACATCAGCATCTGTATTTTTTTTGGATCGCCTGCTAACATCAGCATTTTTATTTCTATAGATTGTCTGTTTGCATCGGAAACATCAGGCCTTGATTTCTATTGATCATTCCCTCACATCAACATCTGGATTTCTATGGACCGCCTGCTCACATCACTATTTGGATTCCTATTGATCACCTGCTCACATCAGCATTTTTATTTCTATAGATTGACTGTTTGCATCAGAAACATCAGGCCAGGATTTCTATTGATCATTCGCCTACATCAGCATCTGGATTTCTATGGACTACCTGCTCACATCAGCATTCGTATTTCTATTGATCGTTCGCTCGCATCAGCATTTGTATTTCTATTGATCGTTCGCTCGCATCAGCATTTGTATTTCTATTGATCGTTCGCTCGCATCAGCATTTGTATTTCTACTGATCGTTCGCTCGCTTCAGCATTTGTATTTCTATTGATCGTTCGCTCGCATCAGCATTTGTATTTCTATTGATCGTTCGCTCCCATCAGCTTTTTCATTTCTATTGATAGTTTGCTCGCATCAGAATTCGTATTTCTATCGATCGTTCGCTATCATCAGCATTTGTATTTCCAATGATCGTTCGTTCGCATCATCCTTTGTATTTCTATTGATCGTTCACTCACATCAGCATCTGTATTTTTAATGGATCGCCTGCTAACATCAGCATTTTTATTTCTATAGATTGACTGTTTGCATCAGAAACATCAGGCCATGATTTCTATTGATCATTCGCCTACATCAGCATCTGGATTTCTATGGACTACCTAATCACATCAGCATCTGAATTTCTATTGATCGCCTGCACAGATCAGCATTTGTTTTTCTATTGATCGTTCACTCACATCAGCATCTGCATTTTTTTTGGATCGCCTGCTAACATCAGCATTTTTATTTCTATAGATTGTCTGTTTGCATCGGAAACATCAGGCCTTGATTTCTATTGATCATTCCCTCACATCAACATCTGGATTTCTATGGACCGCCTGCTCACATCACTATTTGGATTCCTATTGATCACCTGCTCACATCAGCATTTTTATTTCTATAGATTGACTGTTTGCATCAGAAACATCAGGCCAGGATTTCTATTGATCATTCGCCTACATCAGCATCTGGATTTCTATGGACTACCTGCTCACATCTGTATTTAGATTCATATTGATCACCTGCTCACAACAGCATCTAGTTTTCTATTGATTGTTCACTCACATCAGCATCTGTATTTTTTATGATGACCTGCTAACATCAGCATTTTTATTTCCATATATTGACTGTTTGCATCAGAAACATCAGGCCTTGATTTCTATTGATCGTTCGCTCACCTGAGCATCTGGATTTCTATGGATTGCCTGCTCAGATCATCATTTGTATTTCTATTAATCGCCTGCTCAGATCAGCATTTGAATTTTTGTTGATCACCTAATCACATCAGCATCTGAATTTCTATTGATCGCCTGCACAGATCAGCATTTGTTTTTCTATTGATCGTTCACTCACATCAGCATCTGCATTTTTTATGATCACCTGCTAACATCAGCATTTTTATTTCCATAGATTGACTGTTTGCATCAGAAACATCAGGCCTTGATTTCTATTGATCGTTCGCTCACCTGAGCATCTGGATTTCTATGGATTGCCTGCTCAGATCAACATTTGTATTTCTATTAATCGCCTGCTCAGATCAGCATTTGAATTTTTGTTGATCACCTAATCACATCAGCATCTGAATTTCTATTGATCGCCTGCACAGATCAGCATTTGTTTTTCTGTTGAGCGTTCACTCACATCAGCATCTGTATTTTTTTTGGATCGCCTGCTAACATCAGCATTTTTATTTCTATAGATTGTCTGTTTGCATCGGAAACATCAGGCCTTGATTTCTATTGATCATTCCCTCACATCAACATCTGGATTTCTATGGACCGCCTGCTCACATCACTATTTGGATTCCTATTGATCACCTGCTCACATCAGCATTTTTATTTCTATAGATTGACTGTTTGCATCAGAAACATCAGGCCAGGATTTCTATTGATCATTCGCCTACATCAGCATCTGGATTTCTATGGACTACCTGCTCACATCAGCATTCGTATTTCTATTGATCGTTCGCTCGCATCAGCATTTGTATTTCTATTGATCGTTCGCTCGCATCAGCATTTGTATTTCTATTGATCGTTCGCTCGCATCAGCATTTGTATTTCTACTGATCGTTCGCTCGCTTCAGCATTTGTATTTCTATTGATCGTTCGCTCGCATCAGCATTTGTATTTCTATTGATCGTTCGCTCCCATCAGCTTTTTCATTTCTATTGATAGTTCGCTCGCATCAGAATTCGTATTTCTATCGATCGTTCGCTATCATCAGCATTTGTATTTCCAATGATCGTTCGTTCGCATCATCCTTTGTATTTCTATTGATCGTTCACTCACATCAGCATCTGTATTTTTAATGGATCGCCTGCTAACATCAGCATTTTTATTTCTATAGATTGACTGTTTGCATCAGAAACATCAGGCCATGATTTCTATTGATCATTCGCCTACATCAGCATCTGGATTTCTATGGACTACCTGCTCACATCTGTATTTAGATTCCTATTGATCACCTGCTCACAACAGCATCTAGTTTTCTATTGATTGTTCACTCACATCAGCATCTGTATTTTTTATGATCACCTGCTAACATCAGCATTTTTATTTCCATATATTGACTGTTTGCATCAGAAACATCAGGCCTTGATTTCTATTGATCGTTCGCTCACCTGAGCATCTGGATTTCTATGGATTGCCTGCTCAGATCATCATATGTATTTCTATTAATCGCCTGCTCAGATCAGCATTTGAATTTTTGTTGATCACCTAATCACATCAGCATCTGAATTTCTATTGATCGCCTGCACAGATCAGCATTTGTTTTTCTATTGATCGTTCACTCACATCAGCATCTGCATTTTTTATGATCACCTGCTAACATCAGCATTTTTATTTCCATAGATTGACTGTTTGCATCAGAAACATCAGGCCTTGATTTCTATTGATCGTTCGCTCACCTGAGCATCTGGATTTCTATGGATTGCCTGCTCAGATCAACATTTGTATTTCTATTAATCGCCTGCTCAGATCAGCATTTCATTTTTTGTTGATCACCTAATCACATCAGCATCTGAATTTCTATTGATCGCCTGCACAGATCAGCATTTGTTTTTCTATTGATCGTTCACTCACATCAGCATCTGCATTTTTTTTGGATCGCCTGCTAACATCAGCATTTTTATTTCTATAGATTGTCTGTTTGCATCGGAAACATCAGGCCTTGATTTCTATTGATCATTCCCTCACATCAACATCTGGATTTCTATGGACCGCCTGCTCACATCACTATTTGGATTCCTATTGATCACTTGCTCACATCAGCATTTTTATTTCTATAGATTGACTGTTTGCATCAGAAACATCAGGCCAGGATATCTATTGATCATTCGCCTACATCAGCATCTGGATTTCTATGGACTACCTGCTCACATCAGCATTCGTATTTCTATTGATCGTTCGCTCGCATCAGCATTTGTATTTCTATTGATCGTTCGCTCGCATCAGCATTTGTATTTCTATTGATCGTTCGCTCGCATCAGCATTTGTATTTCTACTGATCGTTCGCTCGCTTCAGCATTTGTATTTCTATTGATCGTTCGCTCGCATCAGCATTTGTATTTCTATTGATCGTTCGCTTCCATCAGCTTTTTCATTTCTATTGATAGTTCGCTCGCATCAGAATTCGTATTTCTATCGATCGTTCGCTATCATCAGCATTTGTATTTCCAATGATCGTTCGTTCGCATCATCCTTTGTATTTCTATTGATCGTTCACTCACATCAGCATCTGTATTTTTAATGGATCGCCTGCTAACATCAGCATTTTTATTTCTATAGATTGACTGTTTGCATCAGAAACATCAGGCCATGATTTCTATTGATCATTCGCCTACATCAGCATCTGGATTTCTATGGACTACCTGCTCACATCTGTATTTAGATTCCTATTGATCACCTGCTCACAACAGCATCTAGTTTTCTATTGATTGTTCACTCACATCAGCATCTGTATTTTTTATGATCACCTGCTAACATCAGCATTTTTATTTCCATATATTGACTGTTTGCATCAGAAACATCAGGCCTTGATTTCTATTGATTGTTCGCTCACCTGAGCATCTGGATTTCTATGGATTGCCTGCTCAGATCATCATTTGTATTTCTATTAATCGCCTGCTCAGATCAGCATTTGAATTTTTGTTGATCACCTAATCACATCAGCATCTGAATTTCTATTGATCGCCTGCACAGATCAGCATTTGTTTTTCTATTGATCGTTCACTCACATCAGCATCTGCGTTTTTTATGATCACCTGCTAACATCAGTATTTTTATTTCCATAGATTGACTGTTTGCATCAGAAACATCAGGCCTTGATTTCTATTGATCATTCCCTCACATCAACATCTGGATTTCTATGGACCGCCTGCTCACATCACTATTTGGATTCCTATTGATCACCTGCTCACATCAGCATTTTTATTTCTATAGATTGACTGTTTGCATCAGAAATATCAGGCCAGGATTTCTATTGATCATTCGCCTACATCAGCATCTGGATTTCTATGGACTACCTGCTCACATCAGCATTTGTATTTCTATTGATCGTTCGCTCGCATCAGCATTTGTATTTCTATTGATCGTTCGCTCGCATCAGCATTTGTATTTCTATTGATCGTTCGCTCGCATCAGCATTTGTATTTCTACTGATCGTTCGCTCGCCTCAGCATTTGTATTTCTATTGATCTTTCTCTCGCATCAGCATTTGTATTTCTACTGATCGTTCGCTCGCTTCAGCATTTGTATTTCTATTGATCGTTCGCTCGCATCAGCATTTGTATTTCTATTGATCGTTCGCTCCCATCAGCTTTTTCATTTCTATTGATAGTTCGCTCGCATCAGAATTCGTATTTCTATCGATCGTTCGCTATCATCAGCATTTGTATTTCCAATGATCGTTCGTTCGCATCATCCTTTGTATTTCTATTGATCGTTCACTCACATCAGTATCTGTATTTTTTATGGATCGCCTGCTAACATCAGCATTTTTATTTCTATAGATTTACTGTTTGCATCAGAAACATCAGGCATTGATTTCTATTGATCATTCGCCCACATCAGCATCTGGATTTCTATGGACACCTGCTCACATCTGTATTTGGATTCCTATTGATCACCTGCTCACAACAGCATCTTGATTTCTATTGATCGTTCACTCACATCAGCATCTGTATTTTTTATGGATCACCTACTAACATCAGCATTTTTATTTCTATAGATTGACTGTTTGCATCAGAAACATCAGGCATTGATTTCTATTGATCATTCGCCCACATCAGCATCTGGATTTCTATGGACACCTGCTCACATCTGTATTTGGATTCCTATTGATCACCTGCTCACAACAGCATCTTGATTTCTATTGATCGTTCACTCACATCAGCATCTGTATTTTTTATGGATCACCTACTAACATCAGCATTTTTATTTCTATAGATTGACTGTTTGCATCAGAAACATCAGGCCAGGATTTCTATTGATCATTCGCCTACATCAGCATCTGGATATGTATGGACTACCTGCTCACATCTGTATTTGGATTCCTATTGATCACCTGCTCACAACAGCATCTCGTTTTCTATTGATCGTTCACTCACATCAGCATCTGTATTTTTTATGATCACCTGCTAACATCAGCATTTGTATTTCTATAGATTCACTGTTTGCATCAGAAACATCAGGCCTTGATTTCTATTGATCGTTCGCTCACATCAGCATTTGTATTTCTATGGATCACATTTTCAGATCAGCATTTGTATTTCTATTGATCACCTCCTCAGATCAGCATTTGTATTTCTATGGATCACCTGCTCACATTAGCATCTGGATTTCTGTGGATTGCATCCTCCGATCAGCATTTGTATTTGTGTGGATTGCCTTTTCTCATCAGCATTTGTATTTCAAAAAAATTAAGCTAAGGCACTGTGTGAATAGTCAAAATTTCTCCTCAGATTGCTGAAAATAATTTAACTTCAGCCACAGTTATAGTGTAGAAAAGGCCTCAAAGATAATCTTGTTGTTAAATAGCGCTTTTCTATTTTATTAGTTGTTTAATGACCCATTCAGTGCTGTATTCCTATTGGTTGCGCCGTCCCATCTGTGCACTGAGTCTGTTAACATACAGTGCAGTGTTGAACTCTTTCAGATGTGTTCAGCAGCTCGTCATGTATTTGAGTTTATTTAAACACGGTTGTCGCAAGTGGACTGAGCGTGAATGCCAATATAAGTATCTCGTTTACTGTTGTGTTTGCTATTTGTTATGTATTTTAATAGTTTCGGTTGTTTAAAGGTAAAGGATAATTGTTGCTGTCGCTGTTAATTGAGCTTCGAAACTCCGTGAACGAACATACCGGAAGTGTGTTTTCACGATAAAAGCACTGTGAATGGATAACCGGAAGTTATGTGATGTTAGCGTTAGCCTAGCTTAACAGCGATAAATGAACTATCGGGGCTGCCGATTGACTCAGGGTGAGGGAGATTGAAGTCTCAGCGGCACAAAAACACAAGGGATAGAAACTAAGGAAGCATTCTGTACCTAGCAACGGTTGCTATGCTGCAGTTGCTGCTTGGCGTGTTCATGACGTGGCGTGACGTCATACGCACCCTTTCACACATTGTACTTTGATTTAGAAGGCATATAAAACTCAACTATCAGTACGTATATGAACAAATCAGCAAATTCGTTCCCAAAGCAGAAGTTTTTTTTCTGTCCCAGGCAAAGACACACATCACAACAGACTTAAACTATGGAGTGATGGCTCGCTACATTTTTTGTTGATCACCTAATCACATCAGCATCTGAATGTCTATTGATCGCCTGCACAGATCAGCATTTGTTTTTCTATTGATCGTTCACTCACATCAGCATTTGTATTTTTTTGGATCACCTGCTCCAATCAGCATTTGGATTTCTATTGATCGTTGGCTCACATCAGGCCTCGATTTATATTGATCGCCTTCTCAAATCAGCATCTGGATTTCTATGGATCGCCTGCTCACATCAGCATTTGTATTTCTATGGATCACCTGCTCACATTAGCATCTGGATTTCTGTGGATTGCATCCTCCGATCAGCATTTGGATTTGTGTGGATTGCCTTTTCTCATCAGCATTTGTATTTCAAAAAAATTAAGCTAAGGCACTGTGTGAATAGTCAAAATTTCTCTTCAGATTGCTGAAAACAATTTAACTTCAGCCACAGTTATAGTGTAGAAAAGGCCTCAAAGATAATCTTGTTGCGCTTTTCTATTTTATTAGCTGTTTAATGAGCCATTCAGTGCTGTATTCCTATTCGTTGCGCCGTCCCATCTGTGCACTGAGTCTGTTAACATACAGTGCAGTGTTGAACCCTTTCAGATGTGTTCCGCAGCTCGTCACGTATTTGAGTTAAAGTATTAGTTAAACACGGTTGTCGCAAGTGGACTGAGCGTGAATGCCAATATAAGTATCTCATTTACTGTTGTGTTTGCTATTTGTTATGTATTTTAATAGTTTCGGTTGTTTAAAGGTAAAGGATAATTGTTGCTGTCGCTGTTAATTGAGCTTCGAAACTCCGTGAACGAACATACCGGAAGTGTGTTTTCACGATAAAAGCACTGTGAATGGATAACCGGAAGTTATGTGATGTTAGCGTTAGCCTAGCTTAACAGCGATAAATGAACTATCGGGGCTGCCGATTGACTCAGGGTGAGGGAGATTGAAGTCTCAGCGGCACAAAAACACAAGGGATGGAAACTAAGGAAGCATTCTGTACCTAGCAACGGTTGCTATGCTGCAGTTGCTGCTTGGCGTGTTCATGACGTGGCGTGACGTCATACGCACCCTTTCACACATTGTACTTTGATTTAGAAGGCATATAAAACTCAACTATCAGTACGTATATGAACAAATCAGCAGATTCGTTCCCAAAGCAGAAGTTTTTTTTCTGTCCCAGGCAAAGAGACACATCACAACAGACTTAAACTATGGAGTGATGGCTCGCTATATTTTTTGTTGATCACCTAATCACATCAGCATCTGAATGTCTATTGATCGCCTGCACAGATCAGCATTTGTTTTTCTATTGATCGTTCACTCACATCAGCATTTGTATTTTTTTGGATCACCTGCTCCCATCAGCATTTGGATTTCTATTGATCGTTGGCTCACATCAGGCCTCGATTTATATTGATCGCCTTCTCAGATCAGCATCTGGATTTCTATGGATCGCCTGCTCACATCAGCATTTGTATTTCTATGGATCACCTGCTCACATTAGCATCTGGATTTCTGTGGATTGCATCCTCCGATCAGCATTTGGATTTGTGTGGATTGCCTTTTCTCATCAGCATTTGTATTTCAAAAAAATTAAGCTAAGGCACTGTGTGAATAGTCAAAATTTCTCTTCAGATTGCTGAAAACAATTTAACTTCAGCCACAGTTATAGTGTAGAAAAGGCCTCAAAGATAATCTTGTTGCGCTTTTCTATTTTATTCGCTGTTTAATGACCCATTCAGTGCTGTATTCCTATTCGTTGCGCCGTCCCATCTGTGCACTGAGTCTGTTAACATACAGTGCAGTGTTGAACTCTTTCAGAGGTGTTCCGCAGCTCGTCACGTATTTGAGTTAAAGTATTAGTTAAACACGGTTGTCGCAAGTGGACTGAGCGTGAATGCCAATATAAGTATCTCATTTACTGTTGTGTTTGCTATTTGTTATGTATTTTAATAGTTTCGGTTGTTTAAAGGTAAAGGATAATTGTTGCTGTCGCTGTTAATTGAGCTTCGGAACTCCGAGAACGAACATACCGGAAGTGTGTTTTCACGATAAAGGCACTGTGATTCGATAACCGGAAGTTATGTGATGTTAGCGTTAGCCTAGCTTAACAGCGATAAATGAACTATCGGGGCTGCCGATTGACTCAGGGTGAGGGAGATTGAAGTCTCAGCGGCACAAAAACACAAGGTATGGAAACTAAGGAAGCATTCTGTACCTAGCAACGGTTGCTATTCCGCAGTTGCTGCTTGGCGTGTTCCTGACGTGGCGTGACGTCATACGCACCCTTTCACACATTGTACTTTGATTTAGAAGGCATATAAAACTCAACTATCGGTACGTATATGAACAAATCAGCAGATTCGTTCCCAAAGCAGAAGTTTTTTTTCTGTCCCAGGCAAAGAGACACATCACAACAGACTTAAACTATGGAGTGATGGCTCGCTACATTTTTTGTTGATCACCTAATCACATCAGCATCTGAATTTCTATTGATCGCCTGCACAGATCAGCATTTGTTTTTCTATTGATCGTTCACTCACATCAGCATCTGCATTTTTTTTGGATCGCCTGCTAACATCAGCATTTTTATTTCTATAGATTGTCTGTTTGCATCGGAAACATCAGGCCTTGATTTCTATTGATCATTCCCTCACATCAACATCTGGATTTCTATGGACCGCCTGCTCACATCACTATTTGGATTCCTATTGATCACCTGCTCACATCAGCATTTTTATTTCTATAGATTGACTG
This sequence comes from Chaunax sp. Z400, assembly GCA_037577475.1. Classification (NCBI taxonomy): domain Eukaryota; kingdom Metazoa; phylum Chordata; class Actinopteri; order Lophiiformes; family Chaunacidae; genus Chaunax; species Chaunax sp. Z400. The sequence continues at coordinate 5,671,660 of CM075188.1, forward strand.
TTTGCATCAGAAACATCAGGCCAGGATTTCTATTGATCATTCGCCTACATCAGCATCTGGATTTCTATGGACTACCTGCCCACATCTGTATTTAGATTCATATTGATCACCTGCTCACAACAGCATCTAGTTTTCTATTCATTGTTCACTCACATCAGCATCTGTATTTTTTATGATCACCTGCTAACATCAGCATTTTTATTTCCATATATTGACTGTTTGCATCAGAAACATCAGGCCTTGATTTCTATTGATCGTTCGCTCACCTGAGCATCTGGATTTCTATGGATTGCCTGCTCAGATCATTATTTGTATTTCTATTAATCGCCTGCTCAGATCAGCATTTGAAATTTTGTTGATCACCTAATCACATCAGCATCTGAATTTCTATTGATCGCCTGCACAGATCAGCATTTGTTTTTCTATTGATCGTTCACTCACATCAGCATCTGCATTTTTTTTGGATCGCCTGCTAACATCAGCATTTTTATTTCTATAGATTGTCTGTTTGCATCGGAAACATCAGGCCTTGATTTCTATTGATCATTCCCTCACATCAACATCTGGATTTCTATGGACCGCCTGCTCACATCACTATTTGGATTCCTATTGATCACCTGCTCACATCAGCATTTTTATTCCTATAGATTGACTGTTTGCATCAGAAACATCAGGCCAGGATTTCTATTGATCATTCGCCTACATCAGCATCTGGATTTCTATGGACTACCTGCTCACATCTGTATTTAGATTCATATTGATCACCTGCTCACAACAGCATCTTGTTTTCTATTGATTGTTCACTCACATCAGCATCTGCATTTTTTATGATCACCTGCTAACATCAGCATTTTTATTTCCATAGATTGACTGTTTGCATCAGAAACATCAGGCCTTGATTTCTATTGATCGTTCGCTCACCTGAGCATCTGGATTTCTATGGATTGCCTGCTCAGATCAACATTTGTATTTCTATTAATCGCCTGCTCAGATCAGCATTTGAATTTTTGTTGATCACCTAATCACATCAGCATCTGAATTTCTATTGATCGCCTGCACAGATCAGCATTTGTTTTTCTATTGATCGTTCACTCACATCAGCATCTGCATTTTTTTTGGATCGCCTGCTAACATCAGCATTTTTATTTCTATAGATTGTCTGTTTGCATCGGAAACATCAGGCCTTGATTTCTATTGATCATTCCCTCACATCAACATCTGGATTTCTATGGACCGCCTGCTCACATCACTATTTGGATTCCTATTGATCACCTGCTCACATCAGCATTTTTATTTCTATAGATTGACTGTTTGCATCAGAAACATCAGGCCAGGATTTCTATTGATCATTCGCCTACATCAGCATCTGGATTTCTATGGACTACCTGATCACATCAGCATTCGTATTTCTATTGATCGTTCGCTCGCATCAGCATTTGTATTTCTATTGATCGTTCGCTCGCATCAGCATTTGTATTTCTATTGATCGTTCGCTCGCATCAGCATTTGTATTTCTACTGATCGTTCGCTCGCTTCAGCATTTGTATTTCTATTGATCGTTCGCTCGCATCAGCATTTGTATTTCTATTGATCGTTCGCTCCCATCAGCTTTTTCATTTCTATTGATAGTTCGCTCGCATCAGAATTCGTATTTCTATCGATCGTTCGCTATCATCAGCATTTGTATTTCCAATGATCGTTCGTTCGCATCATCCTTTGTATTTCTATTGATCGTTCACTCACATCAGCATCTGTATTTTTAATGGATCGCCTGCTAACATCAGCATTTTTATTTCTATAGATTGACTGTTTGCATCAGAAACATCAGGCCATGATTTCTATTGATCATTCGCCTACATCAGCATCTGGATTTCTATGGACTACCTAATCACATCAGCATCTGAATTTCTATTGATCGCCTGCACAGATCAGCATTTGTTTTTCTATTGATCGTTCACTCACATCAGCATCTGCATTTTTTTTGGATCGCCTGCTAACATCAGCATTTTTATTTCTATAGATTGTCTGTTTGCATCGGAAACATCAGGCCTTGATTTCTATTGATCATTCCCTCACATCAACATCTGGATTTCTATGGACCGCCTGCTCACATCACTATTTGGATTCCTATTGATCACCTGCTCACATCAGCATTTTTATTTCTATAGATTGACTGTTTGCATCAGAAACATCAGGCCAGGATTTCTATTGATCATTCGCCTACATCAGCATCTGGATTTCTATGGACTACCTGCTCACATCTGTATTTAGATTCATATTGATCACCTGCTCACAACAGCATCTAGTTTTCTATTGATTGTTCAGTCACATCAGCATCTGTATTTTTTATGATCACCTGCTAACATCAGAATTTTTATTTCCATATATTGACTGTTTGCATCAGAAACATCAGGCCTTGATTTCTATTGATCGTTCGCTCACCTGAGCATCTGGATTTCTATGGATTGCCTGCTCAGATCATCATTTGTATTTCTATTAATCGCCTGCTCAGATCAGCATTTGAATTTTTGTTGATCACCTAATCACATCAGCATCTGAATTTCTATTGATCGCCTGCACAGATCAGCATTTGTTTTTCTATTGATCGTTCACTCACATCAGCATCTGCATTTTTTATGATCACCTGCTAACATCAGCATTTTTATTTCCATAGATTGACTGTTTGCATCAGAAACATCAGGCCTTGATTTCTATTGATCGTTCGCTCACCTGAGCATCTGGATTTCTATGGATTGCCTGCTCAGATCAACATTTGTATTTCTATTAATCGCCTGCTCAGATCAGCATTTGAATTTTTGTTGATCACCTAATCACATCAGCATCTGAATTTCTATTGATCGCCTGCACAGATCAGCATTTGTTTTTCTATTGATCGTTCACTCACATCAGCATCTGCATTTTTTTTGGATCGCCTGCTAACATCAACATTTTTATTTCTATAGATTGTCTGTTTGCATCGGAAACATCAGTCCTTGATTTCTATTGATCATTCCCTCACATCAACATCTGGATTTCTATGGACCGCCTGCTCACATCACTATTTGGATTCCTATTGATCACCTGCTCACATCAGCATTTTTATTTCTATAGATTGACTGTTTGCATCAGAAACATCAGGCCAGGATTTCTATTGATCATTCGCCTACATCAGCATCTGGATTTCTATGGACTACCTGCTCACATCAGCATTCGTATTTCTATTGATCGTTCGCTCACATCAGCATTTGTATTTCTATTGATCGTTCGCTCGCATCAGCATTTGTATTTCTACTGATCGTTCGCTCGCTTCAGCATTTGTATTTCTATTGATCGTTCGCTCGCATCAGCATTTGTATTTCTACTGATCGTTCGCTCGCTTCAGCATTTGTATTTCTATTGATCGTTCGCTCGCATCAGCATTTGTATTTCTATTGATCGTTCGCTCCCATCAGCTTTTTCATTTCTATTGATAGTTCGCTCGCATCAGAATTCGTATTTCTATCGATCGTTCGCTATCATCAGCATTTGTATTTCCAATGATCGTTCGTTCGCATCATCCTTTGTATTTCTATTGATCGTTCACTCACATCAGCATCTATATTTTTAATGGATCGCCTGCTAACATCAGCATTTTTATTTCTATAGATTGTCTGTTTGCATCGGAAACATCAGGCCTTGATTTCTATTGATCATTCCCTCACATCAACATCTGGATTTCTATGGACCGCCTGCTCACATCACTATTTGGATTCCTATTGATCACCTGCTCACATCAGCATTTTTATTCCTATAGATTGACTGTTTGCATCAGAAACATCAGGCCAGGATTTCTATTGATCATTCGCCTACATCAGCATCTGGATTTCTATGGACTACCTGCTCACATCTGTATTTAGATTCATATTGATCACCTGCTCACAACAGCATCTTGTTTTCTATTGATTGTTCACTCACATCAGCATCTGTATTTTTTATGATCACCTGCTAACATCAGCATTTTTATTTCCATAGATTGACTGTTTGCATCAGAAACATCAGGCCTTGATTTCTATTGATCGTTCGCTCACCTGAGCATCTGGATTTCTATGGATTGCCTGCTCAGATCAACATTTGTATTTCTATTAATCGCCTGCTCAGATCAGCATTTGAATTTTTGTTGATCACCTAATCCCATCAGCATCTGAATTTCTATTGATCGCCTGCACAGATCAGCATTTGTTTTTCTATTGATCGTTCACTCACATCAGCATCTGCATTTTTTTTGGATCGCCTGCTAACATCAGCATTTTTATTTCTATAGATTGTCTGTTTGCATCGGAAACATCAGGCCTTGATTTCTATTGATCATTCCCTCACATCAACATCTGGATTTCTATGGACCGCCTGCTCACATCACTATTTGGATTCCTATTGATCACCTGCTCACATCAGCATTTTTATTTCTATAGATTGACTGTTTGCATCAGAAACATCAGGCCAGGATTTCTATTGATCATTCGCCTACATCAGCATCTGGATTTCTATGGACTACCTGCTCACATCAGCATTCGTATTTCTATTGATCGTTCGCTCGCATCAGCATTTGTATTTCTATTGATCGTTCGCTCGCATCAGCATTTGTATTTCTATTGATCGTTCGCTCGCATCAGCATTTGTATTTCTACTGATCGTTCGCTCGCTTCAGCATTTGTATTTCTATTGATCGTTCGCTCGCATCAGCATTTGTATTTCTATTGATCGTTCGCTCCCATCAGCTTTTTCATTTCTATTGATAGTTCGCTCGCATCAGAATTCGTATTTCTATCGATCGTTCGCTATCATCAGCATTTGTATTTCCAATGATCGTTCGTTCGCATCATCCTTTGTATTTCTATTGATCGTTCACTCACATCAGCATCTGTATTTTTAATGGATCGCCTGCTAACATCAGCATTTTTATTTCTATAGATTGACTGTTTGCATCAGAAACATCAGGCCATGATTTCTATTGATCATTCGCCTACATCAGCATCTGGATTTCTATGGACTACCTAATCACATCAGCATCTGAATTTCTATTGATCGCCTGCACAGATCAGCATTTGTTTTTCTATTGATCGTTCACTCACATCAGCATCTGCATTTTTTTTGGATCGCCTGCTAACATCAGCATTTTTATTTCTATAGATTGTCTGTTTGCATCGGAAACATCAGGCCTTGATTTCTATTGATCATTCCCTCACATCAACATCTGGATTTCTATGGACCGCCTGCTCACATCACTATTTGGATTCCTATTGATCACCTGCTCACATCAGCATTTTTATTTCTATAGATTGACTGTTTGCATCAGAAACATCAGGCCAGGATTTCTATTGATCATTCGCCTACATCAGCATCTGGATTTCTATGGACTACCTGCTCACATCTGTATTTAGATTCATATTGATCACCTGCTCACAACAGCATCTAGTTTTCTATTGATTGTTCACTCACATCAGCATCTGTATTTTTTATGATCACCTGCTAACATCAGCATTTTTATTTCCATATATTGACTGTTTGCATCAGAAACATCAGGCCTTGATTTCTATTGATCGTTCGCTCACCTGAGCATCTGGATTTCTATGGATTGCCTGCTCAGATCATCATTTGTATTTCTATTAATCGCCTGCTCAGATCAGCATTTGAATTTTTGTTGATCACCTAATCACATCAGCATCTGAATTTCTATTGATCGCCTGCACAGATCAGCATTTGTTTTTCTATTGATCGTTCACTCACATCAGCATCTGCATTTTTTATGATCACCTGCTAACATCCGCATTTTTATTTCCATAGATTGACTGTTTGCATCAGAAACATCAGGCCTTGATTTCTATTGATCGTTCGCTCACCTGAGCATCTGGATTTCTATGGATTGCCTGCTCAGATCAACATTTGTATTTCTATTAATCGCCTGCTCAGATCAGCATTTGAATTTTTGTTGATCACCTAATCACATCAGCATCTGAATTTCTATTGATCGCCTGCACAGATCAGCATTTGTTTTTCTATTGATCGTTCACTCACATCAGCATCTGCATTTTTTTTGGATCGCCTGCTAACATCAACATTTTTATTTCTATAGATTGTCTGTTTGCATCGGAAACATCAGGCCTTGATTTCTATTGATCATTCCCTCACATCAACATCTGGATTTCTATGGACCGCCTGCTCACATCACTATTTGGATTCCTATTGATCACCTGCTCACATCAGCATTTTTATTTCTATAGATTGACTGTTTGCATCAGAAACATCAGGCCAGGATTTCTATTGATCATTCGCCTACATCAGCATCTGGATTTCTATGGACTACCTGCTCACATCAGCATTCGTATTTCTATTGATCGTTCGCTCACATCAGCATTTGTATTTCTATTGATCGTTCGCTCGCATCAGCATTTGTATTTCTACTGATCGTTCGCTCGCTTCAGCATTTGTATTTCTATTGATCGTTCGCTCGCATCAGCATTTGTATTTCTATTGATCGTTCGCTATCATCAGCATTTGTATTTCCAATGATCGTTCGTTCGCATCATCCTTTGTATTTCTATTGATCGTTCACTCACATCAGCATCTATATTTTTAATGGATCGCCTGCTAACATCAGCATTTTTATTTCTATAGATTAACTGTTTGCATCAGAAACATCAGGCCATGATTTCTATTGATCATTCGCCTACATCAGCATCTGGATTTCTATGGACTACCTAATCACATCAGCATCTGAATTTCTATTGATCGCCTGCACAGATCAGCATTTGTTTTTCTATTGATCGTTCACTCACATCAGCATCTGCATTTTTTTTTGGATCGCCTGCTAACATCAGCATTTTTATTTCTATAGATTGTCTGTTTGCATCGGAAACATCAGGCCTTGATTTCTATTGATCATTCCCTCACATCAACATCTGGATTTCTATGGACCGCCTGCTCACATCACTATTTGGATTCCTATTGATCACCTGCTCACATCAGCATTTTTATTTCTATAGATTGACTGTTTGCATCAGAAACATCAGGCCAGGATTTCTATTGATCATTCGCCTACATCAGCATCTGGATTTCTATGGACTACCTGCTCACATCTGTATTTAGATTCATATTGATCACCTGCTCACAACAGCATCTAGTTTTTTATTGATTGTTCACTCACATCAGCATCTGTATTTTTTGTGATCACCTGCTAACATCAGCATTTTTATTTCCATATATTGACTGTTTGCATCAGAAACATCAGGCCTTGATTTCTATTGATCGTTCGCTCACCTGAGCATCTGGATTTCTATGGATTGCCTGCTCAGATCATCATTTGTATTTCTATTAATCGCCTGCTCAGATCAGCATTTGAATTTTTGTTGATCACCTAATCACATCAGCATCTGAATTTCTATTGATCGCCTGCACAGATCAGCATTTGTTTTTCTATTGATCGTTCACTCACATCAGCATCTGCATTTTTTATGATCACCTGCTAACATCAGCATTTTTATTTCCATAGATTGACTGTTTGCATCAGAAACATCAGGCCTTGATTTCTATTGATCGTTCGCTCACCTGAGCATCTGGATTTCTATGGATTGCCTGCTCAGATCAACATTTGTATTTCTATTAATCGCCTGCTCAGATCAGCATTTGAATTTTTGTTGATCACCTAATCACATCAGCATCTGAATTTCTATTGATCGCCTGCACAGATCAGCATTTGTTTTTCTATTGATCGTTCACTCACATCAGCATCTGCATTTTTTTTGGATCGCCTGCTAACATCAGCATTTTTATTTCTATAGATTGTCTGTTTGCATCGGAAACATCAGGCCTTGATTTCTATTGATCATTCCCTCACATCAACATCTGGATTTCTATGGACCGCCTGCTCACATCACTATTTGGATTCCTATTGATCACCTGCTCACATCAGCATTTTTATTTCTATAGATTGACTGTTTGCATCAGAAACATCAGGCCAGGATTTCTATTGATCATTCGCCTACATCAGCATCTGGATTTCTATGGACTACCTGCTCACATCTGTATTTAGATTCATATTGATCACCTGCTCACAACAGCATCTTGTTTTCTATTGATTGTTCACTCACATCAGCATCTGTATTTTTTATGATCACCTGCTAACATCAGCATTTTTATTTCCATAGATTGACTGTTTGCATCAGAAACATCAGGCCTTGATTTCTATTGATCGTTCGCTCACCTGAGCATCTGGATTTCTATGGATTGCCTGCTCAGATCAACATTTGTATTTCTATTAATCGCCTGCTCAGATCAGCATTTGAATTTTTGTTGATCACCTAATCACATCAGCATCTGAATTTCTATTGATCGCCTGCACAGATCAGCATTTGTTTTTCTATTGATCGTTCACTCACATCAGCATCTGCATTTTTTTTGGATCGCCTGCTAACATCAGCATTTTTATTTCTATAGATTGTCTGTTTGCATCGGAAACATCAGGCCTTGATTTCTATTGATCATTCCCTCACATCAACATCTGGATTTCTATGGACCGCCTGCTCACATCACTATTTGGATTCCTATTGATCACCTGCTCACATCAGCATTTTTATTTCTATAGATTGACTGTTTGCATCAGAAACATCAGGCCAGGATTTCTATTGATCATTCGCCTACATCAGCATCTGGATTTCTATGGACTACCTGATCACATCAGCATTCGTATTTCTATTGATCGTTCGCTCGCATCAGCATTTGTATTTCTATTGATCGTTCGCTCGCATCAGCATTTGTATTTCTATTGATCGTTCGCTCGCATCAGCATTTGTATTTCTACTGATCGTTCGCTCGCTTCAGCATTTGTATTTCTATTGATCGTTCGCTCGCATCAGCATTTGTATTTCTATTGATCGTTCGCTCCCATCAGCTTTTTCATTTCTATTGATAGTTCGCTCGCATCAGAATTCGTATTTCTATCGATCGTTCGCTATCATCAGCATTTGTATTTCCAATGATCGTTCGTTCGCATCATCCTTTGTATTTCTATTGATCGTTCACTCACATCAGCATCTATATTTTTAATGGATCGCCTGCTAACATCAGCATTTTTATTTCTATAGATTGACTGTTTGCATCAGAAACATCAGGCCATGATTTCTATTGATCATTCGCCTACATCAGCATCTGGATTTCTATGGACTACCTAATCACATCAGCATCTGAATTTCTATTGATCGCCTGCACAGATCAGCATTTGTTTTTCTATTGATCGTTCACTCACATCAGCATCTGCATTTTTTTTGGATCGCCTGCTAACATCAGCATTTTTATTTCTATAGATTGTCTGTTTGCATCGGAAACATCAGGCCTTGATTTCTATTGATCATTCCCTCACATCAACATCTGGATTTCTATGGACCGCCTGCTCACATCACTATTTGGATTCCTATTGATCACCTGCTCACATCAGCATTTTTATTTCCATAGATTGACTGTTTGCATCAGAAACATCAGGCCAGGATTTCTATTGATCATTCGCCTACATCAGCAACTGGATTTCTATGGACTACCTGCTCACATCTGTATTTAGATTCATATTGATCACCTGCTCACAACAGCATCTAGTTTTCTATTGATTGTTCACTCACATCAGCATCTGTATTTTTTATGATCACCTGCTAACATCAGCATTTTTATTTCCATATATTGACTGTTTGCATCAGAAACATCAGGCCTTGATTTCTATTGATCGTTCGCTCACCTGAGCATCTGGATTTCTATGGATTGCCTGCTCAGATCATCATTTGTATTTCTATTAATCGCCTGCTCAGATCAGCATTTGAATTTTTGTTGATCACCTAATCACATCAGCATCTGAATTTCTATTGATCGCCTGCACAGATCAGCATTTGTTTTTCTATTGATCGTTCACTCACATCAGCATCTGCATTTTTTATGATCACCTGCTAACATCAGCATTTTTATTTCCATAGATTGACTGTTTGCATCAGAAACATCAGGCCTTGATTTCTATTGATCGTTCGCTCACCTGAGCATCTGGATTTCTATGGATTGCCTGCTCAGATCAACATTTGTATTTCTATTAATCGCCTGCTCAGATCAGCATTTGAATTTTTGTTGATCACCTAATCACATCAGCATCTGAATTTCTATTGATCGCCTGCACAGATCAGCATTTGTTTTTCTATTGATCGTTCACTCACATCAGCATCTGCATTTTTTTTGGATCGCCTGCTAACATCAGCATTTTTATTTCTATAGATTGTCTGTTTGCATCGGAAACATCAGGCCTTGATTTCTATTGATCATTCCCTCACATCAACATCTGGATTTCTATGGACCGCCTGCTCACATCACTATTTGGATTCCTATTGATCACCTGCTCACATCAGCATTTTTATTTCTATAGATTGACTGTTTGCATCAGAAACATCAGGCCAGGATTTCTATTGATCATTCGCCTACATCAGCATCTGGATTTCTATGGACTACCTGATCACATCAGCATTCGTATTTCTATTGATCGTTCGCTCGCATCAGCATTTGTATTTCTATTGATCGTTCGCTCGCATCAGCATTTGTATTTCTATTGATCGTTCGCTCGCATCAGCATTTGTATTTCTACTGATCGTTCGCTCGCTTCAGTATTTGTATTTCTATTGATCGTTCGCTCCCATCAGCTTTTTCATTTCTATTGATAGTTCGCTCGCATCAGAATTCGTATTTCTATCGATCGTTCGCTATCATCAGCATTTGTATTTCCAATGATCGTTCGTTCGCATCATCCTTTGTATTTCTATTGATCGTTCACTCACATCAGCATCTGTATTTTTAATGGATCGCCTGCTAACATCAGCATTTTTATTTCTATAGATTGACTGTTTGCATCAGAAACATCAGGCCATGATTTCTATTGATCATTCGCCTACATCAGCATCTGGATTTCTATGGACTACCTAATCACATCAGCATCTGAATTTCTATTGATCGCCTGCACAGATCAGCATTTGTTTTTCTATTGATCGTTCACTCACATCAGCATCTGCATTTTTTTTGGATCGCCTGCTAACATCAGCATTTTTATTTCTATAGATTGTCTGTTTGCATCGGAAACATCAGGCCTTGATTTCTATTGATCATTCCCTCACATCAACATCTGGATTTCTATGGACCGCCTGCTCACATCACTATTTGGATTCCTATTGATCACCTGCTCACATCAGCATTTTTATTTCCATAGATTGACTGTTTGCATCAGAAACATCAGGCCAGGATTTCTATTGATCATTCGCCTACATCAGCATCTGGATTTCTATGGACTACCTGCTCACATCTGTATTTAGATTCATATTGATCACCTGCTCACAACAGCATCTAGTTTTCTATTGATTGTTCACTCACATCAGCATCTGTATTTTTTATGATCACCTGCTAACATCAGCATTTTTATTTCTATAGATTGTCTGTTTGCATCGGAAACATCAGGCCTTGATTTCTATTGATCATTCCCTCACATCAACATCTGGATTTCTATGGACCGCCTGCTCACATCACTATTTGGATTCCTATTGATCACCTACTCACATTAGCATTTTTATTTCTATATATTGACTGTTTGCATCAGAAACATCAGGCCTTGATTTCTATTGATCGTTCGCTCACCTGAGCATCTGGATTTCTATGGATTGCCTGCTCAGATCATCATTTGTATTTCTATTAATCGCCTGCTCAGATCAGCATTTGAATTTTTGTTGATCACCTAATCACATCAGCATCTGAATTTCTATTGATCGCCTGCACAGATCAGCATTTGTTTTTCTATTGATCGTTCACTCACATCAGCATCTGCATTTTTTATGATCACCTGCTAACATCAGCATTTTTATTTCCATAGATTGACTGTTTGCATCAGAAACATCAGGCCTTGATTTCTATTGATCGTTCGCTCACCTGAGCATCTGGATTTCTATGGATTGCCTGCTCAGATCAACATTTGTATTTCTATTAATCGCCTGCTCAGATCAGCATTTGAATTTTTGTTGATCACCTAATCACATCAGCATCTGAATTTCTATTGATCGCCTGCACAGATCAGCATTTGTTTTTCTATTGATCGTTCACTCACATCAGCATCTGCATTTTTTTTGGATCGCCTGCTAACATCAGCATTTTTATTTCTATAGATTGTCTGTTTGCATCGGAAACATCAGGCCTTGATTTCTATTGATCATTCCCTCACATCAACATCTGGATTTCTATGGACCGCCTGCTCACATCACTATTTGGATTCCTATTGATCACCTGCTCACATCAGCATTTTTATTTCTATAGATTGACTGTTTGCATCAGAAACATCAGGCCAGGATTTCTATTGATCATTCGCCTACATCAGCATCTGGATTTCTATGGACTACCTGCTCACATCTGTATTTAGATTCATATTGATCACCTGCTCACAACAGCATCTAGTTTTCTATTGATTGTTCACTCACATCAGCATCTGTATTTTTTATGATCACCTGCTAACATCAGCATTTTTATTTCCATATATTGACTGTTTGCATCAGAAACATCAGGCCTTGATTTCTATTGATCGTTCGCTCACCTGAGCATCTGGATTTCTATGGATTGCCTGCTCAGATCATCATTTGTATTTCTATTAATCGCCTGCTCAGATCAGCATTTGAATTTTTGTTGATCACCCAATCACATCAGCATCTGAATTTCTATTGATCGCCTGCACAGATCAGCATTTGTTTTTCTATTGATCGTTCACTCACATCAGCATCTGCATTTTTTATGATCATCTGCTAACATCAGCATTTTTATTTCCATAGATTGACTGTTTGCATCAGAAACATCAGGCCTTGATTTCTATTGATCGTTTGCTCACCTGAGCATCTGGATTTCTATGGATTGCCTGCTCAGATCAACATTTGTATTTCTATTAATTGCCTGCTCAGATCAGCATTTGAATTTTTGTTGATCACCTAATCACATCAGCATCTGAATTTCTATTGATCGCCTGCACAGATCAGCATTTGTTTTTCTATTGATCGTTCACTCACAACAGCATCTGCATTTTTTTTGGATCGCCTGCTAACATCAGCATTTTTATTTCTACAGATTGTCTGTTTGCATCGGAAACATCAGGCCTTGATTTCTATTGATCATTCCCTCACATCAACATCTGGATTTCTATGGACCGCCTGCTCACATCACTATTTGGATTCCTATTGATCACCTGCTCACATCAGCATTTTTATTTCTATAGATTGACTGTTTGCATCAGAAACATCAGGCCAGGATTTCTATTGATCATTCGCCTACATCAGCATCTGGATTTCTATGGACTACCTGCTCACATCTGTATTTAGATTCATATTGATCACCTGCTCACAACAGCATCTTGTTTTCTATTGATTGTTCACTCACATCAGCATCTGTATTTTTTATGATCACCTGCTAACATCAGCATTTTTATTTCCATAGATTGACTGTTTGCATCAGAAACATCAGGCCTTGATTTCTATTGATCGTTCGCTCACCTGAGCATCTGGATTTCTATGGATTGCCTGCTCAGATCAACATTTGTATTTCTATTAATCGCCTGCTCAGATCAGCATTTGAATTTTTGTTGATCACCTAATCACATCAGCATCTGAATTTCTATTGATCGCCTGCACAGATCAGCATTTTTTTTTCTATTGATCGTTCACTCACATCAGCATCTGCATTTTTTTTGGATCGCCTGCTAACATCAGCATTTTTATTTCTATAGATTGTCTGTTTGCATCGGAAACATCAGGCCTTGATTTCTATTGATCATTCCCTCACATCAACATCTGGATTTCTATGGACCGCCTGCTCACATCACTATTTGGATTCCTATTGATCACCTGCTCACATCAGCATTTTTATTTCTATAGATTGACTGTTTGCATCAGAAACATCAGGCCAGGATTTCTATTGATCATTCGCCTACATCAGCATCTGGATTTCTATGGACTACCTGATCACATCAGCATTCGTATTTCTATTGATCGTTCGCTCGCATCAGCATTTGTATTTCTATCGATCGTTCGCTCGCATCAGCATTTGTATTTCTATTGATCGTTCGCTCGCATCAGCATTTGTATTTCTACTGATCGTTCGCTCGCTTCAGCATTTGTATTTCTATTGATCGTTCGCTCGCATCAGCATTTGTATTTCTATTGATCGTTCGCTCCCATCAGCTTTTTCATTTCTATTGATAGTTCGCTCGCATCAGAATTCGTATTTCTATCGATCGTTCGCTATCATCAGCATTTGTATTTCCAATGATCGTTCGTTTGCATCATCCTTTGTATTTCTTTTGATCGTTCACTCACATCAGCATCTGTATTTTTAATGGATCGCCTGCTAACATCAGCATTTTTATTTCTATAGATTGACTGTTTGCATCAGAAACATCAGGCCATGATTTCTATTGATCATTCGCCTACATCAGCATCTGGATTTCTATGGACTACCTAATCACATCAGCATCTGAATTTCTATTGATCGCCTGCACAGATCAGCATTTGTTTTTCTATTGATCGTTCACTCACATCAGCATCTGCATTTTTTTTGGATCGCCTGCTAACATCAGCATTTTTATTTCTATAGATTGTCTGTTTGCATCGGAAACATCAGGCCTTGATTTCTATTGATCATTCCCTCACATCAACATCTGGATTTCTATGGACCGCCTGCTCACATCACTATTTGGATTCCTATTGATCACCTGCTCACATCAGCATTTTTATTTCTATAGATTGACTGTTTGCATCAGAAACATCAGGCCAGGATTTCTATTGATCATTCGCCTACATCAGCATCTGGATTTCTATGGACTACCTGCTCACATCTGTATTTAGATTCATATTGATCACCTGCTCACAACAGCATCTAGTTTTCTATTGATTGTTCACTCACATCAGCATCTGTATTTTTTATGATCACCTGCTAACATCAGCATTTTTATTTCCATATATTGACTGTTTGCATCAGAAACATCAGGCCTTGATTTCTATTGATCGTTCGCTCACCTGAGCATCTGCATTTCTATGGATTGCCTGCTCAGATCAACATTTGTATTTCTATTAATCGCCTGCTCAGATCAGCATTTGAATTTTTGTTGATCACCTAATCACATCAGCATCTGAATTTCTATTGATCGCCTGCACAGATCAGCATTTGTTTTTCTATTGATCGTTCACTCACATCAGCATCTGCATTTTTTTTGGATCGCCTGCTAACATCAGCATTTTTATTTCTATAGATTGTCTGTTTGCATCGGAAACATCAGGCCTTGATTTCTATTGATCATTCCCTCACATCAACATCTGGATTTCTATGGACCGCCTGCTCACATCACTATTTGGATTCCTATTGATCACCTGCTCACATTAGCATTTTTATTTCTATAGATTGACTGTTTGCATCAGAAACATCAGGCCAGGATTTCTATTGATCATTCGCCTACATCAGCATCTGGATTTCTATGGACTACCTGCTCACATCAGCATTAGTATTTCTATTGATCGTTCGCTCGCATCAGCATTTGTATTTCTATTGATCGTTCGCTCGCATCAGCATTTGTATTTCTATTGATTGTTCGCTCGCATCAGCATTTGTATTTCTACTGATCTTTCGCTCGCATCAGCAATTTTATCTCTATTGATTTTTCGCTCACATCAGCATCTGTATTTTTTTTGGATCGCCTTCTAACATCAGCATTTTTATTTCTATAAATTGTCTGTTTGCATCAGAAACATCAGGTCTTGATTTCTCTTGATCATTCCCTCACATCAGCATCTGGATTTCTATGGACCGCCAGCTTACATCAGCAATTTTATTTCTATTGATCGTTCGCTCACATCAGCATTTGTATTTTTTTGGATCACCTGCTCGCATCAGCATTTGGATTTCTATTGATCGTTGGCTCACATCAGGCCTCGATTTCTATTGATCGCGTTCTCAGATCAGCATCTGGATTTCTATGGATCACCTGCTCGCATCAGCATTTGTATTTCTATTGATTGTTCCCCTGCATCAGCATTTTTATTTCTATTGATCATTCGCTCACATCAGCATTTGTATTTCCATTGATCGTTCGCTCGCATCATCATTTGTATTTCAATTGATCGTTCACTCACATCAGCATCCGTATTTTTTATGGATCACCTGCTAACATCAGCATTTTCATTTCTGTAGATTGACTGTTGCATCAGAAACATCAGGCCTTGATTTCTATTGATCGTTCGCTCACCTGGGCATCTGGATTTTTATGGATTGCCTGCTCAGATCAACATTTGTATTTCTATTAATCGCCTGCTAAGATCAGCATTTGAATTTTTGTTGATCACCTAATCACATCAGCATCTGAATTTCTATTGATCGCCTGCACAGATCAGCATTTGTTTTTCTATTGATCGTTCACTCACATCAGCATCTGCATTTTTTATGATCACCTGCTAACATCAGCATTTTTATTTCCATAGATTGACTGTTTGCATCAGAAACATCAGGCCTTGATTTCTATTGATCGTTCGCTCACCTGAGCATCTGGATTTCTATGGATTGCCTGCTCAGATCAACATTTGTATTTCCATTAATTGCCTGCTCAGATCAGCATTTGAATTTTTGTTGATCACCTAATCACATCAGCATCTGAATTTCTATTGATCGCCTGCACAGATCAGCATTTGTTTTTCTATTGATCGTTCACTCACATCAGCATCTGCATTTTTTTTGGATCACCTGCTAACATCAGCATTTTTATTTCTATAGATTGTCTGTTTGCATCGGAAACATCAGGCCTTGATTTCTATTGATCATTCCCTCACATCAACATCTGGATTTCTATGAACCGCCTGCTCACCTCACTATTTGGATTCCTATTGATCACCTGCTCACATCAGCATTTTTATTTGTATAGATTGACTGTTTGCATCAGAAATATCAGGCCAGGATTTCTATTGATCATTCGCCTACATCAGCATCTGGATTTCTATGGACTACCTGCTCACATCAGCATTTGTATTTCTATTGATCGTTCGCTCGCATCAGCATTTGTATTTCTATTGATCGTTCGCTCGCATCAGCATTTGTATTTCTATTGATCGTTCGCTCGCTTCAGCATTTGTATTTCTATTGATCGTTCGCTCGCATCAGCATTTGTATTTCTATTGATCGTTCGCTCCCATCAGCTTTTTCATTTCTATTGATAGTTCGCTCGCATCAGAATTCGTATTTCTATCGATCGTTCGCTATCATCAGCATTTGTATTTCCAATGATCGTTCGTTCGCATCATCCTTTGTTTTTCTATTGATCGTTCACTCACATCAGCATCTGTATTTTTAATGGATCGCCTGCTAACATCAGCATTTTTATTTCTATAGATTGACTGTTTGCATCAGAAACATCAGGCCATGATTTCTATTGATCACTCGCCTACATCAGCATCTGGATTTCTATGGACTACCTGCTCACATCTGTATTTAGATTCATATTGATCACCTGCTCACAACAGCATCTAGTTTTCTATTGATTGTTCATTCACATCAGCATCTGTATTTTTTATGATCACCTGCTAACATCAGCATTTTTATTTCCATATATTGACTGTTTGCATCAGAAACATCAGGCCTTGATTTCTATTGATCGTTCGCTCACCTGAGCATCTGGATTTCTATGGATTGCCTGCTCAGATCATCATTTGTATTTCTATTAATCGCCTGCTCAGATCAGCATTTGAATTTTTGTTGATCACCTAATCACATCAGCATCTGAATTTCTATTGATCGCCTGCACAGATCAGCATTTGTTTTTCTATTGATCGTTCACTCACATCAGCATCTGCATTTTTTATGATCACCTGCTAACATCAGCATTTTTATTTCCATAGATTGACTGTTTGCATCAGAAACATCAGGCCTTGATTTCTATTGATCGTTCGCTCACCTGAGCATCTGGATTTCTATGGATTGCCTGCTCAGATCAACATTTGTATTTCCATTAATCGCCTGCTCAGATCAGCATTTGAATTTTTGTTGATCACCTAATCACATCAGCATCTGAATTTCTATTGATCGCCTGCACAGATCAGCATTTGTTTTTCTATTGATCGTTCACTCACATCAGCATCTGCATTTTTTTTGGATCACCTGCTAACATCAGCATTTTTATTTCTATAGATTGTCTGTTTGCATCGGAAACATCAGGCCTTGATTTCTATTGATCATTCCCTCACATCAACATCTGGATTTCTATGAACCGCCTGCTCACATCACTATTTGGATTCCTATTGATCACCTGCTCACATCAGCATTTTTATTTCTATAGATTGACTGTTTGCATCAGAAATATCAGGCCAGGATTTCTATTGATCATTCGCCTACATCAGCATCTGGATTTCTATGGACTACCTGCTCACATCAGCATTTGTATTTCTATTGATCGTTCGCTCGCATCAGCATTTGTATTTCTATTGATCGTTCGCTCGCATCAGCATTTGTATTTCTATTGATCGTTCGCTCGCTTCAGCATTTGTATTTCTATTGATCGTTCGCTCGCATCAGCATTTGTATTTCTATTGATCGTTCGCTCCCATCAGCTTTTTCATTTCTATTGATAGTTCGCTCGCATCAGAATTCGTATTTCTATCGATCGTTCGCTATCATCAGCATTTGTATTTCCAATGATCGTTCGTTCGCATCATCCTTTGTTTTTCTATTGATCGTTCACTCACATCAGCATCTGTATTTTTAATGGATCGCCTGCTAACATCAGCATTTTTATTTCTATAGATTGACTGTTTGCATCAGAAACATCAGGCCAGGATTTCTATTGATCATTCGCCTACATCAGCATCTGGATTTCTATGGACTACCTGCTCACATCTGTATTTAGATTCATATTGATCACCTGCTCACAACAGCATCTAGTTTTCTATTGATTGTTCATTCACATCAGCATCTGTATTTTTTATGATCACCTGCTAACATCAGCATTTTTATTTCCATATATTGACTGTTTGCATCAGAAACATCAGGCCTTGATTTCTATTGATCGTTCGCTCACCTAAGCATCTGGATTTCTATGGATTGCCTGCTCAGATCATCATTTGTATTTCTATTAATCGCCTGCTCAGATCAGCATTTGAATTTTTGTTGATCACCTAATCACATCAGCATCTGAATTTCTATTGATCGCCTGCACAGATCAGCATTTGTTTTTCTATTGATCGTTCACTCACATCAGCATCTGCATTTTTTATGATCACCTGCTAACATCAGCATTTTTATTTCCATAGATTGACTGTTTGCATCAGAAACATCAGGCCTTGATTTCTATTGATCGTTTGCTCACCTGAGCATCTGGATTTCTATGGATTGCCTGCTCAGATCAACATTTGTATTTCCATTAATCGCCTGCTCAGATCAGCATTTGAATTTTTGTTGATCACCTAATCACATCAGCATCTGAATTTCTATTGATCGCCTGCACAGATCAGCATTTGTTTTTCTATTGATCGTTCACTCACATCAGCATCTGCATTTTTTTTGGATCACCTGCTAACATCAGCATTTTTATTTCTATAGATTGTCTGTTTGCATCGGAAACATCAGGCCTTGATTTCTATTGATCATTCCCTCACATATACATCTGGATTTCTATGAACCGCCTGCTCACATCACTATTTGGATTCCTATTGATCACCTGCTCACATCAGCATTTTTATTTCTATAGATTGACTGTTTGCATCAGAAATATCAGGCCAGGATTTCTATTGATCATTCGCCTACATCAGCATCTGGATTTCTATGGACTACCTGCTCACATCAGCATTTGTATTTCTATTGATCGTTCGCTCGCATCAGCATTTGTATTTCTATTGATCGTTCGCTCGCATCAGCATTTGTATTTCTATTGATCGTTCGCTCGCATCAGCATTTGTATTTCTACTGATCGTTCGCTCGCCTCAGCATTTGTATTTCTATTGATCTTTCTCTCGCATCAGCATTTGTATTTCTACTGATCGTTCGCTCGCTTCAGCATTTGTATTTCTATTGATCGTTCGCTCGCATCAGCATTTGTATTTCTATGGATCGTTCGCTCCCATCAGCTTTTTCATTTCTATTGATAGTTCGCTCGCATCAGAATTCGTATTTCTATCGATCGTTCGCTATCATCAGCATTTGTATTTCCAATGATCGTTCGTTCGCATCATCCTTTGTATTTCTATTGATCGTTCACTCACATCAGTATCTGTATTTTTTATGGATCGCCTGCTAACATCAGCATTTTTATTTCTATAGATTGACTGTTTGCATCAGAAACATCAGGCATTGATTTCTATTGATCATTCGCCCACATCAGCATCTGGATTTCTATGGACACCTGCTCACATCTGTATTTGGATTCCTATTGATCACCTGCTCACAACAGCATCTTGATTTCTATTGATCGTTCACTCACATCAGCATCTGTATTTTTTATGATCACCTGCTAACATCAGCATTTTTATTTCTATAGATTCACTGTTTGCATCAGAAACATCAGGCCTTGATTTCTATTGATCGTTCGCTCACATCAGCATTTGTATTTCTATGGATCACATTTTCAGATCAGCATTTGTATTTCTATTGATCACCTCCTCAGATCAGCATTTGTATTTCTATGGATCACCTGCTCACATTAGCATCTGGATTTCTGTGGATTGCATCCTCCGATCAGCATTTGGATTTGTGTGGATTGCCTTTTCTCATCAGCATTTGTATTTCAAAAAAATTAAGCTAAGGCACTGTGTGAATAGTCAAAATTTCTCCTCAGATTGCTGAAAATAATTTAACTTCAGCCACAGTTATAGTGTAGAAAAGGCCTCAAAGATAATCTTGTTGTTAAATAGCGCTTTTCTATTTTATTAGCTATTTAATGACCCATTCAGTGCTGTATTCCTATTGGTTGCGCCGTCCCATCTGTGCACTGAGTCTGTTAACATACAGTGCAGTGTTGAACTCTTTCAGATGTGTTCAGCAGCTCGTCATGTATTTGAGTTTATTTAAACACGGTTGTCGCAAGTGGACTGAGCGTGAATGCCAATATAAGTATCTCATTTACTGTTGTGTTTGCTATTTGTTATGTATTTTAATAGTTTCGGTTGTTTAAAGGTAAAGGATAATTGTTGCTGTCGCTGTTAATTGAGCTTCGGAACTCCGTGAACGAACATACCGGAAGTGTGTTTTCACGATAAAAGCACTGTGAATGGATAACCGGAAGTTATGTGATGTTAGCGTTAGCCTAGCTTAACAGCGATAAATGAACTATCGGGGCTGCCGATTGACTCAGGGTGAGGGAGATTGAAGTGTCAGCGGCACAAAAACACAAGGGATGGAAACTAAGGAAGCATTCTGTACCTAGCAACGGTTGCTCTTCCGCAGTTGCTGCTTGGCGTGTTCATGACGTGGCGTGACGTCATACGCACCCTTTCACACATTGTACTTTGATTTAGAAGGCATATAAAACTCAACTATCAGTACGTATATGAACAAATCAGCAGATTCGTTCCCAAAGCAGAAGTTTTTTTTCTGTCCCAGGCAAAGAGACACATCACAACAGACTTAAACTATGGAGTGATGGCTCGCTACATTTTTTGTTGATCACCTAATCACATCAGCATCTGAATGTCTATTGATCGCCTGCACAGATCAGCATTTGTTTTTCTATTGATCGTTCACTCACATCAGCATCTGTATTTTTTTGGGATCGCCTGCTAACATCAGCATTTTTATTTCTATAGATTGTCTGTTTGCATCAGAAAAATCAGGCCTTGATTTCTATTGATCATTCCCTCACATCAACATCTGGATTTCTATGGACCGCCTGCTCACATCACTATTTGGATTCCTATTGATCACCTGCTCACATCAGCTGTTGTATTTCTATTGATCATTCGCTCGCATCAGCATTTGTATTTCTATTGATCACCTGCTCACATCAGCAATTTTATTTCTATTGATCGTTCACTCACATCAGCATTTGTATTTTTATGGATCACCTGCTCGCATCAGCATTTGGATTTCTATTGATCGTTTGCTCACATCAGGCCTCGATTTCTATTGATCGCCTGCTCACATCAGCATCTGGATTTCTATGGATCGCCTGCTCACATCAGCATTTGTATTTCTATAGATGGCCTGCTCAGATCAGCATTTGTATTTTTTGGGATCACCTGCTCGCATCAGCATTTGGATTTCTATTGATCATTCCCCTGCATCAGCATTTGTATTTCTATTGATCATTCGCTCACATCAGCATTTGTATTTCCA
Source organism: Chaunax sp. Z400 (assembly GCA_037577475.1). Taxonomy (NCBI): domain Eukaryota; kingdom Metazoa; phylum Chordata; class Actinopteri; order Lophiiformes; family Chaunacidae; genus Chaunax; species Chaunax sp. Z400. The sequence continues at coordinate 5,694,031 of CM075188.1, forward strand.
TTGATCGTTCGCTCGCATCATCGTTTGTGTTTCAATTGATCGTTCACTCACATCAGCATCTGTATTTTTTTGGGATCGCCTTCTAACATCAGCATTTTTATTTCTATAGATTGTCTGTTTGCATCAGAAACATCAGGTCTTGATTTCTATTGATCATTCCCTCACATCAGCAAATGGATTTCTATGGACCGCCAGCTTACATCAGCAATTTTATTTCTATTGATTTTTCGCTCACATCAGCATCTGTATTTTTTTTGGATCGCCTTCTAACATCAGCATTTTTATTTCTATAAATTGTCTGTTTGCATCAGAAACATCAGGTCTTGATTTCTATTGATCATTCCCTCACATCAGCAACTGGATTTCTATGGACCGCCAGCTTACATCAGCAATTTTATTTCTATTGATCATTCGCTCACATCAGCATTTGTATTTTTTTGGATCACCTGCTCGCATCAGCATTTGGATTTCTATTGATCGTTGGCTCACATCAGGCCTCGATTTCTATTAATCGCCTTCTCAGATCAGCATCTGGATTTCTATGGATCGCCTGCTCACATCAGCATTTGTATTTTTATAGATCGCCTGCTCAGATCAGCATTTGTATTTATTTGGATCACCTGCTCGCATCAGCATTTGGATTTCTATTGATTGTTCCCCTGCATCAGCATTTTTATTTCTATTGATCATTCGCTCACATCAGCATTTGTATTTCCATTGATCGTTCGTTCGCATCATCATTTGTATTTCAATTGATCGTTCACTCACATCAGCATCCGTATTTTTTATGGATCACCTGCTAACATCAGCATTTTTATTTCCATAGATTGACTGTTTGCATCAGAAACATCAGGCCTTGATTTCTATTGATCGTTCGCTCACCTGAGCATCTGGATTTCTATGGATTGCCTGCTCAGATCAACATTTGTATTTCTATTAATCGCCTGCTCAGATCAGCATTTGAATTTTTGTTGATCACCTAATCACATCAGCATCTGAATTTCTATTGATCGCCTGCACAGATCAGCATTTGTTTTTCTATTGATCGTTCACTCACATCAGCATCTGCATTTTTTTTGGATCGCCTGCTAACATCAGCATTTTTATTTCTATAGATTGTCTGTTTGCATCGGAAACATCAGGCCAGGATTTCTATTGATCATTCGCCTACATCAGCATCTGGATTTCTATGGACTACCTGCTCACATCTGTATTTGGATTCCTATTGATCACCTGCTCACAACAGCATCTAGTTTTCTATTGATCGTTCACTCACATCAACATCTGTATTTTTTATGATCACCTGCTAACATCAGCATTTTTATTTCTATAGATTGTCTGTTCGCATCGGAAACATCAGGCCTTGATTTCTATTGATCATTCCCTCACATCAACATCTGGATTTCTATGGACCGCCTGCTCACATCACGATTTGGATTCCTATTGATCACCTGCTCACATCAGCATTTTTATTTCCATAGATTGACTGTTTGCATCAGAAACATCAGGCCTTGATTTCTATTGATCGTTCGCTCACCTGAGCATCTGGATTTCTATGGATTGCCTGCTCAGATCATCATTTGTATTTCTATTAATCGCCTGCTCAGATCAGGATTTGAATTTTTTTTGATCACCTAATCACATCAGCATCTGAATTTCTATTGATCGCCTGCACAGATCAACATTTGTTTTTCTATTGATCGTTCACTCACATCAGCATCTGCATTTTTTATGATCACCTGCTAACATCAGCATTTTTATTTCCATAGATTGACTGTTTGCATCAGAAACATCAGGCCTTGATTTCTATTGATCGTTCGCTCACCTGAGCATCTGGATTTCTATGGCTTGCCTGCTCAGATCAACATTTGTATTTCTATTAATCGCCTGCTCAGATCAGCATTTGAATTTTTGTTGATCACCTAATCACAACAGCATCTGAATTTCTATTGATCGCCTGCACAGATCAGCATTTGTTTTTCTATTGATCGTTCACTCACATCAGCATCTGCATTTTTTTTTGGATCGCCTGCTAACATCAGCATTTTTATTTCTATAGATTGTCTGTTTGCATCGGAAACATCAGGCCTTGATTTCTATTGATCATTCCCTCACATCAACATCTGGATTTCTATGGACCGCCTGCTCACATCACTATTTGGATTCCTATTGATCACCTGCTCACATCAGCATTTTTATTTCTATAGATTGACTGTTTGCATCAGAAACATGAGGCCAGGATTTCTATTGATCATTCGCCTACATCAGCATCTGGATTTCTATGGACTACCTGCTCACATCTGTATTTAGATTCCTATTGATCACCTGCTCACAACAGCATCTAGTTTTCTATTGATTGTTCACTCACATCAGCATCTGTATTTTTTATGATCACCTGCTAACATCAGCATTTTTATTTCCATAGATTGACTGTTTGCATCAGAAACATCAGGCCTTGATTTCTATTGATCGTTCGCTCACCTGAGAATCTGGATTTCTATGGATTGCCTGCTCAGATCATCATTTGTATTTCTATTAATCGCCTGCTCAGATCAGCATTTGAATTTTTGTTGATCACCCAATCACATCAGCATCTGAATTTCTATTGATCGCCTGCACAGATCAGCATTTGTTTTTCTATTGATCGTTCACTCACATCAGCATCTGCATCTTTTATGATCACCTGCTAACATCAGAATTTTTATTTCCATAGATTGACTGTTTGCATCAGAAACATCAGGCCAGGATTTCTATTGATCATTCGCCTACATCAGCATCTGGATTTCTATGGACTACCTGCTCACATCAGCATTTGTATTTCTATTGATCGTTCGCTCGCATCAGCATTTGTATTTCTATTGATCGTTCGCTCGCATCAGGATTTGTATTTCTATTGATCGTTCGCTCGCATCAGCATTTGTATTTCTACTGATCGTTCGCTCGCCTCAGCATTTGTATTTCTATTGATCTTTCTCTCGCATCAGCATTTGTATTTCTACTGATCGTTCGCTCGCTTCAGCATTTGTATTTCTATTGATCGTTCGCTCCCATCAGCTTTTTCATTTCTATTGATAGTTCGCTCGCATCAGAATTCGTATTTCTATCGATCGTTCGCTATCATCAGCATTTGTATTTCCAATGATCGTTCGTTCGCATCATCCTTTGTATTTCTATTGATCGTTCACTCACATCAGCAATTTTATTTCTATTGATCGTTCGCTCACATCAGCATTTGTATTTTTTTGGATCACCTGCTCGCATCAGCATTTGGATTTCTATTGATCGTTGGCTCACATCAGGCCTCGATTTCTATTGATCGCCTTCTCAGATCAGCATCTGGATTTCTATGGATCGCCTGCTCACATCAGCATTTGTATTTCTATAGATCGCCTGCTCAGATCAGCAATTATATTTATTTGGATCACCTGCTCGCATCAGCATTTGGATTTCTATTGATCATTCCCCTGCATCAGCATTTGTATTTCTATTGATCATTCGCTCACATCAGCATTTGTATTTCCATTGATCGTTCGCTCGCATCATCCTTTGTATTTCAATTGATCGTTCACTCACATCATAATCTGTATTTTTTTTGGATCGCCTTCTAACATCAGTATTTTTTATTTCTATAGATTGTCTGTTTGCATTAGAAACATCAGGTCTTGATTTCTATTGATCATTCCCTCACATCAGCATCTGGATTTCTATGGACCGCCAGTTTACATCAGCATTTGTTTTTCTATTGATCGTTCACTCACATCAGCATCTGCATTTTTTTTGGATCGCCTGCTAACATCAGCATTTTTATTTCTATAAATTGTCTGTTTGCATCAGAAACATCAGGTCTTGATTTCTCTTGATCATTCCCTCACATCAGCATCTGGATTTCTATGGACCGCCAGCTTACATCAGCAATTTTATTTCTATTGATCGTTCGCTCACATCAGCATTTGTATTTTTTTGGATCACCTGCTCGCATCAGCATTTGGATTTCTATTGATCGTTGGCTCACATCAGGCCTCGATTTCTATGGATCGCCTGCTCACATCAGCATTTGTATTTCTATAGCTCGCCTGCTCAGATCAGCAATTATATTTATTTGGATCACCTGCTCGCATCAGCATTTGTATTTCTATTGATTGTTCCCCTGCATCAGCATTTTTATTTCTATTGATCATTCGCTCACATCAGCATTTGTATTTCCATTGATCGTTCGCTCGCATCATCATTTGTATTTCAATTGATCGTTCACTCACATCAGCATCCGTATTTTTTATGGATCACCTCCTAACATCAGCATTTTTATTTCTGTAGATTGACTGTTTGCATCAGAAACATCAGGCCTTGATTTCTATTGATCGTTCGCTCACCTCGGCATCTGGATTTTTATGGATTGCCTGCTCAGATCAACATTTGTATTTCTATTAATCGCCTGCTCAGATCAGCATTTGAATTTTTGTTGATCACCTAATCACATCAGCATCTGAATTTCTATTGATCGCCTGCACAGATCAGCATTTGTTTTTCTATTGATCGTTCACTCACATCAGCATCTGTATTTTTTATGGATCGCCTGCTAACATCAGCATTTTTATTTCTATAGATTGACTGTTTGCATCAGAAACATCAGGCCATGATTTCTATTGATCATTCGCCTACATCAGCATCTGGATTTCTATGGACTACCTGCTCACATCTGTATTTAGATTCCTATTGATCACCTGCTCACAACAGCATCTAGTTTTCTATTGATTGTTCACTCACATCAGCATCTGTATTTTTTATGATGACCTGCTAACATCAGCATTTTTATTTCCATAGATTGACTGTTTGCATCAGAAACATCAGGCCTTGATTTCTATTGATCGTTCGCTCACCTGAGCATCTGCATTTCTATGGATTGCCTGCTCAGATCATCATTTGTATTTCTATTAATCGCCTGCTCAGATCAGCATTTGAATTTTTGTTGATCACCTAATCACATCAGCATCTGAATTTCTATTGATCGCCTGCACAGATCAGCATTTGTTTTTCTATTGATCCTTCACTCACATCAGCATCTGCATTTTTTATGATCACCTGCTAACATCAGCATTTTTATTTCCATAGATTGACTGTTTGCATCAGAAACATCAGGCCTTGATTTCTATTGATCGTTCGCTCACCTGAGCATCTGGATTTCTATGGATTGCCTGCTCAGATCAACATTTGTATTTCTATTAATCGCCTGCTCAGATCAGCATTTGAATTTTTGTTGATCACCTAATCACATCAGCATCTGAATTTCTATTGATCGCCTGCACAGATCAGCATTTGTTTTTCTATTGATCGTTCACTCACATCAGCATCTGCATTTTTTTTGGATCGCCTGCTAACATCAGCATTTTTATTTCTATAGATTGTCTGTTTGCATCGGAAACATCAGGCCTTGATTTCTATTGATCATTCCCTCACAACAACATCTGGATTTCTATGGACCGCCTGCTCACATCACTATTTGGATTCCTATTGATCACCTGCTCACATCAGCATTTTTATTTCTATAGATTGACTGTTTGCATCAGAAACATCAGGCCAGGATTTCTATTGATCATTCACCTACATCAGCATCTGGATTTCTATGGACTACCTGCTCACATCTGTATTTAGATTCATATTGATCACCTGCTCACAACAGCATCTAGTTTTCTATTGATTGTTCACTCACATCAGCATCTGTATTTTTTTTTATGATCACCTGCTAACATCAGCATTTTTATTTCCATATATTGACTGTTTGCATCAGAAACATCAGGCCTTGATTTCTATTGATCGTTCGCTCACCTGAGCATCTGGATTTCTATGGATTGCCTGCTCAGATCATCATTTGTATTTCTATTAATCGCCTGCTCAGATCAGCATTTGAATTTTTGTTGATCACCTAATCACATCAGCATCTGAATTTCTATTGATCGCCTGCACAGATCAGCATTTGTTTTTCTATTGATCGTTCACTCACATCAGCATCTGCATTTTTTATGATCACCTGCTAACATCAGCATTTTTATTTCCATAGATTGACTGTTTGCATCAGAAACATCAGGCCTTGATTTCTATTGATCGTTCGCTCACCTGAGCATCTGGATTTCTATGGATTGCCTGCTCAGATCAACATTTGTATTTCTATTAATCGCCTGCTCAGATCAGCATTTGAATTTTTGTTGATCACCTAATCACATCAGCATCTGAATTTCTATTGATCGCCTGCACAGATCAGCATTTGTTTTTCTATTGATCGTTCACTCACATCAGCATCTGCATTTTTTTTGGATCGCCTGCTAACATCAGCATTTTTATTTCTATTGATCGTCTCCACAGATCAGCATTTGTTTTCCTATTGATCGTTCACTCACATCAGCATCTGTATTTTTTTTGGATCACCTGCTAAGATCAGCATTTTTATTTCTATAGATTGTCTGTTTGCATCTGAAACATCAGGCCTTGATTTCTATTGATCATTCCCTCACATCAACATCTGGATTTCTATGGACCGCCTGCTCACATCACTATTTGGATTCCTACTGATCACCTGCTCGCATCAGCATTTGTATATCTATTGATCGTTCGCTTGCATCAGAGTTCTTATTTCTATTGATTGTTCGCACACATTAGCGTTTGTATTTCTATTGATCGTTCGCTCGCATCAGAGTTCTTATTTCTATTGATTGTTCGCACACATTAGCGTTTGTATTTCTATTGATCGTTCGCCCGCATCTTCCTTTGTATTTGTATTGATCGTTTGCTCGCATTAGCATTTGTATTTTCTATTGATCGTTTGCTTATATCAGCATTTGCATTTCTATTGATCGTTCGCTCACATCAGGCCTGGATTTCTATCAGTCGCCTGCTCAGATCAGCATCTGTATTTCTATGGATCGCCTGCTCAGATCAGCAACTGGTTTTCTATTGATCGTTCGCTGGCATCAGCATTTGGATTTCTATTTATTGTTCGCTGACATCAGCATTTTAATTTCTATCGATCACCTGCTCACATTAGCATCTGGATATCTATTGATCGTTTGCTCATATCTTTTCTTTTATTTCAATGGATCACCTGCTCAAATCAGCATTTGGATTTTTATGGATCGCCTGCGCAGATCAGCATTTCTATTTCTATTGATTGCCTGCTCACTTTAGTATCTGGATTTCTATTGATCATTCCCTCACATTTGCATTTGGATTTCTATTGATCGTTCGCTCACATCAGCATTTGTATTTTTATTGATCGCCTGCTAACATCAGCATTTTTATTTCTGTAGATTGACTGTTTGCATCAGAAACATCAGGCCTTGATTTCTATTGATCGTTTGCTCACATCTTTTCTTTTATTTCAATGGATCACCTGCTCAAATCAGCATTTTTATTTCTATTGATAATTCGTTCACATCAGCATCTGGATTTCTATGGACCGCCTGCTCACATTAGCATTTGTATTTCTATTGATCACCTGCTCACATTAGCATCTGGATATCTATTGATCGTTTGCTCACATCTTTTCTTTTATTTCAATGGATCACCTGCTCAAATCAGCATTTTTATTTCTATGGATTTTCTGCTCAGATCACTATTTGTATTTCTATTGATCGTTTGCTCGCATCATCATCTGGATTTCTATGGATCACATGTTCAGATCAGCATTTGGATTTTTATTGATCGTTCCCTCACATTAGCATTTGGAATTATATGTATTACCTGCTCACATTAGCATCTGGATATATATATTGATCGTTTGCTCACATCTTTTTTTTCATTTCTTTAGATCGCCTGCTCAAATCAGCATTTGGATCTCTATAGATCGCCTGCTCAGATCAGACTTCTATTGATCGTTCGCTCATATCAGCATTTGTATTTCTATGCCTGCTTGTTCACATCAGCATCTGGATTTCTATGGATTGCCTGCTCAAATCAGCATTTGTATTTCTATTGATTGTTCGTTCACATCAGCATTTGTATTTCTATTGATCACCTGTTCGCAATCGGCATATTTATTTCTATTGACGGTTCCATCACATCAGCATTTGGATTCCTATTGATTATCTGCTCACTTCAGCATCTGGATTTCTATTGATTGTTCGCTTGCATCAGCATCTGGATTTCTATGGATCACATATTCAGATCAGTATTTTTATTTCTATTGGTCGCCTGCTCACATCAGCATCTGGATATCTTTTGATCGCCTGCTCACATCAGCATTTGTATTTTTATTGATCGTTCGCTCACATCAGCATCTGGATTTCTATTGATCGCCTGCTCACATCAGCATTTGGTTTTCTATGGATCTTCTGCTCACATCAGCATTTGTATTTCTATTGATCGTTCGCTCACATCAGCATCTGGATTTCCTTGGATCGCCTGCTCAGATCAGCATTTGTATTTTTATGGATCTTCTTGTCCCATCATCATTTGGATTTCTATGGATCACCTGTTCGCATCAGCATTTTTATTTTTGTGGATCGCCTGCTCGCTTCACCATTTATATTTATATTGATTGCCTGTTCACATCAGCATTTGGATTTCCTCTGATCGCCTGTTCGCATCAGCTTTGTATATCTTTGTGTCGCTTTTCCGACTATTTAAATGTGAAGTATGGGCGGAAAAGGGCCTATGTCTTCAAAATACTCTAGTAATCTGACAAGTTTTCAACCTTTGTCTGTTCCTCTATGCTTTTTTAGGAAGGGCTCAGACACACAGAGAAAAACACTACTGTTCTTGGGAATTTAGCTGTAACTTCAGAAAGAATGACCGGAAACTAACTTTTCTTACTTTTACTTTTAATGAAGAACTGAGCAGTTTACAGAGAAAAAGAAAACATCCTCTGATAACATTTCTTCTGTTGACAACATGGCTAACAACTTCTTCTGTTGAAGCCTACTTCCCTTAGTTGCAGATAGAGTGAGTGCAAACCGCTTCTGCCCCCTTGAACACATATGCGAATTAAAAGTATTAGAAAATTCAGGCCAACTAGCCTCTTTGGTTCATCACTCAACTACAATGATGAGTTCACTGCACTGAACCATTATTGACTAAATAAAAATAGTGTTCCACTGAACTGAAAACAGATTTTCAGTGCAGAAATATCCTATTTATTACCAATCAAGAGTTTGTATCGAGTACAAGCGGCACATGTGCAGGGATTTTGTCATAACTGCGTATTCGGTGCACGACGCCTTCATACCATAAAGCCAAGTTAGCCTTAAATGCCATACATTATGTTATTAGATAACAAGTAGTCTCTCTTAAAACATCAAAGCAGTGGTTTTTTGATGATGCTATCCCTAACTACCCTAACCCTAACCCTAATGTAACCCTAATGCTCGTTTTCCTCCAATTATGCAATTCTTTCCATCTTTGTTGTGTAATAAAAACTTTATTTTCAATGTTGCATTCTTGATACTTATGTTTTCTGTTAGAAGACATATAGCACTATATGTACAATTATTATGAAGTACTTGTACCTTGTACTTTTCGAGTAATCCTACCTTTAAATACCATGTATCGATCAAAATAATGCTTTTTTCCTCAAATAATGCAATTCTTTCCAAATTTGATGTGTAATAAAAAACTTTATTTTCAATAGCGTTTTCATGCCACTTCTATTTTCTGTTAGAGCACATAGAGCACTACATATACAATTATTATGAAATACTTGTACCTTGTACTTTTTTAGTAATCCTCCCGTGAAATACCATGTATCGATCAAAATAATGCTTTTTTTTCCTCCAATAATGCATTCTTTCCAAATTTGATGTGCAATAAAAACTTTATTGTGGATAGTGTATTCATGAGACTTATATATTACTTTAGAGGACCTATAGAACTACATGTACAATTATTATGAAGTACTAGTACTTCGTACTTTTCGAGTAATCCTACATTTAATTACCATGTATCGATCCAAATAATGCTCCTTTTCCTCCAATAATGCAATTCTTTCCAAATTTGATGTGTAATGAAAAACCTTATTCTCAATATTGTATTCATGACACTTACATTTTCTGTTAGAGGACATAGAGCACTACATGTACAATTATTATGAAGTACTTGTACCTTGTACTTTTTTAGTAATCCTACCGTGAAACACCATGTATCGATCAAGATAATGCTTTTTTTTCCTCCAATAATGCATTCTTTCCAAATTTGATGTGCAATAAAAACTTTATTGTGAATAGTGTATTCATGAGACGTATATATTACTTTAGAGGACCTATAGAACTACATGTACAATTATTATGAAGTACTAGTACTTCGTACTTTTCGAGTAATCCTACATTTAATTACCATGTATCGATCCAAATAATGCTCCTTTTCCTCCAATAATGCAATTCTTTCCAAATTTGATGTGTAATGAAAAACTTTATTCTCAATATTGTATTCATGACACTTACATTTTCTGTTAGAGGACATAGAGCACTACATGTACAATTATTATGAAGTACTTGTACCTTGTACTTTTCGAGTAATCCTACCTGGAATTACCATATATCGATCCAAATAATGTTTTTTTTCCTCTACTAATGCAATTCTTTACAAATGCGATGTGTCATAAAAACTTTATTTTCAATAGTGTTTTCATGACACTTATATTTTCTGTTAGAGGACATAGAGCACTACATGTACAATCTTTATGAAGTACTTGTACCTTGTATTGTAAAAAAATGAATGCAGGCAAAAGCTTCATTGTTTAGAAGAAACAAAAGGGGCAGGGGCAGGTAATGAGGACAAGCCTATGGACACTGATGTTGTTCATGTATGTATGTGCTTAAAAATGTATGGGTGTGTACATACTGCTGATATTTATGTTTAGTGTTCTATCTTTCATGCATCATTGTTTCATCCCAACAAGAAGGGAAAATATACATTTAAACAAATAAATATCCAAACACACAATCTGACCTCAGGCTCCAGACAAGCCTTTGAGATCCACACTTTGTTTCACTGCAGAAAAAACAAATCATTATCAGCTCTGATTTGAACTTCCACAGCCTACTATGTGGCACTTTAGCAAACCTGCAAACCTTTTTAGGATGAATTCCAGCACAAGCCTACATAGCATCAATATTGTTTGGCTCCCAGTTCCAGCATTTATTCTCATCTGTTGCCAAACACAAATGAAAAGCAAAGCAGAACAGTGATGAGGCGTTGTGTGACAGTGTCAGGCTTTTCATTTCCACTTTTGATATTCAATTCAGGCCCGCTCACACATGGATGATAACACGATAAATGAGTAAACATTACAGGCATCACTTTCTCACACTTAACAATTTTTACACAATGTGCCAGCAGCCAGGAGAAGTCTATTATATATAGTGTTCTACAGTATATCATCTATTAGTGAACTAAATAAACATAATGTATATTCAACTTCAATCAAGTTATAATATGATTATTAGTGCAGATTGACTGCCTACAAGGACCTGTAATCCCTCAGTCTGAGGATAAATGGGATCTGAGGTCCTCTATTGTAAAATCTTTGCTTAGCAAAAGTCAGATTCTGGGCTGTTTGAAACACAAATCCTCTTGTTTGTGACTAAAGATAATGTTATACTTCTTTCTCCTTCGCTCTTTAATGCATATATAGTTACTAAAGAGATAAATGTGGCTAAGCTTGATGCTGCGTGTCGTCGCCTCCACCCACAGCTGCCCAGCTGCTGTTGAGCTCAACTCACTTTGTATTGACAGCAGCCATATCTGTCATCTGTGAGGTTTAACTTGTTCCTCACTGCTGTTAAGACCGGACACATTAACCCTGAACATATAAGAAGAGACAGAGATGGAGTTCTTATAAGTTATTATCCTGAATCACATCAGTCCAGAGTGCAACGTTGGGGGTGCTGTTGTAAACCTGGCATATAGAGAAACACTTTCAGAAAAGTCATGCTTTTCAAAGTGGGAATAAAAGTTGTTGGAACTATCTTCCCAATAGTTTTTATATAGTATTTTCATTCCCGCTTTGAAAAGCATGACTTTTTGACTTTTCTGAAAATGTTTCTCTCCTCAGACGTTCTCTCTCCTCTGACTGTAACGTTGCCATTAACCAGGAATGTGTCAGAGATGTCTTAAAATAAATACTAGGAAGGCTCCTGGTCCAGATCACATCTGTGGGCGTACACTGCGATATTGTGCAGACCAGCTCAGCGGTGTCCTCAACCATATCTTCCAGATGTCACTTGACACTAAAAGAATTCTTGTCATCTGGAAATCCTCCACTGTGATGCCTGTCCCAAAGAACAACTTAAGGCAACTTAATGATTTCAGACCAGTCGCTTTAACATCACTGATTATGAAAATCTTTGAACAAATGGTCAAAAACCTTGTTCTGTAGATGGTAAGCTTGATCCACAGGCTCTTATTTGCCAACTTCTCTTCGGCTTTTAATACGATGCTGCCGCATCTTTTGATAGAAAGGCTGTTGTGTGATTTTATGCTGCCTCACCAACTTGTATTATGGATCCTGGACGTCTTGACAAACAGAGAGCAGAGAGTTTTTGTTAATGGTTGCCTCTCAGACTCTGTAACCTTGTCCACCGGGTCGCCACAGGGGTGTGTCCTTTCACCCCTACTTTTTATTACGTACACTGATGGATGCAGAAGCACTCAGCAGAGTAGCTATTTGGTAAAGTTTTCAGATGACACTGTGTTGCTGTCCCTTCTCCAAGGCTCAGAATCAGACCATTCAGATGCTCTCACTCATTTCATTTCTTGGTGTGATGACAACTTCTTGGACTTAAATGTGTTTAAAACCAAGGAATTGATAATCGACTTTAGATGCAACACACACAATGAATGAAACACACAATGAAAGTGTGGAAGTGGTGACATCATACAAATGTTTGGGTACTGTCTTGGATGATCACCTTAAATCTGATATTAACACTGAGGCGATTGTGAAGCGTGGGCAGCAGAGAATTCCTCTTCTCCATGAATTAGATTCCTTCTCTGTCAGCCCTGCCCTTTATCAGTCTTTTATTGAGATTGTCCTGTGTTTTTCTTTTATCTGCTGGTTTCACAGCCTCACAGTCAAAGACAGAAACAGTCTGAACAACATTGTTAAAATCTGCTCTAAAGTCATCAGAGTGAAACAAAGAGATCTGAATTCTTTTTGCAACCAACAAATCCTCCAGAAAGCAGCGACTATTCTGTCTTCTGAACATGTTCTTTCAAGTGAATTTTCCTTGTTGCCATCAAGGCGTCGTTATGTTTTACCTCAATTTAAATTAACAGTTATTCAGAGTCATTCATACCCTCCACAGCCCATCTCTTACATGGTACATAGATCCTTTTAACTGTCCTTTTAATTGTCCTTTTTTATATATGCCGGTCTGATCTTTTAATTTTGAAAACTTTTCTAAGGTCATTATCCTTTTATTTGAATTATTCTCCCTTTTTCCCCTTCATTTATAGATTTTATTCAGCTCCTTTGTACATTTTATTTATCTGTATCTTGTATTGTCTCTCCGTGTTTTATGTACAAGCTGCTCTAAATTAATTGCCCCCAGTGGGATTAATAAAGTTGTTTGAACTTGAACTATAGTGTAACAACAATACAGTTGGATCTTGGACTTACTTGTGAGACACAATTTGCTGTGAAGCAGTTGACTGAAACTCCACACAGAATTTGGTTTAAGTTTAAGAAAATCTGGAAGTAAAATTAAAGCTGCTGCACAAGCAGTGAGTCACGACTGGACATTTTGAAAGGAGAAGAAAGAGGAAGAAAAATGAGAAACAGAGGAGGGTTCATCAGCAGAACTGTTATTTTATGTTTGAAGTCGTGTTGATTCACAGCACAATGCCTGAATAGCCAGGACCATATTTATCTGAAACCTTTTAAATTAAACATTTGTTAGAAATCATGTGTCTCTAGTTTAGTGTTTCTCCTGGGCGTGTGGAGGCCCTGTTCTGAAGGTTTTACATGTTTCCTGCTTTAACACACCTCAGTCATATATATTGGTCGATATGAGGCTTCTGCAGCTCGATGATGAACTGATCATTTGAAGAGGGAAACATCTAAAATATCCAGTACAGGGGACTGACACAACAATACCTTGTTATAAGATATGCATCCTGTATCAGCCAGGGATTGAGCCGACAACTTTGGACAACAAGGGGAAGTTTTGATCTAGTTGGCCAACATGTATGAAGCTTCTGCAGAAACAAGCAACATGGGTTTGTTCCTTATAAGGTCATCACTGTGGAAAAAATGTTTGCTGGAAAATAGTCCTCATATTCAATGATGTTGACTGGCTGTGGCTCAGGAGGTAGAGTGGTCGCTCAAGGAGCGAAAGGTCGGTGGTTCGGTCCCCAGCCTCTGCAAGTCTACAAGTCGAAGTATCCTTGAGCAAGATATCGAACCCCAATTTGCTCCCCGGGCGCCGAAAGGTAATGGCAGCCCACTGCTCCTCAGGGATGGGTCAAATGCAGAGAAAGAATTTCCCCCTGTGGAATTACTAAAGTATCTGGAAAAAGAAAAAAAAGATTAGAACTTTATAGCCTATATCGATACAGGGAAAAAATGTACCAGTTTTTATTTATGGCACAATGTTTTTCCAATTAATTGTTGAATGTTGTACTGTATTGTCTGCAGGACAGTAACTTGAATATTCCTCTCCCATATGGGGAGGTATTTTGTGTATGTTGTACTGTATGTAATGTTTTTATTGTGTTATGACCCATTGGTGTTGTGGCCCAGAATAAAGTCTAATGTACAACCCAAAACATTATTGGTGTGTGAGTTGTAAGGAAAAAACAGAACTATTTGCTACATGAGACACTATATGTTGGAAATGAAATGGTATCATCATATAGTTTCAGCTGTCTTTCTGATAAGTTAATATTTCTTTGCACTATTAGTCGTAATATGGATTGAACATCCCAGAACTTCTTATCTCTGCCTTTGAGATGACAGAATATGTCTTTGCTTTTCATATTTAATTTATCAGTCCAACCGTTACTCAAGTCTTCTGATGGCTGTTGTTAAATATAGTCCTTATTCATTTGTGGATTTTCAGTGTCATCTTTTTTCAGATAGTGTAATAGTATTTTTGATCTTTTTTAAACTTCCATGGTTACAAGTTGAATTTAGGGCTCATTCTGTGGGAGGGATTTCTCTCAGATGAGGGTTTCCAGGGCATAACTCAAAAGTTGTTAAAAGCTGTTTTACTAAACATTATGTACACATCTCCCATGTACTGTAAAGGTGCTTGTTGATATTTTATGCATTTTTTTATTCTGTTTTTTTTTTTGGAAAATTAAATTTTTTTTTCTCTGATGTATACAGTTATTAATGACAATCGCGATTAACAGGGACAATATATTGATTTCACATCAGCAAGTCTTAAAACTTAAAATTCATTTTCTACAATATAGAAAAAATACCTTAGGCAGGGATATGACTATTCCATGCTTATATCTTATGTTGACTACAGTGCTTCCCACAGGATTTCAAGAAACTGTGGGGTGCTCCCCAATGATAAAATTTTGAACCTTTTAAAGTTAAATGCATCAATCTGGTGCACTCTGAGAGCAAAATTAAGAGGCCAAATCTATTTTGAACTTGTGCTCTGTAAATAATTTTTTTAAATTTTAGTAAAGAATCCAATCTAATCACCAATACGTTGGTTATATTGACAGGAATAGTGACATGACAAAAAGTCAGACTTATAATGCACGGTGAACGAGATGGAGTTTAAGACAGTTCACAATGGTTAATAATAATAATAATAACTGAATACAGTAGGGTATACATTTGAGCCATCAAAAAAATTAAGCTAAGGCACTGTGTAGATGGTCAAACTTTCTCCTCAGAATCCTGAAAATAATTTAACTTCAGCGACAGTCATAGTGTAGAAAAGGCCCCAAAGCTAATCCTGTTGTTAAATAGCGCTTTTCTATTTTATTAGCTGTTTAATGACCCATTCAGTGCTGTATTCCTATTGGTTGCGCCGTCCCATCTGTGCACTGAGTCTGTTAACATACAGTGCAGTGTTGAACTCTTTCAGATGTGTTCAGCAGCTACTCACGTATGTGAGTTAAAGTATTAGTTAAACACGGTTGTTGCAAGTGGACTGAGCGTGAATGCCAATATAAGTATCTCATTTACTGTTGTGTTTGCTATTTGTTATGTATTTTAATAGTTTCGATTGTTTAAAGGTAAAGGATAATTGTTGCTGTCGCTGTTAATTGAGCTTCGAAACTCCGTGAACGAACATACCGGAAGTGTGTTTTCACGATAAAAGCACTGTGAATGGATAACCGGAAGTTATGTGATGTTAGCGTTAGCCTAGCTTAACAGCGATAAATGAACTATCGGGGCTGCCGATTGACTCAGGGTGAGGGAGATTGAAGTCTCAGCGGCACAAAAACACAAGGGATGGAAACTAAGGAAGCATTCTGTACCTAGCAACGGTTGCTATGCTGCAGTTGCTGCTTGGCGTGTTCATGACGTGGCGTGACGTCATACGCACCCTTTCACACATTGTACTTTGATTTAGAAGGCATATAAAACTCAACTGTCAGTACGTATATGAACAAATCAGCAGATTCGTTCCCAAAGCAGAAGTTTTTTTTCTGTCCCAGGCAAAGAGACACATCACAACAGACTTAAACTATGGAGTGATGGCTCGCTACATTTTTTGTTGATCACCTAATCACATCAGCATCTGAATGTCTATTGATCGCCTGAACAGATCAGCATTTGTTTTTCTATTGATCGTTCACTCACATCAGCATCTGTATTTTTTTTGGATCGCCTGCTAACATCAGCATTTTTATTTCTATAGATTGTCTGTTTGCATCAGAAAAATCAGGCCTTGATTTCTATTGATCATTCCCTCACATCAACATCTGGATTTCTATGGACCGCCTGCTCACATCATTATTTGGATTCCTATTGATCACCTGCTCACATCAGCTTTTGTATTTCTATTGATCGTTCGCTCTCATCAGCATTTGTATTTCTATTGATCACCTGCTCACATCAGCAATTTTATTTCTATTGATCGTTCACTCACATCAGCATTTGTATTTTTATGGATCACCTGCTCGCATCAGCATTTGGATTTCTATTGATCGTTTGCTCACATCGGGCCTCGATTTCTATTGATCACCTGCTCACATCAGCATCTGGATTTCTATGGATCACCTGCTCACATCAGCATTTGTATTTCTATAGATCGCCTGCTCAGATCAGCATTTGTATTTTCTTGGAACACCTGCTCGCATCAGCATTTGGATTTCTATTGATCATTCCCCTGCATCAGCATTTGTATTTCTATTGATCATTCGCTCACATCAGCATTTGTATTTCCATTGATCGTTCGCTCGCATCATCCTTTGTATTTCAATTGATCGTTCACTCACATCATAATCTGTATTTTTTTTGGATCGCCTTCTAACATCAGCATTTTTATTTCTATAAATTGTCTGTTTGCATCAGAAACATCAGGTCTCGATTTCTCTTGATCATTCCCTCACATCAGCATCTGGATTTCTATGGACCGCCAGCTTACATCAGCAATTTTATTTCTATTGATCGTTCGCTCACATCAGCATTTGTATTTTTTTGGATCACCTGCTCGCATCAGCATTTGGATTTCTATTGATAGTTGGCTCACATCAGGCCTCGATTTCTATTGATCGCCTTCTCAGATCAGCATCTGGATTTCTATGGATCGCCTGCTCACATCAGCATTTGTATTTCTATAGATCGCCTGCTCAGATCAGCAATTGTATTTATTTGGATCACCTGCTCGCATCAGCATTTGTATTTCTATTGATTGTTCCCCTGCATCAGCATTTTTATTTCTATTGATCATTCGCTCACATCAGCATTTGTATTTCCATTGATCGTTCGCTCGCATCATCATTTGTATTTCAATTGATCGTTCACTCACATCAGCATCCGTATTTTTTTTGGATCACCTGCTAACATCAGCATTTTTATTTCCATAGATTGACTGTTTGCATCAGAAACATCAGGCCTTGATTTCTATTGATCGTTCGCTCACCTGGGCATCTGGATTTTTATGGATTGCCTGCTCAGATCAACATTTGTATTTCTATTAATCGCTTGCTCAGATCAGCATTTGAATTTTTGTTGATCACCTAATCACATCAGCATCTGAATTTCTATTGATCGCCTGCACAGATCAGCATTTGTTTTTCTATTGATCGTTCACTCACATCAGCATCTGTATTTTTTATGGATCGCCTGCTAACATCAGCATTTTTATTTCTATAGATTGACTGTTTGCATCAGAAACATCAGGCCAGGATTTCTATTGATCATTCGCCTACATCAGCATCTGGATTTCTATGGACTACCTGCTCACATCTGTATTTGGATTCCTATTGATCACCTGCTCACAACAGCATCTAGTTTTCTATTGATCGTTCACTCACATCAACATCTGTATTTTTTATGATCACCTGCTAACATCAGCATTTTTATTTCCATAGATTGACTGTTTGCATCAGAAACATCAGGCCTTGATTTCTATTGATCGTTCGCTCACCTGAGCATCTGGATTTCTATGGATTGCCTGCTCAGATCAACATTTGTATTTCTATTAATCGCCTGCTCAGATCAGCGTTTGAATTTTTGTTGATCACCTAATCACATCTGCGTCTGAATTTCTATTGATCGCCTGCACAGATCAGCATTTGTTTTTCTATTGATCGTTCACTCACATCAGCATCTGCATTTTTTTTGGATCGCCTGCTAACACCAGCATTTTTATTTCTATAGATTGTCTGTTTGCATCGGAAACATCAGGCCTTGATTTCTATTGATCATTCCCTCACATCAACATCTGGATTTCTATGGACCGCCTGCTCACATCACTATTTGGATTCCTATTGATCACCTGCTCACATCAGCATTTTTATTTCTATAGATTGACTGTTTGCATCAGAAACATCAGGCCATGATTTCTATTGATCATTCGCCTACATCAGCATCTGGATTTCTATGGACTACCTGCTCACATCTGTATTTAGATTCCTATTGATCACCTGCTCACAACAGCATCTAGTTTTCTATTGATTGTTCACTCACATCAGCATCTGTATTTTTATGATCACCTGCTAACATCAGCATTTTTATTTCCATAGATTGACTGTTTGCATCAGAAACATCAGGCCTTGATTTCTATTGATCGTTCGCTCACCTGAGCATCTGGATTTCTATGGATTGCCTGCTCAGATCATCATTTGTATTTCTATTAATCGCCTGCTCAGATCAGCATTTGAATTTTTGTTGATCACCTAATCACATCAGCATCTGAATTTCTATTGATCGCCTGCACAGATCAGCATTTGTTTTTCTATTGATCGTTCACTCACATCAGCATCTGTATTTTTTTTGGATCGCCTGCTAACATCAGCATTTTTATTTCTATAGATTGTCTGTTTGCATCGGAAACATCAGGCCTTGATTTCTATTGATCATTCCCTCACATCAACATCTGGATTTCTATGGACCGTCTGCTCACATCACTATTTGGATTCCTATTGATCACCTGCTCACATCAGCATTTTTATTCCTATAGATTGACTGTTTGCATCAGAAACATCAGGCCAGGATTTCTATTGATCATTCGCCTACATCAGCATCTGGATTTCTATGGACTACCTGCTCACATCAGCATTTGTATTTCTATTGATCGTTCGCTCGCATCAGCATTTGTATTTCTATTGATCGTTCGCTCGCCTCAGCATTTGTATTTCTATTGATCGTTCGCTCGCATCAGCATTTGTATTTCTACTGATCGTTCGCTCGCCTCAGCATTTGTATTTCTTTTGATCTTTCTCTCGCATCAGCATTTGTATTTCTACTGATCGTTCGCTCGCCTCAGCATTTGTATTTCTATTGATCGTTCGCTCGCATCAGCATTTGTATTTCTACTGATCGTTCGCTCGCCTCAGCATTTGTATTTCTTTTGATCTTTCTCTCGCATCAGCATTTGTATTTCTACTGATCGTTCGCTCGCATCAGCATTTGTATTTCTATTGATCGTTCGCTCGCATCAGCATTTGTATTTCTACTGATCGTTCGCTCGCCTCAGCATTTGTATTTCTATTGATCTTTCTCTCGCATCAGCATTTGTATTTCTACTGATCGTTCACTCGCTTCAGCATTCGTATTTCTATTGATCGTTCGCTCGCATCAGCATTTGTATTTCTATTGATCGTTCGCTCCCATCAGCTTTTTCATTTCTATTGATCGTTCGCTCGCATCAGCATTTGTATTTCTATTGATCGTTCGCTCGCATCAGCATTTGTATTTCTACTGATCGTTCGCTCGCTTCAGCATTTGTATTTCTATTGATCGTTCGCTCGCATCAGCATTTGTATTTCTATTGATCGTTCGCTCCCATCAGCTTTTTCATTTCTATTGATAGTTCGCTCGCATCAGAATTCGTATTTCTATCGATCGTTCGCTATCATCAGCATTTGTATTTCCAATGATCGTTCGTTCGCATCATCCTTTGTATTTCTATTGATCGTTCACTCACATCAGCATCTGTATTTTTTATGGATCGCCTGCTAACATCAGCATTTTTATTTCTATAGATTGACTGTTTGCATCAGAAACATCAGGCATTGATTTCTATTGATCATTCACCCACATCAGCATCTGGATTTCTATGGACACCTGCTCACATCTGTATTTGGATTCCTATTGATCACCTGCTCACAACAGCATCTTGATTTCTATTGATCGTTCACTCACATCAGCATCTGTATTTTTTATGGATCACCTACTAACATGAGCATTTTTATTTCTATAGATTGACTGTTTGCATCAGAAACATCAGGCATTGATTTCTATTGATCATTCGCCCACATCAGCATCTGGATTTCTATGGACACCTGCTCACATCTGTATTTGGATTCCTATTGATCACCTGCTCACAACAGCATCTTGATTTCTATTGATCGTTCACTCACATCAGCATCTGTATTTTTTATGGATCACCTACTAACATCAGCATTTTTATTTCTATAGATTGACTGTTTGCATCAGAAACATCAGGCCAGATTTTCTATTGATCATTCGCCTACGTCAGCATCTGGATATGTATGGACTACCTGCTCACATCTGTATTTGGATTCCTATTGATCACCTGCTCACAACAGCATCTAGTTTTCTATTGATCGTTCACTCACGTCAGCATCTGTATTTTTTTATGATCACCTGCTAACATCAGCATTTTTATTTCTATAGATTCACTGTTTGCATCAGAAACATCAGGCCTTGATTTCTATTGATCGTTCGCTCACATCAGCATTTGTATTTCTATGGATCACATTTTCAGATCAGCATTTGTATTTCTATTGATCACCTCCTCAGATCAGCATTTGTATTTCTATGGATCACCTGCTCACATTAGCATCTGGATTTCTGTGGATTGCATCCTCCGATCAGCATTTGGATTTGTGTGGATTGCCTTTTCTCATCAGCATTTGTATTTCAAAAAAATTAAGCTAAGGCACTGTGTGAATAGTCAAAATTTCTCCTCAGATTGCTGAAAATAATTTAACTTCAGCCACAGTTATAGTGTAGAAAAGGCCTCAAAGATAATCTTGTTGTTAAATAGCGCTTTTCTATTTTATTAGCTATTTAATGACCCATTCAGTGCTGTATTCCTATTGGTTGCGCCGTCCCATCTGTGCACTGAGTCTGTTAACATACAGTGCAGTGTTGAACTCTTTCAGATGTGTTCAGCAGCTCGTCATGTATTTGAGTTTATTTAAACACGGTTGTCGCAAGTGGACTGAGCGTGAATGCCAATATAAGTATTTCATTTACTGTTGTGTTTGCTATTTGTTATGTATTTTAATAGTTTCGGTTGTTTAAAGGTAAAGGATAATTGTTGCTGTCGCTGTTAATTGAGCTTCGAAACTCCGTGAACGAACATACCGGAAGTGTGTTTTCACGATAAAAGCACTGTGAATGGATAACCGGAAGTTATGTGATGTTAGCGTTAGCCTAGCTTAACAGCGATAAATGAACTATCGGGGCTGCCGATTGACTCAGGGTGAGGGAGATTGAAGTCTCAGCTGCACAAAAACACAAGGGATGGAAACTAAGGAAGCATTCTGTACCTAGCAACGGTTGCTATGCTGCAGTTGCTGCTTGGCGTGTTCATGACGTGGCGTGACGTCATACGCACCCTTTCACACATTGTACTTTGATTTAGAAGGCATATAAAACTCAAGTATCAGTACGTATATGAACAAATCAGCAGATTCGTTGCCAAAGCAGAAGTTTTTTTTCTATCCCAGGCAAAGAGACACATCACAACAGACTTAAACTATGGAGTGATGGCTCGCTACATTTTTTGTTGATCACCTAATCACATCAGCATCTGAATGTCTATTGATCACCTGCACAGATCAGCATTTGTTTTTCTATTGATCGTTCACTCACATCAGCATCTGTATTTTTTTTGGATCGCCTGCTAACATCAGCATTTTTATTTCTATAGATTGTCTGTTTGCATCAGAAAAATCAGGCCTTGATTTCTATTGATCATTCCCTCACATCAACATCTGGATTTCTATGGACCGCCTGCTCACATCACTATTTGGATTCCTATTGATCACCTGCGCACATCAGCTTTTGTATTTCTATTGATCGTTCACTCGCATCAGCATTTGTATTTTTATTGATCACCTGCTCACATCAGCAATTTTAATTCTATTGATCGTTCACTCACATCAGCATTTGTATTTTTATGGATCACCTGCTCGCATCAGCATTTGGATTTCTATTGATCGTTTGCTCACATCAGGCCTCGATTTCTATTGATCGCCTGCTCACATCAGCATCTGGATTTCTATGGATCACCTGCTCACATCAGCATTTGTATTTCTATAGATCGCCTGCTCAGATCAGCATTTGTATTTTCTTGGAACACCTGCTCGCATCAGCATTTGGATTTCTATTGATCATTCCCCTGCATCAGCATTTGTATTTCTATTGATCATTCGCTCACAGCAGCATTTGTATTTCCATTGATCGTTCGCTCGCATCATCCTTTGTATTTCAAGTGATCGTTCACTCACATCATAATCTGTATTTTTTTTGGATCGCCTTCTAACATCAGTATTTTTATTTCTATAGATTGTCTGTTTGCATTAGAAACATCAGGTCTTGATTTCTATTGATCATTCCCTCACATCAGCATCTGGATTTCTATGGACCGCCAGTTTACATCAGCAATTTTATCTCTATTGATTTTTCGCTCACATCAGCATCTGTATTTTTTTTGGATCGCCTTCTAACATCAGCATTTTTATTTCTATAAATTGTCTGTTTGCATCAGAAACATCAGGTCTTGATTTCTCTTGATCATTCACTCACATCAGCATCTGGATTTCTATGGACCGCCAGCTTACATCAGCAATTTTATTTCTATTGATCATTCGCTCACATCAGCATTTGTATTTTTTTGGATGACCTGCTCGCATCAGCATTTGGATTTCTATTGATTGTTCCCCTGCATCAGCATTTTTATTTCTATTGATCATTCGCTCACATCAGCATTTGTATTTCCATTGATCGTTCGCTCGCATCATCCTTTGTATTTCAATTGATCGTTCACTCACATCATAATCTGTATTTTTTTTGGATCGCCTTCTAACATCAGCATTTTTATTTCTATAAATTGTCTGTTTGCATCAGAAACATCAGGTCTTGATTTCTCTTGATCATTCCCTCACATCAGCATCTGGATTTCTATGGACCGCCAGCTTACATCAGCAATTTTATTTCTATTGATCGTTCGCTCACATCAGCATTTGTATTTTTTTGGATCACCTGCTCGCATCAGCATTTGGATTTCTACTGATCGTTGGCTCACATCAGGCCTCGATTTCTATTGATCGCCTTCTCAGATCAGCATCTGGATTTCTATGGATCGCCTGCTCACATCAGCATTTGTATTTCTATAGATCGCCTGCTCAGATCAGCAATTATATTTATTTGGATCACCTGCTCGCATCAGCATTTGTATTTCTATTGATTGTTCCCCTGCATCAGCATTTTTATTTCTATTGATCATTCGCTCACATCAGCATTTGTATTTCCATTGATCGTTCGCTCGCATCATCATTTGTATTTCAATTGATCGTTCACTCACATCAGCATCCGTATTTTTTATGGATCACCTGCTAACATCAGCATTTTTATTTCCATAGATTGACTGTTTGCATCAGAAACATCAGGCCTTGATTTCTATTGATCGTTCGCTCACCTGGGCATCTGGATTTTTATGGATTGCCTGCTCAGATCAACATTTGTATTTCTATTAATCGCCTGCTCAGATCAGCATTTGAATTTTTGTTGATCACCTAATCACATCAGCATCTGAATTTCTATTGATCGCCTGCACAGATCAGCATTTGTTTTTCTATTGATCGTTCACTCACATCAGCATCTGCATTTTTTTTGGATCGCCTGCTAACATCAGCATTTTTATTTCTATAGATTGTCTGTTTGCATCGGAAACATCAGGCCTTGATTTCTATTGATCATTCCCTCACATCAACATCTGGATTTCTATGGACCGCCTGCTCACATCACTATTTGGATTCCTATTGATCACCTGCTCACATCAGCATTTTTATTTCTATAGATTGACTGTTTGCATCAGAAACATCAGGCCAGGATTTCTATTGATCATTCGCCTACATCAGCATCTGGATTTCTATGGACTACCTGCTC
Source organism: Chaunax sp. Z400 (assembly GCA_037577475.1). Lineage (NCBI taxonomy): Eukaryota > Metazoa > Chordata > Actinopteri > Lophiiformes > Chaunacidae > Chaunax > Chaunax sp. Z400. The sequence continues at coordinate 5,718,797 of CM075188.1, forward strand.
ACATCTGTATTTAGATTCATATTGATCACCTGCTCACAACAGCATCTTGTTTTCTATTGATTGTTCACTCACATCAGCATCTGTATTTTTTATAATCACCTGCTAACATCAGCATTTTTATTTCCATAGATTGACTGTTTGCATCAGAAACATCAGGCCTTGATTTCTATTGATCGTTCGCTCACCTGAGCATCTGGATTTCTATGGATTGCCTGCTCAGATCAACATTTGTATTTCTATTAATCGCCTGCTCAGATCAGCATTTGAATTTTTGTTGATCACCTAATCACATCAGCATCTGAATTTCTATTGATCGCCTGCACAGATCAGCATTTGTTTTTCTATTGATCGTTCACTCACATCAGCATCTGCATTTTTTTTGGATCGCCTGCTAACATCAGGATTTTTATTTCTATAGATTGTCTGTTTGCATCGGAAACATCAGGCCTTGATTTCTATTGATCATTCCCTCACATCAACATCTGGATTTCTATGGACCGCCTGCTCACATCACTATTTGGATTCCTATTGATCACCTGCTCACATCAGCATTTTTATTTCTACAGATTGACTGTTTGCATCAGAAACATCAGGCCAGGATTTCTATTGATCATTCGCCTACATCAGCATCTGGATTTCTATGGACTACCTGATCACATCAGCATTCGTATTTCTATTGATCGTTCGCTCGCATCAGCATTTGTATTTCTATTGATCGTTCGCTCGCATCAGCATTTGTATTTCTATTGATCGTTCGCTCGCATCAGCATTTGTATTTCTACTGATCGTTCGCTCGCTTCAGCATTTGTATTTCTATTGATCGTTCGCTCGCATCAGCATTTGTATTTCTATTGATCGTTCGCTCCCATCAGCTTTTTCATTTCTATTGATAGTTCGCTCGCATCAGAATTCGTATTTCTATCGATCGTTCGCTATCATCAGCATTTGTATTTCCAATGATCGTTCGTTCGCATCATCCTTTGTATTTCTATTGATCGTTCACTCACATCAGCATCTGTATTTTTAATGGATCGCCTGCTAACATCAGCATTTTTATTTCTATAGATTGACTGTTTGCATCAGAAACATCAGGCCATGATTTCTATTGATCATTCGCCTACATCAGCATCTGGATTTCTATGGACTACCTAATCACATCAGCATCTGAATTTCTATTGATCGCCTGCACAGATCAGCATTTGTTTTTCTATTGATCGTTCACTCACATCAGCATCTGCATTTTTTTTGGATCGCCTGCTAACATCAGCATTTTTATTTCTATAGATTGTCTGTTTGCATCGGAAACATCAGGCCTTGATTTCTATTGATCATTCCCTCACATCAACATCTGGATTTCTATGGACCGCCTGCTCACATCACTATTTGGATTCCTATTGATCACCTGCTCACATCAGCATTTTTATTCCTATAGATTGACTGTTTGCATCAGAAACATCAGGCCAGGATTTCTATTGATCATTTGCCTACATCAGCATCTGGATTTCTATGGACTACCTGCTCACATCTGTATTTAGATTCATATTGATCACCTTCTCACAACAGCATCTTGTTTTCTATTGATTGTTCACTCACATCAGCATCTGTATTTTTTATGATCACCTGCTAACATCAGCATTTTTATTTCCATAGATTGACTGTTTGCATCAGAAACATCAGGCCTTGATTTCTATTGATCGTTCGCTCACCTGAGCATCTGGATTTCTATGGATTGCCTGCTCAGATCAACATTTGTATTTCTATTAATCGCCTGCTCAGATCAGCATTTGAATTTTTGTTGATCACCTAATCACATCAGCATCTGAATTTCTATTGATCGCCTGCACAGATCAGCATTTGTTTTTCTATTGATCGTTCACTCACATCAGCATCTGCATTTTTTTTGGATCGCCTGCTAACATCAGCATTTTTATTTCTATAGATTGTCTGTTTGCATCGGAAACATCAGGCCTTGATTTCTATTGATCATTCCCTCACATCAACATCTGGATTTCTATGGACCGCCTGCTCACATCACTATTTGGATTCCTATTGATCACCTGCTCACATCAGCATTTTTATTTCTATAGATTGACTGTTTGCATCAGAAACATCAGGCCAGGATTTCTATTGATCATTCGCCTACATCAGCATCTGGATTTCTATGGACTACCTGATCACATCAGCATTCGTATTTCTATTGATCGTTCGCTCGCATCAGCATTTGTATTTCTATCGATCGTTCGCTCGCATCAGCATTTGTATTTCTATTGATCGTTCGCTCGCATCAGCATTTGTATTTCTACTGATCGTTCGCTCGCTTCAGCATTTGTATTTCTATTGATCGTTCGCTCGCATCAGCATTTGTATTTCTATTGATCGTTCGCTCCCATCAGCTTTTTCATTCCTATTGATAGTTCGCTCGCATCAGAATTCGTATTTCTATCGATCGTTCGCTATCATCAGCATTTGTATTTCCAATGATCGTTCGTTCGCATCATCCTTTGTATTTCTATTGATCGTTCACTCACATCAGCATCTGTATTTTTAATGGATCGCCTGCTAACATCAGCATTTTTATTTCTATAGATTGACTGTTTGCATCAGAAACATCAGGCCATGATTTCTATTGATCATTCGCCTACATCAGCATCTGGATTTCTATGGACTACCTAATCACATCAGCATCTGAATTTCTATTGATCGCCTGCACAGATCAGCATTTGTTTTTCTATTGATCGTTCACTCACATCAGCATCTGCATTTTTTTTGGATCGCCTGCTAACATCAGCATTTTTATTTCTATAGATTGTCTGTTTGCATCGGAAACATCAGGCCTTGATTTCTATTGATCATTCCCTCACATCAACATCTGGATTTCTATGGACCGCCTGCTCACATCACTATTTGGATTCCTATTGATCACCTGCTCACATCAGCATTTTTATTTCTATAGATTGACTGTTTGCATCAGAAACATCAGGCCAGGATTTCTATTGATCATTCGCCTACATCAGCATCTGGATTTCTATGGACTACCTGCTCACATCTGTATTTAGATTCATATTGATCACCTGCTCACAACAGCATCTAGTTTTCTATTGATTGTTCACTCACATCAGCATCTGTATTTTTTATGATCACCTGCTAACATCAGCATTTTTATTTCCATATATTGACTGTTTGCATCAGAAACATCAGGCCTTGATTTCTATTGATCGTTCGCTCACCTGAGCATCTGGATTTCTATGGATTGCCTGCTCAGATCATCATTTGTATTTCTATTAATCGCCTGCTCAGATCAGCATTTGAATTTTTGTTGATCACCTAATCACATCAGCATCTGAATTTCTATTGATCGCCTGCACAGATCAGCATTTGTTTTTCTATTGATCGTTCACTCACATCAGCATCTGCATTTTTTATGATCACCTGCTAACATCAGCATTTTTATTTCCATAGATTGACTGTTTGCATCAGAAACATCAGGCCTTGATTTCTATTGATCGTTCGCTCACCTGAGCATCTGGATTTCTATGGATTGCCTGCTCAGATCAACATTTGTATTTCTATTAATCGCCTGCTCAGATCAGCATTTGAATTTTTGTTGATCACCTAATCACATCAGCATCTGAATTTCTATTGATCGCCTGCACAGATCAGCATTTGTTTTTCTATTGATCGTTCACTCACATCAGCATCTGCATTTTTTTTGGATCGCCTGCTAACATCAGCATTTTTATTTCTATAGATTGTCTGTTTGCATCGGAAACATCAGGCCTTGATTTCTATTGATCATTCCCTCACATCAACATCTGGATTTCTATGGACCGCCTGCTCACATCACTATTTGGATTCCTATTGATCACCTGCTCACATCAGCATTTTTATTTCTATAGATTGACTGTTTGCATCAGAAACATCAGGCCAGGATTTCTATTGATCATTCGCCTACATCAGCATCTGGATTTCTATGGACTACCTGCTCACATCAGCATTCGTATTTCTATTGATCGTTCGCTCGCATCAGCATTTGTATTTCTATTGATCGTTCGCTCGCATCAGCATTTGTATTTCTACTGATCGTTCGCTCGCTTCAGCATTTGTATTTCTATTGATCGTTCGCTCGCATCAGCATTTGTATTTCTATTGATCGTTCGCTCCCATCAGCTTTTTCATTTCTATTGATAGTTCGCTCGCATCAGAATTCGTATTTCTATCGATCGTTCGCTATCATCAGCATTTGTATTTCCAATGATCGTTCGTTCGCATCATCCTTTGTATTTCTATTGATCGTTCACTCACATCAGCATCTGTATTTTTAATGGATCGCCTGCTAACATCAGCATTTTTATTTCTATAGATTGACTGTTTGCATCAGAAACATCAGGCCATGATTTCTATTGATCATTCGCCTACATCAGCATCTGGATTTCTATGGACTACCTAATCACATCAGCATCTGAATTTCTATTGATCGCCTGCACAGATCAGCATTTGTTTTTCTATTGATCGTTCACTCACATCAGCATCTGCATTTTTTTTGGATCGCCTGCTAACATCAGCATCTGCATTTTTTTTGGATCGCCTGCTAACATCAGCATTTTTATTTCTATAGATTGTCTGTTTGCATCGGAAACATCAGGCCTTGATTTCTATTGATCATTCCCTCACATCAACATCTGGATTTCTATGGACCGTCTGCTCACATCACTATTTAGATTCATATTGATCACCTGCTCACAACAGCATCTAGTTTTCTATTGATTGTTCACTCACATCAGCATCTGTATTTTTTATGATCACCTGCTAACATCAGCATTTTTATTTCCATATATTGACTGTTTGCATCAGAAACATCAGGCCAGGATTTCTATTGATCATTCGCCTACATCAGCATCTGGATTTCTATGGACTACCTGATCACATCAGCATTCGTATTTCTATTGATCGTTCGCTCGCATCAGCATTTGTATTTCTATTGATCGTTCGCTCGCATCAGCATTTGTATTTCTATTGATCGTTCGCTCGCATCAGCATTTGTATTTCTACTGATCGTTCGCTCGCTTCAGCATTTGTATTTCTATTGATCGTTCGCTCGCATCAGCATTTGTATTTCTATTGATCGTTCGCTCCCATCAGCTTTTTCATTTCTATTGATAGTTCGCTCGCATCAGAATTCGTATTTCTATCGATCGTTCGTTATCATCAATATTTGTATTTCCAATGATCGTTCGTTCGCATCATCCTTTGTATTTCTATTGATCGTTCACTCACATCAGCATCTATATTTTTAATGGATCGCCTGCTAACATCAGCATTTTTATTTCTATAGATTGACTGTTTGCATCAGAAACATCAGGCCATGATTTCTATTGATCATTCGCCTACATCAGCATCTGGATTTCTATGGACTACCTAATCACATCAGCATCTGAATTTCTATTGATCGCCTGCACAGATCAGCATTTGTTTTTCTATTGATCGTTCACTCACATCAGCATCTGCATTTTTTTTGGATCGCCTGCTAACATCAGCATCTGCATTTTTTTTGGATCGCCTGCTAACATCAGCATTTTTATTTCTATAGATTGTCTGTTTGCATCGGAAACATCAGGCCTTGATTTCTATTGATCATTCCCTCACATCAACATCTGGATTTCTATGGACCGTCTGCTCACATCACTATTTAGATTCATATTGATCACCTGCTCACAACAGCATCTAGTTTTCTATTGATTGTTCACTCACATCAGCATCTGTATTTTTTATGATCACCTGCTAACATCAGCATTTTTATTTCCATATATTGACTGTTTGCATCAGAAACATCAGGCCAGGATTTCTATTGATCATTCGCCTACATCAGCATCTGGATTTCTATGGACTACCTGATCACATCAGCATTCGTATTTCTATTGATCGTTCGCTCGCATCAGCATTTGTATTTCTATTGATCGTTCGCTCGCATCAGCATTTGTATTTCTATTGATCGTTCGCTCGCATCAGCATTTGTATTTCTACTGATCGTTCGCTCGCTTCAGCATTTGTATTTCTATTGATCGTTCGCTCGCATCAGCATTTGTATTTCTATTGATCGTTCGCTCCCATCAGCTTTTTCATTTCTATTGATAGTTCGCTCGCATCAGAATTCGTATTTCTATCGATCGTTCGTTATCATCAATATTTGTATTTCCAATGATCGTTCGTTCGCATCATCCTTTGTATTTCTATTGATCGTTCACTCACATCAGCATCTATATTTTTAATGGATCGCCTGCTAACATCAGCATTTTTATTTCTATAGATTGACTGTTTGCATCAGAAACATCAGGCCATGATTTCTATTGATCATTCGCCTACATCAGCATCTGGATTTCTATGGACTACCTAATCACATCAGCATCTGAATTTCTATTGATCGCCTGCACAGATCAGCATTTGTTTTTCTATTGATCGTTCACTCACATCAGCATCTGCATTTTTTTTGGATCGCCTGCTAACATCAGCATTTTTATTTCTATAGATTGTCTGTTTGCATCGGAAACATCAGGCCTTGATTTCTATTGATCATTCCCTCACATCAACATCTGGATTTCTATGGACCGCCTGCTCACATCACTATTTGGATTCCTATTGATCACCTGCTCACATCAGCATTTTTATTTCTATAGATTGACTGTTTGCATCAGAAACATCAGGCCAGGATTTCTATTGATCATTCGCCTACATCAGCATCTGGATTTCTATGGACTACCTGCTCACATCTGTATTTAGATTCATATTGATCACCTGCTCACAACAGCATCTTGTTTTCTATTGATTGTTCACTCACATCAGCATCTGTATTTTTTATGATCACCTGCTAACATCAGCATTTTTATTTCCATAGATTGACTGTTTGCATCAGAAACATCAGGCCTTGATTTCTATTGATCGTTCGCTCACCTGAGCATCTGGATTTCTATGGATTGCCTGCTCAGATCAACATTTGTATTTCTATTAATCGCCTGCTCAGATCAGCATTTGAATTTTTGTTGATCACCTAATCACATCAGCATCTGAATTTCTATTGATCGCCTGCACAGATCAGCATTTTTTTTTCTATTGATCGTTCACTCACATCAGCATCTGCATTTTTTTTGGATCACCTGCTAACATCAGCATTTTTATTTCTATAGATTGTCTGTTTGCATCGGAAACATCAGGCCTTGATTTCTATTGATCATTCCCTCACATCAACATCTGGATTTCTATGGACCGCCTGCTCACATCACTATTTGGATTCCTATTGATCACCTGCTCACATCAGCATTTTTATTTCTATTGATCGTTCGCTCCCATCAGCTTTTTCATTTCTATTGATAGTTCGCTCGCATCAGAATTCGTATTTCTATCGATCGTTCGTTATCATCAATATTTGTATTTCCAATGATCGTTCGTTCGCATCATCCTTTGTATTTCTATTGATCGTTCACTCACATCAGCATCTATATTTTTAATGGATCGCCTGCTAACATCAGCATTTTTATTTCTATAGATTGACTGTTTGCATCAGAAACATCAGGCCATGATTTCTATTGATCATTCGCCTACATCAGCATCTGGATTTCTATGGACTACCTAATCACATCAGCATCTGAATTTCTATTGATCGCCTGCACAGATCAGCATTTGTTTTTCTATTGATCGTTCACTCACATCAGCATCTGCATTTTTTTTGGATCGCCTGCTAACATCAGCATCTGCATTTTTTTTGGATCGCCTGCTAACATCAGCATTTTTATTTCTATAGATTGTCTGTTTGCATCGGAAACATCAGGCCTTGATTTCTATTGATCATTCCCTCACATCAACATCTGGATTTCTATGGACCGTCTGCTCACATCACTATTTGGATTCCTATTGATCACCTGCTCACATCAGCATTTTTATTTCTATAGATTGACTGTTTGCATCAGAAACATCAGGCCAGGATTTCTATTGATCATTCGCCTACATCAGCATCTGGATTTCTATGGACTACCTGCTCACATCTGTATTTAGATTCATATTGATCACCTGCTCACAACAGCATCTAGTTTTCTATTGATTGTTCACTCACATCAGCATCTGTATTTTTTATGATCACCTGCTAACATCAGCATTTTTATTTCCATATATTGACTGTTTGCATCAGAAACATCAGGCCAGGATTTCTATTGATCATTCGCCTACATCAGCATCTGGATTTCTATGGACTACCTGATCACATCAGCATTCGTATTTCTATTGATCGTTCGCTCGCATCAGCATTTGTATTTCTATTGATCGTTCGCTCGCATCAGCATTTGTATTTCTATTGATCGTTCGCTCGCATCAGCATTTGTATTTCTACTGATCGTTCGCTCGCTTCAGCATTTGTATTTCTATTGATCGTTCGCTCGCATCAGCATTTGTATTTCTATTGATCGTTCGCTCCCATCAGCTTTTTCATTTCTATTGATAGTTCGCTCGCATCAGAATTCGTATTTCTATCGATCGTTCGTTATCATCAATATTTGTATTTCCAATGATCGTTCGTTCGCATCATCCTTTGTATTTCTATTGATCGTTCACTCACATCAGCATCTATATTTTTAATGGATCGCCTGCTAACATCAGCATTTTTATTTCTATAGATTGACTGTTTGCATCAGAAACATCAGGCCATGATTTCTATTGATCATTCGCCTACATCAGCATCTGGATTTCTATGGACTACCTAATCACATCAGCATCTGAATTTCTATTGATCGCCTGCACAGATCAGCATTTGTTTTTCTATTGATCGTTCACTCACATCAGCATCTGCATTTTTTTTGGATCGCCTGCTAACATCAGCATTTTTATTTCTATAGATTGTCTGTTTGCATCGGAAACATCAGGCCTTGATTTCTATTGATCATTCCCTCACATCAACATCTGGATTTCTATGGACCGCCTGCTCACATCACTATTTGGATTCCTATTGATCACCTGCTCACATCAGCATTTTTATTTCTATAGATTGACTGTTTGCATCAGAAACATCAGGCCAGGATTTCTATTGATCATTCGCCTACATCAGCATCTGGATTTCTATGGACTACCTGCTCACATCTGTATTTAGATTCATATTGATCACCTGCTCACAACAGCATCTTGTTTTCTATTGATTGTTCACTCACATCAGCATCTGTATTTTTTATGATCACCTGCTAACATCAGCATTTTTATTTCCATAGATTGACTGTTTGCATCAGAAACATCAGGCCTTGATTTCTATTGATCGTTCGCTCACCTGAGCATCTGGATTTCTATGGATTGCCTGCTCAGATCAACATTTGTATTTCTATTAATCGCCTGCTCAGATCAGCATTTGAATTTTTGTTGATCACCTAATCACATCAGCATCTGAATTTCTATTGATCGCCTGCACAGATCAGCATTTTTTTTTCTATTGATCGTTCACTCACATCAGCATCTGCATTTTTTTTGGATCGCCTGCTAACATCAGCATTTTTATTTCTATAGATTGTCTGTTTGCATCGGAAACATCAGGCCTTGATTTCTATTGATCATTCCCTCACATCAACATCTGGATTTCTATGGACCGCCTGCTCACATCACTATTTGGATTCCTATTGATCACCTGCTCACATCAGCATTTTTATTTCTATTGATCGTTCGCTCCCATCAGCTTTTTCATTTCTATTGATAGTTCGCTCGCATCAGAATTCGTATTTCTATCGATCGTTCGTTATCATCAATATTTGTATTTCCAATGATCGTTCGTTCGCATCATCCTTTGTATTTCTATTGATCGTTCACTCACATCAGCATCTATATTTTTAATGGATCGCCTGCTAACATCAGCATTTTTATTTCTATAGATTGTCTGTTTGCATCGGAAACATCAGGCCTTGATTTCTATTGATCATTCCCTCACATCAACATCTGGATTTCTATGGACCGCCTGCTCACATCACTATTTGGATTCCTATTGATCACCTGCTCACATCAGCATTTTTATTTCTATAGATTGACTGTTTGCATCAGAAACATCAGGCCAGGATTTCTATTTATCATTCGCCTACATCAGCATCTGGATTTCTATGGACTACCTGCTCACATCTGTATTTAGATTCATATTGATCACCTGCTCACAACAGCATCTTGTTTTCTATTGATTGTTCACTCACATCAGCATCTGTATTTTTTATGATCACCTGCTAACATCAGCATTTTTATTTCCATAGATTGACTGTTTGCATCAGAAACATCAGGCCTTGATTTCTATTGATCGTTCGCTCACCTGAGCATCTGGATTTCTATGGATTGCCTGCTCAGATCAACATTTGTATTTCTATTAATCGCCTGCTCAGATCAGCATTTGAATTTTTGTTGATCACCTAATCACATCAGCATCTGAATTTCTATTGATCGCCTGCACAGATCAGCATTTTTTTTTCTATTGATCGTTCACTCATATCAGCATCTGCATTTTTTTTGGATCGCCTGCTAACATCAGCATTTTTATTTCTATAGATTGTCTGTTTGCATCGGAAACATCAGGCCTTGATTTCTATTGATCATTCCCTCACATCAACATCTGGATTTCTATGGACCGCCTGCTCACATCACTATTTGGATTCCTATTGATCACCTGCTCACATCAGCATTTTTATTTCTATAGATTGACTGTTTGCATCAGAAACATCAGGCCAGGATTTCTATTGATCATTCGCCTACATCAGCATCTGGATTTCTATGGACTACCTGCTCACATCAGCATTCGTATTTCTATTGATCGTTCGCTCGCATCAGCATTTGTATTTCTACTGATCGTTCGCTAGCTTCAGCATTTGTATTTCTATTGATCGTTCGCTCGCATCAGCATTTGTATTTCTATTGATCGTTCGCTCCCATCAGCTTTTTCATTTCTATTGATAGTTCGCTCGCATCAGAATTCGTATTTCTATCGATCGTTCGCTATCATCAGCATTTGTATTTCCAATGATCGTTCGTTCGCATCATCCTTTGTATTTCTATTGATCGTTCACTCACATCAGCATCTGTATTTTTAATGGATCGCCTGCTAACATCAGCATTTTTATTTCTATAGATTGACTGTTTGCATCAGAAACATCAGGCCATGATTTCTATTGATCATTCGCCTACATCAGCATCTGGATTTCTATGGACTACCTAATCACATCAGCATCTGAATTTCTATTGATCGCCTGCACAGATCAGCATTTGTTTTTCTATTGATCGTTCACTCACATCAGCATCTGCATTTTTTTTGGATCGCCTGCTAACATCAGCATTTTTATTTCTATAGATTGTCTGTTTGCATCGGAAACATCAGGCCTTGATTTCTATTGATCATTCCCTCACATCAACATCTGGATTTCTATGGACCGCCTGCTCACATCACTATTTGGATTCCTATTGATCACCTGCTCACATCAGCATTTTTATTTCTATTGATCGTTCGCTCCCATCAGCTTTTTCATTTCTATTGATAGTTCGCTCGCATCAGAATTCGTATTTCTATCGATCGTTCGTTATCATCAATATTTGTATTTCCAATGATCGTTCGTTCGCATCATCCTTTGTATTTCTATTGATCGTTCACTCACATCAGCATCTATATTTTTAATGGATCGCCTGCTAACATCAGCATTTTTATTTCTATAGATTGTCTGTTTGCATCGGAAACATCAGGCCTTGATTTCTATTGATCATTCCCTCACATCAACATCTGGATTTCTATGGACCGCCTGCTCACATCACTATTTGGATTCCTATTGATCACCTGCTCACATCAGCATTTTTATTTCTATAGATTGACTGTTTGCATCAGAAACATCAGGCCAGGATTTCTATTGATCATTCGCCTACATCAGCATCTGGATTTCTATGGACTACCTGCTCACATCTGTATTTAGATTCATATTGATCACCTGCTCACAACAGCATCTTGTTTTCTATTGATTGTTCACTCACATCAGCATCTGTATTTTTTATGATCACCTGCTAACATCAGCATTTTTATTTCCATAGATTGACTGTTTGCATCAGAAACATCAGGCCTTGATTTCTATTGATCGTTCGCTCACCTGAGCATCTGGATTTCTATGGATTGCCTGCTCAGATCAACATTTGTATTTCTATTAATCGCCTGCTCAGATCAGCATTTGAATTTTTGTTGATCACCTAATCACATCAGCATCTGAATTTCTATTGATCGCCTGCACAGATCAGCATTTGTTTTTCTATTGATCGTTCACTCACATCAGCATCTGCATTTTTTTTGGATCGCCTGCTAACATCAGCATTTTTATTTCTATAGATTGTCTGTTTGCATCGGAAACATCAGGCCTTGATTTCTATTGATCATTCCCTCACATCAACATCTGGATTTCTATGGACCGCCTGCTCACATCACTATTTGGATTCCTATTGATCACCTGCTCACATCAGCATTTTTATTTCTATAGATTGACTGTTTGCATCAGAAACATCAGGCCAGGATTTCTATTGATCATTAGCCTACATCAGCATCTGGATTTCTATGGACTACCTGCTCACATCTGTATTTAGATTCATATTGATCACCTGCTCACAACAGCATCTAGTTTTCTATTGATTGTTCACTCACATCAGCATCTGTATTTTTTATGATCACCTGCTAACATCAGCATTTTTATTTCCATATATTGACTGTTTGCATCAGAAACATCAGGCCTTGATTTCTATTGATCGTTCGCTCACCTGAGCATCTGGATTTCTATGGATTGCCTGCTCAGATCATCATTTGTATTTCTATTAATCGCCTGCTCAGATCAGCATTTGAATTTTTGTTGATCACCTAATCACATCAGCATCTGAATTTCTATTGATCGCCTGCACAGATCAGCATTTGTTTTTCTATTGATCGTTCACTCACATCAGCATCTGCATTTTTTATGATCACCTGCTAACATCAGCATTTTTATTTCCATAGATTGACTGTTTGCATCAGAAACATCAGGCCTTGATTTCTATTGATCGTTCGCTCACCTGAGCATCTGGATTTCTATGGATTGCCTGCTCAGATCAACATTTGTATTTCTATTAATCGCCTGCTCAGATCAGCATTTGAATTTTTGTTGATCACCTAATCACATCAGTATCTGAATTTCTATTGATCGCCTGCACAGATCAGCATTTGTTTTTCTATTGATCGTTCACTCACATCAGCATCTGCATTTTTTTTGGATCGCCTGCTAACATCAGCATTTTTATTTCTATAGATTGTCTGTTTGCATCGGAAACATCAGGCCTTGATTTCTATTGATCATTCCCTCACATCAACATCTGGATTTCTATGGACCGCCTGCTCACATCACTATTTGGATTCCTATTGATCACCTGCTCACATCAGCATTTTTATATCTATAGATTGACTGTTTGCATCAGAAACATCAGGCCAGGATTTCTATTGATCATTCGCCTACATCAGCATCTGGATTTCTATGGACTACCTGCTCACATCTGTATTTAGATTCATATTGATCACCTGCTCACAACAGCATCTTGTTTTCTATTGATTGTTCACTCACATCAGCATCTGTATTTTTTATGATCACCTGCTAACATCAGCATTTTTATTTCCATAGATTGACTGTTTGCATCAGAAACATCAGGCCTTGATTTCTATTGATCGTTCGCTCACCTGAGCATCTGGATTTCTATGGATTGCCTGCTCAGATCAACATTTGTATTTCTATTAATCGCCTGCTCAGATCAGCATTTGAATTTTTGTTGATCACCTAATCACATCAGCATCTGAATTTCTATTGATCGCCTGCACAGATCAGCATTTGTTTTTCTATTGATCGTTCACTCACATCAGCATCTGCATTTTTTTTGGATCGCCTGCTAACATCAGCATTTTTATTTCTATAGATTGTCTGTTTGCATCGGAAACATCAGGCCTTGATTTCTATTGATCATTCCCTCACATCAACATCTGGATTTCTATGGACCGCCTGCTCACATCACTATTTGGATTCCTATTGATCACCTGCTCACATCAGCATTTTTATTTCTATAGATTGACTGTTTGCATCAGAAACATCAGGCCAGGATTTCTATTGATCATTCGCCTACATCAGCATCTGGATTTCTATGGACTACCTGATCACATCAGCATTCGTATTTCTATTGATCGTTCGCTCGCATCAGCATTTGTATTTCTATTGATCGTTCGCTCGCATCAGCATTTGTATTTCTATTGATCGTTCGCTCGCATCAGCATTTGTATTTCTACTGATCGTTCGCTCGCTTCAGCATTTGTATTTCTATTGATCGTTCGCTCGCATCAGCATTTGTATTTCTATTGATCGTTCGCTCCCATCAGCTTTTTCATTTCTATTGATAGTTCGCTTGCATCAGAATTCGTATTTCTATCGATCGTTCGCTATCATCAGCATTTGTATTTCCAATGATCGTTCGTTCGCATCATCCTTTGTATTTCTATTGATCGTTCACTCACATCAGCATCTGTATTTTTAATGGATCGCCTGCTAACATCAGCATTTTTATTTCTATAGATTGACTGTTTGCATCAGAAACATCAGGCCATGATTTCTATTGATCATTCGCCTACATCAGCATCTGGATTTCTATGGACTACCTAATCACATCAGCATCTGAATTTCTATTGATCGCCTGCACAGATCAGCATTTGTTTTTCTATTGATCGTTCACTCACATCAGCATCTGCATTTTTTTTGGATCGCCTGCTAACATCAGCATTTTTATTTCTATATATTGACTGTTTGCATCGGAAACATCAGGCCTTGATTTCTATTGATCATTCCCTCACATCAACATCTGGATTTCTATGGACCGCCTGCTCACATCACTATTTGGATTCCTATTGATCACCTGCTCACATCAGCATTTTTATTTCTATAGATTGACTGTTTGCATCAGAAACATCAGGCCAGGATTTCTATTGATCATTAGCCTACATCAGCATCTGGATTTCTATGGACTACCTGCTCACATCTGTATTTAGATTCATATTGATCACCTGCTCACAACAGCATCTAGTTTTCTATTGATTGTTCACTCACATCAGCATCTGTATTTTTTATGATCACCTGCTAACATCAGCATTTTTATTTCCATATATTGACTGTTTGCATCAGAAACATCAGGCCTTCATTTCTATTGATCGTTCGCTCACCTGAGCATCTGGATTTCTATGGATTGCCTGCTCAGATCATCATTTGTATTTCTATTAATCGCCTGCTCAGATCAGCATTTGAATTTTTGTTGATCACCTAATCACATCAGCATCTGTATTTCTATTGATCGCCTGCACAGATCAGCATTTGTTTTTCTATTGATCGTTCACTCACATCAGCATCTGCATTTTTTATGATCACCTGCTAACATCAGCATTTTTATTTCCATAGATTGACTGTTTGCATCAGAAACATCAGGCCTTGATTTCTATTGATCGTTCGCTCACCTGAGCATCTGGATTTCTATGGATTGCCTGCTCAGATCAACATTTGTATTTCTATTAATCGCCTGCTCAGATCAGCATTTGAATTTTTGTTGATCACCTAATCACATCAGCATCTGAATTTCTATTGATCGCCTGCACAGATCAGCATTTGTTTTTCTATTGATCGTTCACTCACATCAGCATCTGCATTTTTTTTGGATCGCCTGCTAACATCAGCATTTTTATTTCTATAGATTGTCTGTTTGCATCGGAAACATCAGGCCTTGATTTCTATTGATCATTCCCTCACATCAACATCTGGATTTCTATGGACCGCCTGCTCACATCACTATTTGGATTCCTATTGATCACCTGCTCAGATCAGCATTTGAATTTTTGTTGATCACCTAATCACATCAGCATCTGAATTTCTATTGATCGCCTGCACAGATCAGCATTTGTTTTTCTATTGATCGTTCACTCACATCAGCATCTGCATTTTTTTTGGATCGCCTGCTAACATCAGCATTTTTATTTCTATAGATTGTCTGTTTGCATCGGAAACATCAGGCCTTGATTTCTATTGATCATTCCCTCACATCAACATCTGGATTTCTATGGACCGCCTGCTCACATCACTATTTGGATTCCTATTGATCACCTGCTCACATCAGCATTTTTATATCTATAGATTGACTGTTTGCATCAGAAACATCAGGCCAGGATTTCTATTGATCATTCGCCTACATCAGCATCTGGATTTCTATGGACTACCTGCTCACATCTGTATTTAGATTCATATTGATCACCTGCTCACAACAGCATCTTGTTTTCTATTGATTGTTCACTCACATCAGCATCTGTATTTTTTATGATCACCTGCTAACATCAGCATTTTTATTTCCATAGATTGACTGTTTGCATCAGAAACATCAGGCCTTGATTTCTATTGATCGTTCGCTCACCTGAGCATCTGGATTTCTATGGATTGCCTGCTCAGATCAACATTTGTATTTCTATTAATCGCCTGCTCAGATCAGCATTTGAATTTTTGTTGATCACCTAATCACATCAGCATCTGAATTTCTATTGATCGCCTGCACAGATCAGCATTTGTTTTTCTATTGATCGTTCACTCACATCAGCATCTGCATTTTTTTTGGATCGCCTGCTAACATCAGCATTTTTATTTCTATAGATTGTCTGTTTGCATCGGAAACATCAGGCCTTGATTTCTATTGATCATTCCCTCACATCAACATCTGGATTTCTATGGACCGCCTGCTCACATCACTATTTGGATTCCTATTGATCACCTGCTCACATCAGCATTTTTATTTCTATAGATTGACTGTTTGCATCAGAAACATCAGGCCAGGATTTCTATTGATCATTCGCCTACATCAGCATCTGGATTTCTATGGACTACCTGATCACATCAGCATTCGTATTTCTATTGATCGTTCGCTCGCATCAGCATTTGTATTTCTATTGATCGTTCGCTCGCATCAGCATTTGTATTTCTATTGATCGTTCGCTCGCATCAGCATTTGTATTTCTACTGATCGTTCGCTCGCTTCAGCATTTGTATTTCTATTGATCGTTCGCTCGCATCCGCATTTGTATTTCTATTGATCGTTCGCTCCCATCAGCTTTTTCATTTCTATTGATAGTTCGCTTGCATCAGAATTCGTATTTCTATCGATCGTTCGCTATCATCAGCATTTGTATTTCCAATGATCGTTCGTTCGCATCATCCTTTGTATTTCTATTGATCGTTCACTCACATCAGCATCTGTATTTTTAATGGATCGCCTGCTAACATCAGCATTTTTATTTCTATAGATTGACTGTTTGCATCAGAAACATCAGGCCATGATTTCTATTGATCATTCGCCTACATCAGCATCTGGATTTCTATGGACTACCTAATCACATCAGCATCTGAATTTCTATTGATCGCCTGCACAGATCAGCATTTGTTTTTCTATTGATCGTTCACTCACATCAGCATCTGCATTTTTTTTGGATCGCCTGCTAACATCAGCATTTTTATTTCTATAGATTGTCTGTTTGCATCGGAAACATCAGGCCTTGATTTCTATTGATCATTCCCTCACATCAACATCTGGATTTCTATGGACCGCCTGCTCACATCACTATTTGGATTCCTATTGATCACCTGCTCACATCAGCATTTTTATTTCTATAGATTGACTGTTTGCATCAGAAACATCAGGCCAGGATTTCTATTGATCATTAGCCTACATCAGCATCTGGATTTCTATGGACTACCTGCTCACATCTGTATTTAGATTCATATTGATCGCCTGCACAGATCAGCATTTGTTTTTCTATTGATCGTTCACTCACATCAGCATCTGCATTTTTTATGATCACCTGCTAACATCAGCATTTTTATTTCCATAGATTGACTGTTTGCATCAGAAACATCAGGCCTTGATTTCTATTGATCGTTCGCTCACCTGAGCATCTGGATTTCTATGGATTGCCTGCTCAGATCAACATTTGTATTTCTATTAATCGCCTGCTCAGATCAGCATTTGAATTTTTGTTGATCACCTAATCACATCAGCATCTGAATTTCTATTGATCGCCTGCACAGATCAGCATTTGTTTTTCTATTGATCGTTCACTCACATCAGCATCTGCATTTTTTTTGGATCGCCTGCTAACATCAGCATTTTTATTTCTATAGATTGTCTGTTTGTATCGGAAACATCAGGCCTTGATTTCTATTGATCATTCCCTCACATCAACATCTGGATTTCTATGGACCGCCTGCTCACATCACTATTTGGATTCCTATTGATCACCTGCTCACATCAGCATTTTTATTTCTATAGATTGACTGTTTGCATCAGAAACATCAGGCCAGGATTTCTATTGATCATTCGCCTACATCAGCATCTGGATTTCTATGGACTACCTGCTCACATCAGCATTTGTATTTCTATTGATCGTTCGCTCGCATCAGCATTTGTATTTCTATTGATCGTTCGCTCGCATCAGCATTTGTATTTCTATTGATCGTTCGCTCGCATCAGCATTTGTATTTCTACTGATCGTTCGCTCGCCTCAGCATTTGTATTTCTATTGATCTTTCTCTCGCATCAGCATTTGTATTTCTACTGATCGTTCGCTCGCTTCAGCATTTGTATTTCTATTGATCGTTCGCTTGCATCAGCATTTGTATTTCTATTGATCGTTCGCTCCTATCAGCTTTTTCATTTCTATTGAAAGTTCGCTCGCATCAGACTTCGTATTTCTATCGATCGTTCGCTATCATCAGCATTTGTATTTCCAATGATCGTTCGTTCGCATCATCATTTGTATTTCTATTGATCGTTCACTCACATCAGCATTTGTATTTTTTATGGATCACCTACTAACATCAGCATTTTTATTTCTATAGATTCACTGTTTGCATCTGAAACATCAGGCCTTGATTTCTATTGATCGTTCGCTCACATCAGCATTTGTATTTCTATTGATCACCTCCTCAGATCAGCATTTGTATTTCTATGGATGACCTGCTCACATTAGCATCTGGATTTCTGTGGATTGCATCCTCCGATCAGCATTTGGATTTGTGTGGATTGCCTTTTCTCATCAGCATTTGTATTTCAAAAAAATTAAGCTAAGGCACTGTGTGAATAGTCAAAATTTCTCCTCAGATTGCTGAAAATAATTTAACTTCAGCCACAGTTATAGTGTAGAAAAGGCCTCAAAGATAGTCTTGTTGTTAAATAGCGCTTTTCTATTTTATTAGCTGTTTAATGACCCATTCAGTGCTGTATTCCTATTGGTTGCGCCGTCCCATCTGTGCACTGAGTCTGTTAACATACAGTGCAGTGTTGAACTCTTTCAGATGTGTTCAGCAGCTCGTCATGTATTTGAGTTTATTTAAACACGGTTGTCGCAAGTGGACTGAGCGTGAATGCCAATATAAGTATCTCATTTACTGTTGTGTTTGCTATTTGTTATGTATTTTAATAGTTTCGGTTGTTTAAAGGTAAAGGATAATTGTTGCTGTCGCTGTTAATTGAGCTTCGGAACTCCGTGAACGAACATACCGGAAGTGTGTTTTCACGATAAAAGCACTGTGAATGGATAACCGGAAGTTATGTGATGTTAGCGTTAGCCTAGCTTAACAGCGATAAATGAACTATCGGGGCTGCCGATTGACTCAGGGTGAGGGAGATTGAAGTCTCAGCGGCACAAAAACACAAGGGATGGAAACTAAGGAAGCATTCTGTACCTAGCAACGGTTGCTATGCTGCAGTTGCTGCTTGGCGTGTTCATGACGTGGCGTGACGTCATACGCACCCTTTCACACATTGTACTTTGATTTAGAAGGCATATAAAACTCAACTATCAGTACGTATATGAACAAATCAGCAGATTCGTTCCCAAAGCAGAAGTTTTTTTTCTGTCCCAGGCAAAGAGACACATCACAACAGACTTAAACTATGGAGTGATGGCTCGCTACATTTTTTGTTGATCACCTAATCACATCAGCATCTGAATGTCTATTGATCGCCTGCACAGATCAGCATTTGTTTTTCTATTGATCGTTCACTCACATCAGCATTTGTATTTTTTTGGATCACCTGCTCCCATCAGCATTTGGATTTCTATTGATCGTTGGCTCATATCAGGCCTCGATTTATATTGATCGCCTTCTCAGATCAGCATCTGGATTTCTATGGATCGCCTGCTCACATCAGCATTTGTATTTCTATGGATCACCTGCTCACATTAGCATCTGGATTTCTGTGGATTGCATCATCCGATCAGCATTTGGATTTGTGTGGATTGCCTTTTCTCATCAGCATTTGTATTTCAAAAAAATTAAGCTAAGGCACTGTGTGAATAGTCAAAATTTCTCTTCAGATTGCTGAAAACAATTTAACTTCAGCCACAGTTATAGTGTAGAAAAGGCCTCAAAGATAATCTTGTTGCGCTTTTCTATTTTATTAGCTGTTTAATGACCCATTCAGTGCTGTATTCCTATTCGTTGCGCCGTCCCATCTGTGCACTGAGTCTGTTAACATACAGTGCAGAGTTGAACTCTTTCAGAGGTGTTCCGCAGCTCGTCACGTATTTGAGTTAAAGTATTAGTTAAACACGGTTGTCGCAAGTGGACTGAGCGTGAATGCCAATATAAGTATCTCATTTACTGTTGTGTTTGCTATTTGTTATGTATTTTAATAGTTTCGGTTGTTTAAAGGTAAAGGATAATTGTTGCTGTCGCTGTTAATTGAGCTTCGGAACTCCGTGAACGAACATACTGGAAGTGTGTTTTCACGATAAAAGCACTGTGAATGGATAACCGGAAGTTATGTGATGTTAGCGTTAGCCTAGCTTAACAGCGATAAATGAACTATCGGGGCTGCCGATTGACTCAGGGTGAGGGAGATTGAAGTCTCAGCGGCACAAAAACACAAGGGATGGAAACTAAGGAAGCATTCTGTACCTAGCAAAGGTTGCTATGCTGCAGTTGCTGCTTGGCGTGTTCATGACGTGGCGTGACGTCATACGCACCCTTTCACACATTGTACTTTGATTTAGAAGGCATATAAAACTCAACTATCAGTACGTATATGAACAAATCAGCAGATTCGTTCCCAAAGCAGAAGTTTTTTTTCTGTCCCAGGCAAAGAGACACATCACAACAGACTTAAACTATGGAGTGATGGCTCGCTACATTTTTTGTTGATCACCTAATCACATCAGCATCTGAATGTCTATTGATCGCCTGCACAGATCAGCATTTGTTTTTCTATTGATCGTTCACTCACATCAGCATCTGTATTTTTTATGATCACCTGCTAACATCAGCATTTTTATTTCTATAGATTCACTGTTTGCATCAGAAACATCGGGCCTTGATTTCTATTGATCGTTCGCTCACATCAGCATTTGTATTTCTATGGATCACATTTTCAGATCAGCATTTCTATTTCTATTGATCACCTCCTCAGATCAGCATTTGTATTTCTTTGGATCACCTGCTCACATTAGCATCTGGATTTCTGTGGATTGCATCCTCCGATCAGCATTTGGATTTGTGTGGATTGCCTTTTCTCATCAGCATTTGTATTTCAAAAAAATTAAGCTAAGGCACTGTGTGAATAGTCAAAATTTCTCCTCAGATTGCTGAAAATAATTTAACTTCAGCCACAGTTATAGTGTAGAAAAGGCCTCAAAGATAATCTTGTTGTTAAATAGCGCTTTTCTATTTTATTAGCTGTTTAATGACCCATTCAGTGCTGTATTCCTATTGGTTGCGCCGTCCCATCTGTGCACTGAGTCTGTTAACATTAAGTGCAGTGTTGAACTCTTTCAGATGTGTTCAGCAGCTCGTCATGTATTTGAGTTTATTTAAACACGGTTGTCGCAAGTGGACTGAGCGTGAATGCCAATATAAGTATCTCATTTACTGTTGTGTTTGCTATTTGTTATGTATTTTAATAGTTTCGGTTGTTTAAAGGTAAAGGATAATTGTTGCTGTCGCTGTTATTTGAGCTTCGAAACTCCGTGAACGAACATACCGGAAGTGTGTTTTCACGATAAAAGCACTGTGAATGGATAACCGGAAGTTATGTGATGTTAGCGTTAGCCTAGCTTAACAGCGATAAATGAACTATCGGGGCTGCCGATTGACTCAGGGTGAGGGAGATTGAAGTCTCAGCGGCACAAAAACACAAGGGATGGAAACTAAGGAAGCATTCTGTACCTAGCAACGGTTGCTATGCTGCAGTTGCTGCTTGGCGTGTTCATGACGTGGCGTGACGTCATACGCACCCTTTCACACATTGTACTTTGATTTAGAAGGCATATAAAACTCAACTATCAGTACGTATATGAACAAATCAGCAGATTCGTTCCCAAAGCAGAAGTTTTTTTTCTGTCCCAGGCAAAGAGACACATCACAACAGACTTAAACTATGGAGTGATGGCTCGCTACATTTTTTGTTGATCACCCAATCACATCAGCATCTGAATGTCTATTGATCGCCTGCACAGATCAGCATTTGTTTTTCTATTGATCGTTCACTCACATCAGCATTTGTATTTTTTTGGATCACCTGCTCCCATCAGCATTTTTATTTCTATAGATTGTCTGTTTGCATCGGAAACATCAGGCCTTGATTTCTATTGATCATTCCCTCACATCAACATCTGGATTTCTATGGACCGCCTGCTCACATCACTATTTGGATTCCTATTGATCACCTGCTCACATCAGCATTTTTATTTCTATAGATTGACTGTTTGCATCAGAAACATCAGGCCAGGATTTCTATTGATCATTCGCCTACATCAGCATCTGGATTTCTATGGACTACCTGCTCACATCTGTATTTAGATTCATATTGATCACCTGCTCACAACAGCATCTAGTTTTCTATTGATTGTTCACTCACATCAGCATCTGTATTTTTTATGATCACCTGCTAACATCAGCATTTTTATTTCCATATATTGACTGTTTGCATCAGAAACATCAGGCCTTGATTTCTATTGATCGTTCGCTCACCTGAGCATCTGGATTTCTATGGATTGCCTGCTCAGATCATCATTTGTATTTCTATTAATCGCCTGCTCAGATCAGCATTTGAATTTTTGTTGATCACCTAATCACATCACCATCTGAATTTCTATTGATCGCCTGCACAGATCAGCATTTGTTTTTCTATTGATCGTTCACTCACATCAGCATCTGCATTTTTTATGATCACCTGCTAACATCAGCATTTTTATTTCCATAGATTGACTGTTTGCATCAGAAACATCAGGTCTTGATTTCTATTGATCGTTCGCTCACCTGAGCATCTGGATTTCTATGGATTGCCTGCTCAGATCAACATTTGTATTTCTATTAATCGCCTGCTCAGATCAGCATTTGAATTTTTGTTGATCACCTAATCACATCAGCATCTGAATTTCTATTGATCGCCTGCACAGATCAGCATTTGTTTTTCTATTGATCGTTCACTCACATCAGCATCTGCATTTTTTTTGGATCGCCTGCTAACATCAGCATTTTTATTTCTATAGATTGTCTGTTTGCATCGGAAACATCAGGCCTTGATTTCTATTGATCATTCCCTCACATCAACATCTGGATTTCTATGGACCGCCTGCTCACATCACTATTTGGATTCCTATTGATCACCTGCTCACATCAGCATTTTTATTTCTATAGATTGACTGTTTGCATCAGAAACATCAGGCCAGGATTTCTATTGATCATTCGCCTACATCAGCATCTGGATTTCTATGGACTACCTGCTCACATCAGCATTCGTATTTCTATTGATCGTTCGCTCGCATCAGCATTTGTATTTCTATTGATCGTTCGCTCGCATCAGCATTTGTATTTCTACTGATCGTTCGCTCGCTTCAGCATTTGTATTTCTATTGATCGTTCGCTCCCATCAGCTTTTTCATTTCTATTGATAGTTCGCTCGCATCAGAATTCGTATTTCTATCGATCGTTCGCTATCATCAGCATTTGTCTTTCCAATGATCGTTCGTTCGCATCATCCTTTGTATTTCTATTGATCGTTCACTCACATCAGCATCTGTATTTTTAATGGATCGCCTGCTAACATCAGCATTTTTATTTCTATAGATTGACTGTTTGCATCAGAAACATCAGGCCATGATTTCTATTGATCATTCGCCTACATCAGCAACTGGATTTCTATGGACTACCTAATCACATCAGCATCTGAATTTCTATTGATCGCCTGCACAGATCAGCATTTGTTTTTCTATTGATCGTTCACTCACATCAGCATATGCATTTTTTTTGGATCGCCTGCTAACATCAGCATTTTTATTTCTATAGATTGTCTGTTTGCATCGGAAACATCAGGCCTTGATTTCTATTGATCATTCCCTCACATCAACATCTGGATTTCTATGGACCGCCTGCTCACATCACTATTTGGATTCCTATTGATCACCTGCTCACATCAGCATTTTTATTTCTATAGATTGACTGTTTGCATCAGAAACATCAGGCCAGGATTTCTATTGATCATTCGCCTACATCAGCATCTGGATTTCTATGGACTACCTGATCACATCAGCATTCGTATTTCTATTGATCGTTCGCTCGCATCAGCATTTGTATTTCTATCGATCGTTCGCTCGCATCAGCATTTGTATTTCTATTGATCGTTCGCTCGCATCAGCATTTGTATTTCTACTGATCGTTCGCTCGCTTCAGCATTTGTATTTCTATTGATCGTTCGCTCGCATCAGCATTTGTATTTCTATTGATCGTTCGCTCCCATCAGCTTTTTCATTCCTATTGATAGTTCGCTCGCATCAGAATTCGTATTTCTATCGATCGTTCGCTATCATCAGCATTTGTATTTCCAATGATCGTTCGTTCGCATCATACTTTGTATTTCTATTGATCGTTCACTCACATCAGCATCTGTATTTTTAATGGATCGCCTGCTAACATCAGCATTTTTATCTCTATAGATTGACTGTTTGCATCAGAAACATCAGGCCATGATTTCTATTGATCATTCGCCTACATCAGCATCTGGATTTCTATGGACTACCTAATCACATCAGCATCTGAATTTCTATTGATCGCCTGCACAGATCAGCATTTGTTTTTCTATTGATCGTTCACTCACATCAGCATCTGCATTTTTTTTGGATCGCCTGCTAACATCAGCATTTTTATTTCTATAGATTGTCTGTTTGCATCGGAAACATCAGGCCTTGATTTCTATTGATCATTCCCTCACATCAACATCTGGATTTCTATGGACCGCCTGCTCACATCACTATTTGGATTCCTATTGATCACCTGCTCACATCAGCATTTTTATTTCTATAGATTGACTGTTTGCATCAGAAACATCAGGCCAGGATTTCTATTGATCATTCGCCTACATCAGCATCTGGATTTCTATGGACTACCTGCTCACATCTGTATTTAGATTCATATTGATCACCTGCTCACAACAGCATCTAGTTTTCTATTGATTGTTCACTCACATCAGCATCTGTATTTTTTATGATCACCTGCTAACATCAGCATTTTTATTTCCATATATTGACTGTTTGCATCAGAAACATCAGGCCTTGATTTCTATTGATCGTTCGCTCACCTGAGCATCTGGATTTCTATGGATTGCCTGCTCAGATCATCATTTGTATTTCTATTAATCGCCTGCTCAGATCAGCATTTGAATTTTTGTTGATCACCTAATCACATCAGCATCTGAATTTCTATTGATCGCCTGCACAGATCAGCATTTGTTTTTCTATTGATCGTTCACTCACATCAGCATCTGCATTTTTTATGATCACCTGCTAACATCAGCATTTTTATTTCCATAGATTGACTGTTTGCATCAGAAACATCAGGCCTTGATTTCTATTGATCGTTCGCTCACCTGAGCATCTGGATTTCTATGGATTGCCTGCTCAGATCAACATTTGTATTTCTATTAATCGCCTGCTCAGATCAGCATTTGAATTTTTGTTGATCACCTAATCACATCAGCATCTGAATTTCTATTGATCGCCTGCACAGATCAGCATTTGTTTTTCTATTGATCGTTCACTCACATCAGCATCTGCATTTTTTTTGGATCGCCTACTAACATCAGCATTTTTATTTCTATAGATTGTCTGTTTGCATCGGAAACATCAGGCCTTGATTTCTATTGATCATTCCCTCACATCAACATCTGGATTTCTATGGACCGCCTGCTCACATCACTATTTGGATTCCTATTGATCACCTGCTCACATCAGCATTTTTATTTCTATAGATTGACTGTTTGCATCAGAAACATCAGGCCAGGATTTCTATTGATCATTCGCCTACATCAGCATCTGGATTTCTATGGACTACCTGCTCACATCAGCATTCGTATTTCTATTGATCGTTCGCTCGCATCAGCATTTGTATTTCTATTGATCGTTCGCTCGCATCAGCATTTGTATTTCTACTGATCGTTCGCTCGCTTCAGCATTTGTATTTCTATTGATCGTTCGCTCGCATCAGCATTTGTATTTCTATTGATCGTTCGCTCCCATCAGCTTTTTCATTTCTATTGATAGTTCGCTCGCATCAGAATTCGTATTTCTATCGATCGTTCGCTATCATCAGCATTTGTATTTCCAATGATCGTTCGTTCGCATCATCCTTTGTATTTCTATTGATCGTTCACTCACATCAGCATCTGTATTTTTAATGGATCGCCTGCTAACATCAGCATTTTTATTTCTATAGATTGACTGTTTGCATCAGAAACATCAGGCCATGATTTCTATTGATCATTCGCCTACATCAGCATCTGGATTTCTATGGACTACCTAATCACATCAGCATCTGAATTTCTATTGATCGCCTGCACAGATCAGCATTTGTTTTTCTATTGATCGTTCACTCACATCAGCATTTGTATTTTTTTGGATCACCTGCTCCCATCAGCATTTTTATTTCTATAGATTGTCTGTTTGCATCGGAAACATCAGGCCTTGATTTCTATTGATCATTCCCTCACATCAACATCTGGATTTCTATGGACCGCCTGCTCACATCACTATTTGGATTCCTATTGATCACCTGCTCACATCAGCATTTTTATTTCTATAGATTGACTGTTTGCATCAGAAACATCAGGCCAGGATTTCTATTGATCATTCGCCTACATCAGCATCTGGATTTCTATGGACTACCTGCTCACATCTGTATTTAGATTCATATTGATCACCTGCTCACAACAGCATCTAGTTTTCTATTGATTGTTCACTCACATCAGCATCTGTATTTTTTATGATCACCTGCTAACATCAGCATTTTTATTTCCATATATTGACTGTTTGCATCAGAAACATCAGGCCTTGATTTCTATTGATCGTTCGCTCACCTGAGCATCTGGATTTCTATGGATTGCCTGCTCAGATCATCATTTGTATTTCTATTAATCGCCTGCTCAGATCAGCATTTGAATTTTTGTTGATCACCTAATCACATCAGCATCTGAATTTCTATTGATCGCCTGCACAGATCAGCATTTGTTTTTCTATTGATCGTTCACTCACATCAGCATCTGCATTTTTTATGATCACCTGCTAACATCAGCATTTTTATTTCCATAGATTGACTGTTTGCATCAGAAACATCAGGTCTTGATTTCTATTGATCGTTCGCTCACCTGAGCATCTGGATTTCTATGGATTGCCTGCTCAGATCAACATTTGTATTTCTATTAATCGCCTGCTCAGATCAGCATTTGAATTTTTGTTGATCACCTAATCACATCAGCATCTGAATTTCTATTGATCGCCTGCACAGATCAGCATTTGTTTTTCTATTGATCGTTCACTCACATCAGCATCTGCATTTTTTTTGGATCGCCTGCTAACATCAGCATTTTTATTTCTATAGATTGTCTGTTTGCATCGGAAACATCAGGCCTTGATTTCTATTGATCATTCCCTCACATCAACATCTGGATTTCTATGGACCGCCTGCTCACATCACTATTTGGATTCCTATTGATCACCTGCTCACATCAGCATTTTTATTTCTATAGATTGACTGTTTGCATCAGAAACATCAGGCCAGGATTTCTATTGATCATTCGCCTACATCAGCATCTGGATTTCTATGGACTACCTGCTCACATCAGCATTCGTATTTCTATTGATCGTTCGCTCGCATCAGCATTTGTATTTCTATTGATCGTTCGCTCGCATCAGCATTTGTATTTCTACTGATCGTTCGCTCGCTTCAGCATTTGTATTTCTATTGATCGTTCGCTCCCATCAGCTTTTTCATTTCTATTGATAGTTCGCTCGCATCAGAATTCGTATTTCTATCGATCGTTCGCTATCATCAGCATTTGTATTTCCAATGATCGTTCGTTCGCATCATCCTTTGTATTTCTATTGATCGTTCACTCACATCAGCATCTGTATTTTTAATGGATCGCCTGCTAACATCAGCATTTTTATTTCTATAGATTGACTGTTTGCATCAGAAACATCAGGCCATGATTTCTATTGATCATTCGCCTACATCAGCAACTGGATTTCTATGGACTACCTAATCACATCAGCATCTGAATTTCTATTGATCGCCTGCACAGATCAGCATTTGTTTTTCTATTGATCGTTCACTCACATCAGCATCTGCATTTTTTTTGGATCGCCTGCTAACATCAGCATTTTTATTTCTATAGATTGTCTGTTTGCATCGGAAACATCAGGCCTTGATTTCTATTGATCATTCCCTCACATCAACATCTGGATTTCTATGGACCGCCTGCTCACATCACTATTTGGATTCCTATTGATCACCTGCTCACATCAGCATTTTTATTTCTATAGATTGACTGTTTGCATCAGAAACATCAGGCCAGGATTTCTATTGATCATTCGCCTACATCAGCATCTGGATTTCTATGGACTACCTGCTCACATCTGTATTTAGATTCATATTGATCACCTGCTCACAACAGCATCTAGTTTTCTATTGATTGTTCACTCACATCAGCATCTGTATTTTTTATGATCACCTGCTAACATCAGCATTTTTATTTCCATAGATTGACTGTTTGCATCAGAAACATCAGGCCTTGATTTCTATTGATCGTTCGCTCACCTGAGCATCTGGATTTCTATGGATTGCCTGTTCAGATCAACATTTGTATTTCTATTAATCGCCTGCTCAGATCAGCATTTGAATTTTTGTTGATCACCTAATCACATCAGCATCTGAATTTCTATTGATCGCCTGCACAGATCAGCATTTGTTTTTCTATTGATCGTTCACTCACATCAGCATCTGCATTTTTTTTGGATCGCCTGCTAACATCAGCATTTTTATTTCTATAGATTGTCTGTTTGCATCGGAAACATCAGGCCTTGATTTCTATTGATCATTCCCTCACATCAACATCTGGATTTCTATGGACCGCCTGCTCACATCACTATTTGGATTCCTATTGATCACCTGCTCACATCAGCATTTTTATTTCTATAGATTGACTGTTTGCATCAGAAACATCAGGCCAGGATTTCTATTGATCATTCGCCTACATCAGCATCTGGATTTCTATGGACTACCTGATCACATCAGCATTCGTATTTCTATTGATCGTTCGCTCGCATCAGCATTTGTATTTCTATTGATCGTTCGCTCGCATCAGCATTTGTATTTCTATTGATCGTTCGCTCGCATCAGCATTTGTATTTCTACTGATCGTTCGCTCGCTTCAGCATTTGTATTTCTATTGATCGTTCGCTCGCATCAGCATTTGTATTTCTATTGATCGTTCGCTCCCATCAGCTTTTTCATTTCTATTGTGGTTCGCTCGCATCAGAATTCGTATTTCTATCGATCGTTCGCTATCATCAGCATTTGTATTCCCAATGATCGTTCGTTCGCATCATCCTTTGTATTTCTATTGATCGTTCACTCACATCAGCATCTGTATTTTTAATGGATCGCCTGCTAACATCAGCATTTTTATTTCTATAGATTGACTGTTTGCATCAGAAACATCAGGCCATGATTTCTATTGATCATTCGCCTACATCAGCATCTGGATTTCTATGGACTACCTAATCACATCAGCATCTGAATTTCTATTGATCGCCTGCACAGATCAGCATTTGTTTTTCTATTGATCGTTCACTCACATCAGCAACTGCATTTTTTTTGGATCGCCTGCTAACATCAGCATTTTTATTTCTATAGATTGTCTGTTTGCATCGGAAACATCAGGCCTTGATTTCTATTGATCGTTCGCTCACCTGAGCATCTGGATTTCTATGGATTGCCTGCTCAGATCAACATTTGTATTTCTATTAATCGCCTGCTCAGATCAGCATTTGAATTTTTGTTGATCACCTAATCACATCAGCATCTGAATTTCTATTGATCGCCTGCACAGATCAGCATTTGTTTTTCTATTGATCGTTCACTCACATCAGCATCTGCATTTTTTTTGGATCGCCTGCTAACATCAGCATTTTTATTTCTATAGATTGTCTGTTTGCATCGGAAACATCAGGCCTTGATTTCTATTGATCATTCCCTCACATCAACATCTGGATTTCTATGGACCGCATTTGTATTTCTATTGATCGTTCGCTCGCATCAGCATTTGTATTTCTATTGATCGTTCGCTCGCATCAGCATTTGTATTTCTACTGATCGTTCGCTCGCCTCAGCATTTGTATTTCTATTGATCTTTCTCTCGCATCAGCATTTGTATTTCTACTGATCGTTCGCTCGCTTCAGCATTTGTATTTCTATTGATCGTTCGCTTGCATCAGCATTTGTATTTCTATTGATCGTTCGCTCCCATCAGCTTTTTCATTTCTATTGAAAGTTCGCTCGCATCAGAATTCGTATTTCTATCGATCGTTCGCTATCATCAGCATTTGTATTTCCAATGATCGTTCGTTCGCATCATCATTTGTATTTCTATTGATCGTTCACTCACATCAGCATTTGTATTTTTTATGGATCACCTACTAACATCAGCATTTTTATTTCTATAGATTCACTGTTTGCATCTGAAACATCAGGCCTTGATTTCTATTGATCGTTCGCTCACATCAGCATTTGTATTTCTATTGATCACCTCCTCAGATCAGCATTTGTATTTCTATGGATGACCTGCTCACATTAGCATCTGGATTTCTGTGGATTGCATCCTCCGATCAGCATTTGGATTTGTGTGGATTGCCTTTTCTCATCAGCATTTGTATTTCAAAAAAATTAAGCTAAGGCACTGTGTGAATAGTCAAAATTTCTCCTCAGATTGCTGAAAATAATTTAACTTCAGCCACAGTTATAGTGTAGAAAAGGCCTCAAAGATAGTCTTGTTGTTAAATAGCGCTTTTCTATTTTATTAGCTGTTTAATGACCCATTCAGTGCTGTATTCCTATTGGTTGCGCCGTCCCATCTGTGCACTGAGTCTGTTAACATACAGTGCAGTGTTGAACTCTTTCAGATGTGTTCAGCAGCTCGTCATGTATTTGAGTTTATTTAAACACGGTTGTCGCAAGTGGACTGAGCGTGAATGCCAATATAAGTATCTCATTTACTGTTGTGTTTGCTATTTGTTATGTATTTTAATAGTTTCGGTTGTTTAAAGGTAAAGGATAATTGTTGCTGTCGCTGTTAATTGAGCTTCGGAACTCCGTGAACGAACATACCGGAAGTGTGTTTTCACGATAAAAGCACTGTGAATGGATAACCGGAAGTTATGTGATGTTAGCGTTAGCCTAGCTTAACAGCGATAAATGAACTATCGGGGCTGCCGATTGACTCAGGGTGAGGGAGATTGAAGTCTCAGCGGCACAAAAACACAAGGGATGGAAACTAAGGAAGCATTCTGTACCTAGCAACGGTTGCTATGCTGCAGTTGCTGCTTGGCGTGTTCATGACGTGGCGTGACGTCATACGCACCCTTTCACACATTGTACTTTGATTTAGAAGGCATATAAAACTCAACTATCAGTACGTATATGAACAAATCAGCAGATTCGTTCCCAAAGCAGAAGTTTTTTTTCTGTCCCAGGCAAAGAGACACATCACAACAGACTTAAACTATGGAGTGATGGCTCGCTACATTTTTTGTTGATCACCTAATCACATCAGCATCTGAATGTCTATTGATCGCCTGCACAGATCAGCATTTGTTTTTCTATTGATCGTTCACTCACATCAGCATTTGTATTTTTTTGGATCACCTGCTCCCATCAGCATTTGGATTTCTATTGATCGTTGGCTCATATCAGGCCTCGATTTATATTGATCGCCTTCTCAGATCAGCATCTGGATTTCTATGGATCGCCTGCTCACATCAGCATTTGTATTTCTATGGATCACCTGCTCACATTAGCATCTGGATTTCTGTGGATTGCATCATCCGATCAGCATTTGGATTTGTGTGGATTGCCTTTTCTCATCAGCATTTGTATTTCAAAAAAATTAAGCTAAGGCACTGTGTGAATAGTCAAAATTTCTCTTCAGATTGCTGAAAACAATTTAACTTCAGCCACAGTTATAGTGTAGAAAAGGCCTCAAAGATAATCTTGTTGCGCTTTTCTATTTTATTAGCTGTTTAATGACCCATTCAGTGCTGTATTCCTATTCGTTGCGCCGTCCCATCTGTGCACTGAGTCTGTTAACATACAGTGCAGAGTTGAACTCTTTCAGAGGTGTTCCGCAGCTCGTCACGTATTTGAGTTAAAGTATTAGTTAAACACGGTTGTCGCAAGTGGACTGAGCGTGAATGCCAATATAAGTATCTCATTTACTGTTGTGTTTGCTATTTGTTATGTATTTTAATAGTTTCGGTTGTTTAAAGGTAAAGGATAATTGTTGCTGTCGCTGTTAATTGAGCTTCGGAACTCCGTGAACGAACATACTGGAAGTGTGTTTTCACGATAAAAGCACTGTGAATGGATAACCGGAAGTTATGTGATGTTAGCGTTAGCCTAGCTTAACAGCGATAAATGAACTATCGGGGCTGCCGATTGACTCAGGGTGAGGGAGATTGAAGTCTCAGCGGCACAAAAACACAAGGGATGGAAACTAAGGAAGCATTCTGTACCTAGCAAAGGTTGCTATGCTGCAGTTGCTGCTTGGCGTGTTCATGACGTGGCGTGACGTCATACGCACCCTTTCACACATTGTACTTTGATTTAGAAGGCATATAAAACTCAACTATCAGTACGTATATGAACAAATCAGCAGATTCGTTCCCAAAGCAGAAGTTTTTTTTCTGTCCCAGGCAAAGAGACACATCACAACAGACTTAAACTATGGAGTGATGGCTCGCTACATTTTTTGTTGATCACCTAATCACATCAGCATCTGAATGTCTATTGATCGCCTGCACAGATCAGCATTTGTTTTTCTATTGATCGTTCACTCACATCAGCATCTGTATTTTTTATGATCACCTGCTAACATCAGCATTTTTATTTCTATAGATTCACTGTTTGCATCAGAAACATCGGGCCTTGATTTCTATTGATCGTTCGCTCACATCAGCATTTGTATTTCTATGGATCACATTTTCAGATCAGCATTTCTATTTCTATTGATCACCTCCTCAGACCAGCATTTGTATTTCTTTGGATCACCTGCTCACATTAGCATCTGGATTTCTGTGGATTGCATCCTCCGATCAGCATTTGGATTTGTGTGGATTGCCTTTTCTCATCAGCATTTGTATTTCAAAAAAATTAAGCTAAGGCACTGTGTGAATAGTCAAAATTTCTCCTCAGATTGCTGAAAATAATTTAACTTCAGCCACAGTTATAGTGTAGAAAAGGCCTCAAAGATAATCTTGTTGTTAAATAGCGCTTTTCTATTTTATTAGCTGTTTAATGACCCATTCAGTGCTGTATTCCTATTGGTTGCGCCGTCCCATCTGTGCACTGAGTCTGTTAACATACAGTGCAGTGTTGAACTCTTTCAGATGTGTTCAGCAGCTCGTCATGTATTTGAGTTTATTTAAACACGGTTGTCGCAAGTGGACTGAGCGTGAATGCCAATATAAGTATCTCATTTACTGTTGTGTTTGCTATTTGTTATGTATTTTAATAGTTTCGGTTGTTTAAAGGTAAAGGATAATTGTTGCTGTCGCTGTTATTTGAGCTTCGAAACTCCGTGAACGAACATACCGGAAGTGTGTTTTCACGATAAAAGCACTGTGAATGGATAACCGGAAGTTATGTGATGTTAGCGTTAGCCTAGCTTAACAGCGATAAATGAACTATCGGGGCTGCCGATTGACTCAGGGTGAGGGAGATTGAAGTCTCAGCGGCACAAAAACACAAGGGATGGAAACTAAGGAAGCATTCTGTACCTAGCAACGGTTGCTATGCTGCAGTTGCTGCTTGGCGTGTTCATGACGTGGCGTGACGTCATACGCACCCTTTCACACATTGTACTTTGATTTAGAAGGCATATAAAACTCAACTATCAGTACGTATATGAACAAATCAGCAGATTCGTTCCCAAAGCAGAAGTTTTTTTTCTGTCCCAGGCAAAGAGACACATCACAACAGACTTAAACTATGGAGTGATGGCTCGCTACATTTTTTGTTGATCACCCAATCACATCAGCATCTGAATGTCTATTGATCGCCTGCACAGATCAGCATTTGTTTTTCTATTGATCGTTCACTCACATCAGCATTTGTATTTTTTTGGATCACCTGCTCCCATCAGCATTTTTATTTCTATAGATTGTCTGTTTGCATCGGAAACATCAGGCCTTGATTTCTATTGATCATTCCCTCACATCAACATCTGGATTTCTATGGACCGCCTGCTCACATCACTATTTGGATTCCTATTGATCACCTGCTCACATCAGCATTTTTATTTCTATAGATTGACTGTTTGCATCAGAAACATCAGGCCAGGATTTCTATTGATCATTCGCCTACATCAGCATCTGGATTTCTATGGACTACCTGCTCACATCTGTATTTAGATTCATATTGATCACCTGCTCACAACAGCATCTAGTTTTCTATTGATTGTTCACTCACATCAGCATCTGTATTTTTTATGATCACCTGCTAACATCAGCATTTTTATTTCCATATATTGACTGTTTGCATCAGAAACATCAGGCCTTGATTTCTATTGATCGTTCGCTCACCTGAGCATCTGGATTTCTATGGATTGCCTGCTCAGATCATCATTTGTATTTCTATTAATCGCCTGCTCAGATCAGCATTTGAATTTTTGTTGATCACCTAATCACATCAGCATCTGAATTTCTATTGATCGCCTGCACAGATCAGCATTTGTTTTTCTATTGATCGTTCACTCACATCAGCATCTGCATTTTTTATGATCACCTGCTAACATCAGCATTTTTATTTCCATAGATTGACTGTTTGCATCAGAAACATCAGGTCTTGATTTCTATTGATCGTTCGCTCACCTGAGCATCTGGATTTCTATGGATTGCCTGCTCAGATCAACATTTGTATTTCTATTAATCGCCTGCTCAGATCAGCATTTGAATTTTTGTTGATCACCTAATCACATCAGCATCTGAATTTCTATTGATCGCCTGCACAGATCAGCATTTGTTTTTCTATTGATCGTTCACTCACATCAGCATCTGCATTTTTTTTGGATCGCCTGCTAACATCAGCATTTTTATTTCTATAGATTGTCTGTTTGCATCGGAAACATCAGGCCTTGATTTCTATTGATCATTCCCTCACATCAACATCTGGATTTCTATGGACCGCCTGCTCACATCACTATTTGGATTCCTATTGATCACCTGCTCACATCAGCATTTTTATTTCTATAGATTGACTGTTTGCATCAGAAACATCAGGCCAGGATTTCTATTGATCATTCGCCTACATCAGCATCTGGATTTCTATGGACTACCTGCTCACATCAGCATTCGTATTTCTATTGATCGTTCGCTCGCATCAGCATTTGTATTTCTATTGATCGTTCGCTCGCATCAGCATTTGTATTTCTACTGATCGTTCGCTCGCTTCAGCATTTGTATTTCTATTGATCGTTCGCTCCCATCAGCTTTTTCATTTCTATTGATAGTTCGCTCGCATCAGAATTCGTATTTCTATCGATCGTTCGCTATCATCAGCATTTGTCTTTCCAATGATCGTTCGTTCGCATCATCCTTTGTATTTCTATTGATCGTTCACTCACATCAGCATCTGTATTTTTAATGGATCGCCTGCTAACATCAGCATTTTTATTTCTATAGATTGACTGTTTGCATCAGAAACATCAGGCCATGATTTCTATTGATCATTCGCCTACATCAGCAACTGGATTTCTATGGACTACCTAATCACATCAGCATCTGAATTTCTATTGATCGCCTGCACAGATCAGCATTTGTTTTTCTATTGATCGTTCACTCACATCAGCATCTGCATTTTTTTTGGATCGCCTGCTAACATCAGCATTTTTATTTCTATAGATTGTCTGTTTGCATCGGAAACATCAGGCCTTGATTTCTATTGATCATTCCCTCACATCAACATCTGGATTTCTATGGACCGCCTGCTCACATCACTATTTGGATTCCTATTGATCACCTGCTCACATCAGCATTTTTATTTCTATAGATTGACTGTTTGCATCAGAAACATCAGGCCAGGATTTCTATTGATCATTCGCCTACATCAGCATCTGGATTTCTATGGACTACCTGCTCACATCTGTATTTAGATTCATATTGATCACCTGCTCACAACAGCATCTAGTTTTCTATTGATTGTTCACTCACATCAGCATCTGTATTTTTTATGATCACCTGCTAACATCAGCATTTTTATTTCCATAGATTGACTGTTTGCATCAGAAACATCAGGCCTTGATTTCTATTGATCGTTCGCTCACCTGAGCATCTGGATTTCTATGGATTGCCTGTTCAGATCAACATTTGTATTTCTATTAATCGCCTGCTCAGATCAGCATTTGAATTTTTGTTGATCACCTAATCACATCAGCATCTGAATTTCTATTGATCGCCTGCACAGATCAGCATTTGTTTTTCTATTGATCGTTCACTCACATCAGCATCTGCATTTTTTTTGGATCGCCTGCTAACATCAGCATTTTTATTTCTATAGATTGTCTGTTTGCATCGGAAACATCAGGCCTTGATTTCTATTGATCATTCCCTCACATCAACATCTGGATTTCTATGGACCGCCTGCTCACATCACTATTTGGATTCCTATTGATCACCTGCTCACATCAGCATTTTTATTTCTATAGATTGACTGTTTGCATCAGAAACATCAGGCCAGGATTTCTATTGATCATTCGCCTACATCAGCATCTGGATTTCTATGGACTACCTGATCACATCAGCATTCGTATTTCTAT
Source organism: Chaunax sp. Z400 (assembly GCA_037577475.1). Classification (NCBI taxonomy): domain Eukaryota; kingdom Metazoa; phylum Chordata; class Actinopteri; order Lophiiformes; family Chaunacidae; genus Chaunax; species Chaunax sp. Z400. Next base: position 5,756,258 of record CM075188.1, read on the forward strand.
TGATCGTTCGCTCGCATCAGCATTTGTATTTCTATTGATCGTTCGCTCGCATCAGCATTTGTATTTCTATTGATCGTTCGCTCGCATCAGCATTTGTATTTCTACTGATCGTTCGCTCGCTTCAGCATTTGTATTTCTATTGATCGTTCGCTCGCATCAGCATTTGTATTTCTATTGATCGTTCGCTCCCATCAGCTTTTTCATTTCTATTGTGGTTCGCTCGCATCAGAATTCGTATTTCTATCGATCGTTCGCTATCATCAGCATTTGTATTCCCAATGATCGTTCGTTCGCATCATCCTTTGTATTTCTATTGATCGTTCACTCACATCAGCATCTGTATTTTTAATGGATCGCCTGCTAACATCAGCATTTTTATTTCTATAGATTGACTGTTTGCATCAGAAACATCAGGCCATGATTTCTATTGATCATTCGCCTACATCAGCATCTGGATTTCTATGGACTACCTAATCACATCAGCATCTGAATTTCTATTGATCGCCTGCACAGATCAGCATTTGTTTTTCTATTGATCGTTCACTCACATCAGCAACTGCATTTTTTTTGGATCGCCTGCTAACATCAGCATTTTTATTTCTATAGATTGTCTGTTTGCATCGGAAACATCAGGCCTTGATTTCTATTGATCGTTCGCTCACCTGAGCATCTGGATTTCTATGGATTGCCTGCTCAGATCAACATTTGTATTTCTATTAATCGCCTGCTCAGATCAGCATTTGAATTTTTGTTGATCACCTAATCACATCAGCATCTGAATTATTTCTATAGATTGACTGTTTGCATCAGAAACATCAGGCCATGATTTCTATTGATCATTCGCCTACATCAGCATCTGGATTTCTATGGACTACCTAATCACATCAGCATCTGAATTTCTATTGATCGCCTGCACAGATCAGCATTTGTTTTTCTATTGATCGTTCACTCACATCAGCATCTGCATTTTTTTTGGATCGCCTGCTAACATCAGCATTTTTATTTTATTTCTATAGATTGACTGTTTGCATCAGAAACATCAGGCCAGGATTTCTATTGATCATTCGCCTACATCAGCATCTGGATTTCTATGGACTACCTGCTCACATCTGTATTTAGATTCATATTGATCACCTGCTCACAACAGCATCTTGTTTTCTATTGATTGTTCACTCACATCAGCATCTGTATTTTTTATGATCACCTGCTAACATCAGCATTTTTATTTCTATAGATTGACTGTTTGCATCAGAAACATCAGGCCAGGATTTCTATTGATCATTCGCCTACATCAGCATCTGGATTTCTATGGACTACCTGCTCACATCTGTATTTAGATTCATATTGATCACCTGCTCACAACAGCATCTTGTTTTCTATTGATTGTTCACTCACATCAGCATCTGTATTTTTTATGATCACCTGCTAACATCAGCATTTTTATTTCCATAGATTGACTGTTTGCATCAGAAACATCAGGCCTTGATTTCTATTGATCGTTCGCTCACCTGAGCATCTGGATTTCTATGGATTGCCTGCTCAGATCAACATTTGTATTTCTATTAATCGCCTGCTCAGATCAGCATTTGAATTTTTGTTGATCACCTAATCACATCAGCATCTGAATTTCTATTGATCGCCTGCACAGATCAGCATTTGTTTTTCTATTGATCGTTCACTCACATCAGCATCTGCATTTTTTTTGGATCGCCTGCTAACATCAGCATTTTTATTTCTATAGATTGTCTGTTTGCATCGGAAACATCAGGCCTTGATTTCTATTGATCATTCCCTCACATCAACATCTGGATTTCTATGGACCGCCTGCTCACATCACTATTTGGATTCCTATTGATCACCTGCTCACATCAGCATTTTTATTTCTATAGATTGACTGTTTGCATCAGAAACATCAGGCCAGGATTTCTATTGATCATTCACCTACATCAGCATCTGGATTTCTATGGACTACCTGATCACATCAGCATTCGTATTTCTATTGATCGTTCGCTCGCATCAGCATTTGTATTTCTATTGATCGTTCGCTCGCATCAGCATTTGTATTTCTATTGATCGTTCGCTCGCATCAGCATTTGTATTTCTACTGATCGTTCGCTCGCTTCAGCATTTGTATTTCTATTGATCGTTCGCTCGCATCAGCATTTGTATTTCTATTGATCGTTCGCTCCCATCAGCTTTTTCATTTCTATTGATAGTTTGCTCGCATCAGAATTCGTATTTCTATCGATCGTTCGCTATCATCATTATTTGTATTTCCAATGATCGTTCGTTCGCATCATCCTTTGTATTTCTATTGATCGTTCACTCACATCAGCATCTGTATTTTTAATGGATCGCCTGCTAACATCAGCATTTTTATTTCTATAGATTGACTGTTTGCATCAGAAACATCAGGCCATGATTTCTATTGATCATTCGCCTACATCAGCATCTGGATTTCTATGGACTACCTAATCACATCAGCATCTGAATTTCTATTGATCGCCTGCACAGATCAGCATTTGTTTTTCTATTGATCGTTCACTCACATCAGCATCTGCATTTTTTTTGGATCGCCTGCTAACAACAGCATTTTTATTTCTATAGATTGTCTGTTTGCATCGGAAACATCAGGCCTTGATTTCTATTGATCATTCCCTCACATCAACATCTGGATTTCTATGGACCGCCTGCTCACATCACTATTTGGATTCCTATTGATCACCTGCTCACATCAGCATTTTTATTTCTATAGATTGACTGTTTGCATCAGAAACATCAGGCCAGGATTTCTATTGATCAGTCGCCTACATCAGCATCTGGATTTCTATGGACTACCTGCTCACATCTGTATTTAGATTCATATTGATCACCTGCTCACAACAGCATCTAGTTTTCTATTGATTGTTCAGTCACATCAGCATCTGTATTTTTTATGATCACCTGCTAACATCAGCATTTTTATTTCCATATATTGACTGTTTGCATCAGAAACATCAGGCCTTGATTTCTATTGATCGTTCGCTCACCTGAGCATCTGCATTTCTATGGATTGCCTGCTCAGATCATCATTTGTATTTCTATTAATCGCCTGCTCAGATCAGCATTTGAATTTTTGTTGATCACCTAATCACATCAGCATCTGAATTTCTATTGATCGCCTGCACAGATCAGCATTTGTTTTTCTATTGATTGTTCACTCACATCAGCATCTGCATTTTTTATGATCACCTGCTAACATCAGCATTTTTATTTCCATAGATTGACTGTTTGCATCAGAAACATCAGGCCTTGATTTCTATTGATCGTTCGCTCACCTGAGCATCTGGATTTCTATGGATTGCCTGCTCAGATCAACATTTGTATTTCTATTAATCGCCTGCTCAGATCAGCATTTGAATTTTTGTTGATCACCTAATCACATCAGCATCTGAATTTCTATTGATCGCCTGCACAGATCAGCATTTGTTTTTCTATTGATCGTTCACTCACATCAGCATCTGCATTTTTTTTGGATCGCCTGCTAACATCAGCATTTTTATTTCTATAGATTGTCTGTTTGCATCGGAAACATCAGGCCTTGATTTCTATTGATCATTCCCTCACATCAACATCTGGATTTCTATGGACCGCATTTGTATTTCTATTGATCGTTCGCTCGCATCAGCATTTGTATTTCTATTGATCGTTCGCTCGCATCAGCATTTGTATTTCTACTGATCGTTCGCTCGCCTCAGCATTTGTATTTCTATTGATCTTTCTCTCGCATCAGCATTTGTATTTCTACTGATCGTTCGCTCGCTTCAGCATTTGTATTTCTATTGATCGTTCGCTTGCATCAGCATTTGTATTTCTATTGATCGTTCGCTCCCATCAGCTTTTTCATTTCTATTGAAAGTTCGCTCGCATCAGAATTCGTATTTCTATCGATCGTTCGCTATCATCAGCATTTGTATTTCCAATGATCGTTCCTTCGCATCATCATTTGTATTTCTATTGATCGTTCACTCACATCAGCATTTGTATTTTTTGTGGATCACCTACTAACATCAGCATTTTTATTTCTATAGATTCACTGTTTGCATCTGAAACATCAGGCCTTGATTTCTATTGATCGTTCGCTCACATCAGCATTTGTATTTCTATTGATCACCTCCTCAGATCAGCATTTGTATTTCTATGGATGACCTGCTCACATTAGCATCTGGATTTCTGTGGATTGCAACCTCCGATCAGCATTTGGATTTGTGTGGATTGCCTTTTCTCATCAGCATTTGTATTTCAAAAAAATTAAGCTAAGGCACTGTGTGAATAGTCAAAATTTCTCCTCAGATTGCTGAAAATAATTTAACTTCAGCCACAGTTATAGTGTAGAAAAGGCCTCAAAGATAATCTTGTTGTTAAATAGCGCTTTTCTATTTTATTAGCTGTTTAATGACCCATTCAGTGCTGTATTCCTATTGGTTGCGCCGTCCCATCTGTGCACTGAGTCTGTTAACATACAGTGCAGTGTTGAACTCTTTCAGATGTGTTCAGCAGCTCGTCATGTATTTGAGTTTATTTAAACACGGTTGTCGCAAGTGGACTGAGCGTGAATGCCAATATAAGTATCTCATTTACTGTTGTGTTTGCTATTTGTTATGTATTTTAATAGTTTCGGTTGTTTAAAGGTAAAGGATAATTGTTGCTGTCGCTGTTAAATGAGCTTCGAAACTCCGTGAACGAACATACGGAAGTGTGTTTTCACGATAAAAGCACTGTGAATGGATAACCGGAAGTTATGTGATGTTAGCGTTAGTCTAGCTTAACAGCGATAAATGAACTATCGGGGCTGCCGATTGACTCAGGGTGAGGGAGATTGAAGTCTCAGCGGCACAAAAACACAAGGGATGGAAACTAAGGAAGCATTCTGTACCTAGCAACGGTTGCTATGCTGCAGTTGCTGCTTGGCGTGTTCATGACGTGGCGTGACATCATACGCACCCTTTCACACATTGTACTTTGATTTAGAAGGCATATAAAACTCAACTATCAGTACGTATATGAACAAATCAGCAGATTCGTTCCCAAAGCAGAAGTTTTTTTCTGTCCCAGGCAAAGAGACACATCACAACAGACTTAAACTATGGAGTGATGGCTCGCTACATTTTTTGTTGATCACCTAATCACATCAGCATCTGAATGTCTATTGATCGCCTGCACAGATCAGCATTTGTTTTTCTATTGATCGTTCACTCACATCAGCATTTGTATTTTTTTGGATCACCTGCTCCCATCAGCATTTGGATTTCTATTGATCGTTGGCTCACATCAGGCCTCGATTTATATTGATCGCCTTCTCAGATCAGCATCTGGATTTCTATGGATCGCCTGCTCACATCAGCATTTGTATTTCTATGGATCACCTGCTCACATTAGCATCTGGATTTCTGTGGATTGCATCCTCCGATCAGCATTTGGATTTGTGTGGATTGCCTTTTCTCATCAGCATTTGTATTTCAAAAAAATTAAGCTAAGGCACTGTGTGAATAGTCAAAATTTCTCCTCAGATTGCTGAAAATAATTTAACTTCAGCCACAGTTATAGTGTAGAAAAGGCCTCAAAGATAATCTTGTTGTTAAATAGCGCTTTTCTATTTTATTAGCTGTTTAATGACCCATTCAGTGCTGTATTCCTATTGGTTGCGCCGTCCCATCTGTGCACTGAGTCTGTTAACATACAGTGCAGTGTTGAACTCTTTCAGATGTGTTCAGCAGCTCGTCATGTATTTGAGTTTATTTAAACACGGTTGTCGCAAGTGGACTGAGCGTGAATGCCAATATAAGTATCTCATTTACTGTTGTGTTTGCTATTTGTTATGTATTTTAATAGTTTCGGTTGTTTAAAGGTAAAGGATAATTGTTGCTGTCGCTGTTAATTGAGCTTCGAAACTCCGTGAACGAACATACCGGAAGTGTGTTTTCACGATAAAAGCACTGTGAATGGATAACCGGAAGTTATGTGATGTTAGCGTTAGCCTAGCTTAACAGCGATAAATGAACTATCGGGGCTGCCGATTGACTCAGGGTGAGGGAGATTGAAGTCTCAGCGGCACAAAAACACAAGGGATGGAAACTAAGGAAGCATTCTGTACCTAGCAACGGTTGCTATGCTGCAGTTGCTGCTTGGCGTGTTCATGACGTGGCGTGACGTCATACGCACCCTTTCACACATTGTACTTTGATTTAGAAGGCATATAAAACTCAACTATCAGTACGTATATGAACAAATCAGCAGATTCGTTCCCAAAGCAGAAGTTTTTTTTCTGTCCCAGGCAAAGAGACACATCACAACAGACTTAAACTATGGAGTGATGGCTCGCTACATTTTTTGTTGATCACCTAATCACATCAGCATCTGAATGTCTATTGATCGCCTGCACAGATCAGCATTTGTTTTTCTATTGATCTTTCACTCACATCAGCATTTGTATTTTTTTGGATCACCTGCTCCCATCAACATTTGGATTTCTATTGATCGTTGGCTCACATCAGGCCTCGATTTATATTGATCGCCTTCTCAGATCAGCATCTGGATTTCTATGGATCGCCTGCTCACATCAGCATTTGTATTTCTATGGATCACCTGCTCACATTAGCATCTGGATTTCTGTGGATTGCATCCTCCGATCAGCATTTGGATTTGTGTGGATTGCCTTTTCTCATCAGCATTTGTATTTCAAAAAAATTAAGCTAAGGCACTGTGTGAATAGTCAAAATTTCTCTTCAGATTGCTGAAAACAATTTAACTTCAGCCACAGTTATAGTGTAGAAAAGGCCTCAAAGATAATCTTGTTGCGCTTTTCTATTTTATTAGCTGTTTAATGACCCATTCAGTGCTGTATTCCTATTCGTTGCGCCGTCCCATCTGTACACTGAGTCTGTTAACATACAGTGCAGTGTTGAACTCTTTCAGAGGTGTTCCGCAGCTCGTCACGTATTTGAGTTAAAGTATTAGTTAAACACGGTTGTCGCAAGTGGACTGAGCGTGAATGCCAATATAAGTTTCTCATCTACTGTTGTGTTTGCTATTTGTTATGTATTTTAATAGTTTCGGTTGTTTAAAGGTAAAGGATAATTGTTGCTGTCGCTGTTAATTGAGCTTCGAAACTCCGTGAACGAACATACCGGAAGTGTGTTTTCACGATAAAAGCACTGTGAATGGATAACCGGAAGTTATGTGATGTTAGCGTTAGCCTAGCTTAACAGCGATAAATGAACTATCGGGGCTGCCGATTGACTCAGGGTGAGGGAGATTGAAGTCTCAGCGGCACAAAAACACAAGGGATGGAAACTAAGGAAGCATTCTGTACCTAGCAACGGTTGCTATGCTGCAGTTGCTGCTTGGCGTGTTCATGACGTGGCGTGACGTCATACGCACCCTTTCACACATTGTACTTTGATTTAGAAGGCATATAAAACTCAACTATCAGTACGTATATGAACAAATCAGCAGATTCGTTCCCAAAGCAGACGTTTTTTTTCTGTCCCAGGCAAAGAGACACATCACAACAGACTTAAACTATGGAGTGATGGCTCGCTACATTTTTTGTTGATCACCTAATCACATCAGCATCTGAATGTCTATTGATCGCCTGCACAGATCAGCATTTGTTTTTCTATTGATCGTTCACTCACATCAGCATTTGTATTTTTTTGGATCACCTGCTCCCATCAGCATTTTTATTTCTATAGATTGTCTGTTTGCATCGGAAACATCAGGCCTTGATTTCTATTGATCATTCCCTCACATCAACATCTAGATTTCTATGGACCGCCTGCTCACATCACTATTTGGATTCCTATTGATCACCTGCTCACATCAGCATTTTTATTTCTATAGATTGACTGTTTGCATCAGAAACATCAGGCCAGGATTTCTATTGATCATTCGCCTACATCAGCATCTGGATTTCTATGGACTACCTGCTCACATCTGTATTTAGATTCATATTGATCACCTGCTCACAACAGCATCTAGTTTTCTATTGATTGTTCACTCACATCAGCATCTGTATTTTTTATGATCAGCTGCTAAAATCAGCATTTTTATTTCCATATATTGACTGTTTGCATCAGAAACATCAGGCCTTGATTTCTATTGATCGTTCGCTCACCTGAGCATCTGGATTTCTATGGATTGCCTGCTCAGATCATCATTTGTATTTCTATTAATCGCCTGCTCAGATCAGCATTTGAATTTTTGTTGATCACCTAATCACATCAGCATCTGAATTTCTATTGATCGCCTGCACAGATCAGCATTTGTTTTTCTATTGATCGTTCACTCACATCAGCATCTGCATTTTTTATGATCACCTGCTAACATCAGCATTTTTATTTCCATAGATTGACTGTTTGCATCAGAAACATCAGGCCTTGATTTCTATTGATCGTTCGCTCACCTGAGCATCTGGATTTCTATGGATTGCCTGCTCAGATCAACATTTGTATTTCTATTAATCGCCTGCTCAGATCAGCATTTGAATTTTTGTTGATCACCTAATCACATCAGCATCTGAATTTCTATTGATCGCCTGCACAGATCAGCATTTGTTTTTCTATTGATCGTTCACTCACATCAGCATCTGCATTTTTTTTGGATCGCCTGCTAACATCAGCATTTTTATTTCTATAGATTGTCTGTTTGCATCGGAAACATCAGGCCTTGATTTCTATTGATCATTCCCTCACATCAACATCTGGATTTCTATGGACCGCCTGCTCACATCACTATTTGGATTCCTATTGATCACCTGCTCACATCAGCATTTTTATTTCTATAGATTGACTGTTTGCATCAGAAACATCAGGCCAGGATTTCTATTGATCATTCGCCTACATCAGCATCTGGATTTCTATGGACTACCTGCTCACATCAGCATTCGTATTTCTATTGATCGTTCGCTCGCATCAGCATTTGTATTTCTATTGATCGTTCGCTCGCATCAGCATTTGTATTTCTATTGATCGTTCGCTCGCATCAGCATTTGTATTTCTACTGATCGTTCGCTCGCTTCAGCATTTGTATTTCTATTGATCGTTCGCTCGCATCAGCATTTGTATTTCTATTGATCGTTCGCTCCCATCAGCTTTTTCATTTCTATTGATAGTTCGCTCGCATCAGAATTCGTATTTCTATCGATCGTTCGCTATCATCAGCATTTGTATTTCCAATGATCGTTCGTTCGCATCATCCTTTGTATTTCTATTGATCGTTCACTCACATCAGCATCTGTATTTTTAATGGATCGCCTGCTAACATCAGCATTTTTATTTCTATAGATTGACTGTTTGCATCAGAAACATCAGGCCAGGATTTCTATTGATCATTCGCCTACATCAGCATCTGGATTTCTATGGACTACCTGCTCACATCAGCATTCGTATTTCTATTGATCGTTCGCTCGCATCAGCATTTGTATTTCTACTGATCGTTCGCTCGCTTCAGCATTTGTATTTCTATTGATCGTTCGCTCGCATCAGCATTTGTATTTCTATTGATCGTTCGCTCCCATCAGCTTTTTCATTTCTATTGATAGTTCGCTCGCATCAGAATTCGTATTTCTATCGATCGTTCGCTATCATCAGCATTTGTATTTCCAATGATCGTTCGTTCGCATCATCCTTTGTATTTCTATTGATCGTTCACTCACATCAGCATCTGTATTTTTAATGGATCGCCTGCTAACATCAGCATTTTTATTTCTATAGATTGACTGTTTGCATCAGAAACATCAGGCCATGATTTCTATTGATCATTCGCCTACATCAGCATCTGGATTTCTATGGACTACCTAATCACATCAGCATCTGAATTTCTATTGATCGCCTGCACAGATCAGCATTTGTTTTTCTATTGATCGTTCACTCACATCAGCATCTGCATTTTTTTTGGATCGCCTGCTAACATCAGCATTTTTATTTCTATAGATTGTCTGTTTGCATCGGAAACATCAGGCCTTGATTTCTATTGATCATTCCCTCACATCAACATCTGGATTTCTATGGACCGCCTGCTCACATCACTATTTGGATTCCTATTGATCACCTGCTCACATCAGCATTTTTATTTCTATAGATTGACTGTTTGCATCAGAAACATCAGGCCAGGATTTCTATTGATCATTCGCCTACATCAGCATCTGGATTTCTATGGACTACCTGCTCACATCAGCATTCGTATTTCTATTGATCGTTCGCTCGCATCAGCATTTGTATTTCTATTGATCGTTCGCTCGCATCAGCATTTGTATTTCTATTGATCGTTCGCTCGCATCAGCATTTGTATTTCTACTGATCGTTCGCTCGCTTCAGCATTTGTATTTCTATTGATCGTTCGCTCGCATCAGCATTTGTATTTCTATTGATCGTTCGCTCCCATCAGCTTTTTCATTTCTATTGATAGTTCGCTCGCATCAGAATTCGTATTTCTATCGATCGTTCGCTATCATCAGCATTTGTATTTCCAATGATCGTTCGTTCGCATCATCCTTTGTATTTCTATTGATCGTTCACTCACATCAGCATCTGTATTTTTAATGGATCGCCTGCTAACATCAGCATTTTTATTTCTATAGATTGACTGTTTGCATCAGAAACATCAGGCCAGGATTTCTATTGATCATTCGCCTACATCAGCATCTGGATTTCTATGGACTACCTGCTCACATCAGCATTCGTATTTCTATTGATCGTTCGCTCGCATCAGCATTTGTATTTCTATTGATCGTTCGCTCGCATCAGCATTTGTATTTCTACTGATCGTTCGCTCGCTTCAGCATTTGTATTTCTATTGATCGTTCGCTCGCATCAGCATTTGTATTTCTATTGATCGTTCGCTCCCATCAGCTTTTTCATTTCTATTGATAGTTCGCTCGCATCAGAATTCGTATTTCTATCGATCGTTCGCTATCATCAGCATTTGTATTTCCAATGATCGTTCGTTCGCATCATCCTTTGTATTTCTATTGATCGTTCACTCACATCAGCATCTGTATTTTTAATGGATCGCCTGCTAACATCAGCATTTTTATTTCTATAGATTGACTGTTTGCATCAGAAACATCAGGCCAGGATTTCTATTGATCATTCGCCTACATCAGCATCTGGATTTCTATGGACTACCTGCTCACATCAGCATTCGTATTTCTATTGATCGTTCGCTCGCATCAGCATTTGTATTTCTATTGATCGTTCGCTCGCATCAGCATTTGTATTTCTACTGATCGTTCGCTCGCTTCAGCATTTGTATTTCTATTGATCGTTCGCTCGCATCAGCATTTGTATTTCTATTGATCGTTCGCTCCCATCAGCTTTTTCATTTCTATTGATAGTTCGCTCGCATCAGAATTCGTATTTCTATCGATCGTTCGCTATCATCAGCATTTGTATTTCCAATGATCGTTCGTTCGCATCATCCTTTGTATTTCTATTGATCGTTCACTCACATCAGCATCTGTATTTTTAATGGATCGCCTGCTAACATCAGCATTTTTATTTCTATAGATTGACTGTTTGCATCAGAAACATCAGGCCAGGATTTCTATTGATCATTCGCCTACATCAGCATCTGGATTTCTATGGACTACCTGCTCACATCAGCATTCGTATTTCTATTGATCGTTCGCTCGCATCAGCATTTGTATTTCTATTGATCGTTCGCTCGCATCAGCATTTGTATTTCTATTGATCGTTCGCTCGCATCAGCATTTGTATTTCTACTGATCGTTCGCTCGCTTCAGCATTTGTATTTCTATTGATCGTTCGCTCGCATCAGCATTTGTATTTCTATTGATCGTTCGCTCCCATCAGCTTTTTCATTTCTATTGATAGTTCGCTCGCATCAGAATTCGTATTTCTATCGATCGTTCGCTATCATCAGCATTTGTATTTCCAATGATCGTTCGTTCGCATCATCCTTTGTATTTCTATTGATCGTTCACTCACATCAGCATCTGTATTTTTAATGGATCGCCTGCTAACATCAGCATTTTTATTTCTATAGATTGACTGTTTGCATCAGAAACATCAGGCCAGGATTTCTATTGATCATTCGCCTACATCAGCATCTGGATTTCTATGGACTACCTGCTCACATCAGCATTCGTATTTCTATTGATCGTTCGCTCGCATCAGCATTTGTATTTCTATTGATCGTTCGCTCGCATCAGCATTTGTATTTCTACTGATCGTTCGCTCGCTTCAGCATTTGTATTTCTATTGATCGTTCGCTCGCATCAGCATTTGTATTTCTATTGATCGTTCGCTCCCATCAGCTTTTTCATTTCTATTGATAGTTCGCTCGCATCAGAATTCGTATTTCTATCGATCGTTCGCTATCATCAGCATTTGTATTTCCAATGATCGTTCGTTCGCATCATCCTTTGTATTTCTATTGATCGTTCACTCACATCAGCATCTGTATTTTTAATGGATCGCCTGCTAACATCAGCATTTTTATTTCTATAGATTGACTGTTTGCATCAGAAACATCAGGCCATGATTTCTATTGATCATTCGCCTACATCAGCATCTGGATTTCTATGGACTACCTAATCACATCAGCATCTGAATTTCTATTGATCGCCTGCACAGATCAGCATTTGTTTTTCTATTGATCGTTCACTCACATCAGCATCTGCATTTTTTTTGGATCGCCTGCTAACATCAGCATTTTTATTTCTAGAGATTGTCTGTTTGCATCGGAAACATCAGGCCTTGATTTCTATTGATCATTCCCTCACATCAACATCTGGATTTCTATGGACCGCCTGCTCACATCACTATTTGGATTCCTATTGATCACCTGCTCACATCAGCATTTTTATTTCTATAGATTGACTGTTTGCATCAGAAACATCAGGCCAGGATTTCTATTGATCATTCGCCTACATCAGCATCTGGATTTCTATGGACTACCTGCTCACATCTGTATTTAGATTCATATTGATCACCTGCTCACAACAGCATCTTGTTTCTATTGATTGTTCACTCACATCAGCATCTGTATTTTTTATGATCACCTGCTAACATCAGCATTTTTATTTCCATAGATTGACTGTTTGCATCAGAAACATCAGGCCTTGATTTCTATTGATCGTTCGCTCACCTGAGCATCTGGATTTCTATGGATTGCCTGCTCAGATCAACATTTGTATTTCCATTAATCGCCTGCTCAGATCAGCATTTGAATTTTTGTTGATCACCTAATCACATCAGCATCTGAATTTCTATTGATCGCCTGCACAGATCAGCATTTGTTTTTCTATTGATCGTTCACTCACATCAGCATCTGCATTTTTTTTGGATCGCCTGCTAACATCAGCATTTTTATTTCTATAGATTGTCTGTTTGCATCGGAAACATCAGGCCTTGATTTCTATTGATCATTCCCTCACATCAACATCTGGATTTCTATGGACCGCCTGCTCACATCACTATTTGGATTCCTATTGATCACCTGCTCACATCAGCATTTTTATTTCTATAGATTGACTGTTTGCATCAGAAACATCAGGCCAGGATTTCTATTGATCATTCGCCTACATCAGCATCTGGATTTCTATGGACTACCTGCTCACATCTGTATTTAGATTCATATTGATCACCTGCTCACAACAGCATCTAGTTTTCTATTGATTGTTCACTCACATCAGCATCTGTATTTTTTATGATCACCTGCTAACATCAGCATTTTTATTTCCATATATTGACTGTTTGCATCAGAAACATCAGGCCTTGATTTCTATTGATCGTTCGCTCACCTGAGCATCTGGATTTCTATGGATTGCCTGCTCAGATCATCATTTGTATTTCTATTAATCGCCTGCTCAGATCAGCATTTGAATTTTTGTTGATCACCTAATCACATCAGCATCTGAATTTCTATTGATCGCCTGCACAGATCAGCATTTGTTTTTCTATTGATCGTTCACTCACATCAGCATCTGCATTTTTTTTCGATCGCCTGCTAACATCAGCATTTTTATTTCTATAGATTGTCTGTTTGCATCGGAAACATCAGGCCTTGATTTCTATTGATCATTCCCTCACATCAACATCTGGATTTCTATGGACCGCCTGCTCACATCACTATTTGGATTCCTATTGATCACCTGCTCACATCAGCATTTTTATTTCTATAGATTGACTGTTTGCATCAGAAACATCAGGCCAGGATTTCTATTGATCAGTCGCCTACATCAGCATCTGGATTTCTATGGACTACCTGCTCACATCTGTATTTAGATTCATATTGATCACCTGCTCACAACAGCATCTAGTTTTCTATTGATTGTTCAGTCACATCAGCATCTGTATTTTTTATGATCACCTGCTAACATCAGCATTTTTATTTCCATATATTGACTGTTTGCATCAGAAACATCAGGCCTTGATTTCTATTGATCGTTCGCTCACCTGAGCATCTGCATTTCTATGGATTGCCTGCTCAGATCATCATTTGTATTTCTATTAATCGCCTGCTCAGATCAGCATTTGAATTTTTGTTGATCACCTAATCACATCAGCATCTGAATTTCTATTGATCGCCTGCACAGATCAGCATTTGTTTTTCTATTGATCGTTCACTCACATCAGCATCTGCATTTTTTATGATCACCTGCTAACATCAGCATTTTTATTTCCATAGATTGACTGTTTGCATCAGAAACATCAGGCCTTGATTTCTATTGATCGTTCGCTCACCTGAGCATCTGGATTTCTATGGATTGCCTGCTCAGATCAACATTTGTATTTCTATTAATCGCCTGCTCAGATCAGCATTTGAATTTTTGTTGATCACCTAATCACATCAGCATCTGAATTTCTATTGATCGCCTGCACAGATCAGCATTTGTTTTTCTATTGATCGTTCACTCACATCAGCATCTGCATTTTTTTTGGATCGCCTGCTAACATCAGCATTTTTATTTCTATAGATTGTCTGTTTGCATCGGAAACATCAGGCCTTGATTTCTATTGATCATTCCCTCACATCAACATCTGGATTTCTATGGACCGCCTGCTCACATCACTATTTGGATTCCTATTGATCACCTGCTCACATCAGCATTTTTATTTCTATAGATTGACTGTTTGCATCAGAAACATCAGGCCAGGATTTCTATTGATCATTCGCCTACATCAGCATCTGGATTTCTATGGACTACCTGCTCACATCAGCATTTGTATTTCTATTGATCGTTCGCTCGCATCAGCATTTGTATTTCTATTGATCGTTCGCTCGCATCAGCATTTGTATTTCTACTGATCGTTCGCTCGCCTCAGCATTTGTATTTCTATTGATCTTTCTCTCGCATCAGCATTTGTATTTCTACTGATCGTTCGCTCGCTTCAGCATTTGTATTTCTATTGATCGTTCGCTTGCATCAGCATTTGTATTTCTATTGATCGTTCGCTCCCATCAGCTTTTTCATTTCTATTGAAAGTTCGCTCGCATCAGAATTCGTATTTCTATCGATCGTTCGCTATCATCAGCATTTGTATTTCCAATGATCGTTCGTTCGCATCATCATTTGTATTTCTATTGATCGTTCACTCACATCAGCATTTGTATTTTTTATGGATCACCTACTAACATCAGCATTTTTATTTCTATAGATTCACTGTTTGCATCTGAAACATCAGGCCTTGATTTCTATTGATCGTTCGCTCACATCAGCATTTGTATTTCTATTGATCACCTCCTCAGATCAGCATTTGTATTTCTATGGATGACCTGCTCACATTAGCATCTGGATTTCTGTGGATTGCATCCTCCGATCAGCATTTGGATTTGTGTGGATTGCCTTTTCTCATCAGCATTTGTATTTCAAAAAAATTAAGCTCAGGCACTGTGTGAATAGTCAAAATTTCTCCTCAGATTGCTGAAAATAATTTAACTTCAGCCACAGTTATAGTGTAGAAAAGGCCTCAAAGATAGTCTTGTTGTTAAATAGCGCTTTTCTATTTTATTAGCTGTTTAATGACCCATTCAGTGCTGTATTCCTATTGGTTGCGCCGTCCCATCTGTGCACTGAGTCTGTTAACATACAGTGCAGTGTTGAACTCTTTCAGATGTGTTCAGCAGCTCGTCATGTATTTGAGTTTATTTAAACACGGTTGTCGCAAGTGGACTGAGCGTGAATGCCAATATAAGTATCTCATTTACTGTTGTGTTTGCTATTTGTTATGTATTTTAATAGTTTCTGTTGTTTAAAGGTAAAGGATAATTGTTGCTGTCGCTGTTATTTGAGCTTCGAAACTCCGTGAACGAACATACCGGAAGTGTGTTTTCACGATAAAAGCACTGTGAATGGATAACCGGAAGTTATGTGATGTTAGCGTTAGCCTAGCTTAACAGCGATAAATGAACTATCGGGGCTGCCGATTGACTCAGGGTGAGGGAGATTGAAGTCTCAGCGGCACAAAAACACAAGGTATGGAAACTAAGAAAGCATTCTGTACCTAGCAACGGTTGCTATTCCGCAGTTGCTGCTTGGCGTGTTCATGACGTGGCGTGACGTCATACGCACCCTTTCACACATTGTACTTTGATTTAGAAGGCATATAAAACTCAACTATCAGTACGTATATGAACAAATCAGCAGATTCGTTCCCAAAGCAGAAGTTTTTTTTCTGTCCCAGGCAAAGAGACACATCACAACAGACTTAAACTATGGAGTGATGGCTCGCTACATTTTTTGTTGATCACCTAATCACATCAGCATCTGAATGTCTATTGATCGCCTGCACAGATCAGCATTTGTTTTTCTATTGATCGTTCACTCACATCAGCATCTGCATTTTTTTTGGATCGCCTGCTAACATCAGCATTTTTATTTCTATAGATTGTCTGTTTGCATCGGAAACATCAGGCCTTGATTTCTATTGATCATTCCCTCACATCAACATCTGGATTTCTATGGACCGCCTGCTCACATCACTATTTGGATTCCTATTGATCACCTGCTCACATCAGCATTTTTATTTCTATAGATTGACTGTTTGCATCAGAAACATCAGGCCAGGATTTCTATTGATCAGTCGCCTACATCAGCATCTGGATTTCTATGGACTACCTGCTCACATCTGTATTTAGATTCATATTGATCACCTGCTCACAACAGCATCTAGTTTTCTATTGATTGTTCAGTCACATCAGCATCTGTATTTTTTATGATCACCTGCTAACATCAGCATTTTTATTTCCATATATTGACTGTTTGCATCAGAAACATCAGGCCTTGATTTCTATTGATCGTTCGCTCACCTGAGCATCTGCATTTCTATGGATTGCCTGCTCAGATCATCATTTGTATTTCTATTAATCGCCTGCTCAGATCAGCATTTGAATTTTTGTTGATCACCTAATCACATCAGCATCTGAATTTCTATTGATCGCCTGCACAGATCAGCATTTGTTTTTCTATTGATCGTTCACTCACATCAGCATCTGCATTTTTTATGATCACCTGCTAACATCAGCATTTTTATTTCCATAGATTGACTGTTTGCATCAGAAACATCAGGCCTTGATTTCTATTGATCGTTCGCTCACCTGAGCATCTGGATTTCTATGGATTGCCTGCTCAGATCAACATTTGTATTTCTATTAATCGCCTGCTCAGATCAGCATTTGAATTTTTGTTGATCACCTAATCACATCAGCATCTGAATTTCTATTGATCGCCTGCACAGATCAGCATTTGTTTTTCTATTGATCGTTCACTCACATCAGCATCTGCATTTTTTTTGGATCGCCTGCTAACATCAGCATTTTTATTTCTATAGATTGTCTGTTTGCATCGGAAACATCAGGCCTTGATTTCTATTGATCATTCCCTCACATCAACATCTGGATTTCTATGGACCGCCTGCTCACATCACTATTTGGATTCCTATTGATCACCTGCTCACATCAGCATTTTTATTTCTATAGATTGACTGTTTGCATCAGAAACATCAGGCCAGGATTTCTATTGATCATTCGCCTACATCAGCATCTGGATTTCTATGGACTACCTGCTCACATCAGCATTTGTATTTCTATTGATCGTTCGCTCGCATCAGCATTTGTATTTCTATTGATCGTTCGCTCGCATCAGCATTTGTATTTCTACTGATCGTTCGCTCGCCTCAGCATTTGTATTTCTATTGATCTTTCTCTCGCATCAGCATTTGTATTTCTACTGATCGTTCGCTCGCTTCAGCATTTGTATTTCTATTGATCGTTCGCTTGCATCAGCATTTGTATTTCTATTGATCGTTCGCTCCCATCAGCTTTTTCATTTCTATTGAAAGTTCGCTCGCATCAGAATTCGTATTTCTATCGATCGTTCGCTATCATCAGCATTTGTATTTCCAATGATCGTTCGTTCGCATCATCATTTGTATTTCTATTGATCGTTCACTCACATCAGCATTTGTATTTTTTATGGATCACCTACTAACATCAGCATTTTTATTTCTATAGATTCACTGTTTGCATCTGAAACATCAGGCCTTGATTTCTATTGATCGTTCGCTCACATCAGCATTTGTATTTCTATTGATCACCTCCTCAGATCAGCATTTGTATTTCTATGGATGACCTGCTCACATTAGCATCTGGATTTCTGTGGATTGCATCCTCCGATCAGCATTTGGATTTGTGTGGATTGTCTTTTCTCATCAGCATTTGTATTTCAAAAAAATTAAGCTCAGGCACTGTGTGAATAGTCAAAATTTCTCCTCAGATTGCTGAAAATAATTTAACTTCAGCCACAGTTATAGTGTAGAAAAGGCCTCAAAGATAGTCTTGTTGTTAAATAGCGCTTTTCTATTTTATTAGCTGTTTAATGACCCATTCAGTGCTGTATTCCTATTGGTTGCGCCGTCCCATCTGTGCACTGAGTCTGTTAACATACAGTGCAGTGTTGAACTCTTTCAGATGTGTTCAGCAGCTCGTCATGTATTTGAGTTTATTTAAACACGGTTGTCGCAAGTGGACTGAGCGTGAATGCCAATATAAGTATCTCATTTACTGTTGTGTTTGCTATTTGTTATGTATTTTAATAGTTTCTGTTGTTTAAAGGTAAAGGATAATTGTTGCTGTCGCTGTTATTTGAGCTTCGAAACTCCGTGAACGAACATACCGGAAGTGTGTTTTCACGATAAAAGCACTGTGAATGGATAACCGGAAGTTATGTGATGTTAGCGTTAGCCTAGCTTAACAGCGATAAATGAACTATCGGGGCTGCCGATTGACTCAGGGTGAGGGAGATTGAAGTCTCAGCGGCACAAAAACACAAGGTATGGAAACTAAGAAAGCATTCTGTACCTAGCAACGGTTGCTATTCCGCAGTTGCTGCTTGGCGTGTTCATGACGTGGCGTGACGTCATACGCACCCTTTCACACATTGTACTTTGATTTAGAAGGCATATAAAACTCAACTATCAGTACGTATATGAACAAATCAGCAGATTCGTTCCCAAAGCAGAAGTTTTTTTTCTGTCCCAGGCAAAGAGACACATCACAACAGACTTAAACTATGGAGTGATGGCTCGCTACATTTTTTGTTGATCACCTAATCACATCAGCATCTGAATGTCTATTGATTGCCTGCACAGATCAGCATTTGTTTTTCTATTGATCGTTCACTCACATCAGCATTTGTATTTTTTTGGATCACCTGCTCCCATCAGCATTTGGATTTCTATTGATCGTTGGCTCATATCAGGCCTCGATTTATATTGATCGCCTTCTCAGATCAGCATCTGGATTTCTATGGATCGCCTGCTCACATCAGCATTTGTATTTCTATGGATCACCTGCTCACATTAGCATCTGGATTTCTGTGGATTGCATCCTCCGATCAGCATTTGGATTTGTGTGGATTGCCTTTTCTCATCAGCATTTGTATTTCAAAAAAATTAAGCTAAGGCACTGTGTGAATAGTCAAAATTTCTCTTCAGATTGCTGAAAACAATTTAACTTCAGCCACAGTTATAGTGTAGAAAAGGCCTCAAAGATAATCTTGTTGCGCTTTTCTATTTTATTAGCTGTTTAATGACCCATTCAGTGCTGTATTCCTATTCGTTGCGCCGTCCCATCTGTGCACTGAGTCTGTTAACATACAGTGCAGAGTTGAACTCTTTCAGAGGTGTTCCGCAGCTCGTCACGTATTTGAGTTAAAGTATTAGTTAAACACGGTTGTCGCAAGTGGACTGAGCGTGAATGCCAATATAAGTATCTCATTTACTGTTGTGTTTGCTATTTGTTATGTATTTTAATAGTTTCGGTTGTTTAAAGGTAAAGGATAATTGTTGCTGTCGCTGTTAATTGAGCTTCGGAACTCCGTGAACGAACATACCGGAAGTGTGTTTTCACGATAAAAGCACTGTGAATGGATAACCGGAAGTTATGTGATGTTAGCGTTAGCCTAGCTTAACAGCGATAAATGAACTATCGGGGCTGCCGATTGACTCAGGGTGAGGGAGATTGAAGTCTCAGCGGCACAAAAACACAAGGGATGGAAACTAAGGAAGCATTCTGTACCTAGCAACGGTTGCTATGCTGCAGTTGCTGCTTGGCGTGTTCATGACGTGGCGTGACGTCATACGCACCCTTTCACACATTGTACTTTGATTTAGAAGGCATATAAAACTCAACTATCAGTACGTATATGAACAAATCAGCAGATTCGTTCCCAAAGCAGAAGTTTTTTTTCTGTCCCAGGCAAAGAGACACATCACAACAGACTTAAACTATGGAGTGATGGCTCGCTACATTTTTTGTTGATCACCTAATCACATCAGCATCTGAATGTCTATTGATCGCCTGCACAGATCAGCATTTGTTTTTCTATTGATCGTTCACTCACATCAGCATTTGTATTTTTTTGGATCACCTGCTCCCATCAACATTTGGATTTCTATTGATCGTTGGCTCACATCAGGCCTCGATTTATATTGATCGCCTTCTCAGATCAGCATCTGGATTTCTATGGATCGCCTGCTCACATCAGCATTTGTATTTCTATGGATCACCTGCTCACATTAGCATCTGGATTTCTGTGGATTGCATCCTCCGATCAGCATTTGGATTTGTGTGGATTGCCTTTTCTCATCAGCATTTGTATTTCAAAAAAATTAAGCTAAGGCACTGTGTGAATAGTCAAAATTTCTCTTCAGATTGCTGAAAACAATTTAACTTCAGCCACAGTTATAGTGTAGAAAAGGCCTCAAAGATAATCTTGTTGCGCTTTTCTATTTTATTAGCTGTTTAATGACCCATTCAGTGCTGTATTCCTATTCGTTGCGCCGTCCCATCTGTACACTGAGTCTGTTAACATACAGTGCAGTGTTGAACTCTTTCAGAGGTGTTCCGCAGCTCGTCACGTATTTGAGTTAAAGTATTAGTTAAACACGGTTGTCGCAAGTGGACTGAGCGTGAATGCCAATATAAGTTTCTCATCTACTGTTGTGTTTGCTATTTGTTATGTATTTTAATAGTTTCGGTTGTTTAAAGGTAAAGGATAATTGTTGCTGTCGCTGTTAATTGAGCTTCGAAACTCCGTGAACGAACATACCGGAAGTGTGTTTTCACGATAAAAGCACTGTGAATGGATAACCGGAAGTTATGTGATGTTAGCGTTAGCCTAGCTTAACAGCGATAAATGAACTATCGGGGCTGCCGATTGACTCAGGGTGAGGGAGATTGAAGTCTCAGCGGCACAAAAACACAAGGGATGGAAACTAAGGAAGCATTCTGTACCTAGCAACGGTTGCTATGCTGCAGTTGCTGCTTGGCGTGTTCATGACGTGGCGTGACGTCATACGCACCCTTTCACACATTGTACTTTGATTTAGAAGGCATATAAAACTCAACTATCAGTACGTATATGAACAAATCAGCAGATTCGTTCCCAAAGCAGACGTTTTTTTTCTGTCCCAGGCAAAGAGACACATCACAACAGACTTAAACTATGGAGTGATGGCTCGCTACATTTTTTGTTGATCACCTAATCACATCAGCATCTGAATGTCTATTGATCGCCTGCACAGATCAGCATTTGTTTTTCTATTGATCGTTCACTCACATCAGCATTTGTATTTTTTTGGATCACCTGCTCCCATCAGCATTTTTATTTCTATAGATTGTCTGTTTGCATCGGAAACATCAGGCCTTGATTTCTATTGATCATTCCCTCACATCAACATCTAGATTTCTATGGACCGCCTGCTCACATCACTATTTGGATTCCTATTGATCACCTGCTCACATCAGCATTTTTATTTCTATAGATTGACTGTTTGCATCAGAAACATCAGGCCAGGATTTCTATTGATCATTCGCCTACATCAGCATCTGGATTTCTATGGACTACCTGCTCACATCTGTATTTAGATTCATATTGATCACCTGCTCACAACAGCATCTAGTTTTCTATTGATTGTTCACTCACATCAGCATCTGTATTTTTTATGATCACCTGCTAACATCAGCATTTTTATTTCCATATATTGACTGTTTGCATCAGAAACATCAGGCCTTGATTTCTATTGATCGTTCGCTCACCTGAGCATCTGGATTTCTATGGATTGCCTGCTCAGATCATCATTTGTATTTCTATTAATCGCCTGCTCAGATCAGCATTTGAATTTTTGTTGATCACCTAATCACATCAGCATCTGAATTTCTATTGATCGCCTGCACAGATCAGCATTTGTTTTTCTATTGATCGTTCACTCACATCAGCATCTGCATTTTTTATGATCACCTGCTAACATCAGCATTTTTATTTCCATAGATTGACTGTTTGCATCAGAAACATCAGGCCTTGATTTCTATTGATCGTTCGCTCACCTGAGCATCTGGATTTCTATGGATTGCCTGCTCAGATCAACATTTGTATTTCTATTAATCGCCTGCTCAGATCAGCATTTGAATTTTTGTTGATCACCTAATCACATCAGCATCTGAATTTCTATTGATCGCCTGCACAGATCAGCATTTGTTTTTCTATTGATCGTTCACTCACATCAGCATCTGCATTTTTTTTGGATCGCCTGCTAACATCAGCATTTTTATTTCTATAGATTGTCTGTTTGCATCGGAAACATCAGGCCTTGATTTCTATTGATCATTCCCTCACATCAACATCTGGATTTCTATGGACCGCCTGCTCACATCACTATTTGGATTCCTATTGATCACCTGCTCACATCAGCATTTTTATTTCTATAGATTGACTGTTTGCATCAGAAACATCAGGCCAGGATTTCTATTGATCATTCGCCTACATCAGCATCTGGATTTCTATGGACTACCTGCTCACATCAGCATTCGTATTTCTATTGATCGTTCGCTCGCATCAGCATTTGTATTTCTATTGATCGTTCGCTCGCATCAGCATTTGTATTTCTATTGATCGTTCGCTCGCATCAGCATTTGTATTTCTACTGATCGTTCGCTCGCTTCAGCATTTGTATTTCTATTGATCGTTCGCTCGCATCAGCATTTGTATTTCTATTGATCGTTCGCTCCCATCAGCTTTTTCATTTCTATTGATAGTTCGCTCGCATCAGAATTCGTATTTCTATCGATCGTTCGCTATCATCAGCATTTGTATTTCCAATGATCGTTCGTTCGCATCATCCTTTGTATTTCTATTGATCGTTCACTCACATCAGCATCTGCATTTTTTTTGGATCGCCTGCTAACATCAGCATTTTTATTTCTATAGATTGTCTGTTTGCATCGGAAACATCAGGCCTTGATTTCTATTGATCATTCCCTCACATCAACATCTGGATTTCTATGGACCGCCTGCTCACATCACTATTTGGATTCCTATTGATCACCTGCTCACATCAGCATTTTTATTTCTATAGATTGACTGTTTGCATCAGAAACATCAGGCCAGGATTTCTATTGATCATTCGCCTACATCAGCATCTGGATTTCTATGGACTACCTGCTCACATCAGCATTCGTATTTCTATTGATCGTTCGCTCGCATCAGCATTTGTATTTCTATTGATCGTTCGCTCGCATCAGCATTTGTATTTCTATTGATCGTTCGCTCGCATCAGCATTTGTATTTCTACTGATCGTTCGCTCGCTTCAGCATTTGTATTTCTATTGATCGTTCGCTCGCATCAGCATTTGTATTTCTATTGATCGTTCGCTCCCATCAGCTTTTTCATTTCTATTGATAGTTCGCTCGCATTAGAATTCGTATTTCTATCGATCGTTCGCTATCTTCAGCATTTGTATTTCCAAT
Organism: Chaunax sp. Z400; assembly: GCA_037577475.1. Taxonomy (NCBI): domain Eukaryota; kingdom Metazoa; phylum Chordata; class Actinopteri; order Lophiiformes; family Chaunacidae; genus Chaunax; species Chaunax sp. Z400. Next base: position 5,780,568 of record CM075188.1, read on the forward strand.
GATCGTTCGTTCGCATCATCCTTTGTATTTCTATTGATCGTTCACTCACATCAGCATCTGTATTTTTAATGGATCGCCTGCTAACATCAGCATTTTTATTTCTATAGATTGACTGTTTGCATCAGAAACATCAGGCCATGATTTCTATTGATCATTCGCCTACATCAGCATCTGGATTTCTATGGACTACCTAATCACATCAGCATCTGAATTTCTATTGATCGCCTGCACAGATCAGCATTTGTTTTTCTATTGATCGTTCACTCACATCAGCATCTGCATTTTTTTTGGATCGCCTGCTAACATCAGCATTTTTATTTCTATAGATTGTCTGTTTGCATCGGAAACATCAGGCCTTGATTTCTATTGATCATTCCCTCACATCAACATCTGGATTTCTATGGACCGCCTGCTCACATCACTATTTGGATTCCTATTGATCACCTGCTCACATCAGCATTTTTATTTCTATAGATTGACTGTTTGCATCAGAAACATCAGGCCAGGATTTCTATTGATCATTCGCCTACATCAGCATCTGGATTTCTATGGACTACCTGCTCACATCAGCATTCGTATTTCTATTGATCGTTCGCTCGCATCAGCATTTGTATTTCTATTGATCGTTCGCTCGCATCAGCATTTGTATTTCTACTGATCGTTCGCTCGCTTCAGCATTTGTATTTCTATTGATCGTTCGCTCGCATCAGCATTTGTATTTCTATTGATCGTTCGCTCCCATCAGCTTTTTCATTTCTATTGATAGTTCGCTCGCATCAGAATTCATATTTCTATCGATCGTTCGCTATCATCAGCATTTGTATTTCCAATGATCGTTCGTTCGCATCATCCTTTGTATTTCTATTGATCGTTCACTCACATCAGCATCTGTATTTTTAATGGATTGCCTGCTAACATCAGCATTTTTATTTCTATAGATTGACTGTTTGCATCAGAAACATCAGGCCATGATTTCTATTGATCATTCGCCTACATCAGCATCTGGATTTCTATGGACTACCTAATCACATCAGCATCTGAATTTCTATTGATCGCCTGCACAGATCAGCATTTGTTTTTCTATTGATCGTTCACTCACATCAGCATCTGCATTTTTTTTGGATCGCCTGCTAACATCAGCATTTTTATTTCTATAGATTGTCTGTTTGCATCGGAAACATCAGGCCTTGATTTCTATTGATCATTCCCTCACATCAACATCTGGATTTCTATGGACCGCCTGCTCACATCACTATTTGGATTCCTATTGATCACCTGCTCACATCAGCATTTTTATTTCTATAGATTGACTGTTTGCATCAGAAACATCAGGCCAGGATTTCTATTGATCATTCGCCTACATCAGCATCTGGATTTCTATGGACTACCTGCTCACATCAGCATTCGTATTTCTATTGATCGTTCGCTCGCATCAGCATTTGTATTTCTATTGATCGTTCGCTCGCATCAGCATTTGTATTTCTACTGATCGTTCGCTCGCTTCAGCATTTGTATTTCTATTGATCGTTCGCTCGCATCAGCATTTGTATTTCTATTGATCGTTCGCTCCCATCAGCTTTTTCATTTCTATTGATAGTTCGCTCGCATCAGAATTCGTATTTCTATCGATCGTTCGCTATCATCAGCATTTGTATTTCCAATGATCGTTCGTTCGCATCATCCTTTGTATTTCTATTGATCGTTCACTCACATCAGCATCTGTATTTTTAATGGATCGCTTGCTAACATCAGCATTTTTATTTCTATAGATTGACTGTTTGCATCAGAAACATCAGGCCATGATTTCTATTGATCATTCGCCTACATCAGCATCTGGATTTCTATGGACTACCTAATCACATCAGCATCTGAATTTCTATTGATCGCCTGCACAGATCAGCATTTGTTTTTCTATTGATCGTTCACTCACATCAGCATCTGCATTTTTTTTGGATTGCCTGCTAACATCAGCATTTTTATTTCTATAGATTGTTTGTTTGCATCGGAAACATCAGGCCTTGATTTCTATTGATCATTCCCTCACATCAACATCTGGATTTCTATGGACCGCCTGCTCACATCACTATTTGGATTCCTATTGATCACCTGCTCACATCAGCATTTTTATTTCTATAGATTGACTTTTTGCATCAGAAACATCAGGCCAGGATTTCTATTGATCATTCGCCTACATCAGCATCTGGATTTCTATGGACTACCTGCTCACATCTGTATTTAGATTCATATTGATCACCTGCTCACAACAGCATCTAGTTTTCTATTGATTGTTCACTCACATCAGCATCTGTATTTTTTATGATCACCTGCTAACATCAGCATTTTTATTTCCATATATTGACTGTTTGCATCAGAAACATCAGGCCTTGATTTCTATTGATCGTTCGCTCACCTGAGCATCTGGATTTCTATGGATTGCCTGCTCAGATCATCATTTGTATTTCTATTAATCGCCTGCTCAGATCAGCATTTGAATTTTTGTTGATCACCTAATCACATCAGCATCTGAATTTCTATTGATCGCCTGCACAGATCAGCATTTGTTTTTCTATTGATCGTTCACTCACATCAGCATCTGCATTTTTTATGATCACCTGCTAACATCAGCATTTTTATTTCCATAGATTGACTGTTTGCATCAGAAACATCAGGCCAGGATTTCTATTGATCGTTCGCCTACATCAGCATCTGGATTTCTATGGACTACCTGCTCACATCTGTATTTAGATTCATATTGATCACCTGCTCACAACAGCATCTTGTTTTCTATTGATTGTTCACTCACATCAGCATCTGTATTTTTTATGATCACCTGCTAACATCAGCATTTTTATTTCCATAGATTGACTGTTTGCATCAGAAACATCAGGCCTTGATTTCTATTGATCGTTCGCTCACCTGAGCATCTGGATTTCTATGGATTGCCTGCTCAGATCAACATTTGTATTTCTATTAATCGCCTGCTCAGATCAGCATTTGAATTTTTGTTGATCACCTAATCACATCAGCATCTGAATTTCTATTGATCGCCTGCACAGATCAGCATTTGTTTTTCTATTGATCGTTCACTCACATCAGCATCTGCATTTTTTTTGGATCGCCTGCTAACATCAGCATTTTTATTTCTATAGATTGTCTGTTTGCATCGGAAACATCAGGCCTTGATTTCTATTGATCATTCCCTCACATCAACATCTGGATTTCTATGGACCGCCTGCTCACATCACTATTTGGATTCCTATTGATCACCTGCTCACATCAGCATTTTTATTTCTATAGATTGACTGTTTGCATCAGAAACATCAGGCCAGGATTTCTATTGATCATTCGCCTACATCAGCATCTGGATTTCTATGGACTACCTGATCACATCAGCATTCGTATTTCTATTGATCGTTCGCTCGCATCAGCATTTGTATTTCTATTGATCGTTCGCTCGCATCAGCATTTGTATTTCTATTGATCGTTCGCTCGCATCAGCATTTGTATTTCTACTGATCGTTCGCTCGCTTCAGCATTTGTATTTCTATTGATCGTTCGCTCGCATCAGCATTTGTATTTCTATTGATCGTTCGCTCCCATCAGCTTTTTCATTTCTATTGATAGTTCGCTCGCATCAGAATTCGTATTTCTATCGATCGTTCGCTATCATCAGCATTTGTATTTCCAATGATCGTTCGTTCGCATCATCCTTTGTATTTCTATTGATCGTTCACTCACATCAGCATCTGTATTTTTAATGGATCGCCTGCTAACATCAGCATTTTTATTTCTATAGATTGACTGTTTGCATCAGAAACATCAGGCCATGATTTCTATTGATCATTCACCTACATCAGCATCTGGATTTCTATGGACTACCTAATCACATCAGCATCTGAATTTCTATTGATCGCCTGCACAGATCAGCATTTGTTTTTCTATTGATCGTTCACTCACATCAGCATCTGCATTTTTTTTGGATCGCCTGCTAACATCAGCATTTTTATTTCTATAGGTTGTCTGTTTGCATCGGAAACATCAGGCCTTGATTTCTATTGATCATTCCCTCACATCAACATCTGGATTTCTATGGACCGCCTGCTCACATCACTATTTGGATTCCTATTGATCACCTGCTCACATCAGCATTTTTATTTCTATAGATTGACTGTTTGCATCAGAAACATCAAGCCAGGATTTCTTTTGATCATTCGCCTACATCAGCATCTGGATTTCTATGGACTACCTGCTCACATCTGTATTTAGATTCATATTGATCACCTGCTCACAACAGCATCTAGTTTTCTATTGATTGTTCACTCACATCAGCATCTGTATTTTTTATGATCACCTGCTAACATCAGCATTTTTATTTCCATATATTGACTGTTTGCATCAGAAACATCAGGCCTTGATTTCTATTGATCGTTCGCTCACCTGAGCATCTGCATTTCTATGGATTGCCTGCTCAGATCATCATTTGTATTTCTATTAATCGCCTGCTCAGATCAGCATTTGAATTTTTGTTGATCACCTAATCACATCAGCATCTGAATTTCTATTGATCGCCTGCACAGATCAGCATTTGTTTTTCTATTGATCGTTCACTCACATCAGCATCTGCATTTTTTATGATCACCTGCTAACATCAGCATTTTTATTTCCATAGATTGACTGTTTGCATCAGAAACATCAGGCCTTGATTTCTATTGATCGTTCGCTCACCTGAGCATCTGGATTTCTATGGATTGCCTGCTCAGATCAACATTTGTATTTCTATTAATCGCCTGCTCAGATCAGCATTTGAATTTTTGTTGATCACCTAATCACATCAGCATCTGAATTTCTATTGATCGCCTGCACAGATCAGCATTTGTTTTTCTATTGATCGTTCACTCACATCAGCATCTGTATTTTTTATGATCACCTGCTAACATCAGCATTTTTATTTCTATAGATTCACTGTTTGCATCAGAAACATCAGGCCTTGATTTCTATTGATCGTTCGCTCACATCAGCATTTGTATTTCTATGGATCACATTTTCAGATCAGCATTTCTATTTCTATTGATCACCTCCTCAGATCAGCATTTGTATTTCTTTGGATCACCTGCTCACATTAGCATCTGGATTTCTGTGGATTGCATCCTCCGATCAGCATTTGGATTTGTGTGGATTGCCTTTTCTCATCAGCATTTGTATTTCAAAAAAATTAAGCTAAGGCACTGTGTGAATAGTCAAAATTTCTCCTCAGATTGCTGAAAATAATTTAACTTCAGCCACAGTTATAGTGTAGAAAAGGCCTCAAAGATAATCTTGTTGTTAAATAGCGCTTTTCTATTTTATTAGCTGTTTAATGACCCATTCAGTGCTGTATTCCTATTGGTTGCGCCGTCCCATCTGTGCACTGAGTCTGTTAACATACAGTGCAGTGTTGAACTCTTTCAGATGTGTTCAGCAGCTCGTCATGTATTTGAGTTTATTTAAACACGGTTGTCGCAAGTGGACTGAGCGTGAATGCCAATATAAGTATCTCATTTACTGTTGTGTTTGCTATTTGTTATGTATTTTAATAGTTTCGGTTGTTTAAAGGTAAAGGATAATTGTTGCTGTCGCTGTTATTTGAGCTTCGAAACTCCGTGAACGAACATACCGGAAGTGTGTTTTCACGATAAAAGCACTGTGAATGGATAACCGGAAGTTATGTGATGTTAGCGTTAGCCTAGCTTAACAGCGATAAATGAACTATCGGGGCTGCCGATTGACTCAGGGTGAGGGAGATTGAAGTCTCAGCGGCACAAAAACACAAGGGATGGAAACTAAGGAAGCATTCTGTACCTAGCAACGGTTGCTATGCTGCAGTTGCTGCTTGGCGTGTTCATGACGTGGCGTGACGTCATACGCACCCTTTCACACATTGTACTTTGATTTAGAAGGCATATAAAACTCAACTATCAGTACCTATATGAACAAATCAGCAGATTCGTTCCCAAAGCAGAAGTTTTTTTTCTGTCCCGGGCAAAGAGACACATCACAACAGACTTAAACTATGGAGTGATGGCTCGCTACATTTTTTGTTGATCACCTAATCACATCAGCATCTGAATGTCTATTGATCGCCTGCACAGATCAGCATTTGTTTTTCTATTGATCGTTCACTCACATCAGCATCTGCATTTTTTTTGGATCGCCTGCTAACATCAGCATTTTTATTTCTATAGATTGTCTGTTTGCATCGGAAACATCAGGCCTTGATTTCTATTGATCATTCCCTCACATCAACATCTGGATTTCTATGGACCGCCTGCTCACATCACTATTTGGATTCCTATTGATCACCTGCTCACATCAGCATTTTTATTTCTATAGATTGACTGTTTGCATCAGAAACATCAAGCCAGGATTTCTTTTGATCATTCGCCTACATCAGCATCTGGATTTCTATGGACTACCTGCTCACATCTGTATTTAGATTCATATTGATCACCTGCTCACAACAGCATCTAGTTTTCTATTGATTGTTCACTCACATCAGCATCTGTATTTTTTATGATCACCTGCTAACATCAGCATTTTTATTTCCATATATTGACTGTTTGCATCAGAAACATCAGGCCTTGATTTCTATTGATCGTTCGCTCACCTGAGCATCTGCATTTCTATGGATTGCCTGCTCAGATCATCATTTGTATTTCTATTAATCGCCTGCTCAGATCAGCATTTGAATTTTTGTTGATCACCTAATCACATCAGCATCTGAATTTCTATTGATCGCCTGCACAGATCAGCATTTGTTTTTCTATTGATCGTTCACTCACATCAGCATCTGCATTTTTTATGATCACCTGCTAACATCAGCATTTTTATTTCCATAGATTGACTGTTTGCATCAGAAACATCAGGCCTTGATTTCTATTGATCGTTCGCTCACCTGAGCATCTGGATTTCTATGGATTGCCTGCTCAGATCAACATTTGTATTTCTATTAATCGCCTGCTCAGATCAGCATTTGAATTTTTGTTGATCACCTAATCACATCAGCAGCTGAATTTCTATTGATCGCCTGCACAGATCAGCATTTGTTTTTCTATTGATCGTTCACTCACATCAGCATCTGTATTTTTTATGATCACCTGCTAACATCAGCATTTTTATTTCTATAGATTCACTGTTTGCATCAGAAACATCAGGCCTTGATTTCTATTGATCGTTCGCTCACATCAGCATCTGGATTTCTATGGACCGCCTGCTCACATCACTATTTGGATTCCTATTGATCACCTGCTCACATCAGCATTTTTATTTCTATAGATTGACTGTTTGCATCAGAAACATCAGGCCAGGATTTCTATTGATCATTCGCCTACATCAGCATCTGGATTTCTATGGACTACCTGCTCACATCAGCATTCGTATTTCTATTGATCGTTCGCTCGCATCAGCATTTGTATTTCTATTGATCGTTCGCTCGCATCAGCATTTGTATTTCTACTGATCGTTCGCTCGCTTCAGCATTTGTATTTCTATTGATCGTTCGCTCCCATCAGCTTTTTCATTTCTATTGATAGTTCGCTCGCATCAGAATTCGTATTTCTATCGCTCGTTCGCTATCATCAGCATTTGTATTTCCAATGATCGTTCGTTCGCATCATCCTTTGTATTTCTATTGATCGTTCACTCACATCAGCATCTGTATTTTTTATGATCACCTGCTAACATCAGCATTTTTATTTCTATAGATTCACTGTTTGCATCAGAAACATCAGGCCTTGATTTCTATTGATCGTTCGCTCACATCAGCATCTGGATTTCTATGGACCGCCTGCTCACATCACTATTTGGATTCCTATTGATCACCTGCTCACATCAGCATTTTTATTTCTATAGATTGACTGTTTGCATCAGAAACATCAGGCCAGGATTTCTATTGATCATTCGCCTACATCAGCATCTGGATTTCTATGGACTACCTGCTCACATCAGCATTCGTATTTCTATTGATCGTTCGCTCGCATCAGCATTTGTATTTCTATTGATCGTTCGCTCGCATCAGCATTTGTATTTCTACTGATCGTTCGCTCGCTTCAGCATTTGTATTTCTATTGATCGTTCGCTCCCATCAGCTTTTTCATTTCTATTGATAGTTCGCTCGCATCAGAATTCGTATTTCTATCGCTCGTTCGCTATCATCAGCATTTGTATTTCCAATGATCGTTCGTTCGCATCATCCTTTGTATTTCTATTGATCGTTCACTCACATCAGCATCTGTATTTTTAATGGATCGCCTGCTAACATCAGCATTTTTATTTCTATAGATTGACTGTTTGCATCAGAAACATCAGGCCAGGATTTCTATTGATCGTTCGCTCACATCAGCATCTGGATTTCTATGGACCGCCTGCTCACATCACTATTTGGATTCCTATTGATCACCTGCTCACATCAGCATTTTTATTTCTATAGATTGACTGTTTGCATCAGAAACATCAGGCCAGGATTTCTATTGATCATTCGCCTACATCAGCATCTGGATTTCTATGGACTACCTGCTCACATCAGCATTCGTATTTCTATTGATCGTTCGCTCGCATCAGCATTTGTATTTCTATTGATCGTTCGCTCGCATCAGCATTTGTATTTCTACTGATCGTTCGCTCGCTTCAGCATTTGTATTTCTATTGATCGTTCGCTCCCATCAGCTTTTTCATTTCTATTGATAGTTCGCTCGCATCAGAATTCGTATTTCTATCGCTCGTTCGCTATCATCAGCATTTGTATTTCCAATGATCGTTCGTTCGCATCATCCTTTGTATTTCTATTGATCGTTCACTCACATCAGCATCTGTATTTTTAATGGATCGCCTGCTAACATCAGCATTTTTATTTCTATAGATTGACTGTTTGCATCAGAAACATCAGGCCATGATTTCTATTGATCATTCGCCTACATCAGCATCTGGATTTCTATGGACTACCTAATCACATCAGCATCTGAATTTCTATTGATCGCCTGCACAGATCAGCATTTGTTTTTCTATTGATCGTTCACTCACATCAGCATCTGCATTTTTTTTGGATCGCCTGCTAACATCAGCATTTTTATTTCTATAGATTGTCTGTTTGCATCGGAAACATCAGGCCTTGATTTCTATTGATCATTCCCTCACATCAACATCTGGATTTCTATGGACCGCCTGCTCACATCACTATTTGGATTCCTATTGATCACCTGCTCACATCAGCATTTTTATTTCTATAGATTGACTGTTTGCATCAGAAACATCAGGCCAGGATTTCTATTGATCATTCGCCTACATCAGCATCTGGATTTCTATGTACTACCTGCTCACATCTGTATTTACATTCATATTGATCACCTGCTCACAACAGCATCTAGTTTTCTATTGATTGTTCACTCACATCAGCATCTGTATTTTTTATGATCACCTGCTAACATCAGCATTTTTATTTCCATATATTGACTGTTTGCATCAGAAACATCAGGCCTTGATTTCTATTGATCGTTCGCTCACCTGAGCATCTGGATTTCTATGGATTGCCTGCTCAGATCATCATTTGTATTTCTATTAATCGCCTGCTCAGATCAGCATTTGAATTTTTGTTGATCAGCTAATCACATCAGCATCTGAATTTCTATTGATCGCCTGCACAGATCAGCATTTGTTTTTCTATTGATCGTTCACTCACATCAGCATCTGCATTTTTTATGATCACCTGCTAACATCAGCATTTTTATTTCCATAGATTGACTGTTTGCATCAGAAACATCAGGCCTTGATTTCTATTGATCGTTCGCTCACCTGAGCATCTGGATTTCTATGGATTGCCTGCTCAGATCAACATTTGTATTTCTATTAATCGCCTGCTCAGATCAGCATTTGAATTTTTGTTGATCACCTAATCACATCAGCATCTGAATTTCTATTGATCGCCTGCACAGATCAGCATTTGTCTTTCTATTGATCGTTCACTCACATCAGCATCTGCATTTTTTTTGGATCGCCTGCTAACATCAGCATTTTTATTTCTATAGATTGTCTGTTTGCATCGGAAACATCAGGCCTTGATTTCTATTGATCATTCCCTCACATCAACATCTGGATTTCTATGGACCGCCTGCTCACATCACTATTTGGATTCCTATTGATCACCTGCTCACATCAGCATTTTTATTTCTATAGATTGACTGTTTGCATCAGAAACATCAGGCCAGGATTTCTATTGATCATTCGCCTACATCAGCATCTGGATTTCTATGGACTACCTGCTCACATCAGCATTTGTATTTCTATTGATCGTTCGCTCGCATCAGCATTTGTATTTCTATTGATCGTTCGCTCGCATCAGCATTTGTATTTCTACTGATCGTTCGCTCGCTTCAGCATTTGTATTTCTATTGATCGTTCGCTCGCATCAGCATTTGTATTTCTATTGATCGTTCGCTCCCATCAGCTTTTTCATTTCTATTGATAGTTCGCTCGCATCAGAATTCGTATTTCTATCGATCGTTCGCTATCATCAGCATTTGTATTTCCAATGATCGTTCGTTCGCATCATCCTTTGTATTTCTATTGATCGTTCACTCACATCAGCATCTGTATTTTTAATGGATCGCCTGCTAACATCAGCATTTTTATTTCTATAGATTGACTGTTTGCATCAGAAACATCAGGCCATGATTTCTATTGATCATTCGCCTACATCAGCATCTGGATTTCTATGGACTACCTAATCACATCAGCATCTGAATTTCTATTGATCGCCTGCACAGATCAGCATTTGTTTTTCTATTGATCGTTCACTCACATCAGCATCTGCATTTTTTTTGGATCGCCTGCTAACATCAGCATTTTTATTTCTATAGATTGTCTGTTTGCATCGGAAACATCAGGCCTTGATTTCTATTGATCATTCCCTCACATCAACATCTGGATTTCTATGGACCGCCTGCTCACATCACTATTTGGATTCCTATTGATCACCTGCTCACATCAGCATTTTTATTTCTATAGATTGACTGTTTGCATCAGAAACATCAGGCCAGGATTTCTATTGATCATTCGCCTACATCAGCATCTGGATTTCTATGGACTACCTGCTCACATCTGTATTTAGATTCATATTGATCACCTGCTCACAACAGCATCTAGTTTTCTATTGATTGTTCACTCACATCAGCATCTGTATTTTTTATGATCACCTGCTAACATCAGCATTTTTATTTCCATATATTGACTGTTTGCATCAGAAACATCAGGCCTTGATTTCTATTGATCGTTCGCTCACCTGAGCATCTGCATTTCTATGGATTGCCTGCTCAGATCATCATTTGTATTTCTATTAATCGCCTGCTCAGATCAGCATTTGAATTTTTGTTGATCACCTAATCACATCAGCATCTGAATTTCTATTGATCGCCTGCACAGATCAGCATTTGTTTTTCTATTGATCGTTCACTCACATCAGCATCTGCATTTTTTATGATCACCTGCTAACATCAGCATTTTTATTTCCATAGATTGACTGTTTGCATCAGAAACATCAGGCCTTGATTTCTATTGATCGTTCGCTCACCTGAGCATCTGGATTTCTATGGATTGCCTGCTCAGATCAACATTTGTATTTCTATTAATCGCCTGCTCAGATCAGCATTTGAATTTTTGTTGATCACCTAATCACATCAGCATCTGAATTTCTATTGATCGCCTGCACAGATCAGCATTTGTTTTTCTATTGATCGTTCACTCACATCAGCATCTGCATTTTTTTTGGATCGCCTGCTAACATCAGCATTTTTATTTCTATAGATTGTCTGTTTGCATCGGAAACATCAGGCCTTGATTTCTATTGATCATTCCCTCACATCAACATCTGGATTTCTATGGACCGCCTGCTCACATCACTATTTGGATTCCTATTGATCACCTGCTCACATCAGCATTTTTATTTCTATAGATTGACTGTTTGCATCAGAAACATCAGGCCAGGATTTCTATTGATCATTCGCCTACATCAGCATCTGGATTTCTATGGACTACCTGCTCACATCAGCATTTGTATTTCTATTGATCGTTCGCTCGCATCAGCATTTGTATTTCTATTGATCGTTCGCTCGCATCAGCATTTGTATTTCTATTGATCGTTCGCTCGCATCAGCATTTGTATTTCTACTGATCGTTCGCTCGCCTCAGCATTTGTATTTCTATTGATCTTTCTCTCGCATCAGCATTTGTATTTCTACTGATCGTTCGCTCGCTTCAGCATTTGTATTTCTATTGATCGTTCGCTTGCATCAGCATTTGTATTTCTATTGATCGTTCGCTCCCATCAGCTTTTTCATTTCTATTGAAAGTTCGCTCGCATCAGAATTCGTATTTCTATCGATCGTTCGCTATCATCAGCATTTGTATTTCCAATGATCGTTCGTTCGCATCATCATTTGTATTTCTATTGATCGTTCACTCACATCAGCATTTGTATTTTTTATGGATCACCTACTAACATCAGCATTTTTATTTCTATAGATTCACTGTTTGCATCTGAAACATCAGGCCTTGATTTCTATTGATCGTTCGCTCACATCAGCATTTGTATTTCTATTGATCACCTCCTCAGATCAGCATTTGTATTTCTATGGATGACCTGCTCACATTAGCATCTGGATTTCTGTGGATTGCATCCTCCGATCAGCATTTGGATTTGTGTGGATTGCCTTTTCTCATCAGCATTTGTATTTCAAAAAAATTAAGCTCAGGCACTGTGTGAATAGTCAAAATTTCTCCTCAGATTGCTGAAAATAATTTAACTTCAGCCACAGTTATAGTGTAGAAAAGGCCTCAAAGATAGTCTTGTTGTTAAATAGCGCTTTTCTATTTTATTAGCTGTTTAATGACCCATTCAGTGCTGTATTCCTATTGGTTGCGCCGTCCCATCTGTGCACTGAGTCTGTTAACATACAGTGCAGTGTTGAACTCTTTCAGATGTGTTCAGCAGCTCGTCATGTATTTGAGTTTATTTAAACACGGTTGTCGCAAGTGGACTGAGCGTGAATGCCAATATAAGTATCTCATTTACTGTTGTGTTTGCTATTTGTTATGTATTTTAATAGTTTCGGTTGTTTAAAGGTAAAGGATAATTGTTGCTGTCGCTGTTATTTGAGCTTCGAAACTCCGTGAACGAACATACCGGAAGTGTGTTTTCACGATAAAAGCACTGTGAATGGATAACCGGAAGTTATGTGATGTTAGCGTTAGCCTAGCTTAACAGCGATAAATGAACTATCGGGGCTGCCGATTGACTCAGGGTGAGGGAGATTGAAGTCTCAGCGGCACAAAAACACAAGGGATGGAAACTAAGGAAGCATTCTGTACCTAGCAACGCTTGCTATGCTGCAGTTGCTGCTTGGCGTGTTCATGACGTGGCGTGACGTCATACGCACCCTTTCACACATTGTACTTTGATTTAGAAGGCATATAAAACTCAACTATCAGTACGTATATGAACAAATCAGCAGATTCGTTCCCAAAGCAGAAGTTTTTTTTCTGTCCCAGGCAAAGAGACACATCACAACAGACTTAAACTATGGAGTGATGGCTCGCTACATTTTTTGTTGATCACCTAATCACATCAGCATCTGAATGTCTATTGATCGCCTGCACAGATCAGCATTTGTTTTTCTATTGATCGTTCACTCACATCAGCATCTGTATTTTTTATGATCACCTGCTAACATCAGCATTTTTATTTCTATAGATTGTCTGTTTGCATCGGAAACATCAGGCCTTGATTTCTATTGATCATTCCCTCACATCAACATCTGGATTTCTATGGACCGCCTGCTCACATCACTATTTGGATTCCTATTGATCACCTGCTCACATCAGCATTTTTATTTCTATAGATTGACTGTTTGCATCAGAAACATCAGGCCAGGATTTCTATTGATCATTCGCCTACATCAGCATCTGGATTTCTATGGACTACCTGCTCACATCTGTATTTAGATTCATATTGATCACCTGCTCACAACAGCATCTAGTTTTCTATTGATTGTTCACTCACATCAGCATCTGTATTTTTTATGATCACCTGCTAACATCAGCATTTTTATTTCCATATATTGACTGTTTGCATCAGAAACATCAGGCCTTGATTTCTATTGATCGTTCGCTCACCTGAGCATCTGCATTTCTATGGATTGCCTGCTCAGATCATCATTTGTATTTCTATTAATCGCCTGCTCAGATCAGCATTTGAATTTTTGTTGATCACCTAATCACATCAGCATCTGAATTTCTATTGATCGCCTGCACAGATCAGCATTTGTTTTTCTATTGATCGTTCACTCACATCAGCATCTGCATTTTTTATGATCACCTGCTAACATCAGCATTTTTATTTCCATAGATTGACTGTTTGCATCAGAAACATCAGGCCTTGATTTCTATTGATCGTTCGCTCACCTGAGCATCTGGATTTCTATGGATTGCCTGCTCAGATCAACATTTGTATTTCTATTAATCGCCTGCTCAGATCAGCATTTGAATTTTTGTTGATCACCTAATCACATCAGCATCTGAATTTCTATTGATCGCCTGCACAGATCAGCATTTGTTTTTCTATTGATCGTTCACTCACATCAGCATCTGCATTTTTTTTGGATCGCCTGCTAACATCAGCATTTTTATTTCTATAGATTGTCTGTTTGCATCGGAAACATCAGGCCTTGATTTCTATTGATCATTCCCTCACATCAACATCTGGATTTCTATGGACCGCCTGCTCACATCACTATTTGGATTCCTATTGATCACCTGCTCACATCAGCATTTTTATTTCTATAGATTGACTGTTTGCATCAGAAACATCAGGCCAGGATTTCTATTGATCATTCGCCTACATCAGCATCTGGATTTCTATGGACTACCTGCTCACATCAGCATTTGTATTTCTATTGATCGTTCGCTCGCATCAGCATTTGTATTTCTATTGATCGTTCGCTCGCATCAGCATTTGTATTTCTATTGATCGTTCGCTCGCATCAGCATTTGTATTTCTACTGATCGTTCGCTCGCCTCAGCATTTGTATTTCTATTGATCTTTCTCTCGCATCAGCATTTGTATTTCTACTGATCGTTCGCTCGCTTCAGCATTTGTATTTCTATTGATCGTTCGCTTGCATCAGCATTTGTATTTCTATTGATCGTTCGCTCCCATCAGCTTTTTCATTTCTATTGAAAGTTCGCTCGCATCAGAATTCGTATTTCTATCGATCGTTCGCTATCATCAGCATTTGTATTTCCAATGATCGTTCGTTCGCATCATCATTTGTATTTCTATTGATCGTTCACTCACATCAGCATTTGTATTTTTTATGGATCACCTACTAACATCAGCATTTTTATTTCTATAGATTCACTGTTTGCATCTGAAACATCAGGCCTTGATTTCTATTGATCGTTCGCTCACATCAGCATTTGTATTTCTATTGATCACCTCCTCAGATCAGCATTTGTATTTCTATGGATGACCTGCTCACATTAGCATCTGGATTTCTGTGGATTGCATCCTCCGATCAGCATTTGGATTTGTGTGGATTGCCTTTTCTCATCAGCATTTGTATTTCAAAAAAATTAAGCTCAGGCACTGTGTGAATAGTCAAAATTTCTCCTCAGATTGCTGAAAATAATTTAACTTCAGCCACAGTTATAGTGTAGAAAAGGCCTCAAAGATAGTCTTGTTGTTAAATAGCGCTTTTCTATTTTATTAGCTGTTTAATGACCCATTCAGTGCTGTATTCCTATTGGTTGCGCCGTCCCATCTGTGCACTGAGTCTGTTAACATACAGTGCAGTGTTGAACTCTTTCAGATGTGTTCAGCAGCTCGTCATGTATTTGAGTTTATTTAAACACGGTTGTCGCAAGTGGACTGAGCGTGAATGCCAATATAAGTATCTCATTTACTGTTGTGTTTGCTATTTGTTATGTATTTTAATAGTTTCGGTTGTTTAAAGGTAAAGGATAATTGTTGCTGTCGCTGTTATTTGAGCTTCGAAACTCCGTGAACGAACATACCGGAAGTGTGTTTTCACGATAAAAGCACTGTGAATGGATAACCGGAAGTTATGTGATGTTAGCGTTAGCCTAGCTTAACAGCGATAAATGAACTATCGGGGCTGCCGATTGACTCAGGGTGAGGGAGATTGAAGTCTCAGCGGCACAAAAACACAAGGGATGGAAACTAAGGAAGCATTCTGTACCTAGCAACGCTTGCTATGCTGCAGTTGCTGCTTGGCGTGTTCATGACGTGGCGTGACGTCATACGCACCCTTTCACACATTGTACTTTGATTTAGAAGGCATATAAAACTCAACTATCAGTACGTATATGAACAAATCAGCAGATTCGTTCCCAAAGCAGAAGTTTTTTTTCTGTCCCAGGCAAAGAGACACATCACAACAGACTTAAACTATGGAGTGATGGCTCGCTACATTTTTTGTTGATCACCTAATCACATCAGCATCTGAATGTCTATTGATCGCCTGCACAGATCAGCATTTGTTTTTCTATTGATCGTTCACTCACATCAGCATCTGTATTTTTTATGATCACCTGCTAACATCAGCATTTTTATTTCTATAGATTGTCTGTTTGCATCAGAAACATCAGGCCATGATATCTATTGATCATTCGCCTACATCAGCATCTGGATTTCTATGGACTACCTAATCACATCAGCATCTGAATTTCTATTGATCGCCTGCACAGATCAGCATTTGTTTTTCTATTGATCGTTCACTCACATCAGCATCTGCATTTTTTTTGGATCGCCTGCTAACATCAGCATTTTTATTTCTATAGATTGTCTGTTTGCATCGGAAACATCAGGCCTTGATTTCTATTGATCATTCCCTCACATCAACATCTGGATTTCTATGGACCGCCTGCTCACATCACTATTTGGATTCCTATTGATCACCTGCTCACATCAGCATTTTTATTTCTATAGATTGACTGTTTGCATCAGAAACATCAGGCCAGGATTTCTATTGATCATTCGCCTACATCAGCATCTGGATTTCTATGGACTACCTGCTCACATCTGTATTTAGATTCATATTGATCACCTGCTCACAACAGCATCTAGTTTTCTATTGATTGTTCACTCACATCAGCATCTGTATTTTTTATGATCACCTGCTAACATCAGCATTTTTATTTCCATATATTGACTGTTTGCATCAGAAACATCAGGCCTTGATTTCTATTGATCGTTCGCTCACCTGAGCATCTGGATTTCTATGGATTGCCTGCTCAGATCATCATTTGTATTTCTATTAATCGCCTGCTCAGATCAGCATTTGAATTTTTGTTGATCACCTAATCACATCAGCATCTGAATTTCTATTGATCGCCTGCACAGATCAGCATTTGTTTTTCTATTGATCGTTCACTCACATCAGCATCTGCATTTTTTATGATCACCTGCTAACATCAGCATTTTTATTTCCATAGATTGACTGTTTGCATCAGAAACATCAGGCCTTGATTTCTATTGATCGTTCGCTCACCTGAGCATCTGGATTTCTATGGATTGCCTGCTCAGATCAACATTTGTATTTCTATTAATCGCCTGCTCAGATCAGCATTTGAATTTTTGTTGATCACCTAATCGCATCAGCATCTGAATGTCTATTGATCGCCTGCACAGATCAGCATTTGTTTTTCTATTGATCGTTCACTCACATCAGCATTTGTATTTTTTTGGATCACCTGCTCCCATCAGCATTTTTATTTCTATAGATTGTCTGTTTGCATCGGAAACATCAGGCCTTGATTTCTATTGATCATTCCCTCACATCAACATCTGGATTTCTATGGACCGCCTGCTCACATCACTATTTGGATTCCTATTGATCACCTGCTCACATCAGCATTTTTATTTCTATAGATTGACTGTTTGCATCAGAAACATCAGGCCAGGATTTCTATTGATCATTCGCCTACATCAGCATCTGGATTTCTATGGACTACCTGCTCACATCAGCATTCGTATTTCTATTGATCGTTCGCTCGCATCAGCATTTGTATTTCTATTGATCGTTCGCTCACATCAGCATTTGTATTTCTATTGATCGTTCGCTCGCATCAGCATTTGTATTTCTACTGATCGTTCGCTCGCATCAGCATTTGTATTTCTATTGATCGTTCGCTCCCATCAGCTTTTTCATTTCTATTGATAGTTCGCTCGCATCAGAATTCGTATTTCTATCGATCGTTCGCTATCATCAGCATTTGTATTTCCAATGATCGTTCGTTCGCATCATCCTTTGTATTTCTATTGATCGTTCACTCACATCAGTCTCTGTATTTTTAATGGATCGCCTGCTAACATCAGCATTTTTATTTCTATAGATTGACTGTTTGCATCAGAAACATCAGGCCATGATTTCTATTGATCATTCGCCTACATCAGCATCTGGATTTCTATGGACTACCTGCTCACATCTGTATTTAGATTCCTATTGATCACCTGCTCACAACAGCATCTAGTTTTCTATTGATTGTTCACTCACATCAGCATCTGTATTTTTTATGATCACCTGCTAACATCAGCATTTTTATTTCCATAGATTGACTGTTTGCATCAGAAACATCAGGCCTTGATTTCTATTGATCGTTCGCTCACCTGAGCATCTGGATTTCTATGGATTGCCTGCTCAGATCATCATTTGTATTTCTATTAATCGCCTGCTCAGATCAGCATTTGAATTTTTGTTGATCACCTAATCACATCAGCATCTGAATTTCTATTGATCGCCTGCAGAGATCAGCATTTGTTTTTATATTGATCGTTCACTCACATCAGCATCTGCATTTTTTATGATCACCTGCTAACATCAGCATTTTTATTTCCATAGATTGACTGTTTGCATCAGAAACATCAGGCCTTGATTTCTATTGATCGTTCGCTCACCTGAGCATCTGGATTTCTATGGATTGCCTGCTCAGATCAACATTTGTATTTCTATTAATCGCCTGCTCAGATCAGCATTTGAATTTTTGTTGATCACCTAATCACATCAGCATCTGAATTTCTATTGATCGCCTGCACAGATCAGCATTTGTTTTTCTATTGATCGTTCACTCACATCAGCATCTGCGTTTTTTTTGGATCGCCTGCTAACATCAGCATTTTTATTTCTATAGATTGTCTGTTTGCATCGGAAACATCAGGCCTTGATTTCTATTGATCATTCCCTCACATCAACATCTGGATTTCTATGGACCGCCTGCTCACATCACTATTTGGATTCCTATTGATCACCTGCTCACATCAGCATTTTTATTTCTATAGATTGACTGTTTGCATCAGAAACATCAGGCCAGGATTTCTATTGATCATTCGCCTACATCAGCATCTGGATTTCTATGGACTACCTGCTCACATCAGCATTCGTATTTCTATTGATCGTTCGCTCGCATCAGCATTTGTATTTCTATTGATCGTTCGCTCGCATCAGCATTTGTATTTCTATTGATCGTTCGCTCGCATCAGCATTTGTATTTCTACTGATCGTTCGCTCGCATCAGCATTTGTATTTCTATTGATCGTTCGCTCCCATCAGCTTTTTCATTTCTATTGATAGTTCGCTCGCATCAGAATTCGTATTTCTATCGATCGTTCGCTATCATCAGCATTTGTATTTCCAATGATCGTTCGTTCGCATCATCCTTTGTATTTCTATTGATCATTCACTCACATCAGTCTCTGTATTTTTAATGGATCGCCTGCTAACATCAGCATTTTTATTTCTATAGATTGACTGTTTGCATCAGAAACATCAGGCCATGATTTCTATTGATCATTCGCCTACATCAGCATCTGGATTTCTATGGACTACCTGCTCACATCTGTATTTAGATTCCTATTGATCACCTGCTCACAACAGCATCTTGTTTTCTATTGATTGTTCACTCACATCAGCATCTGTATTTTTTATGATCACCTGCTAACATCAGCATTTTTATTTCCATATATTGACTGTTTGCATCAGAAACATCAGGCCTTGATTTCTATTGATCGTTCGCTCACCTGAGCATCTTGATTTCTATGGATTGCCTGCTCAGATCATCATTTGTATTTCTATTAATCGCCTGCTCAGATCAGCATTTGAATTTTTGTTGATCACCTAATCACATCAGCATCTGAATTTCTATTGATCGCCTGCACAGATCAGCATTTGTTTTTCTATTGATCGTTCACTCACATCAGCATCTGCATTTTTTATGATCACCTGCTAACATCAGCATTTTTATTTCCATAGATTGACTGTTTGCATCAGAAACATCAGGCCTTGATTTCTATTGATCGTTCGCTCACCTGAGCATCTGGATTTCTATGGATTGCCTGCTCAGATCAACATTTGTATTTCTATTAATCGCCTGCTCAGATCAGCATTTGAATTTTTGTTGATCACCTAATCACATCAGCATCTGAATTTCTATTGATCGCCTGCACAGATCAGCATTTGTTTTTCTATTGATCGTTCACTCACATCAGCATCTGCATTTTTTTTGGATCGCCTGCTAACATCAGCATTTTTATTTCTATAGATTGTCTGTTTGCATCGGAAACATCAGGCCTTGATTTCTATTGATCATTCCCTCACATCAACATCTGGATTTCTATGGACCGCCTGCTCACATCACTATTTGGATTCCTATTGATCACCTGCTCACATCAGCATTTTTATTTCTATAGATTGACTGTTTGCATCAGAAACATCAGGCCAGGATTTCTATTGATCATTCGCCTACATCAGCATCTGGATTTCTATGGACTACCTGCTCACATCAGCATTCGTATTTCTATTGATCGTTCGCTCCCATCAGCATTTGTATTTCTATTGATCGTTCGCTCGCATCAGCATTTGTATTTCTATTGATCGTTCGCTCGCATCAGCATTTGTATTTCTACTGATCGTTCGCTAGCTTCAGCATTTGTATTTCTATTGATCGTTCGCTCGCATCAGCATTTGTATTTCTATTGATCGTTCGCTCCCATCAGCTTTTTCATTTCTATTGATAGTTCGCTCGCATCAGAATTCGTATTTCTATCGATCGTTCGATATCATCAGCATTTGTATTTCCAATGATCGTTCGTTCGCATCATCCTTTGTATTTCTATTGATCGTTCACTCACATCAGCATCTGTATTTTTAATGGATCGCCTGCTAACATCAGCATTTTTATTTCTATAGATTGACTGTTTGCATCAGAAACATCAGGCCATGATTTCTATTGATCATTCGCCTACATCAGCATCTGTATTTCTATGGACTACCTAATCACATCAGCATCTGAATTTCTATTGATCGCCTGCACAGATCAGCATTTGTTTTTCTATTGATCGTTCACTCACATCAGCATCTGCATTTTTTTTGGATCGCCTGCTAACATCAGCATTTTTATTTCTATAGATTGTCTGTTTGCATCGGAAACATCAGGCCTTGATTTCTATTGATCATTCCCTCACATCAACATCTGGATTTCTATGGACCGCCTGCTCACATCACTATTTGGATTCCTATTGATCACCTGCTCACATCAGCATTTTTATTTCTATAGATTGACTGTTTGCATCAGGAACATCAGGCCAGGATTTCTATTGATCATTCGCCTACATCAGCATCTGGATTTCTATGGACTACCTGCTCACATCTGTATTTAGATTCATATTGATCACCTGCTCACAACAGCATCTAGTTTTCTATTGATTGTTCACTCACATCAGCGTCTGTATTTTTTATGATCACCTGCTAACATCAGCATTTTTATTTCCATATATTGACTGTTTGCATCAGAAACATCAGGCCTTGATTTCTATTGATCGTTCGCTCACCTGAGCATCTGGATTTCTATGGATTGCCTGCTCAGATCATCATTTGTATTTCTATTAATCGCCTGCTCAGATCAGCATTTGAATTTTTGTTGATCACCTAATCACATCAGCATCTGAATTTCTATTGATCGCCTGCACAGATCAGCATTTGTTTTTCTATTGATCGTTCACTCACATCAGCATCTGCATTTTTTATGATCACCTGCTAACATCAGCATTTTTATTTCCATAGATTGACTGTTTGCATCAGAAACATCAGGCCTTGATTTCTATTGATCGTTCGCTCACCTGAGCATCTGGATTTCTATGGATTGCCTGCTCAGATCAACATTTGTATTTCTATTAATCGCCTGCTCAGATCAGCATTTGAATTTTTGTTGATCACCTAATCGCATCAGCATCTGAATTTCTATTGATCGCCTGCACAGATCAGCATTTGTTTTTCTATTGATCGTTCACTCACATCAGCATCTGCATTTTTTTTGGATCGCCTGCTAACATCAGCATTTTTATTTCTATAGATTGTCTGTTTGCATCGGAAACATCAGGCCTCGATTTCTATTGATCATTCCCTCACATCAACATCTGGATTTCTATGGACCGCCTGCTCACATCACTATTTGGATTCCTATTGATCACCTGCTCACATCAGCATTTTTATTTCTATAGATTGACTGTTTGCATCAGAAACATCAGGCCAGGATTTCTATTGATCATTCGCCTACATCAGCATCTGGATTTCTATGGACTACCTGCTCACATCAGCATTCGTATTTCTATTGATCGTTCGCTCGCATCAGCATTTGTATTTCTATTGATCGTTCGCTCGCATCAGCATTTGTATTTCTATTGATCGTTCGCTCGCATCAGCATTTGTATTTCTACTGATCGTTCGCTCGCTTCAGCATTTGTATTTCTATTGATCGTTCGCTCGCATCAGCATTTGTATTTCTATTGATCGTTCGCTCCCATCAGCTTTTTCATTTCTATTGATAGTTCGCTCGCATCAGAATTCGTATTTCTATCGATCGTTCGCTATCATCAGCATTTGTATTTCCAATGATCGTTCGTTCGCATCATCCTTTGTATTTCTATTGATCGTTCACTCACATCAGCATCTGTATTTTTAATGGATCGCCTGCTAACATCAGCATTTTTATTTCTATAGATTGACTGTTTGCATCAGAAACATCAGGCCATGATTTCTATTGATCATTCGCCTACATCAGCATCTGGATTTCTATGGACTACCTAATCACATCAGCATCTGAATTTCTATTGATCGCCTGCACAGATCAGCATTTGTTTTTCTATTGATCGTTCACTCACATCAGCATCTGCATTTTTTTTGGATCGCCTGCTAACATCAGCATTTTTATTTCTATAGATTGTCTGTTTGCATCGGAAACATCAGGCCTTGATTTCTATTGATCATTCCCTCACATCAACATCTGGATTTCTATGGACCGCCTGCTCACATCACTATTTGGATTCCTATTGATCACCTGCTCACATCAGCATTTTTATTTCTATAGATTGACTGTTTGCATCAGAAACATCAGGCCAGGATTTCTATTGATCATTCGCCTACATCAGCATCTGGATTTCTATGGACTACCTGCTCACATCTGTATTTAGATTCATATTGATCACCTGCTCACAACAGCATCTAGTTTTCTATTGATTGTTCACTCACATCAGCATCTGTATTTTTTATGATCACCTGCTAACATCAGCATTTTTATTTCCGTATATTGACTCTTTGCATCAGAAACATCAGGCCTTGATTTCTATTGATCGTTCGCTCACCTGAGCATCTGAATTTCTATTGATCGCCTGCACAGATCAGCATTTGTTTTTCTATTGATCGTTCACTCACATCAGCATCTGCATTTTTTATGATCACCTGCTAACATCAGCATTTTTATTTCCATAGATTGACTGTTTGCATCAGAAACATCAGGCCTTGATTTCTATTGATCGTTCGCTCACCTGAGCATCTGGATTTCTATGGATTGCCTGCTCAGATCAACATTTGTATTTCTATTAATCGCCTGCTCAGATCAGCATTTGAATTTTTGTTGATCACCTAATCACATCAGCATCTGAATTTCTATTGATCGCCTGCACAGATCAGCATTTGTTTTTCTGTTGATCGTTCACTCACATCAGCATCTGTATTTTTTTTGGATCGCCTGCTAACATCAGCATTTTTATTTCTATAGATTGTCTGTTTGCATCGGAAACATCAGGCCTTGATTTCTATTGATCATTCCCTCACATCAACATCTGGATTTCTATGGACCGCCTGCTCACATCACTATTTGGATTCCTATTGATCACCTGCTCACATCAGCATTTTTATTTCTATAGATTGACTGTTTGCATCAGAAACATCAGGCCAGGATTTCTATTGATCATTCGCCTACATCAGCATCTGGATTTCTATGGACTACCTGCTCACATCAGCATTCGTATTTCTATTGATCGTTCGCTCGCATCAGCATTTGTATTTCTATTGATCGTTCGCTCGCATCAGCATTTGTATTTCTATTGATCGTTCGCTCGCATCAGCATTTGTATTTCTACTGATCGTTCGCTCGCTTCAGCATTTGTATTTCTATTGATCGTTCGCTCGCATCAGCATTTGTATTTCTATTGATCGTTCGCTCCCATCAGCTTTTTCATTTCTATTGATAGTTCGCTCGCATCAGAATTCGTATTTCTATCGATCGTTCGCTATCATCAGCATTTGTATTTCCAATGATCGTTCGTTCGCATCATCCTTTGTATTTCTATTGATCGTTCACTCACATCAGCATCTGTATTTTTAATGGATCGCCTGCTAACATCAGCATTTTTATTTCTATAGATTGACTGTTTGCATCAGAAACATCAGGCCATGATTTCTATTGATCATTCGCCTACATCAGCATCTGGATTTCTATGGACTACCTAATCACATCAGCATCTGAATTTCTATTGATCGCCTGCACAGATCAGCATTTGTTTTTCTATTGATCGTTCACTCACATCAGCATCTGCATTTTTTTTGGATCGCCTGCTAACATCAGCATTTTTATTTCTATAGATTGTCTGTTTGCATCGGAAACATCAGGCCTTGATTTCTATTGATCATTCCCTCACATCAACATCTGGATTTCTATGGACCGCCTGCTCACATCACTATTTGGATTCCTATTGATCACCTGCTCACATCAGCATTTTTATTTCTATAGATTGACTGTTTGCATCAGAAACATCAGGCCAGGATTTCTATTGATCATTCGCCTACATCAGCATCTGGATTTCTATGGACTACCTGCTCACATCTGTATTTAGATTCATATTGATCACCTGCTCACAACAGCATCTAGTTTTCTATTGATTGTTCACTCACATCAGCATCTGTATTTTTTATGATGACCTGCTAACATCAGCATTTTTATTTCCATATATTGACTGTTTGCATCAGAAACATCAGGCCTTGATTTCTATTGATCGTTCGCTCACCTGAGCATCTGGATTTCTATGGATTGCCTGCTCAGATCATCATTTGTATTTCTATTAATCGCCTGCTCAGATCAGCATTTGAATTTTTGTTGATCACCTAATCACATCAGCATCTGAATTTCTATTGATCGCCTGCACAGATCAGCATTTGTTTTTCTATTGATCGTTCACTCACATCAGCATCTGCATTTTTTATGATCACCTGCTAACATCAGCATTTTTATTTCCATAGATTGACTGTTTGCATCAGAAACATCAGGCCTTGATTTCTATTGATCGTTCGCTCACCTGAGCATCTGGATTTCTATGGATTGCCTGCTCAGATCAACATTTGTATTTCTATTAATCGCCTGCTCAGATCAGCATTTGAATTTTTGTTGATCACCTAATCACATCAGCATCTGAATTTCTATTGATCGCCTGCACAGATCAGCATTTGTTTTTCTATTGATCGTTCACTCACATCAGCATCTGCATTTTTTTTGGATCGCCTGCTAACATCAGCATTTTTATTTCTATAGATTGTCTGTTTGCATCGGAAACATCAGGCCTTGATTTCTATTGATCATTCCCTCACATCAACATCTGGATTTCTATGGACCGCCTGCTCACATCACTATTTGGATTCCTATTGATCACCTGCTCACATCAGCATTTTTATTTCTATAGATTGACTGTTTGCATCAGAAACATCAGGCCAGGATTTCTATTGATCATTCGCCTACATCAGCATCTGGATTTCTATGGACTTCCTGCTCACATCAGCATTCGTATTTCTATTGATCGTTCGCTCGCATCAGCATTTGTATTTCTATTGATCGTTCGCTCGCATCAGCATTTGTATTTCTATTGATCGTTCGCTCGCATCAGCATTTGTATTTCTACTGATCGTTCGCTCGCTTCAGCATTTGTATTTCTATTGATCGTTCGCTCGCATCAGCATTTGTATTTCTATTGATCGTTCGCTCCCATCAGCTTTTTCATTTCTATTGATAGTTCGCTCGCATCAGAATTCGTATTTCTATCGATCGTTCGCTATCATCAGCATTTGTATTTCCAATGATCGTTCGTTCGCATCATCCTTTGTATTTCTATTGATCGTTCACTCACATCAGCAACTGCATTTTTTATGATCACCTGCTAACATCAGCATTTTTATTTCCATAGATTGACTGTTTGCATCAGAAACATCAGGCCTTTATTTCTATTGATCGTTCGCTCACCTGAGCATCTGGATTTCTATGGATTGCCTGCTCAGATCAACATTTGTATTTCTATTAATCGCCTGCTCAGATCAGCATTTGAATTTTTGTTGATCACCTAATCACATCAGCATCTGAATTTCTATTGATCGCCTGCACAGATCAGCATTTGTTTTTCTATTGATCGTTCACTCACATCAGCATCTGCATTTTTTTTGGATCGCCTGCTAACATCAGCATTTTTATTTCTATAGATTGTCTGTTTGCATCGGAAACATCAGGCCTTGATTTCTATTGATCATTCCCTCACATCAACATCTGGATTTCTATGGACCGCCTGCTCACATCACTATTTGGATTCCTATTGATCACCTGCTCACATCAGCATTTTTATTTCTATAGATTGTCTGTTTGCATCAGAAACATCAGGCCAGGATTTCTATTGATCATTCGCCTACATCAGCATCTGGATTTCTATGGACTACCTGCTCACATCTGTATTTAGATTCATATTGATCACCTGCTCACATCAGCATCTGAATTTCTATTGATCGCCTGCACAGATCAGCATTTGTTTTTCTATTGATCGTTCACTCACATCAGCATCTGCATTTTTTATGATCACCTGCTAACATCAGCATTTTTATTTCCATAGATTGACTGTTTGCATCAGAAACATCAGGCCTTGATTTCTATTGATCGTTCGCTCACCTGAGCATCTGGATTTCTATGGATTGCCTGCTCAGATCAACATTTGTATTTCTATTAATCGCCTGCTCAGATCAGCATTTGAATTTTTGTTGATCACCTAATCACATCAGCATCTGAATTTCTATTGATTGCCTGCACAGATCAGCATTTGTTTTTCTGTTGAGCATTCACTCACATCAGCATCTGTATTTTTTTTGGATCGCCTGCTAACATCAGCATTTTTATTTCTATAGATTGTCTGTTTGCATCGGAAACATCAGGCCTTGATTTCTATTGATCATTCCCTCACATCAACATCTGGATTTCTATGGACCGCCTGCTCACATCACTATTTGGATTCCTATTGATCACCTGCTCACATCAGCATTTTTATTTCTATAGATTGACTGTTTGCATCAGAAACATCAGGCCAGGATTTCTATTGATCATTCGCCTACATCAGCATCTGGATTTCTATGGACTACCTGCTCACATCAGCATTCGTATTTCTATTGATCGTTCGCTCGCATCAGCATTTGTATTTCTATTGATCGTTCGCTCGCATCAGCATTTGTATTTCTATTGATCGTTCGCTCGCATCAGCATTTGTATTTCTACTGATCGTTCGCTCGCTTCAGCATTTGTATTTCTATTGATCGTTCGCTCGCATCAGCATTTGTATTTCTATTGATCGTTCGCTCCCATCAGCTTTTTCATTTCTATTGATAGTTCGCTCGCATCAGAATTCGTATTTCTATCGATCGTTCGCTATCATCAGCATTTGTATTTCCAATGATCGTTCGTTCGCATCATCCTTTGTATTTCTATTGATCGTTCACTCACATCAGCATCTGTATTTTTAATGGATCGCCTGCTAACATCAGCATTTTTATTTCTATAGATTGACTGTTTGCATCAGAAACATCAGGCCATGATTTCTATTGATCATTCGCCTACATCAGCATCTGGATTTCTATGGACTACCTAATCACATCAGCATCTGAATTTCTATTGATCGCCTGCACAGATCAGCATTTGTTTTTCTATTGATCGTTCACTCACATCAGCATCTGCATTTTTTTTGGATCGCCTGCTAACATCAGCATTTTTATTTCTATAGATTGTCTGTTTGCATCGGAAACATCAGGCCTTGATTTCTATTGATCATTCCCTCACATCAACATCTGGATTTCTATGGACTACCTGCTCACATCTGTATTTAGATTCATATTGATCACCTGCTCACATCAGCATCTGAATTTCTATTGATCGCCTGCACAGATCAGCATTTGTTTTTCTATTGATCGTTCACTCACATCAGCATCTGCATTTTTTATGATCACCTGCTAACATCAGCATTTTTATTTCCATAGATTGACTGTTTGCATCAGAAACATCAGGCCTTGATTTCTATTGATCGTTCGCTCACTTGAGCATCTGGATTTCTATGGATTGCCTGCTCAGATCAACATTTGTATTTCTATTAATCGCCTGCTCAGATCAGCATTTGAATTTTTGTTGATCACCTAATCACATCAGCATCTGAATTTCTATTGATCGCCTGCACAGATCAGCATTTGTTTTTCTGTTGATCGTTCACTCACATCAGCATCTGTATTTTTTTTGGATCGCCTGCTAACATCAGCATTTTTATTTCTATAGATTGTCTGTTTGCATCGGAAACATCAGGCCTTGATTTCTATTGATCATTCCCTCACATCAACATCTGGATTTCTATGGACCGCCTGCTCACATCACTATTTGGATTCCTATTGATCACCTGCTCACATCAGCATTTTTATTTCTATAGATTGACTGTTTGCATCAGAAACATCAGGCCAGGATTTCTATTGATCATTCGCCTACATCAGCATCTGGATTTCTATGGACTACCTGCTCACATCTGTATTTAGATTCATATTGATCACCTGCTCACAACAGCATCTAGTTTTCTATTGATTGTTCACTCACATCAGCATCTGTATTTTTTATGATGACCTGCTAACATCAGCATTTTTATTTCCATATATTGACTGTTTGCATCAGAAACATCAGGCCTTGATTTCTATTGATCGTTCGCTCACCTGAGCATCTGGATTTCTATGGATTGCCTGCTCAGATCATTATTTGTATTTCTATTAATCGCCTGCTCAGATCAGCATTTGAATTTTTGTTGATCACCTAATCACATCAGCATCTGAATTTCTATTGATCGCCTGCACAGATCAGCATTTGTTTTTCTATTGATCGTTCACTCACATCAGCATCTGCATTTTTTATGATCACCTGCTAACATCAGCATTTTTATTTCCATAGATTGACTGTTTGCATCAGAAACATCAGGCCTTGATTTCTATTGATCGTTCGCTCACCTGAGCATCTGGATTTCTATGGATTGCCTGCTCAGATCAACATTTGTATTTCTATTAATCGCCTGCTCAGATCAGCATTTGAATTTTTGTTGATCACCTAATCACATCAGCATCTGAATTTCTATTGATCGCCTGCACAGATCAGCTTTTGGATTTGTGTGGATTGCCTTTTCTCATCAGCATTTGTATTTCAAAAAAATTAAGCTAAGGCACTGTGTGAATAGTCAAAATTTCTCCTCAGATTGCTGAAAATAATTTAACTTCAGCCACAGTTATAGTGTAGAAAAGGCCTCAAAGATAATCTTGTTGTTAAATAGCGCTTTTCTATTTTATTAGCTGTTTAATGACCCATTCAGTGCTGTATTCCTATTGGTTGCGCCGTCCCATCTGTGCACTGAGTCTGTTAACATACAGTGCAGTGTTGAACTCTTTCAGATGTGTTCAGCAGCTCGTCATGTATTTGAGTTTATTTAAACACGGTTGTCGCAAGTGGACTGAGCGTGAATGCCAATATAAGTATCTCATTTACTGTTGTGTTTGCTATTTGTTATGTATTTTAATAGTTTCGGTTGTTTAAAGGTAAAGGATAATTGTTGCTGTCGCTGTTAAATGAGCTTCGAAACTCCGTGAACGAACATACGGAAGTGTGTTTTCACGATAAAAGCACTGTGAATGGATAACCGGAAGTTATGTGATGTTAGCGTTAGTCTAGCTTAACAGCGATAAATGAACTATCGGGGCTGCCAATTGACTCAGGGTGAGGGAGATTGAAGTCTCAGCGGCACAAAAACACAAGGGATGGAAACTAAGGAAGCATTCTGTACCTAGCAACGGTTGCTATGCTGCAGTTGCTGCTTGGCGTGTTCATGACGTGGCGTGACATCATACGCACCCTTTCACACATTGTACTTTGATTTAGAAGGCATATAAAACTCAACTATCAGTACGTATATGAACAAATCAGCAGATTCGTTCCCAAAGCAGAAGTTTTTTTCTGTCCCAGGCAAAGAGACACATCACAACAGACTTAAACTATGGAGTGATGGCTCGCTACATTTTTTGTTGATCACCTAATCACATCAGCATCTGAATGTCTATTGATCGCCTGCACAGATCAGCATTTGTTTTTCTATTGATCGTTCACTCACATCAGCATTTGTATTTTTTTGGATCACCTGCTCCCATCAGCATTTGGATTTCTATTGATCGTTGGCTCACATCAGGCCTCGATTTATATTGATCGCCTTCTCAGATCAGCATCTGGATTTCTATGGATCGCCTGCTCACATCAGCATTTGTATTTCTATGGATCACCTGCTCACATTAGCATCTGGATTTCTGTGGATTGCATCCTCCGATCAGCATTTGGATTTGTGTGGATTGCCTTTTCTCATCAGCATTTGTATTTCAAAAAAATTAAGCTAAGGCACTGTGTGAATAGTCAAAATTTCTCTTCAGATTGCTGAAAACAATTTAACTTCAGCCACAGTTATAGTGTAGAAAAGGCCTCAAAGATAATCTTGTTGCGCTTTTCTATTTTATTAGCTGTTTAATGACCCATTCAGTGCTGTATTCCTATTCGTTGCGCCGTCCCATCTGTGCACTGAGTCTGTTAACATACAGTGCAGTGTTGAACTCTTTCAGAGGTGTTCAGCAGCTCGTCACGTATTTGAGTTAAAGTATTAGTACACGGTTGTCGCAAGTGGACTGAGCGTGAATGCCAATATAAGTATCTCATTTACTGTTGTGTTTGCTATTTGTTACGTATTTTAATAGTTTCGGTTGTTTAAAGGTAAAGGATAATTGTTGCTGTCGCTGTTAATTGAGCTTCGAAACTCCGTGAACGAACATACCGGAAGTGTGTTTTCACGATAAAAGCACTGTGATTGGATAACCGGAAGTTATGTGATGTTAGCGTTAGCCATGCTTAACAGCGATAAATGAACTATCGGGGCTGCCGATTGACTCAGGGTGAGGGAGATTGAAGTCTCAGCGGCACAAAAACACAAGGTATGGAAACTAAGGAAGCATTCTGTACCTAGCAACGGTTGCTATTCCGCAGTTGCTGCTTGGCGTGTTCATGACGTGGCGTGACGTCATACGCACCCTTTCACACATTGTACTTTGATTTAGAAGGCATATAAAACTCAACTATCAGTACGTATATGAACAAATCAGCAGATTCGTTCCCAAAGCAGAAGTTTTTTTTCTGTCCCAGGCAAAGAGACACATCACAACAGATTTAAACTATGGAGTGATGGCTCGCTACATTTTTTGTTGATCACCTAATCACATCAGCATCTGAATGTCTATTGATCGCCTGCACAGATCAGCATTTGTTTTTCTATTGATCGTTCACTCACATCAGCATCTGTATTTTTTATGATCACCTGCTAACATCAGTATTTTTATTTCTATAGATTCACTGTTTGCATCAGAAACATCAGGCCTTGATTTCTATTGATCATTCCCTCACATCAACATCTGGATTTCTATGGACCGCCTGCTCACATCACTATTTGGATTCCT
Organism: Chaunax sp. Z400; assembly: GCA_037577475.1. Lineage (NCBI taxonomy): Eukaryota > Metazoa > Chordata > Actinopteri > Lophiiformes > Chaunacidae > Chaunax > Chaunax sp. Z400. Next base: position 5,812,799 of record CM075188.1, read on the forward strand.
ATTGATCACCTGCTGACATCAGCTGTTGTATTTCTATTGATCGTTCGCTGGCATCAGCATTTGTATTTCTATTGATCACCTGCTCACATCAGCAATTTTATTTTTATTGATCGTCACTCACATCAGCATTTGTATTTTTATGGATCACCTGCTCGCATCAGCATTTGGATTTCTATTGATCGTTTGCTCACATCAGGCCTCGATTTCTATTGATCACCTGCTCACATCAGCATTTTTATTTCTATAGATTGACTGTTTGCATCAGAAACATCAGGCCAGGATTTCTATTGATCATTCGCCTACATCAGCATCTGGATTTCTATGGACTACCTGCTCACATCAGCATTCGTATTTCTATTGATCGTTCGCTCGCATCAGCATTTGTATTTCTATTGATCGTTCGCTCGCATCAGCATTTGTATTTCTATTGATCGTTCGCTCGCATCAGCATTTGTATTTCTACTGATCGTTCGCTCGCTTCAGCATTTGTATTTCTATTGATCGTTCGCTCGCATCAGCATTTGTATTTCTATTGATCGTTCGCTCCCATCAGCTTTTTCATTTCTATTGATAGTTCGCTCGCATCAGAATTCGTATTTCTATCGATCGTTCGCTATCATCAGCATTTGTATTTCCAATGATCGTTCATTCGCATCATCCTTTGTATTTCTATTGATCGTTCACTCACATCAGCATCTGTATTTTTAATGGATCGCCTGCTAACATCAGCATTTTTATTTCTATAGATTGACTGTTTGCATCAGAAACATCAGGCCATGATTTCTATTGATCATTCGCCTACATCAGCATCTGGATTTCTATGGACTACCTGCTCACATCTGTATTTAGATTCCTATTGATCACCTGCTCACAACAGCATCTAGTTTTCTATTGATTGTTCACTCACATCAGCATCTATATTTTTTATGATCACCTGCTAACATCAGCATTTTTATTTCCATATATTGACTGTTTGCATCAGAAACATCAGGCCTTGATTTCTATTGATCGTTCGCTCACCTGAGCATCTGGATTTCTATGGATTGCCTGCTCAGATCATCATATGTATTTCTATTAATCGCCTGCTCAGATCAGCATTTGAATTTTTGTTGATCACCTAATCACATCAGCATCTGAATTTCTATTGATCGCCTGCACAGATCAGCATTTGTTTTTCTATTGATCGTTCACTCACATCAGCATCTGCATTTTTTTTGGATCGCCTGCTAACATCAGCATTTTTATTTCTATAGATTGTCTGTTTGCATCGGAAACATCAGGCCTTGATTTCTATTGATCATTCCCTCACATCAACATCTGGATTTCTATGGACCGCCTGCTCACATCACTATTTGGATTCCTATTGATCACCTGCTCACATCAGCATTTTTATTTCTATAGATTGACTGTTTGCATCAGAAACATCAGGCCAGGATTTCTATTGATCATTCGCCTACATCAGCATCTGGATTTCTATGGACTACTTGCTCACATCTGTATTTAGATTTATATTGATCACCTGCTCACAACAGCATCTAGTTTTCTATTGATTGTTCACTCACATCAGCATCTGTATTTTTTATGATCACCTGCTAACATCAGCATTTTTATTTCCATATATTGACTGTTTGCATCAGAAACATCAGGCCTTGATTTCTATTGATCGTTCGCTCACCTGAGCATCTGGATTTCTATGGATCGCCTGCTCAGATCAGCATTTGAATTTTTGTTGATCACCTAATCACATCAGCATCTGAATTTCTATTGATCGCCTGCACAGATCAGCATTTGTTTTTCTATTGATCGTTCACTCACATCAGCATCTGCATTTTTTATGATCACCTGCTAACATCAGCATTTTTATTTCCATAGATTGACTGTTTGCATCAGAAACATCAGGCCTTGATTTCTATTGATCGTTCGCTCACCTGAGCATCTGGATTTCTATGGATTGCCTGCTCAGATCAACATTTGTATTTCTATTAATCGCCTGCTCAGATCAGCATTTGAATTTTTGTTGATCACCTAATCACATCAGCATCTGAATTTCTATTGATCGCCTGCACAGATCAGCTTTTGGATTTGTGTGGATTGCCTTTTCTCATCAGCATTTGTATTTCAAAAAAATTAAGCTAAGGCACTGTGTGAATAGTCAAAATTTCTCCTCAGATTGCTGAAAATAATTTAACTTCAGCCACAGTTATAGTGTAGAAAAGGCCTCAAAGATAATCTTGTTGCGCTTTTCTATTTTATTAGCTGTTTAATGACCCATTCAGTGCTGTATTCCTATTCGTTGCGCCGTCCCATCTGTGCACTGAGTCTGTTAACATACAGTGCAGTGTTGAACTCTTTCAGAGGTGTTCAGCAGCTCGTCACGTATTTGAGTTAAAGTATTAGTACACGGTTGTCGCAAGTGGACTGAGCGTGAATGCCAATATAAGTATCTCATTTACTGTTGTGTTTGCTATTTGTTACGTATTTTAATAGTTTCGGTTGTTTAAAGGTAAAGGATAATTGTTGCTGTCGCTGTTAATTGAGCTTCGAAACTCCGTGAACGAACATACCGGAAGTGTGTTTTCACGATAAAAGCACTGTGATTGGATAACCGGAAGTTATGTGATGTTAGCGTTAGCCATGCTTAACAGCGATAAATGAACTATCGGGGCTGCCGATTGACTCAGGGTGAGGGAGATTGAAGTCTCAGCGGCACAAAAACACAAGGTATGGAAACTAAGGAAGCATTCTGTACCTAGCAACGGTTGCTATTCCGCAGTTGCTGCTTGGCGTGTTCATGACGTGGCGTGACGTCATACGCACCCTTTCACACATTGTACTTTGATTTAGAAGGCATATAAAACTCAACTATCAGTACGTGTATGAACAAATCAGCAGATTCGTTCCCAAAGCAGAAGTTTTTTTTCTGTCCCAGGCAAAGAGACACATCACAACAGATTTAAACTATGGAGTGATGGCTCGCTACATTTTTTGTTGATCACCTAATCACATCAGCATCTGAATGTCTATTGATCGCCTGCACAGATCAGCATTTGTTTTTCTATTGATCGTTCACTCACATCAGCATCTGTATTTTTTATGATCACCTGCTAACATCAGCATTTTTATTTCTATAGATTCACTGTTTGCATCAGAAACATCAGGCCTTGATTTCTATTGATCATTCCCTCACATCAACATCTGGATTTCTATGGACCGCCTGCTCACATCACTATTTGGATTCCTATTGATCACCTGCTGACATCAGCTGTTGTATTTCTATTGATCGTTCGCTGGCATCAGCATTTGTATTTCTATTGATCACCTGCTCACATCAGCAATTTTATTTTTATTGATCGTCACTCACATCAGCATTTGTATTTTTATGGATCACCTGCTCGCATCAGCATTTGGATTTCTATTGATCGTTTGCTCACATCAGGCCTCGATTTCTATTGATCACCTGCTCACATCAGCATTTTTATTTCTATAGATTGACTGTTTGCATCAGAAACATCAGGCCAGGATTTCTATTGATCATTCGCCTACATCAGCATCTGGATTTCTATGGACTACCTGCTCACATCAGCATTCGTATTTCTATTGATCGTTCGCTCGCATCAGCATTTGTATTTCTATTGATCGTTCGCTCGCATCAGCATTTGTATTTCTATTGATCGTTCGCTCGCATCAGCATTTGTATTTCTACTGATCGTTCGCTCGCTTCAGCATTTGTATTTCTATTGATCGTTCGCTCGCATCAGCATTTGTATTTCTATTGATCGTTCGCTCCCATCAGCTTTTTCATTTCTATTGATAGTTCGCTCGCATCAGAATTCGTATTTCTATCGATCGTTCGCTATCATCAGCATTTGTATTTCCAATGATCGTTCGTTCGCATCATCCTTTGTATTTCTATTGATCGTTCACTCACATCAGCATCTGTATTTTTAATGGATCGCCTGCTAACATCAGCATTTTTATTTCTATAGATTGACTGTTTGCATCAGAAACATCAGGCCATGATTTCTATTGATCATTCGCCTACATCAGCATCTGGATTTCTATGGACTACCTGCTCACATCTGTATTTAGATTCCTATTGATCACCTGCTCACAACAGCATCTAGTTTTCTATTGATTGTTCACTCACATCAGCATCTGTATTTTTTATGATCACCTGCTAACATCAGCATTTTTATTTCCATATATTGACTGTTTGCATCAGAAACATCAGGCCTTGATTTCTATTGATCGTTCGCTCACCTGAGCATCTGGATTTCTATGGATTGCCTGCTCAGATCATCATATGTATTTCTATTAATCGCCTGCTCAGATCAGCATTTGAATTTTTGTTGATCACCTAATCACATCAGCATCTGAATTTCTATTGATCGCCTGCACAGATCAGCATTTGTTTTTCTATTGATCGTTCACTCACATCAGCATCTGCATTTTTTATGATCACCTGCTAACATCAGCATTTTTATTTCCATAGATTGACTGTTTGCATCAGAAACATCAGGCCTTGATTTCTATTGATCGTTCGCTCACCTGAGCATCTGGATTTCTATGGATTGCCTGCTCAGATCAACATTTGTATTTCTATTAATCGCCTGCTCAGATCAGCATTTCAATTTTTGTTGATCACCTAATCACATCAGCATCTGAATTTCTATTGATCGCCTGCACAGATCAGCATTTGTTTTTCTATTGATCGTTCACTCACATCAGCATCTGCATTTTTTTTGGATCGCCTGCTAACATCAGCATTTTTATTTCTATAGATTGTCTGTTTGCATCGGAAACATCAGGCCTTGATTTCTATTGATCATTCCCTCACATCAACATCTGGATTTCTATGGACCGCCTGCTCACATCACTATTTGGATTCCTATTGATCACTTGCTCACATCAGCATTTTTATTTCTATAGATTGACTGTTTGCATCAGAAACATCAGGCCAGGATATCTATTGATCATTCGCCTACATCAGCATCTGGATTTCTATGGACTACCTGCTCACATCAGCATTCGTATTTCTATTGATCGTTCGCTCGCATCAGCATTTGTATTTCTATTGATCGTTCGCTCGCATCAGCATTTGTATTTCTATTGATCGTTCGCTCGCATCAGCATTTGTATTTCTACTGATCGTTCGCTCGCTTCAGCATTTGTATTTCTATTGATCGTTCGCTCGCATCAGCATTTGTATTTCTATTGATCGTTCGCTTCCATCAGCTTTTTCATTTCTATTGATAGTTCGCTCGCATCAGAATTCGTATTTCTATCGATCGTTCGCTATCATCAGCATTTGTATTTCCAATGATCGTTCGTTCGCATCATCCTTTGTATTTCTATTGATCGTTCACTCACATCAGCATCTGTATTTTTAATGGATCGCCTGCTAACATCAGCATTTTTATTTCTATAGATTGACTGTTTGCATCAGAAACATCAGGCCATGATTTCTATTGATCATTCGCCTACATCAGCATCTGGATTTCTATGGACTACCTGCTCACATCTGTATTTAGATTCCTATTGATCACCTGCTCACAACAGCATCTAGTTTTCTATTGATTGTTCACTCACATCAGCATCTGTATTTTTTATGATCACCTGCTAACATCAGCATTTTTATTTCCATATATTGACTGTTTGCATCAGAAACATCAGGCCTTGATTTCTATTGATTGTTCGCTCACCTGAGCATCTGGATTTCTATGGATTGCCTGCTCAGATCATCATTTGTATTTCTATTAATCGCCTGCTCAGATCAGCATTTGAATTTTTGTTGATCACCTAATCACATCAGCATCTGAATTTCTATTGATCGCCTGCACAGATCAGCATTTGTTTTTCTATTGATCGTTCACTCACATCAGCATCTGCATTTTTTTATGATCACCTGCTAACATCACTATTTTTATTTCCATAGATTGACTGTTTGCATCAGAAACATCAGGCCTTGATTTCTATTGATCGTTCGCTCACCTGAGCATCTGGATTTCTATGGATTGCCTGCTCAGATCAACATTTGTATTTCTATTAATCACCTGCTCAGATCAGCATTTCAATTTTTGTTGATCACCTAATCACATCAGCATCTGAATTTCTATTGATCGCCTGCACAGATCAGCATTTGTTTTTCTATTGATCGTTCACTCACATCAGCATCTGCATTTTTTTTGGATCGCCTGCTAACATCAGCATTTTTATTTCTATAGATTGTCTGTTTGCATCGGAAACATCAGGCCTTGATTTCTATTGATCATTCCCTCACATCAACATCTGGATTTCTATGGACCGCCTGCTCACATCACTATTTGGATTCCTATTGATCACCTGCTCACATCAGCATTTTTATTTCTATAGATTGACTGTTTGCATCAGAAATATCAGGCCAGGATTTCTATTGATCATTCGCCTACATCAGCATCTGGATTTCTATGGACTACCTGCTCACATCAGCATTTGTATTTCTATTGATCGTTCGCTCGCATCAGCATTTGTATTTCTATTGATCGTTCGCTCGCATCAGCATTTGTATTTCTATTGATCGTTCGCTCGCATCAGCATTTGTATTTCTACTGATCGTTCGCTCGCCTCAGCATTTGTATTTCTATTGATCTTTCTCTCGCATCAGCATTTGTATTTCTACTGATCGTTCGCTCGCTTCAGCATTTGTATTTCTATTGATCGTTCGCTCGCATCAGCATTTGTATTTCTATTGATCGTTCGCTCCCATCAGCTTTTTCATTTCTATTGATAGTTCGCTCGCATCAGAATTCGTATTTCTATCGATCGTTCGCTATCATCAGCATTTGTATTTCCAATGATCGTTCGTTCGCATCATCCTTTGTATTTCTATTGATCGTTCACTCACATCAGTATCTGTATTTTTTATGGATCGCCTGCTAACATCAGCATTTTTTATTTCTATAGATTTACTGTTTGCATCAGAAACATCAGGCATTGATTTCTATTGATCATTCGCCCACATCAGCATCTGGATTTCTATGGACACCTGCTCACATCTGTATTTGGATTCCTATTGATCACCTGCTCACAACAGCATCTTGATTTCTATTGATCGTTCACTCACATCAGCATCTGTATTTTTTATGGATCACCTACTAACATCAGCATTTTTATTTCTATAGATTGACTGTTTGCATCAGAAACATCAGGCCAGGATTTCTATTGATCATTCGCCTACATCAGCATCTGGATATGTATGGACTACCTGCTCACATCTGTATTTGGATTCCTATTGATCACCTGCTCACAACAGCATCTCGTTTTCTATTGATCGTTCACTCACATCAGCATCTGTATTTTTTATGATCACCTGCTAACATCAGCATTTTTATTTCTATAGATTCACTGTTTGCATCAGAAACATCAGGCCTTGATTTCTATTGATCGTTCGCTCACATCAGCATTTGTATTTCTATGGATCACATTTTCAGATCAGCATTTGTATTTCTATTGATCACCTCCTCAGATCAGCATTTGTATTTCTATGGATCACCTGCTCACATTAGCATCTGGATTTCTGTGGATTGCATCCTCCGATCAGCATTTGTATTTGTGTGGATTGCCTTTTCTCATCAGCATTTGTATTTCAAAAAAATTAAGCTAAGGCACTGTGTGAATAGTCAAAATTTCTCCTCAGATTGCTGAAAATAATTTAACTTCAGCCACAGTTATAGTGTAGAAAAGGCCTCAAAGATAATCTTGTTGTTAAATAGCGCTTTTCTATTTTATTAGCTGTTTAATGACCCATTCAGTGCTGTATTCCTATTGGTTGCGCCGTCCCATCTGTGCACTGAGTCTGTTAACATACAGTGCAGTGTTGAACTCTTTCAGATGTGTTCAGCAGCTCGTCATGTATTTGAGTTTATTTAAACACGGTTGTCGCAAGTGGACTGAGCGTGAATGCCAATATAAGTATCTCATTTACTGTTGTGTTTGCTATTTGTTATGTATTTTAATAGTTTCGGTTGTTTAAAGGTAAAGGATAATTGTTGCTGTCGCTGTTAATTGAGCTTCGAAACTCCGTGAACGAACATACCGGAAGTGTGTTTTCACGATAAAAGCACTGTGAATGGATAACCGGAAGTTATGTGATGTTAGCGTTAGCCTAGCTTAACAGCGATAAATGAACTATCGGGGCTGCCGATTGACTCAGGGTGAGGGAGATTGAAGTCTCAGCGGCACAAAAACACAAGGGATGGAAACTAAGGAAGCATTCTGTACCTAGCAACGGTTGCTGTTCCGCAGTTGCTGCTTGGCGTGTTCCTGACGTGGCGTGACGTCATACGCACCCTTTCACACATTGTACTTTGATTTAGAAGGCATATAAAACTCAACTATCGGTACGTATATGAACAAATCAGCAGATTCGTTCCCAAAGCAGAAGTTTTTTTTCTGTCCCAGGCAAAGAGACACATCACAACAGACTTAAACTATGGAGTGATGGCTCGCTACATTTTTTGTTGATCACCTAATCACATCAGCATCTGAATTTCTATTGATCGCCTGCACAGATCAGCATTTGTTTTTCTATTGATCGTTCACTCACATCAGCATCTGCATTTTTTTTGGATCGCCTGCTAACATCAGCATTTTTATTTCTATAGATTGTCTGTTTGCATCGGAAACATCAGGCCTTGATTTCTATTGATCATTCCCTCACATCAACATCTGGATTTCTATGGACCGCCTGCTCACATCACTATTTGGATTCCTATTGATCACCTGCTCACATCAGCATTTTTATTTCTATAGATTGACTGTTTGCATCAGAAACATCAGGCCAGGATTTCTATTGATCATTCGCCTACATCAGCATCTGGATTTCTATGGACTACCTGCCCACATCTGTATTTAGATTCATATTGATCACCTGCTCACAACAGCATCTAGTTTTCTATTCATTGTTCACTCACATCAGCATCTGTATTTTTTATGATCACCTGCTAACATCAGCATTTTTATTTCCATATATTGACTGTTTGCATCAGAAACATCAGGCCTTGATTTCTATTGATCGTTCGCTCACCTGAGCATCTGGATTTCTATGGATTGCCTGCTCAGATCATTATTTGTATTTCTATTAATCGCCTGCTCAGATCAGCATTTGAATTTTTGTTGATCACCTAATCACATCAGCATCTGAATTTCTATTGATCGCCTGCACAGATCAGCATTTGTTTTTCTATTGATCGTTCACTCACATCAGCATCTGCATTTTTTATGATCACCTGCTAACATCAGCATTTTTATTTCCATAGATTGACTGTTTGCATCAGAAACATCAGGCCTTGATTTCTATTGATCGTTCGCTCACCTGAGCATCTGGATTTCTATGGATTGCCTGCTCAGATCAACATTTGTATTTCTATTAATCGCCTGCTCAGATCAGCATTTGAATTTTTGTTGATCACCTAATCACATCAGCATCTGAATTTCTATTGATCGCCTGCACAGATCAGCATTTGTTTTTCTATTGATCGTTCACTCACATCAGCATCTGCATTTTTTTTGGATCGCCTGCTAACATCAGCATTTTTATTTCTATAGATTGTCTGTTTGCATCGGAAACATCAGGCCTTGATTTCTATTGATCATTCCCTCACATCAACATCTGGATTTCTATGGACCGCCTGCTCACATCACTATTTGGATTCCTATTGATCACCTGCTCACATCAGCATTTTTATTTCTATAGATTGACTGTTTGCATCAGAAACATCAGGCCAGGATTTCTATTGATCATTCGCCTACATCAGCATCTGGATTTCTATGGACTACCTGATCACATCAGCATTCGTATTTCTATTGATCGTTCGCTCGCATCAGCATTTGTATTTCTATTGATCGTTCGCTCGCATCAGCATTTGTATTTCTATTGATCGTTCGCTCGCATCAGCATTTGTATTTCTACTGATCGTTCGCTCGCTTCAGCATTTGTATTTCTATTGATCGTTCGCTCGCATCAGCATTTGTATTTCTATTGATCGTTCGCTCCCATCAGCTTTTTCATTTCTATTGATAGTTCGCTCGCATCAGAATTCGTATTTCTATCGATCGTTCGCTATCATCAGCATTTGTATTTCCAATGATCGTTCGTTCGCATCATCCTTTGTATTTCTATTGATCGTTCACTCACATCAGCATCTGTATTTTTAATGGATCGCCTGCTAACATCAGCATTTTTATTTCTATAGATTGACTGTTTGCATCAGAAACATCAGGCCATGATTTCTATTGATCATTCCCCTACATCAGCATCTGGATTTCTATGGACTACCTAATCACATCAGCATCTGAATTTCTATTGATCGCCTGCACAGATCAGCATTTGTTTTTCTATTGATCGTTCACTCACATCAGCATCTGCATTTTTTTTGGATCGCCTGCTAACATCAGCATTTTTATTTCTATAGATTGTCTGTTTGCATCGGAAACATCAGGCCTTGATTTCTATTGATCATTCCCTCACATCAACATCTGGATTTCTATGGACCGCCTGCTCACATCACTATTTGGATTCCTATTGATCACCTGCTCACATCAGCATTTTTATTCCTATAGATTGACTGTTTGCATCAGAAACATCAGGCCAGGATTTCTATTGATCATTCGCCTACATCAGCATCTGGATTTCTATGGACTACCTGCTCACATCTGTATTTAGATTCATATTGATCACCTGCTCACAACAGCATCTTGTTTTCTATTGATTGTTCACTCACATCAGCATCTGTATTTTTTATGATCACCTGCTAACATCAGCATTTTTATTTCCATAGATTGACTGTTTGCATCAGAAACATCAGGCCTTGATTTCTATTGATCGTTCGCTCACCTGAGCATCTGGATTTCTATGGATTGCCTGCTCAGATCAACATTTGTATTTCTATTAATCGCCTGCTCAGATCAGCATTTGAATTTTTGTTGATCACCTAATCACATCAGCATCTGAATTTCTATTGATCGCCTGCACAGATCAGCATTTGTTTTTCTATTGATCGTTCACTCACATCAGCATCTGCATTTTTTTTGGATCGCCTGCTAACATCAGCATTTTTATTTCTATAGATTGTCTGTTTGCATCGGAAACATCAGGCCTTGATTTCTATTGATCATTCCCTCACATCAACATCTGGATTTCTATGGACCGCCTGCTCACATCACTATTTGGATTCCTATTGATCACCTGCTCACATCAGCATTTTTATTTCTATAGATTGACTGTTTGCATCAGAAACATCAGGCCAGGATTTCTATTGATCATTCGCCTACATCAGCATCTGGATTTCTATGGACTACCTGCTCACATCAGCATTTGTATTTCTATTGATCGTTCGCTCGCATCAGCATTTGTATTTCTATTGATCGTTCGCTCGCATCAGCATTTGTATTTCTATTGATCGTTCGCTCGCATCAGCATTTGTATTTCTACTGATCGTTCGCTCGCTTCAGCATTTGTATTTCTATTGATCGTTCGCTCGCATCAGCATTTGTATTTCTATTGATCATTCGCTCCCATCAGCTTTTTCATTTCTATTGATAGTTCGCTCGCATCAGAATTCGTATTTCTATCGATCGTTCGCTATCATCAGCATTTGTATTTCCAATGATCGTTCGTTCGCATCATCCTTTGTATTTCTATTGATCATTCACTCACATCAGCATCTGTATTTTTAATGGATCGCCTGCTAACATCAGCATTTTTATTTCTATAGATTGACTGTTTGCATCAGAAACATCAGGCCATGATTTCTATTGATCATTCGCCTACATCAGCATCTGGATTTCTATGGACTACCTGCTCACATCAGCATTCGTATTTCTATTGATCGTTCGCTCGCATCAGCATTTGTATTTCTATTGATCGTTCGCTCGCATCAGCATTTGTATTTCTATTGATCGTTCGCTCGCATCAGCATTTGTATTTCTACTGATCGTTCGCTCGCTTCAGCATTTGTATTTCTATTGATCGTTCGCTCGCATCAGCATTTGTATTTCTATTGATCGTTCGCTCCCATCAGCTTTTTCATTTCTATTGATAGTTCGCTCGCATCAGAATTCGTATTTCTATCGATCGTTCGCTATCATCAGCATTTGTATTTCCAATGATCGTTCGTTCGCATCATCCTTTGTATTTCTATTGATCGTTCACTCACATCAGCATCTGTATTTTTAATGGATCGCCTGCTAACATCAGCATTTTTATTTCTATAGATTGACTGTTTGCATCAGAAACATCAGGCCATGATTTCTATTGATCATTCGCCTACATCAGCATCTGGATTTCTATGGACTACCTAATCACATCAGCATCTGAATTTCTATTGATCGCCTGCACAGATCAGCATTTGTTTTTCTATTGATCGTTCACTCACATCAGCATCTGCATTTTTTTTGGATCGCCTGCTAACATCAGCATTTTTATTTCTATAGATTGTCTGTTTGCATCGGAAACATCAGGCCTTGATTTCTATTGATCATTCCCTCACATCAACATCTGGATTTCTATGGACCGCCTGCTCACATCACTATTTGGATTCCTATTGATCACCTGCTCACATCAGCATTTTTATTTCTATAGATTTACTGTTTGCATCAGAAACATCAGGCCAGGATTTCTATTGATCATTCGCCTACATCAGCATCTGGATTTCTATGGACTACCTGCTCACATCTGTATTTAGATTCATATTGATCACCTGCTCACAACAGGATCTAGTTTTCTATTGATTGTTCACTCACATCAGCATCTGTATTTTTTATGATCACCTGCTAACATCAGCATTTTTATTTCCATATATTGACTGTTTGCATCAGAAATATCAGGCCTTGATTTCTATTGATCGTTCGCTCACCTGAGCATCTGGATTTCTATGGATTGCCTGCTCAGATCATCATTTGTATTTCTATTAATCGCCTGCTCAGATCAGCATTTGAATTTTTGTTGATCACCTAATCACATCAGCATCTGAATTTCTATTGATCGCCTGCACAGATCAGCATTTGTTTTTCTATTGATCGTTCACTCACATCAGCATCTGCATTTTTTATGATCACCTGCTAACATCAGCATTTTTATTTCCATAGATTGACTGTTTGCATCAGAAACATCAGGCCTTGATTTCTATTGATCGTTCGCTCACCTGAGCATCTGGATTTCTATGGATTGCCTGCTCAGATCAACATTTGTATTTCTATTAATCGCCTGCTCAGATCAGCATTTGAATTTTTGTTGATCACCTAATCACATCAGCATCTGAATTTCTATTGATCGCCTGCACAGATCAGCATTTGTTTTTCTATTGATCGTTCACTCACATCAGCATCTGCATTTTTTTTGGATCGCCTGCTAACATCAGCATTTTTATTTCTATAGATTGTCTGTTTGCATCGGAAACATCAGGCCTTGATTTCTATTGATCATTCCCTCACATCAACATCTGGATTTCTATGGACCGCCTGCTCACATCACTATTTGGATTCCTATTGATCACCTGCTCACATCAGCATTTTTATTTCTATAGATTGACTGTTTGCATCAGAAACATCAGGCCAGGATTTCTATTGATCATTCGCCTACATCAGCATCTGGATTTCTATGGACTACCTGCTCACATCAGCATTCGTATTTCTATTGATCGTTCGCTCACATCAGCATTTGTATTTCTATTGATCGTTCGCTCGCATCAGCATTTGTATTTCTACTGATCGTTCGCTCGCTTCAGCATTTGTATTTCTATTGATCGTTCGCTCGCATCAGCATTTGTATTTCTATTGATCGTTCGCTATCATCAGCATTTGTATTTCCAATGATCGTTCGTTCGCATCATCCTTTGTATTTCTATTGATCGTTCACTCACATCAGCATCTATATTTTTAATGGATCGCCTGCTAACATCAGCATTTTTATTTCTATAGATTGACTGTTTGCATCAGAAACATCAGGCCATGATTTCTATTGATCATTCGCCTACATCAGCATCTGGATTTCTATGGACTACCTAATCACATCAGCATCTGAATTTCTATTGATCGCCTGCACAGATCAGCATTTGTTTTTCTATTGATCGTTCACTCACATCAGCATCTGCATTTTTTTTGGATCGCCTGCTAACATCAGCATTTTTATTTCTATAGATTGTCTGTTTGCATCGGAAACATCAGGCCTTGATTTCTATTGATCATTCCCTCACATCAACATCTGGATTTCTATGGACCGCCTGCTCACATCACTATTTGGATTCCTATTGATCACCTGCTCACATCAGCATTTTTATTTCTATACATTGACTGTTTGCATCAGAAACATCAGGCCAGGATTTCTATTGATCATTCGCCTACATCAGCATCTGGATTTCTATGGACTACCTGCTCACATCTGTATTTAGATTCATATTGATCACCTGCTCACAACAGCATCTAGTTTTTTATTGATTGTTCACTCACATCAGCATCTGTATTTTTTGTGATCACCTGCTAACATCAGCATTATTATTTCCATATATTGACTGTTTGCATCAGAAACATCAGGCCTTGATTTCTATTGATCGTTCGCTCACCTGAGCATCTGGATTTCTATGGATTGCCTGCTCAGATCATCATTTGTATTTCTATTAATCGCCTGCTCAGATCAGCATTTGAATTTTTGTTGATCACCTAATCACATCAGCATCTGAATTTCTATTGATCGCCTGCACAGATCAGCATTTGTTTTTCTATTGATCGTTCACTCACATCAGCATCTGCATTTTTTATGATCACCTGCTAACATCAGCATTTTTATTTCCATAGATTGACTGTTTGCATCAGAAACATCAGGCCTTGATTTCTATTGATCGTTCGCTCACCTGAGCATCTGGATTTCTATGGATTGCCTGCTCAGATCAACATTTGTATTTCTATTAATCGCCTGCTCAGATCAGCATTTGAATTTTTGTTGATCACCTAATCACATCAGCATCTGAATTTCTATTGATCGCCTGCACAGATCAGCATTTGTTTTTCTATTGATCGTTCACTCACATCAGCATCTGCATTTTTTTTGGATCGCCTGCTAACATCAGCATTTTTATTTCTATAGATTGTCTGTTTGCATCGGAAACATCAGGCCTTGATTTCTATTGATCATTCCCTCACATCAACATCTGGATTTCTATGGACCGCCTGCTCACATCACTATTTGGATTCCTATTGATCACCTGCTCACATCAGCATTTTTATTTCTATAGATTGACTGTTTGCATCAGAAACATCAGGCCAGGATTTCTATTGATCATTCGCCTACATCAGCATCTGGATTTCTATGGACTACCTGCTCACATCTGTATTTAGATTCATATTGATCACCTGCTCACAACAGCATCTTGTTTTCTATTGATTGTTCACTCACATCAGCATCTGTATTTTTTATGATCACCTGCTAACATCAGAATTTTTATTTCCATAGATTGACTGTTTGCATCAGAAACATCAGGCCTTGATTTCTATTGATCGTGTTCGCTCACCTGAGCATCTGGATTTCTATGGATTGCCTGCTCAGATCAACATTTGTATTTCTATTAATCGCCTGCTCAGATCAGCATTTGAATTTTTGTTGATCACCTAATCACATCAGCATCTGAATTTCTATTGATCGCCTGCACAGATCAGCATTTGTTTTTCTATTGATCGTTCACTCACATCAGCATCTGCATTTTTTTTGGATCGCCTGCTAACATCAGCATTTTTATTTCTATAGATTGTCTGTTTGCATCGGAAACATCAGGCCTTGATTTCTATTGATCATTCCCTCACATCAACATCTGGATTTCTATGGACCGCCTGCTCACATCACTATTTGGATTCCTATTGATCTCCTGCTCACATCAGCATTTTTATTTCTATAGATTGACTGTTTGCATCAGAAACATCAGGCCAGGATTTCTATTGATCATTCGCCTACATCAGCATCTGGATTTCTATGGACTACCTGATCACATCAGCATTCGTATTTCTATTGATCGTTCGCTCGCATCAGCATTTGTATTTCTATTGATCGTTCGCTCGCATCAGCATTTGTATTTCTACTGATCGTTCGCTCGCTTCAGCATTTGTATTTCTATTGATCGTTCGCTCGCATCAGCATTTGTATTTCTATTGATCGTTCGCTCCCATCAGCTTTTTCATTTCTATTGATCGTTCGCTCGCATCAGAATTCGTATTTCTATCGATCGTTCGCTATCATCAGCATTTGTATTTCCAATGATCGTTCGTTCGCATCATCCTTTGTATTTCTATTGATCGTTCACTCACATCAGCATCTATATTTTTAATGGATCGCCTGCTAACATCAGCATTTTTATTTCTATAGATTGACTGTTTGCATCAGAAACATCAGGCCATGATTTCTATTGATCATTCGCCTACATCAGCATCTGGATTTCTATGGACTACCTAATCACATCAGCATCTGAATTTCTATTGATCGCCTGCACAGATCAGCATTTGTTTTTCTATTGATCGTTCACTCACATCAGCATCTGCATTTTTTTTGGATCGCCTGCTAACATCAGCATTTTTATTTCTATAGATTGTCTGTTTGCATCGGAAACATCAGGCCTTGATTTCTATTGATCATTCCCTCACATCAACATCTGGATTTCTATGGACCGCCTGCTCACATCACTATTTGGATTCCTATTGATCACCTGCTCACATCAGCATTTTTATTTCCATAGATTGACTGTTTGCATCAGAAACATCAGGCCAGGATTTCTATTGATCATTCGGCTACATCAGCATCTGGATTTCTATGGACTACCTGCCCCACATCTGTATTTAGATTCATATTGATCACCTGCTCACAACAGCATCTAGTTTTCTATTGATTGTTCACTCACATCAGCATCTGTATTTTTTATGATCACCTGCTAACATCAGCATTTTTATTTCCATATATTGACTGTTTGCATCAGAAACATCAGGCCTTGATTTCTATTGATCGTTCGCTCACCTGAGCATCTGGATTTCTATGGATTGCCTGCTCAGATCATCATTTGTATTTCTATTAATCGCCTGCTCAGATCAGCATTTGAATTTTTGTTGATCACCTAATCACATCAGCATCTGAATTTCTATTGAACGCCTGCACAGATCAGCATTTGTTTTTCTATTGATCGTTCACTCACATCAGCATCTGCATTTTTTATGATCACCTGCTAACATCAGCATTTTTATTTCCATAGATTGACTGTTTGCATCAGAAACATCAGGCCTTGATTTCTATTGATCGTTCGCTCACCTGAGCATCTGGATTTCTATGGATTGCCTTCTCAGATCAACATTTGTATTTCTATTAATCGCCTGCTCAGATCAGCATTTGAATTTTTGTTGATCACCTAATCACATCAGCATCTGAATTTCTATTGATCGCCTGCACAGATCAGCATTTGTTTTTCTATTGATCGTTCACTCACATCAGCATCTGCATTTTTTTTGGATCGCCTGCTAACATCAGCATTTTTATTTCTATAGATTGTCTGTTTGCATCGGAAACATCAGGCCTTGATTTCTATTGATCATTCCCTCACATCAACATCTGGATTTCTATGGACCGCCTGCTCACATCACTATTTGGATTCCTATTGATCACCTGCTCACATCAGCATTTTTATTTCTATAGATTGACTGTTTGCATCAGAAACATCAGGCCAGGATTTCTATTGATCATTCGCCTACATCAGCATCTGGATTTCTATGGACTACCTGCTCACATCTGTATTTAGATTCATATTGATCACCTGCTCACAACAGCATCTAGTTTTCTATTGATTGTTCACTCACATCAGCATCTGTATTTTTTATGATCACCTGCTAACATCAGCATTTTTATTTCCATATATTGACTGTTTGCATCAGAAACATCAGGCCTTGATTTCTATTGATCGTTCGCTCACCTGAGCATCTGGATTTCTATGGATTGCCTGCTCAGATCATCATTTGTATTTCTATTAATCGCCTGCTCAGATCAGCATTTGAATTTTTGTTGATCACCTAATCACATCAGCATCTGAATTTCTATTGATCGCCTGCACAGATCAGCATTTGTTTTTCTATTGATCGTTCACTCACATCAGCATCTGCATTTTTTATGATCACCTGCTAACATCAGCATTTTTATTTCCATAGATTGACTGTTTGCATCAGAAACATCAGGCCTTGATTTCTATTGATCGTTTGCTCACCTGAGCATCTGGATTTCTATGGATTGCCTGCTCAGATCAACATTTGTATTTCTATTAATCGCCTGCTCAGATCAGCATTTGAATTTTTGTTGATCACCTAATCACATCAGCATCTGAATTTCTATTGATCGCCTGCACAGATCAGCATTTGTTTTTCTATTGATCGTTCACTCACATCAGCATCTGCATTTTTTTTGGATCGCCTGCTAACATCAGCATTTTTATTTCTATAGATTGTCTGTTTGCATCGGAAACATCAGGCCTTGATTTCTATTGATCATTCCCTCACATCAACATCAGGATTTCTATGGACCGCCTGCTCACATCACTATTTGGATTCCTATTGATCACCTGCTCACATCAGCATTTTTATTTCTATAGATTGACTGTTTGCATCAGAAACATCAGGCCAGGATTTCTATTGATCATTCGCCTACATCAGCATCTGGATTTCTATGGACTACCTGCTCACATCTGTATTTAGATTCATATTGATCACCTGCTCACAACAGCATCTAGTTTTCTATTGATTGTTCACTCACATCAGCATCTGTATTTTTTATGATCACCTGCTAACATCAGCATTTTTATTTCCATATATTGACTGTTTGCATCAGAAACATCAGGCCTTGATTTCTATTGATCGTTCGCTCACCTGAGCATCTGCATTTCTATGGATTGCCTGCTCAGATCAACATTTGTATTTCTATTAATCGCCTGCTCAGATCAGCATTTGAATTTTTGTTGATCACCTAATCACATCAGCATCTGAATTTCTATTGATCGCCTGCACAGATCAGCATTTGTTTTTCTATTGATCGTTCACTCACATCAGCATCTGCATTTTTTTTGGATCGCCTGCTAACATCAGCATTTTTATTTCTATAGATTGTCTGTTTGCATCGGAAACATCAGGCCTTGATTTCTATTGATCATTCCCTCACATCAACATCTGGATTTCTATGGACCGCCTGCTCACATCACTATTTGGATTCCTATTGATCACCTGCTCACATCAGCATTTTTATTTCTATAGATTGACTGTTTGCATCAGAAACATCAGGCCAGGATTTCTATTGATCATTCGCCTACATCAGCATCTGGATTTCTATGGACTATCTGCTCACATCAGCATTCGTATTTCTATTGATCGTTCGCTCGCATCAGCATTTGTATTTCTATTGATCGTTCGCTCGCATCAGCATTTGTATTTCTACTGATCGTTCGCTCGCTTCAGCATTTGTATTTCTATTGATCGTTCGCTCGCATCAGCATTTGTATTTCTATTGATCGTTCGCTCCCATCAGCTTTTTCATTTCTATTGATAGTTCGCTCGCATCAGAATTCGTATTTCTATCGATCGTTCGCTATCATCAGCATTTGTATTTCCAATGATCGTTCGTTCGCATCATCCTTTGTATTTCTATTGATCGTTCACTCACATCAGCATCTGTATTTTTAATGGATCGCCTGCTAACATCAGCATTTTTATTTCTATAGATTGACTGTTTGCATCAGAAACATATGCCATGATTTCTATTGATCATTCGCCTACATCAGCATCTGGATTTCTATGGACTACCTAATCACATCAGCATCTGAATTTCTATTGATCGCCTGCACAGATCAGCATTTGTTTTTCTATTGATCGTTCACTCACATCAGCATCTGCATTTTTTTTGGATTGCCTGCTAACATCAGCATTTTTATTTCTATAGATTGTCTGTTTGCATCGGAAACATCAGGCCTTGATTTCTATTGATCATTCCCTCACATCAACATCTGGATTTCTATGGACCGCCTGCTCACATCACTATTTGGATTCCTATTGATCACCTGCTCACATCAGCATTTTTATTTCTATAGATTGACTGTTTGCATCAGAAACATCAGGCCAGGATTTCTATTGATCATTCGCCTACATCAGCATCTGGATTTCTATGGACTACCTGCTCACATCTGTATTTAGATTCATATTGATCACCTGCTCACAACAGCATCTAGTTTTCTATTGATTGTTCACTCACATCAGCATCTGTATTTTTTATGATCACCTGCTAACATCAGCATTTTTATTTCCATATATTGACTGTTTGCATCAGAAACATCAGGCCTTGATTTCTATTGATCGTTCGCTCACCTGAGCATCTGGATTTCTATGGATTGCCTGCTCAGATCATCATTTGTATTTCTATTAATCGCCTGCTCAGATCAGCATTTGAATTTTTGTTGATCACCTAATCACATCAGCATCTGAATTTCTATTGATAGCCTGCACAGATCAGCATTTGTTTTTCTATTGATCGTTCACTCACATCAGCATCTGCATTTTTTATGATCACCTGCTAACATCAGCATTTTTATTTCCATAGATTGACTGTTTGCATCAGAAACATCAGGCCTTGATTTCTATTGATCGTTCGCTCACCTGAGCATCTGGATTTCTATGGATTGCCTGCTCAGATCAACATTTGTATTTCTATTAATCGCCTGCTCAGATCAGCATTTGAATTTTTGTTGATCACCTAATCACATCAGCATCTGAATTTCTATTGATCGCCTGCACAGATCAGCATTTGTTTTTCTATTGATCGTTCACTCACATCAGCATCTGCATTTTATTTGGATCGCCTGCTAACATCAGCATTTTTATTTCTATAGATTGTCTGTTTGCATCGGAAACATCAGGCCTTGATTTCTATTGATCATTCCCTCACATCAACATCTGGATTTCTATGGACCGCCTGCTCACATCACTATTTGGATTCCTATTGATCACCTGCTCACATCAGCATTTTTATTTCTATAGATTGACTGTTTGCATCAGAAACATCAGGCCAGGATTTCTATTGATCATTCGCCTACATCAGCATCTGGATTTCTATGGACTACCTGCTCACATCTGTATTTAGATTCATATTGATCACCTGCTCACAACAGCATCTTGTTTTCTATTGATTGTTCACTCACATCAGCATCTGTATTTTTTATGATCACCTGCTAACATCAGCATTTTTATTTCCATATATTGACTGTTTGCATCAGAAACATCAGGCCTTGATTTCTATTGATCGTTCGCTCACCTGAGCATCTGGATTTCTATGGATTTCCTGCTCAGATCATCATTTGTATTTCTATTAATCGCCTGCTCAGATCAGCATTTGAATTTTTGTTGATCACCTAATCACATCAGCATCTGAATTTCTATTGATCGCCTGCACAGATCAGCATTTGTTTTTCTATTGATCGTTCACTCACATCAGCATCTGCATTTTTTATGATCACCTGCTAACATCAGCATTTTTATTTCCATAGATTGACTGTTTGCATCAGAAACATCAGGCCTTGATTTCTATTGATCGTTTGCTCACCTGAGCATCTGGATTTCTATGGATTGCCTGCTCAGATCAACATTTGTATTTCTATTAATCGCCTGCTCAGATCAGCATTTGAATTTTTGTTGATCACCTAATCACATCAGCATCTGAATTTCTATTGATCGCCTGCACAGATCAGCATTTGTTTTTCTATTGATCGTTCACTCACATCAGCATCTGCATTTTTTTTGGATCGCCTGCTAACATCAGCATTTTTATTTCTATAGATTGTCTGTTTGCATCGGAAACATCAGGCCTTGATTTCTATTGATCATTCCCTCACATCAACATCTGGATTTCTATGGACCGCCTGCTCACATCACTATTTGGATTCCTATTGATCACCTGCTCACATCAGCATTTTTATTTCTATAGATTGACTGTTTGCATCAGAAACATCAGGCCAGGATTTCTATTGATCATTCGCCTACATCAGCATCTGGATTTCTATGGACTACCTGCTCACATCTGTATTTAGATTCATATTGATCACCTGCTCACAACAGCATCTAGTTTTCTATTGATTGTTCACTCACATCAGCATCTGTATTTTTTATGATCACCTGCTAACATCAGCATTTTTATTTCCATATATTGACTGTTTGCATCAGAAACATCAGGCCTTGATTTCTATTGATCGTTCGCTCACCTGAGCATCTGCATTTCTATGGATTGCCTGCTCAGATCAACATTTGTATTTCTATTAATCGCCTGCTCAGATCAGCATTTGAATTTTTGTTGATCACCTAATCACATCAGCATCTGAATTTCTATTGATCGCCTGCACAGATCAGCATTTGTTTTTCTATTGATCGTTCACTCACATCAGCATCTGCATTTTTTTTGGATCGCCTGCTAACATCAGCATTTTTATTTCTATAGATTGTCTGTTTGCATCGGAAACATCAGGCCTTGATTTCTATTGATCATTCCCTCACATCAACATCTGGATTTCTATGGACCGCCTGCTCACATCACTATTTGGATTCCTATTGATCACCTGCTCACATCAGCATTTTTATTTCTATAGATTGACTGTTTGCATCAGAAACATCAGGCCAGGATTTCTATTGATCATTCGCCTACATCAGCATCTGGATTTCTATGGACTACCTGCTCACATCAGCATTCGTATTTCTATTGATCGTTCGCTCGCATCAGCATTTGTATTTCTATTGATCGTTCGCTCGCATCAGCATTTGTATTTCTACTGATCGTTCGCTCGCTTCAGCATTTGTATTTCTATTGATCGTTCGCTCGCATCAGCATTTGTATTTCTATTGATCGTTCGCTCCCATCAGCTTTTTCATTTCTATTGATAGTTCGCTCGCATCAGAATTCGCATTTCTATCGATCGTTCGCTATCATCAGCATTTGTATTTCCAATGATCGTTCGTTCGCATCATCCTTTGTATTTCTATTGATCGTTCACTCACATCAGCATCTGTATTTTTAATGGATCGCCTGCTAACATCAGCATTTTTAATTCTATAGATTGACTGTTTGCATCAGAAACATCAGGCCATGATTTCTATTGATCATTCGCCTACATCAGCATCTGGATTTCTATGGACTACCTAATCACATCAGCATCTGAATTTCTATTGATCGCCTGCACAGATCAGCATTTGTTTTTCTATTGATCGTTCACTCACATCAGCATCTGCATTTTTTTTGGATTGCCTGCTAACATCAGCATTTTTATTTCTATAGATTGTCTGTTTGCATCGGAAACATCAGGCCTTGATTTCTATTGATCATTCCCTCACATCAACATCTGGATTTCTATGGACCGCCTGCTCACATCACTATTTGGATTCCTATTGTTCACCTGCTCACATCAGCATTTTTATTTCTATAGATTGACTGTTTGCATCAGAAACATCAGGCCAGGATTTCTATTGATCATTCGCCTACATCAGCATCTGGATTTCTATGGACTACCTGCTCACATCTGTATTTAGATTCATATTGATCACCTGCTCACAACAGCATCTAGTTTTCTATTGATTGTTCACTCACATCAGCATCTGTATTTTTTATGATCACCTGCTAACATCAGCATTTTTATTTCCATATATTGACTGTTTGCATCAGAAACATCAGGCCTTGATTTCTATTGATCGTTCGCTCACCTGAGCATCTGGATTTCTATGGATTGCCTGCTCAGATCATCATTTGTATTTCTATTAATCGCCTGCTCAGATCAGCATTTGAATTTTTGTTGATCACCTAATCACATCAGCATCTGAATTTCTATTGATCGCCTGCACAGATCAGCATTTGTTTTTCTATTGATCGTTCACTCACATCAGCATCTGCATTTTTTATGATCACCTGCTAACATCAGCATTTTTATTTCCATAGATTGACTGTTTGCATCAGAAACATCAGGCCTTGATTTCTATTGATCGTTCGCTCACCTGAGCATCTGGATTTCTATGGATTGCCTGCTCAGATCAACATTTGTATTTCTATTAATCGCCTGCTCAGATCAGCATTTGAATTTTTGTTGATCACCTAATCACATCAGCATCTGAATTTCTATTGATCGCCTGCACAGATCAGCATTTGTTTTTCTATTGATCGTTCACTCACATCAGCATCTGCATTTTTTTTGGATCGCCTGCTAACATCAGCATTTTTATTTCTATAGATTGTCTGTTTGCATCGGAAACATCAGGCCTTGATTTCTATTGATCATTCCCTCACATCAACATCTGGATTTCTATGGACCGCCTGCTCACATCACTATTTGGATTCCTATTGATCACCTGCTCACATCAGCATTTTTATTTCTATAGATTGACTGTTTGCATCAGAAACATCAGGCCAGGATTTCTATTGATCATTCGCCTACATCAGCATCTGGATTTCTATGGACTACCTGCTCACATCTGTATTTAGATTCATATTGATCACCTGCTCACAACAGCATCTTGTTTTCTATTGATTGTTCACTCACATCAGCATCTGTATTTTTTATGATCACCTGCTAACATCAGCATTTTTATTTCCATAGATTGACTGTTTGCATCAGAAACATCAGGCCTTGATTTCTATTGATCGTTCGCTCACCTGAGCATCTGGTTTTCTATGGATTGCCTGCTCAGATCAACATTTGTATTTCTATTAATCGCCTGCTCAGATCAGCATTTGAATTTTTGTTGATCACCTAATCACATCAGCATCTGAATTTCTATTGATCGCCTGCACAGATCAGCATTTGTTTTTCTATTGATCGTTCACTCACATCAGCATCTGCATTTTTTTTGGATCGCCTGCTAACATCAGCATTTTTATTTCTATAGATTGTCTGTTTGCATCGGAAACATCAGGCCTTGATTTCTATTGATCATTCCCTCACATCAACATCTGGATTTCTATGGACCGCCTGCTCACATCACTATTTGGATTCCTATTGATCACCTGCTCACATCAGCATTTTTATTTCTATAGATTGACTGTTTGCATCAGAAACATCAGGCCAGGATTTCTATTGATCATTCGCCTACATCAGCATCTGGATTTCTATGGACTACCTGCTCACATCTGTATTTAGATTCATATTGATCACCTGCTCACAACAGCATCTAGTTTTCTATTGATTGTTCACTCACATCAGCATCTGTATTTTTTATGATCACCTGCTAACATCAGCATTTTTATTTCCATATATTGACTGTTTGCATCAGAAACATCAGGCATTGATTTCTATTGATCGTTCGCTCACCTGAGCATCTGCATTTCTATGGATTGCCTGCTCAGATCAACATTTGTATTTCTATTAATCGCCTGCTCAGATCAGCATTTGAATTTTTGTTGATCACCTAATCACATCAGCATCTGAATTTCTATTGATCGCCTGCACAGATCAGCATTTGTTTTTCTATTGATCGTTCACTCACATCAGCATCTGCATTTTTTTTGGATCGCCTGCTAACATCAGCATTTTTATTTCTATAGATTGTCTGTTTGCATCGGAAACATCAGGCCTTGATTTCTATTGATCATTCCCTCACATCAACATCTGGATTTCTATGGACCGCCTGCTCACATCACTATTTGGATTCCTATTGATCACCTGCTCACATCAGCATTTTTATTTCTATAGATTGACTGTTTGCATCAGAAACATCAGGCCAGGATTTCTATTGATCATTCGCCTACATCAGCATCTGGATTTCTATGGACTACCTGCTCACATCAGCATTCGTATTTCTATTGATCGTTCGCTCGCATCAGCATTTGTATTTCTATTGATCGTTCGCTCGCATCAGCATTTGTATTTCTACTGATCGTTCGCTCGCTTCAGCATTTGTATTTCTATTGATCGTTCGCTCGCATCAGCATTTGTATTTCTATTGATCGTTCGCTCCCATCAGCTTTTTCATTTCTATTGATAGTTCGCTCGCATCAGAATTCGTATTTCTATCGATCGTTCGCTATCATCAGCATTTGTATTTTCAATGATCGTTCGTTCGCATCATCCTTTGTATTTCTATTGATCGTTCACTCACATCAGCATCTGTATTTTTAATGGATCGCCTGCTAACATCAGCATTTTTATTTCTATAGATTGACTGTTTGCATCAGAAACATCAGGCCATGATTTCTATTGATCATTCGCCTACATCAGCATCTGGATTTCTATGGACTACCTAATCACATCAGCATCTGAATTTCTATTGATCGCCTGCACAGATCAGCATTTGTTTTTCTATTGATCGTTCACTCACATCAGCATCTGCATTTTTTTTGGATCGCCTGCTAACATCAGCATTTTTATTTCTATAGATTGTCTGTTTGCATCGGAAACATCAGGCCTTGATTTCTATTGATCATTCCCTCACATCAACATCTGGATTTCTATGGACCGCCTGCTCACATCACTATTTGGATTCCTATTGATCACCTGCTCACATCAGCATTTTTATTTCTATAGATTGACTGTTTGCATCAGAAACATCAGGCCAGGATTTCTATTGATCATTCGCCTACATCAGCATCTGGATTTCTATGGACTACCTGCTCACATCAGCATTCGTATTTCTATTGATCGTTCGCTCGCATCAGCATTTGTATTTCTATTGATCGTTCGCTCGCATCAGCATTTGTATTTCTACTGATCGTTCGCTCGCTTCAGCATTTGTATTTCTATTGATCGTTCGCTCGCATCAGCATTTGTATTTCTATTGATCGTTCGCTCCCATCAGCTTTTTCATTTCTATTGATAGTTCGCTCGCATCAGAATTCGTATTTCTATCGATCGTTCGCTATCATCAGCATTTGTATTTCCAATGATCGTTCGTTCGCATCATCCTTTGTATTTCTATTGATCGTTCACTCACATCAGCATCTGTATTTTTAATGGATCGCCTGCTAACATCAGCATTTTTATTTCTATAGATTGACTGTTTGCATCAGAAACATCAGGCCATGATTTCTATTGATCATTCGCCTACATCAGCATCTGGATTTCTATGGACTACCTAATCACATCAGCATCTGAATTTCTATTGATCGCCTGCACAGATCAGCATTTGTTTTTCTATTGATCGTTCACTCACATCAGCATCTGCATTTTTTTTGGATCGCCTGCTAACATCAGCATTTTTATTTCTATAGATTGTCTGTTTGCATCGGAAACATCAGGCCTTGATTTCTATTGATCATTCCCTCACATCAACATCTGGATTTCTATGGACCGCCTGCTCACATCACTATTTGGATTCCTATTGATCACCTGCTCACATCAGCATTTTTATTTCTATAGATTGACTGTTTGCATCAGAAACATCAGGCCAGGATTTCTATTGATCATTCGCCTACATCAGCATCTGGATTTCTATGGACTACCTGCTCACATCTGTATTTAGATTCATATTGATCACCTGCTCACAACAGCATCTTGTTTTCTATTGATTGTTCACTCACATCAGCATCTGTATTTTTTATGATCACCTGCTAACATCAGCATTTTTATTTCTATAGATTGACTGTTTGCATCAGAAACATCAGGCCAGGATTTCTATTGATCATTCGCCTACATCAGCATCTGGATTTCTATGGACTACCTGCTCACATCTGTATTTAGATTCATATTGATCACCTGCTCACAACAGCATCTTGTTTTCTATTGATTGTTCACTCACATCAGCATCTGTATTTTTTATGATCACCTGCTAACATCAGCATTTTTATTTCTATTGATCGTCTCCACAGATCAGCATTTGTTTTTCTATTGATCGTTCACTCACATCAGCATCTGCATTTCTTTTGGATCGCCTGCTAACATCAGCATTTTTATTTCTATAGATTGTCTGTTTGCATCGGAAACATCAGGCCTTGATTTCTATTGATCATTCCCTCACATCAACATCTGGATTTCTATGGACCGCCTGCTCACATCACTATTTGGATTCCTATTGATCACCTGCTCACATCAGCATTTTTATTTCTATAGATTGACTGTTTGCATCAGAAACATCAGGCCAGGATTTCTATTGATCATTCGCCTACATCAGCATCTGGATTTCTATGGACTACCTGCTCACATCTGTATTTCGATTCATATTGATCACCTGCTCACAACAGCATCTTGTTTTCTATTGATTGTTCACTCACATCAGCATCTGTATTTTTTATGATCACCTGCTAACATCAGCATTTTTATTTCCATAGATTGACTGTTTGCATCAGAAACATCAGGCCTTGATTTCTATTGATCGTTCGCTCACCTGAGCATCTGGATTTCTATGGATTGCCTGCTCAGATCAACATTTGTATTTCTATTAATCGCCTGCTCAGATCAGCATTTGAATTTTTGTTGATCACCTAATCACATCAGCATCTGAATTTCTATTGATCGCCTGCACAGATCAGCATTTGTTTTTCTATTGATCGTTCACTCACATCAGCATCTGCATTTTTTTTGGATCGCCTGCTAACATCAGCATTTTTATTTCTATAGATTGTCTGTTTGCATCGGAAACATCAGGCCTTGATTTCTATTGATCATTCCCTCACATCAACATCTGGATTTCTATGGACCGCCTGCTCACATCACTATTTGGATTCCTATTGATCACCTGCTCACATCAGCATTTTTATTTCTATAGATTGACTGTTTGCATCAGAAACATCAGGCCAGGATTTCTATTGATCATTCGCCTACATCAGCATCTGGATTTCTATGGACTACCTGCTCACATCTGTATTTAGATTCATATTGATCACCTGCTCACAACAGCATCTTGTTTTCTATTGATTGTTCACTCACATCAGCATCTGTATTTTTTATGATCACCTGCTAACATCAGCATTTTTATTTCTATTGATCGTCTCCACAGATCAGCATTTGTTTTTCTATTGATCGTTCACTCACATCAGCATCTGCATTTCTTTTGGATCGCCTGCTAACATCAGCATTTTTATTTCTATAGATTGTCTGTTTGCATCGGAAACATCAGGCCTTGATTTCTATTGATCATTCCCTCACATCAACATCTGGATTTCTATGGACCGCCTGCTCACATCACTATTTGGATTCCTATTGATCACCTGCTCACATCAGCATTTTTATTTCTATAGATTGACTGTTTGCATCAGAAACATCAGGCCAGGATTTCTATTGATCATTCGCCTACATCAGCATCTGGATTTCTATGGACTACCTGCTCACATCTGTATTTAGATTCATATTGATCACCTGCTCACAACAGCATCTTGTTTTCTATTGATTGTTCACTCACATCAGCATCTGTATTTTTTATGATCACCTGCTAACATCAGCATTTTTATTTCCATAGATTGACTGTTTGCATCAGAAACATCAGGCCTTGATTTCTATTGATCGTTCGCTCACCTGAGCATCTGGATTTCTATGGATTGCCTGCTCAGATCAACATTTGTATTTCTATTAATCGCCTGCTCAGATCAGCATTTGAATTTTTGTTGATCACCTAATCACATCAGCATCTGAATTTCTATTGATCGCCTGCACAGATCAGCATTTGTTTTTCTATTGATCGTTCACTCACATCAGCATCTGCATTTTTTTTGGATCGCCTGCTAACATCAGCATTTTTATTTCTATTGATCGTCTCCACAGATCAGCATTTGTTTTCCTATTGATCGTTCACTCACATCAGCATCTGTATTTTTTTTGGATCACCTGCTAAGATCAGCATTTTTATTTCTATAGATTGTCTGTTTGCATCTGAAACATCAGGCCTTGATTTCTATTGATCATTCCCTCACATCAACATCTGGATTTCAATGGACCGCCTGCTCACATCACTATTTGGATTCCTACTGATCACCTGCTCGCATCAGCATTTGTATTTCTATTGATCGTTCGCTCACATCAGGCCTGGATTTCTATTGATTGCCTGCTCAGATCAGCGTCTGTATATCTATTGATCGTTCGCTTGCATCAGAGTTCTTATTTCTATTGATTGTTCGCACACATTAGCGTTTGTATTTCTATTGATCGTTCGCTCGCATCAGAGTTTTTATTTCTATTGATTGTTCGCACACATTAGCGTTTGTATTTCTATTGATCGTTCGCCCGCATCTTCCTTTGTATTTGTATTGATCGTTTGCTCGCATTAGCATTTGTATTTTCTATTGATCGTTTGCTTATATCAGCATTTGCATTTCTATTGATCGTTCGCTCACATCAGGCCTGGATTTCTATCAGTTGCCTGCTCAGATCAGCATCTGTATTTCTATGGATCGCCTGCTCAGATCAGCAAATGGTTTTCTATTGATCGTTCGCTGGCATCAGCATTTGGATTTCTATTTATTGTTCGCTGACATCAGCATTTTAATTTCTATCGATCACCTGCTCACATTAGCATCTGGATATCTATTGATCGTTTGCTCACATCTTTTCTTTTATTTCAATGGATCACCTGCTCAAATCAGCATTTTTATTTCTATTGATAATTCGTTCACATCAGCATCTGGATTTCTATGGACCGCCTGCTCACATTAGCATTTGTATTTCTATTGATCACCTGCTCACATTAGCATCTGGATATCTATTGATCGTTTGCTCACATCTTTTCTTTTATTTCAATGGATCACCTGCTCAAATCAGCATTTTTATTTCTATGGATTTTCTGCTCAGATCACTATTTGTATTTCTATTGATCGTTTGCTCGCATCATCATCTGGATTTCTATGGATCACATGTTCAGATCAGCATTTGGATTTTTATTGATCGTTCCCTCACATTAGCATTTGGAATTATATGTATTACCTGCTCACATTAGCATCTGGATATATATATTGATCGTTTGCTCACATCTTTTTTTTCATTTCTTTAGATCGCCTGCTCAAATCAGCATTTGGATCTCTATAGATCGCCTGCTCAGATCAGACTTCTATTGATCGTTCGCTCATATCAGCATTTGTATTTCTATGCCTGCTTGTTCACATCAGCATCTGGATTTCTATGGATTGCCTGCTCAAATCAGCATTTGTATTTCTATTGATTGTTCGTTCACATCAGCATTTGTATTTCTATTGATCACCTGTTCGCAATCGGCATATTTATTTCTATTGACGGTTCCATCACATCAGCATTTGGATTCCTATTGATTATCTGCTCACTTCAGCATCTGGATTTCTATTGATTGTTCGCTTGCATCAGCATCTGGATTTCTATGGATCACATATTCAGATCAGTATTTTTATTTCTATTGGTCGCCTGCTCACATCAGCATCTGGATATCTTTTGATCGCCTGCTCACATCAGCATTTGTATTTTTATTGATCGTTCGCTCACATCAGCATCTGGATTTCTATTGATCGCCTGCTCACATCAGCATTTGGTTTTCTATGGATCTTCTGCTCACATCAGCCTTTGTATTTCTATTGATCGTTCGCTCACATCAGCATCTGGATTTCCTTGGATCGCCTGCTCAGATCAGCATTTGTATTTTTATGGATCTTCTTGTCCCATCATCATTTGGATTTCTATGGATCACCTGTTCGCATCAGCATTTTTATTTTTGTGGATCGCCTGCTCGCTTCACCATTTATATTTATATTGATTGCCTGTTCACATCAGCATTTGGATTTCCTCTGATCGCCTGTTCGCATCAGCTTTGTATATCTTTGTGTCGCTTTTCCGACTATTTAAATGTGAAGTATGGGCGGAAAAGGGCCTATGTCTTCAAAATACTCTAGTAATCTGACAAGTTTTCAACCTTTGTCTGTTCCTCTATGCTTTTTTAGGAAGGGCTCAGACACACAGAGAAAAACACTACTGTTCTTGGGAATTTAGCTGTAACTTCAGAAAGAATGACCGGAAACTAACTTTTCTTACTTTTACTTTTAATGAAGAACTGAGCAGTTTACAGAGAAAAAGAAAACATCCTCTGATAACATTTCTTCTGTTGACAACATGGCTAACAACTTCTTCTGTTGAAGCCTACTTCCCTTAGTTGCAGATAGAGTGAGTGCAAACCGCTTCTGCCCCCTTGAACACATATGCGAATTAAAAGTATTAGAAAATTCAGGCCAACTAGCCTCTTTGGTTCATCACTCAACTACAATGATGAGTTCACTGCACTGAACCATTATTGACTAAATAAAAATAGTGTTCCACTGAACTGAAAACAGATTTTCAGTGCAGAAATATCCTATTTATTACCAATCAAGAGTTTGTATCGAGTACAAGCGGCACATGTGCAGGGATTTTGTCATAACTGCGTATTCGGTGCACGACGCCTTCATACCATAAAGCCAAGTTAGCCTTAAATGCCATACATTATGTTATTAGATAACAAGTAGTCTCTCTTAAAACATCAAAGCAGTGGTTTTTTGATGATGCTATCCCTAACTACCCTAACCCTAACCCTAATGTAACCCTAATGCTCGTTTTCCTCCAATTATGCAATTCTTTCCATCTTTGTTGTGTAATAAAAACTTTATTTTCAATGTTGCATTCTTGATACTTATGTTTTCTGTTAGAAGACATATAGCACTATATGTACAATTATTATGAAGTACTTGTACCTTGTACTTTTCGAGTAATCCTACCTTTAAATACCATGTATCGATCAAAATAATGCTTTTTTCCTCAAATAATGCAATTCTTTCCAAATTTGATGTGTAATAAAAAACTTTATTTTCAATAGCGTTTTCATGCCACTTCTATTTTCTGTTAGAGCACATAGAGCACTACATATACAATTATTATGAAATACTTGTACCTTGTACTTTTTTAGTAATCCTCCCGTGAAATACCATGTATCGATCAAAATAATGCTTTTTTTTCCTCCAATAATGCATTCTTTCCAAATTTGATGTGCAATAAAAACTTTATTGTGGATAGTGTATTCATGAGACTTATATATTACTTTAGAGGACCTATAGAACTACATGTACAATTATTATGAAGTACTAGTACTTCGTACTTTTCGAGTAATCCTACATTTAATTACCATGTATCGAGCCAAATAATGCTCCTTTTCCTCCAATAATGCAATTCTTTCCAAATTTGATGTGTAATGAAAAACCTTATTCTCAATATTGTATTCATGACACTTACATTTTCTGTTAGAGGACATAGAGCACTACATGCACAATTATTATGAAGTACTTGTACCTTGTACTTTTTTAGTAATCCTACCGTGAAACACCATGTATCGATCAAGATAATGCTTTTTTTTCCTCCAATAATGCATTCTTTCCAAATTTGATGTGCAATAAAAACTTTATTGTGAATAGTGTATTCATGAGACGTATATATTACTTTAGAGGACCTATAGAACTACATGTACAATTATTATGAAGTACTAGTACTTCGTACTTTTCGAGTAATCCTACATTTAATTACCATGTATCGATCCAAATAATGCTCCTTTTCCTCCAATAATGCAATTCTTTCCAAATTTGATGTGTAATGAAAAACTTTATTCTCAATATTGTATTCATGACACTTACATTTTCTGTTAGAGGACATAGAGCACTACATGTACAATTATTATGAAGTACTTGTACCTTGTACTTTTCGAGTAATCCTACCTGGAATTACCATATATCGATCCAAATAATGTTTTTTTTCCTCTACTAATGCAATTCTTTACAAATGCGATGTGTAATAAAAACTTTATTTTCAATAGTGTTTTCATGACACTTATATTTTCTGTTAGAGGACATAGAGCACTACATGTACAATCTTTATGAAGTACTTGTACCTTGTATTGTAAAAAAATGAATGCAGGCAAAAGCTTCATTGTTTAGAAGAAACAAAAGGGGCAGGGGCAGGTAATGAGGACAAGCCTATGGACACTGATGTTGTTCATGTATGTATGTGCTTAAAAATGTATGGGTGTGTACATACTGCTGATATTTATGTTTAGTGTTCTATCTTTCATGCATCATTGTTTCATCCCAACAAGAAGGGAAAATATACATTTAAACAAATAAATATCCAAACACACAATCTGACCTCAGGCTCCAGACAAGCCTTTGAGATCCACACTTTGTTTCACTGCAGAAAAAACAAATCATTATCAGCTCTGATTTGAACTTCCACAGCCTACTATGTGGCACTTTAGCAAACCTGCAAACCTTTTTAGGATGAATTCCAGCACAAGCCTACATAGCATCAATATTGTTTGGCTCCCAGTTCCAGCATTTATTCTCATCTGTTGCCAAACACAAATGAAAAGCAAAGCAGAACAGTGATGAGGCGTTGTGTGACAGTGTCAGGCTTTTCATTTCCACTTTTGATATTCAATTCAGGCCCGCTCACACATGGATGATAACACGATAAATGAGTAAACATTACAGGCATCACTTTCTCACACTTAACAATTTTTACACAATGTGCCAGCAGCCAGGAGAAGTCTATTATATATAGTGTTCTACAGTATATCATCTATTAGTGAACTAAATAAACATAATGTATATTCAACTTCAATCAAGTTATAATATGATTATTAGTGCAGATTGACTGCCTACAAGGACCTGTAATCCCTCAGTCTGAGGATAAATGGGATCTGAGGTCCTCTATTGTAAAATCTTTGCTTAGCAAAAGTCAGATTCTGGGCTGTTTGAAACACAAATCCTCTTGTTTGTGACTAAAGATAATGTTATACTTCTTTCTCCTTCGCTCTTTAATGCATATATAGTTACTAAAGAGATAAATGTGGCTAAGCTTGATGCTGCGTGTCGTCGCCTCCACCCACAGCTGCCCAGCTGCTGTTGAGCTCAACTCACTTTGTATTGACAGCAGCCATATCTGTCATCTGTGAGGTTTAACTTGTTCCTCACTGCTGTTAAGACCGGACACATTAACCCTGAACATATAAGAAGAGACAGAGATGGAGTTCTTATAAGTTATTATCCTGAATCACATCAGTCCAGAGTGCAACGTTGGGGGTGCTGTTGTAAACCTGGCATATAGAGAAACACTTTCAGAAAAGTCATGCTTTTCAAAGTGGGAATAAAAGTTGTTGGAACTATCTTCCCAATAGTTTTTATATAGTATTTTCATTCCCGCTTTGAAAAGCATGACTTTTTGACTTTTCTGAAAATGTTTCTCTCCTCAGACGTTCTCTCTCCTCTGACTGTAACGTTGCCATTAACCAGGAATGTGTCAGAGATGTCTTAAAATAAATACTAGGAAGGCTCCTGGTCCAGATCACATCTGTGGGCGTACACTGCGATATTGTGCAGACCAGCTCAGCGGTGTCCTCAACCATATCTTCCAGATGTCACTTGACACTAAAAGAATTCTTGTCATCTGGAAATCCTCCACTGTGATGCCTGTCCCAAAGAACAACTTAAGGCAACTTAATGATTTCAGACCAGTCGCTTTAACATCACTGATTATGAAAATCTTTGAACAAATGGTCAAAAACCTTGTTCTGTAGATGGTAAGCTTGATCCACAGGCTCTTATTTGCCAACTTCTCTTCGGCTTTTAATACGATGCTGCCGCATCTTTTGATAGAAAGGCTGTTATGTGATTTTATGCTGCCTCACCAACTTGTATTATGGATCCTGGACGTCTTGACAAACAGAGAGCAGAGAGTTTTTGTTAATGGTTGCCTCTCAGACTCTGTAACCTTGTCCACCGGGTCGCCACAGGGGTGTGTCCTTTCACCCCTACTTTTTATTACGTACACTGATGGATGCAGAAGCACTCAGCAGAGTAGCTATTTGGTAAAGTTTTCAGATGACACTGTGTTGCTGTCCCTTCTCCAAGGCTCAGAATCAGACCATTCAGATGCTCTCACTCATTTCATTTCTTGGTGTGATGACAACTTCTTGGACTTAAATGTGTTTAAAACCAAGGAATTGATAATCGACTTTAGATGCAACACACACAATGAATGAAACACACAATGAAAGTGTGGAAGTGGTGACATCATACAAATGTTTGGGTACTGTCTTGGATGATCACCTTAAATCTGATATTAACACTGAGGCGATTGTGAAGCGTGGGCAGCAGAGAATTCCTCTTCTCCATGAATTAGATTCCTTCTCTGTCAGCCCTGCCCTTTATCAGTCTTTTATTGAGATTGTCCTGTGTTTTTCTTTTATCTGCTGGTTTCACAGCCTCACAGTCAAAGACAGAAACAGTCTGAACAACATTGTTAAAATCTGCTCTAAAGTCATCAGAGTGAAACAAAGAGATCTGAATTCTTTTTGCAACCAACAAATCCTCCAGAAAGCAGCGACTATTCTGTCTTCTGAACATGTTCTTTCAAGTGAATTTTCCTTGTTGCCATCAAGGCGTCGTTATGTTTTACCTCAATTTAAATTAACAGTTATTCAGAGTCATTCATACCCTCCACAGCCCATCTCTTACATGGTACATAGATCCTTTTAACTGTCCTTTTAATTGTCCTTTTTTATATATGCCGGTCTGATCTTTTAATTTTGAAAACTTTTCTAAGGTCATTATCCTTTTATTTGAATTATTCTCCCTTTTTTCCCCTTCATTTATAGATTTTATTCAGCTCCTTTGTACATTTTATTTATCTGTATCTTGTATTGTCTCTCCGTGTTTTATGTACAAGCTGCTCTAAATTAATTGCCCCCAGTGGGATTAATAAAGTTGTTTGAACTTGAACTATAGTGTAACAACAATACAATTGGATCTTGGACCTACTTGTGAGACACAATTTGCTGTGAAGCAGTTGACTGAAACTCCACACAGAATTTGGTTTAAGTTTAAGAAAATCTGGAAGTAAAATTAAAGCTGCTGCACAAGCAGTGAGTCATGACTGGACATTTTGAAAGGAGAAGAAAGAGGAAGAAAAATGAGAAACAGAGGAGGGTTCATCAGCAGAACTGTTATTTTATGTTTGAAGTCGTGTTGATTCACAGCACAATGCCTGAATAGCCAGGACCATATTTATCTGAAACCTTTTAAATTAAACATTTGTTAGAAATCATGTGTCTCTAGTTTAGTGTTTCTCCTGGGCGTGTGGAGGCCCTGTTCTGAAGGTTTTACATGTTTCCTGCTTTAACACACCTCAGTCATATATATTGGTCGATATGAGGCTTCTGCAGCTCGATGATGAACTGATCATTTGAAGAGGGAAACATCTAAAATATCCAGTACAGGGGACTGACACAACAATACCTTGTTATAAGATATGCATCCTGTATCAGCCAGGGATTGAGCCGACAACTTTGGACAACAAGGGGAAGTTTTGATCTAGTTGGCCAACATGTATGAAGCTTCTGCAGAAACAAGCAACATGGGTTTGTTCCTTGTAAGGTCATCACTGTGGAAAAAATGTTTGCTGGAAAATAGTCCTCATATTCAATGATGTTGACTGGCTGTGGCTCAGGAGGTAGAGTGGTCGCTCAAGGAGCGAAAGGTCGGTGGTTCGGTCCCCAGCCTCTGCAAGTCTACAAGTCGAAGTATCCTTGAGCAAGATATCGAACCCCAATTTGCTCCCCGGGCGCCGAAAGGTAATGGCAGCCCACTGCTCCTCAGGGATGGGTCAAATGCAGAGAAAGAATTTCCCCCTGTGGAATTACTAAAGTATCTGGAAAAAGAAAAAAAAGATTAGAACTTTATAGCCTATATCGATACAGGGAAAAAATGTACCAGTTTTTATTTATGGCACAATGTTTTTCCAATTAATTGTTGAATGTTGTACTGTATTGTCTGCAGGACAGTAACTTGAATATTCCTCTCCCATATGGGGAGGTATTTTGTGTATGTTGTACTGTATGTAATGTTTTTATTGTGTTATGACCCATTGGTGTTGTGGCCCAGAATAAAGTCTAATGTATACCAACCCAAAACATTATTGGTGTGTGAGTTGTAAGGAAAAAACAGAACTATTTGCTACATGAGACACTATATGTTGGAAATGAAATGGTATCATCATATAGTTTCAGCTGTCTTTCTGATAAGTTAATATTTCTTTGCACTATTAGTCGTAATATGGATTGAACATCCCAGAACTTCTTATCTCTGCCTTTGAGATGACAGAATATGTCTTTGCTTTTCATATTTAATTTATCAGTCCAACCGTTACTCAAGTCTTCTGATGGCTGTTGTTAAATATAGTCCTTATTCATTTGTGGATTTTCAGTGTCATCTTTTTTCAGATAGTGTAATAGTATTTTTGATCTTTTTTAAACTTCCATGGTTACAAGTTGAATTTAGGGCTCATTCTGTGGGAGGGATTTCTCTCAGATGAGGGTTTCCAGGGCATAACTCAAAAGTTGTTAAAAGCTGTTTTACTAAACATTATGTACACATCTCCCATGTACTGTAAAGGTGCTTGTTGATATTTTATGCATTTTTTTATTCTGTTTTTTTTTTTGGAAAATTAAATTTTTTTTTCTCTGATGTATACAGTTATTAATGACAATCGCGATTAACAGGGACAATATATTGATTCCACATCAGCAAGTCTTAAAACTTAAAATTCATTTTCTACAATATAGAAAAAATACCTTAGGCAGGGATATGACTATTCCATGCTTATATCTTATGTTGACTACAGTGCTTCCCACAGGATTTCAAGAAACTGTGGGGTGCTCCCCAATGATAAAATTTTGAACCTTTTAAAGTTAAATGCATCAATCTGGTGCACTCTGAGAGCAAAATTAAGAGGCCAAATCTATTTTGAACTTGTGCTCTGTAAATAATTTTTTTAAATTTTAGTAAAGAATCCAATCTAATCACCAATACGTTGGTTATATTGACAGGAATAGTGACATGACAAAAAGTCAGACTTATAATGCACGGTGAACGAGATGGAGTTTAAGACAGTTCACAATGGTTAATAATAATAATAATAACTGAATACAGTAGGGTATACATTTGAGCCATCAAAAAAATTAAGCTAAGGCACTGTGTAGATGGTCAAACTTTCTCCTCAGAATCCTGAAAATAATTTAACTTCAGCGACAGTCATAGTGTAGAAAAGGCCCCAAAGCTAATCCTGTTGTTAAATAGCGCTTTTCTATTTTATTAGCTGTTTAATGACCCATTCAGTGCTGTATTCCTATTGGTTGCGCCGTCCCATCTGTGCACTGAGTCTGTTAACATACAGTGCAGTGTTGAACTCTTTCAGATGTGTTCAGCAGCTACTCACGTATGTGAGTTAAAGTATTAGTTAAACACGGTTGTTGCAAGTGGACTGAGCGTGAATGCCAATATAAGTATCTCATTTACTGTTGTGTTTGCTATTTGTTATGTATTTTAATAGTTTCGATTGTTTAAAGGTAAAGGATAATTGTTGCTGTCGCTGTTAATTGAGCTTCGAAACTCCGTGAACGAACATACCGGAAGTGTGTTTTCACGATAAAAGCACTGTGAATGGATAACCGGAAGTTATGTGATGTTAGCGTTAGCCTAGCTTAACAGCGATAAATGAACTATCGGGGCTGCCGATTGACTCAGGGTGAGGGAGATTGAAGTCTCAGCGGCACAAAAACACAAGGGATGGAAACTAAGGAAGCATTCTGTACCTAACAACGGTTGCTATGCTGCAGTTGCTGCTTGGCGTGTTCATGACGTGGCGTGACGTCATACGCACCCTTTCACACATTGTACTTTGATTTAGAAGGCATATAAAACTCAACTGTCAGTACGTATATGAACAAATCAGCAGATTCGTTCCCAAAGCAGAAGTTTTTTTTCTGTCCCAGGCAAAGAGACACATCACAACAGACTTAAACTATGGAGTGATGGCTCGCTACATTTTTTGTTGATCACCTAATCACATCAGCATCTGAATGTCTATTGATCGCCTGCACAGATCAGCATTTGTTTTTCTATTGATCGTTCACTCACATCAGCATCTGTATTTTTTTTGGATCGCCTGCTAACATCAGCATTTTTATTTCTATAGATTGTCTGTTTGCATCAGAAAAATCAGGCCTTGATTTCTATTGATCATTCCCTCACATCAACATCTGGATTTCTATGGACCGCCTGCTCACATCATTATTTGGATTCCTATTGATCACCTGCTCACATCAGCTTTTGTATTTCTATTGATCGTTCGCTCTCATCAGCATTTGTATTTCTATTGATCACCTGCTCACATCAGCAATTTTATTTCTATTGATCGTTCACTCACATCAGCATTTGTATTTTTATGGATCACCTGCTCGCATCAGCATTTGGATTTCTATTGATCGTTTGCTCACATCGGGCCTCGATTTCTATTGATCACCTGCTCACATCAGCATCTGGATTTCTATGGATCACCTGCTCACATCAGCATTTGTATTTCTATAGATCGCCTGCTCAGATCAGCATTTGTATTTTCTTGGAACACCTGCTCGCATCAGCATTTGGATTTCTATTGATCATTCCCCTGCATCAGCATTTGTATTTCTATTGATCATTCGCTCACATCAGCATTTGTATTTCCATTGATCGTTCGCTCGCATCATCCTTTGTATTTCAATTGATCGTTCACTCACATCATAATCTGTATTTTTTTTGGATCGCCTTCTAACATCAGCATTTTTATTTCTATAAATTGTCTGTTTGCATCAGAAACATCAGGTCTCGATTTCTCTTGATCATTCCCTCACATCAGCATCTGGATTTCTATGGACCGCCAGCTTACATCAGCAATTTTATTTCTATTGATCGTTCGCTCACATCAGTATTTGTATTTTTTTGGATCACCTGCTCGCATCAGCATTTGGATTTCTATTGATCGTTGGCTCACATCAGGCCTCGATTTCTATTGATCGCCTTCTCAGATCAGCATCTGGATTTCTATGGATCGCCTGCTCACATCAGCATTTGTATTTCTATAGATCGCCTGCTCAGATCAGCAATTATATTTATTTGGATCACCTGCTCGCATCAGCATTTGTATTTCTATTGATTGTTCCCCTGCATCAGCATTTTTATTTCTATTGATCATTCGCTCACATCAGCATTTGTATTTCCATTGATCGTTCGCTCGCATCATCATTTGTATTTCAATTGATCGTTCACTCACATCAGCATCCGTATTTTTTATGGATCACCTGCTAACATCAGCATTTTTATTTCCATAGATTGACTGTTTGCATCAGAAACATCAGGCCTTGATTTCTATTGATCGTTCGCTCACCTGGGCATCTGGATTTTTATGGATTGCCTGCTCAGATCAACATTTGTATTTCTATTAATCGCCTGCTCAGATCAGCGTTTGAATTTTTGTTGATCACCTAATCACATCAGCATCTGAATTTCTATTGATCGCCTGCACAGATCAGCATTTGTTTTTCTATTGATCGTTCACTCACATCAGCATCTGTATTTTTTATGGATCGCCTGCTAACATCAGCATTTTTATTTCTATAGATTGACTGTTTGCATCAGAAACATCAGGCCAGGATTTCTATTGATCATTCGCCTACATCAGCATCTGGATTTCTATGGACTACCTGCTCACATCTGTATTTGGATTCCTATTGATCACCTGCTCACAACAGCATCTAGTTTTCTATTGATCGTTCACTCACATCAACATCTGTATTTTTTATGATCACCTGCTAACATCAGCATTTTTATTTCCATATATTGACTGTTTGCATCAGAAACATCAGGCCTTGATTTCTATTGATCGTTCGCTCACCTGAGCATCTGGATTTCTATGGATTGCCTGCTCAGATCAACATTTGTATTTCTATTAATCGCCTGCTCAGATCAGCGTTTGAATTTTTGTTGATCACCTAATCACATCTGCGTCTGAATTTCTATTGATCGCCTGCACAGATCAGCATTTGTTTTTCTATTGATCGTTCACTCACATCAGCATCTGCATTTTTTTTGGATCGCCTGCTAACACCAGCATTTTTATTTCTATAGATTGTCTGTTTGCATCGGAAACATCAGGCCTTGATTTCTATTGATCATTCCCTCACATCAACATCTGGATTTCTATGGACCGCCTGCTCACATCACTATTTGGATTCCTATTGATCACCTGCTCACATCAGCATTTTTATTTCTATAGATTGACTGTTTGCATCAGAAACATCAGGCCATGATTTCTATTGATCATTCGCCTACATCAGCATCTGGATTTCTATGGACTACCTGCTCACATCTGTATTTAGATTCCTATTGATCACCTGCTCACAACAGCATCTAGTTTTCTATTGATTGTTCACTCACATCAGCATCTGTATTTTTTATGATCACCTGCTAACATCAGCATTTTTATTTCCATAGATTGACTGTTTGCATCAGAAACATCAGGCCTTGATTTCTATTGATCGTTCGCTCACCTGAGCATCTGGATTTCTATGGATTGCCTGCTCAGATCATCATTTGTATTTCTATTAATCGCCTGCTCAGATCAGCATTTGAATTTTTGTTGATCACCTAATCACATCAGCATCTGAATTTCTATTGATCGCCTGCACAGATCAGCATTTGTTTTTCTATTGATCGTTCACTCACATCAGCATCTGCATTTTTTTTGGATCGCCTGCTAACATCAGCATTTTTATTTCTATAGATTGTCTGTTTGCATCGGAAACATCAGGCCTTGATTTCTATTGATCATTCCCTCACATCAACATCTGGATTTCTATGGACCGTCTGCTCACATCACTATTTGGATTCCTATTGATCACCTGCTCACATCAGCATTTTTATTTCTATAGATTGACTGTTTGCATCAGAAACATCAGGCCAGGATTTCTATTGATCATTCGCCTACATCAGCATCTGGATTTCTATGGACTACCTGCTCACATCAGCATTTGTATTTCTATTGATCGTTCGCTCGCATCAGCATTTGTATTTCTATTGATCGTTCGCTCGCCTCAGCATTTGTATTTCTATTGATCGTTCGCTCGCATCAGCATTTGTATTTCTACTGATCGTTCGCTCGCCTCAGCATTTGTATTTCTTTTGATCTTTCTCTCGCATCAGCATTTGTATTTCTACTGATCGTTCGCTCGCCTCAGCATTTGTATTTCTATTGATCGTTCGCTCGCATCAGCATTTGTATTTCTACTGATCGTTCGCTCGCCTCAGCATTTGTATTTCTATTGATCTTTCTCTCGCATCAGCATTTGTATTTCTACTGATCGTTCGCTCGCTTCAGCATTCGTATTTCTATTGATCGTTCGCTCGCATCAGCATTTGTATTTCTATTGATCGTTCGCTCCCATCAGCTTTTTCATTTCTATTGATAGTTCGCTCGCATCAGAATTCGTATTTCTATCGATCGTTCGCTATCATCAGCATTTGTATTTCCAATGATCGTTCGTTCGCATCATCCTTTGTATTTCTATTGATCGTTCACTCACATCAGCATCTGTATTTTTTATGGATCGCCTGCTAACATCAGCATTTTTATTTCTATAGATTGACTGTTTGCATCAGAAACATCAGGCATTGATTTCTATTGATCATTCGCCCACATCAGCATCTGGATTTCTATGGACACCTGCTCACATCTGTATTTGGATTCCTATTGATCACCTGCTCACAACAGCATCTTGATTTCTATTGATCGTTCACTCACATCAGCATCTGTATTTTTTATGGATCACCTACTAACATGAGCATTTTTATTTCTATAGATTGACTGTTTGCATCAGAAACATCAGGCATTGATTTCTATTGATCATTCGCCCACATCAGCATCTGGATTTCTATGGACACCTGCTCACATCTGTATTTGGATTCCTATTGATCACCTGCTCACAACAGCATCTTGATTTCTATTGATCGTTCACTCACATCAGCATCTGTATTTTTTATGGATCACCTACTAACATCAGCATTTTTATTTCTATAGATTGACTGTTTGCATCAGAAACATCAGGCCAGATTTTCTATTGATCATTCGCCTACATCAGCATCTGGATATGTATGGACTACCTGCTCACATCTGTATTTGGATTCCTATTGATCACCTGCTCACAACAGCATCTAGTTTTCTATTGATCGTTCACTCACGTCAGCATCTGTATTTTTTTATGATCACCTGCTAACATCAGCATTTTTATTTCTATAGATTCACTGTTTGCATCAGAAACATCAGGCCTTGATTTCTATTGATCGTTCGCTCACATCAGCATTTGTATTTCTATGGATCACATTTTCAGATCAGCATTTGTATTTCTATTGATCACCTCCTCAGATCAGCATTTGTATTTCTATGAATCACCTGCTCACATTAGCATCTGGATTTCTGTGGATTGCATCCTCCGATCAGCATTTGGATTGGTGTGGATTGCCTTTTCTCATCAGCATTTGTATTTCAAAAAAATTAAGCTAAGGCACTGTGTGAATAGTCAAAATTTCTCCTCAGATTGCTGAAAATAATTTAACTTCAGCCACAGTTATAGTGTAGAAAAGGCCTCAAAGATAATCTTGTTGTTAAATAGCGTTTTTCTATTTTATTAGCTATTTAATGACCCATTCAGTGCTGTATTCCTATTGATTGCGCCGTCCCATCTGTGCACTGAGTCTGTTAACATACAGTGCAGTGTTGAACTCTTTCAGATGTGTTCAGCAGCTCGTCATGTATTTGAGTTTATTTAAACACGGTTGTCGCAAGTGGACTGAGCGTGAATGCCAATATAAGTATCTCATTTACTGTTGTGTTTGCTATTTGTTATGTATTTTAATAGTTTCGGTTGTTTAAAGGTAAAGGATAATTGTTGCTGTCGCTGTTAATTGAGCTTCGAAACTCCGTGAACGAACATACCGGAAGTGTGTTTTCACGATAAAA
Source organism: Chaunax sp. Z400 (assembly GCA_037577475.1). NCBI lineage: Eukaryota > Metazoa > Chordata > Actinopteri > Lophiiformes > Chaunacidae > Chaunax > Chaunax sp. Z400. The sequence continues at coordinate 5,857,645 of CM075188.1, forward strand.
GCACTGTGAATGGATAACCGGAAGTTATGTGATGTTAGCGTTAGCCTAGCTTAACAGCGATAAATGAACTATCGGGGCTGCCGATTGACTCAGGGTGAGGGAGATTGAAGTACCAGCTGCACAAAAACACAAGGGATGGAAACTAAGGAAGCATTCTGTACCTAGCAACGGTTGCTATGCTGCAGTTGCTGCTTGGCGTGTTCATGACGTGGCGTGACGTCATACGCACCCTTTCACATATTGTACTTTGATTTAGAAGGCATATAAAACTCAAGTATCAGTACGTATATGAACAAATCAGCAGATTCGTTGCCAAAGCAGAAGTTTTTTTTCTGTCCCAGGCAAAGAGACACATCACAACAGACTTAAACTATGGAGTGATGGCTCGCTACATTTTTTGTTGATCACCTAATCACATCAGCATCTGAATGTCTATTGATCACCTGCACAGATCAGCATTTGTTTTTCTATTGATCGTTCACTCACATCAGCATCTGTATTTTTTTTGGATCGCCTGCTAACATCAGCATTTTTATTTCTATAGATTGTCTGTTTGCATCAGAAAAATCAGGCCTTGATTTCTATTGATCATTCCCTCACATCAACATCTGGATTTCTATGGACCGCCTGCTCACATCACTATTTGGATTCCTATTGATCACCTGCGCACATCAGCTTTTGTATTTCTATTGATCGTTCACTCGCATCAGCATTTGTATTTTTATTGATCACCTGCTCACATCAGCAATTTTAATTCTATTGATCGTTCACTCACATCAGCATTTGTATTTTTATGGATCACCTGCTCGCATCAGCATTTGGATTTCTATTGATCGTTTGCTCACATCAGGCCTCGATTTCTATTGATCGCCTGCTCACATCAGCATCTGGATTTCTATGGATCACCTGCTCACATCAGCATTTGTATTTCTATAGATCGCCTGCTCAGATCAGCATTTGTATTTTCTTGGAACACCTGCTCGCATCAGCATTTGGATTTCTATTGATCATTCCCCTGCATCAGCATTTGTATTTCTATTGATCATTCGCTCACATCAGTATTTGTATTTCCATTGATCGTTCGCTCGCATCATCCTTTGTATTTCAAGTGATCGTTCACTCACATCATAATCTGTATTGTTTTTGGATCGCCTTCTAACATCAGTATTTTTATTTCTATAGATTGTCTGTTTGCATTAGAAACATCAGGTCTTGATTTCTATTGATCATTCCCTCACATCAGCATCTGGATTTCTATGGACCGCCAGTTTACATCAGCAATTTTATCTCTATTGATTTTTCGCTCACATCAGCATCTGTATTTTTTTTGGATCGCCTTCTAACATCAGCATTTTTATTTCTATAAATTGTCTGTTTGCATCAGAAACATCAGGTCTTGATTTCTCTTGATCATTCCCTCACATCAGCATCTGGATTTCTATGGACCGCCAGCTTACATCAGCAATTTTATTTCTATTGATCGTTCGCTCACATCAGCATTTGTATTTTTTTGGATCACCTGCTCGCATCAGCATTTGGATTTCTATTGATTGTTCCCCTGCATCAGCATTTTTATTTCTATTGATCATTCGCTCACATCAGCATTTGTATTTCCATTGATCGTTCGCTCGCATCATCCTTTGTATTTCAATTGATCGTTCACTCACATCATAATCTGTATTTTTTTTGGATCGCCTTCTAACATCAGCATTTTTATTTCTATAAATTGTCTGTTTGCATCAGAAACATCAGGTCTTGATTTCTCTTGATCATTCCCTCACATCAGCATCTGGATTTCTATGGACCGCCAGCTTACATCAGCAATTTTATTTCTATTGATCGTTCGCTCACATCAGCATTTGTATTTTTTGGATCACCTGCTCGCATCAGCATTTGGATTTCTATTGATCGTTGGCTCACATCAGGCCTCGATTTCTATTGATCGCCATCTCAGATCAGCATCTGGATTTCTATGGATCGCCTGCTCACATCAGCATTTGTATTTCTATAGATCGCCTGCTCAGATCAGCAATTATATTTATTTGGATCACCTGCTCGCATCAGCATTTGTATTTCTATTGATTGTTCGCTCACATCAGCATTTGTATTTCCATTGATCGTTCGCTCGCATCATCATTTGTATTTCAATTGATCGTTCACTCACATCAGCATCCGTATTTTTTATGGATCACCTGCTAACATCAGCATTTTTATTTCCATAGATTGACTGTTTGCATCAGAAACATCAGGCCTTGATTTCTATTGATCGTTCGCTCACCTGGGCATCTGGATTTTTATGGATTGCCTGCTCAGATCAACATTTGTATTTCTATTAATCGCCTGCTCAGATCAGCATTTGAATTTTTGTTGATCACCTAATCACATCAGCATCTGAATTTCTATTGATCGCCTGCACAGATCAGCATTTGTTTTTCTATTGATCGTTCACTGACATCAGCATCTGTATTTTTTATGGATCGCCTGCTAACATCAGCATTTTTATTTCTATAGATTGACTGTTTGCATCAGAAACATCAGGCCAGGATTTCTATTGATCATTCGCCTACATCAGCATCTGGATTTCTATGGACTACCTGCTCACATCTGTATTTGGATTCCTATTGATCACCTGCTCACAACAGCATCTAGTTTTCTATTGATCGTTCACTCACATCAACATCTGTATTTTTTATGATCACCTGCTAACATCAGCATTTTTATTTCCATAGATTGACTGTTTGCATCAGAAACATCAGGCCTTGATTTCTATTGATCGTTCGCTCACCTGAGCATCTGGATTTCTATGGATTGCCTGCTCAGATCAACATTTGTATTTCTATTAATCGCCTGCTCAGATCAGCATTTGAATTTTTGTTGATCACCTAATCACATCAGCATCTGAATTTCTATTGATCGCCTGCACAGATCAGCATTTGTTTTTCTATTGATCGTTCACTCACATCAGCATCTGCATTTTTTTTGGATCGCCTGCTAACATCAGCATTTTTATTTCTATAGATTGTCTGTTTGCATCGGAAACATCAGGCCTTGATTTCTATGGATCATTCCCTCACATCAACATCTGGATTTCTATGGACCGCCTGCTCACATCACTATTTGGATTCCTATTGATCACCTGCTCACATCAGCATTTTTATTTCTATAGATTGACTGTTTGCATCAGAAACATCAGGCCAGGATTTCTATTGATCATTCGCCTACATCATCATCTGGATTTCTATGGACTACCTGCTCACATCAGCATTCGTATTTCTATTGATCGTTCGCTCGCATCAGCATTTGTATTTCTATTGATCGTTCGCTCGCATCAGCATTTGTATTTCTACTGATCGTTCGCTCGCTTCAGCATTTGTATTTCTATTGATCGTTCGCTCGCATCAGCATTTGTATTTCTATTGATCGTTCGCTCCCATCAGCTTTTTCATTTCTATTGATAGTTCGCTCGCATCAGAATTCGTATTTCTATCGATCGTTCGCTATCATCAGCATTTGTATTTCCAATGATCGTTCGTTCGCATCATCCTTTGTATTTCTATTGATCGTTCAATCACATCAGCATCTGTATTTTTAATGGATCGCCTGCTAACATCAGCATTTTTATTTCTATAGATTGACTGTTTGCATCAGAAACATCAGGCCATGATTTCTATTGATCATTCGCCTACATCAGCATCTGGATTTCTATGGACTACCTAATCACATCAGCATCTGAATTTCTATTGATCGCCTGCACAGATCAGCATTTGTTTTTCTATTGATCGTTCACTCACATCAGCATCTGCATTTTTTTTGGATCGCCTGCTAACATCAGCATTTTTATTTCTATAGATTGTCTGTTTGCATCGGAAACATCAGGCCTTGATTTCTATTGATCATTCCCTCACATCAACATCTGGATTTCTATGGACCGCCTGCTCACATCACTATTTGGATTCCTATTGATCACCTGCTCACATCAGCATTTTTATTTCTATAGATTGACTGTTTGCATCAGAAACATCAGGCCAGGATTTCTATTGATCATTCGCCTACATCAGCATCTGGATTTCTATGGACTACCTGCTCACATCTGTATTTAGATTCATATTGATCACCTGCTCACAACAGCATCTAGTTTTCTATTGATTGTTCACTCACATCAGCATCTGTATTTTTTATGATCACCTGCTAACATCAGCATTTTTATTTCCATATATTGACTGTTTGCATCAGAAACATCAGGCCTTGATTTCTATTGATCGTTCGCTCACCTGAGCATCTGGATTTCTATGGATTGCCTGCTCAGATCATCATTTGTATTTCTATTAATCACCTGCTCAGATCAGCATTTGAATTTTTGTTGATCACCTAATCACATCAGCATCTGAATTTCTATTGATCGCCTGCACAGATCAGCATTTGTTTTTCTATTGATCGTTCACTCACATCAGCATCTGCATTTTTTATGATCACCTGCTAACATCAGCATTTTTATTTCCATAGATTGACTGTTTGCATCAGAAACATCAGGCCTTGATTTCTATTGATCGTTCGCTCACCTGAGCATCTGGATTTCTATGGATTGCCTGCTCAGATCAACATTTGTATTTCTATTAATCGCCTGCTCAGATCAGCATTTGAATTTTTGTTGATCACCTAATCACATCAGCATCTGAATTTCTATTGATCGCCTGCACAGATCAGCATTTGTTTTTCTATTGATCGTTCACTCACATCAGCATCTGCATTTTTTTTGGATCGCCTGCTAACATCAGCATTTTTATTTCTATAGATTGTCTGTTTGCATCGGAAACATCAGGCCTTGATTTCTATGGATCATTCCCTCACATCAACATCTGGATTTCTATGGACCGCCTGCTCACATCACTATTTGGATTCCTATTGATCACCTGCTCACATCAGCATTTTTATTTCTATAGATTGACTGTTTGCATCGGAAACATCAGGCCAGGATTTCTATTGATCATTCGCCTACATCATCATCTGGATTTCTATGGACTACCTGCTCACATCAGCATTCGTATTTCTATTGATCGTTCGCTCGCATCAGCATTTGTATTTCTATTGATCGTTCGCTCGCATCAGCATTTGTATTTCTACTGATCGTTCGCTCGCATCAGCATTTGTATTTCTATTGATCGTTCGCTCCCATCAGCTTTTTCATTTCTATTGATAGTTCGCTCGCATCAGAATTCGTATTTCTATCGATCGTTCGCTATCATCAGCATTTGTATTTCCAATGATCGTTCGTTCGCATCATCCTTTGTATTTCTATTGATCGTTCACTCACATCAGCATCTGTATTTTTAATGGATCGCCTGCTAACATCAGCATTTTTATTTCTATAGATTGACTGTTTGCATCAGAAACATCAGGCCATGATTTCTATTGATCATTCGCCTACATCAGCATCTGGATTTCTATGGACTACCTAATCACATCAGCATCTGAATTTCTATTGATCGCCTGCACAGATCAGCATTTGTTTTTCTATTGATCGTTCACTCACATCAGCATCTGCATTTTTTTTGGATCGCCTGCTAACATCAGCATTTTTATTTCTATAGATTGTCTGTTTGCATCGGAAACATCAGGCCTTGATTTCTATTGATCATTCCCTCACATCAACATCTGGATTTCTATGGACCGCCTGCTCACATCACTATTTGGATTCCTATTGATCACCTGCTCACATCAGCATTTTTATTTCTATAGATTGACTGTTTGCATCAGAAACATCAGGCCAGGATTTCTATTGATCATTCGCCTACATCAGCATCTGGATTTCTATGGACTACCTGCTCACATCTGTATTTAGATTCATATTGATCACCTGCTCACAACAGCATCTAGTTTTCTATTGATTGTTCACTCACATCAGCATCTGTATTTTTTATGATCACCTGCTAACATCAGCATTTTTATTTCCATATATTGACTGTTTGCATCAGAAACATCAGGCCTTGATTTCTATTGATCGTTCGCTCACCTGAGCATCTGGATTTCTATGGATTGCCTGCTCAGATCATCATTTGTATTTCTATTAATCACCTGCTCAGATCAGCATTTGAATTTTTGTTGATCACCTAATCACATCAGCATCTGAATTTCTATTGATCGCCTGCACAGATCAGCATTTGTTTTTCTATTGATCGTTCACTCACATCAGCATCTGCATTTTTTATGATCACCTGCTAACATCAGCATTTTTATTTCCATAGATTGACTGTTTGCATCAGAAACATCAGGCCTTGATTTCTATTGATCGTTCGCTCACCTGAGCATCTGGATTTCTATGGATTGCCTGCTCAGATCAACATTTGTATTTCTATTAATCGCCTGCTCAGATCAGCATTTGAATTTTTGTTGATCACCTAATCACATCAGCATCTGAATTTCTATTGATCGCCTGCACAGATCAGCATTTGTTTTTCTATTGATCGTTCACTCACATCAGCATCTGCATTTTTTTTGGATCGCCTGCTAACATCAGCATTTTTATTTCTATAGATTGTCTGTTTGCATCGGAAACATCAGGCCTTGATTTCTATTGATCATTCCCTCACATCAACATCTGGATTTCTATGGACCGCCTGCTCACATCACTATTTGGATTCCTATTGATCACCTGCTCACATCAGCATTTTTATTTCTATAGATTGACTGTTTGCATCAGAAACATCAGGCCAGGATTTCTATTGATCATTCGCCTACATCAGCATCTGGATTTCTATGGACTACCTGCTCACATCTGTATTTAGATTCATATTGATCACCTGCTCACAACAGCATCTAGTTTTCTATTGATTGTTCACTCACATCAGCATCTGTATTTTTTATGATCACCTGCTAACATCAGCATTTTTATTTCCATATATTGACTGTTTGCATCAGAAACATCAGGCCTTGATTTCTATTGATCGTTCGCTCACCTGAGCATCTGGATTTCTATGGATTGCCTGCTCAGATCATCATTTGTATTTCTATTAATCGCCTGCTCAGATCAGCATTTGAATTTTTGTTGATCACCTAATCACATCAGCATCTGAATTTCTATTGATCGCCTGCACAGATCAGCATTTGTTTTTCTATTGATCGTTCACTCACATCAGCATCTGCATTTTTTATGATCACCTGCTAACATCAGCATTTTTATTTCCATAGATTGACTGTTTGCATCAGAAACATCAGGCCTTGATTTCTATTGATCGTTCGCTCACCTGAGCATCTGGATTTCTATGGATTGCCTGCTCAGATCAACATTTGTATTTCTATTAATCGCCTGCTCAGATCAGCATTTGAATTTTTGTTGATCACCTAATCACATCAGCATCTGAATTTCTATTGATCGCCTGCACAGATCAGCATTTGTTTTTCTATTGATCGTTCACTCACATCAGCATCTGCATTTTTTTTGGATCGCCTGCTAACATCAGCATTTTTATTTCTATAGATTGTCTGTTTGCATCGGAAACATCAGGCCTTGATTTCTATTGATCATTCCCTCACATCAACATCTGGATTTCTATGGACCGCCTGCTCACATCACTATTTGGATTCCTATTGATCACCTGCTCACATCAGCATTTTTATTTCTATAGATTGACTGTTTGCATCAGAAACATCAGGCCAGGATTTCTATTGATCATTCGCCTACATCAGCATCTGGATTTCTATGGACTACCTGCTCACATCTTTATTTAGATTCATATTGATCACCTGCTCACAACAGCATCTTGTTTTCTATTGATTGTTCACTCACATCAGCATCTGTATTTTTTATGATCACCTGCTAACATCAGCATTTTTATTTCCATAGATTGACTGTTTGCATCAGAAACATCAGGCCTTGATTTCTATTGATCGTTCGCTCACCTGAGCATCTGGATTTCTATGGATTGCCTGCTCAGATCAACATTTGTATTTCTATTAATCGCCTGCTCAGATCAGCATTTGAATTTTTGTTGATCACCTAATCACATCAGCATCTGAATTTCTATTGATCGCCTGCACAGATCAGCATTTGTTTTTCTATTGATCGTTCACTCACATCAGCATCTGCATTTTTTTTGGATCGCCTGCTAACATCAGCATTTTTATTTCTATAGATTGTCTGTTTGCATCGGAAACATCAGGCCTTGATTTCTATTGATCATTCCCTCACATCAACATCTGGATTTCTATGGACCGCCTGCTCACATCACTATTTGGATTCCTATTGATCACCTGCTCACATCAGCATTTTTATTTCTATAGATTGACTGTTTGCATCAGAAACATCAGGCCAGGATTTCTATTGATCATTCGCCTACATCAGCATCTGGATTTCTATGGACTACCTGATCACATCAGCATTCGTATTTCTATTGATCGTTCGCTCGCATCAGCATTTGTATTTCTATTGATCGTTCGCTCGCATCAGCATTTGTATTTCTATTGATCGTTCGCTCGCATCAGCATTTGTATTTCTACTGATCGTTCGCTCGCTTCAGCATTTGTATTTCTATTGATCGTTCGCTCGCATCAGCATTTGTATTTCTATTGATCGTTCGCTCCCATCAGCTTTTTCATTTCTATTGATAGTTCGCTCGCATCAGAATTCGTATTTCTATCGATCGTTCGCTATCATCAGCATTTGTATTTCCAATGATCGTTCGTTCGCATCATCCTTTGTATTTCTATTGATCGTTCACTCACATCAGCATCTGTATTTTTAATGGATCGCCTGCTAACATCAGCATTTTTATTTCTATAGATTGACTGTTTGCATCAGAAACATCAGGCCATGATTTCTATTGATCATTCGCCTACATCAGCATCTGGATTTCTATGGACTACCTAATCACATCAGCATCTGAATTTCTATTGATCGCCTGCACAGATCAGCATTTGTTTTTCTATTGATCGTTCACTGACATCAGCATCTGCATTTTTTTTGGATCGCCTGCTAACATCAGCATTTTTATTTCTATAGATTGTCTGTTTGCATCGGAAACATCAGGCCTTGATTTCTATTGATCATTCCCTCACATCAACATCTGGATTTCTATGGACCGCCTGCTCACATCACTATTTGGATTCCTATTGATCACCTGCTCACATCAGCATTTTTATTTCTATAGATTGACTGTTTGCATCAGAAACATCAGGCCAGGATTTCTATTGATCATTAGCCTACATCAGCATCTGGATTTCTATGGACTACCTGCTCACATCTGTATTTAGATTCATATTGATCACCTGCTCACAACAGCATCTAGTTTTCTATTGATTGTTCACTCACATCAGCATCTGTATTTTTTATGATCAACTGCTAACATCAGCATTTTTATTTCCATATATTGACTGTTTGCATCAGAAACATCAGGCCTTGATTTCTATTGATCGTTCACTCACCTGAGCATCTGGATTTCTATGGATTGCCTGCTCAGATCATCATTTGTATTTCTATTAATCGCCTGCTCAGATCAGCATTTGAATTTTTGTTGATCACCTAATCACATCAGCATCTGAATTTCTATTGATCGCCTGCACAGATCAGCATTTGTTTTTCTATTGATCGTTCCCTCACATCAGCATCTGCATTTTTTATGATCACCTGCTAACATCAGCATTTTTATTTCCATAGATTGACTGTTTGCATCAGAAACATCAGGCCTTGATTTCTATTGATCGTTCGCTCACCTGAGCATCTGGATTTCTATGGATTGCCTGCTCAGATCAACATTTGTATTTCTATTAATCGCCTGCTCAGATCAGCATTTGAATTTTTGTTGATCACCTAATCACATCAGCATCTGAATTTCTATTGATCGCCTGCACAGATCAGCATTTGTTTTTCTATTGATCGTTCACTCACATCAGCATCTGCATTTTTTTTGGATCGCCTGCTAACATCAGCATTTTTATTTCTATAGATTGTCTGTTTGCATCGGAAACATCAGGCCTTGATTTCTATTGATCATTCCCTCACATCAACATCTGGATTTCTATGGACCGCCTGCTCACATCACTATTTGGATTCCTATTGATCACCTGCTCACATCAGCATTTTTATTTCTATAGATTGACTGTTTGCATCAGAAACATCAGGCCAGGATTTCTATTGATCATTCGCCTACATCAGCATCTGGATTTCTATGGACTACCTGATCACATCAGCATTCGTATTTCTATTGATCGTTCGCTCGCATCAGCATTTGTATTTCTATTGATCGTTCGCTCGCATCAGCATTTGTATTTCTACTGATCGTTCGCTCGCATCAGCATTTGTATTTCTACTGATCGTTCGCTCGCTTCAGCATTTGTATTTCTATTGATCGTTCGCTCGCATCAGCATTTGTATTTCTATTGATCGTTCGCTCCCATCAGCTTTTTCATTTCTATTGATAGTTCGCTCGCATCAGAATTCGTATTTCTATCGATCGTTCGCTATCATCAGCATTTGTATTTCCAATGATCGTTCGTTCGCATCATCCTTTGTATTTCTATTGATCGTTCACTCACATCAGCATCTGTATTTTTAATGGATCGCCTGCTAACATCAGCATTTTTATTTCTATAGATTGACTGTTTGCATCAGAAACATCAGGCCATGATTTCTATTGATCATTCGCCTACATCAGCATCTGGATTTCTATGGACTACCTAATCACATCAGCATCTGAATTTCTATTGATCGCCTGCACAGATCAGCATTTGTTTTTCTATTGATCGTTCACTCACATCAGCATCTGCATTTTTTTTGGATCGCCTGCTAACATCAGCATTTTTATTTCTATAGATTGTCTGTTTGCATCGGAAACATCAGGCCTTGATTTCTATTGATCATTCCCTCACATCAACATCTGGATTTCTATGGACCGCCTGCTCACATCACTATTTGGATTCCTATTGATCACCTGCTCACATCAGCATTTTTATTTCTATAGATTGACTGTTTGCATCAGAAACATCAGGCCAGGATTTCTATTGATCATTAGCCTACATCAGCATCTGGATTTCTATGGACTACCTGCTCACATCTGTATTTAGATTCATATTGATCACCTGCTCACAACAGCATGTAGTTTTCTATTGATTGTTCACTCACATCAGCATCTGTATTTTTTATGATCACCTGCTAACATCAGCATTTTTATTTCCATATATTGACTGTTTGCATCAGAAACATCAGGCCTTGATTTCTATTGATCGTTCGCTCACCTGAGCATCTGGATTTCTATGGATTGCCTGCTCAGATCATCATTTGTATTTCTATTAATTGCCTGCTCAGATCAGCATTTGAATTTTTGTTGATCACCTAATCACATCAGCATCTGAATTTCTATTGATCGCCTGCACAGATCAGCATTTGTTTTTCTATTGATCGTTCACTCACATCAGCATCTGCATTTTTTATGATCACCTGCTAACATCAGCATTTTTATTTCCATAGATTGACTGTTTGCATCAGAAACATCAGGCCTTGATTTCTATTGATCGTTCGCTCACCTGAGCATCTGGATTTCTATGGATTGCCTGCTCAGATCAACATTTGTATTTCTATTAATCGCCTGCTCGGATCAGCATTTGAATTTTTGTTGATCACCTAATCACATCAGCATCTGAATTTCTATTGATCGCCTGCACAGATCAGCATTTGTTTTTCTATTGATCGTTCACTCACATCAGCATCTGCATTTTTTTTGGATCGCCTGCTAACATCAGCATTTTTATTTCTATAGATTGTCTGTTTGCATCGGAAACATCAGGCCTTGATTTCTATTGATCATTCCCTCACATCAACATCTGGATTTCTATGGACCGCCTGCTCACATCACTATTTGGATTCCTATTGATCACCTGCTCACATCAGCATTTTTATTTCTATAGATTGACTGTTTGCATCAGAAACATCAGGCCAGGATTTCTATTGATCATTCGCCTACATCAGCATCTGGATTTCTATGGACTACCTGATCACATCAGCATTCGTATTTCTATCGATCGTTCGCTATCATCAGCATTTGTATTTCCAATGATCGTTCGTTCGCATCATCCTTTGTATTTCTATTGATCGTTCACTCACATCAGCATCTGTATTTTTAATGGATCGCCTGCTAACATCAGCATTTTTATTTCTATAGATTGACTGTTTGCATCAGAAACATCAGGCCATGATTTCTATTGATCATTCGCCTACATCAGCATCTGGATTTCTATGGACTACCTAATCACATCAGCATCTGAATTTCTATTGATCGCCTGCACAGATCAGCATTTGTTTTTCTATTGATCGTTCACTCACATCAGCATCTGCTTTTTTTTGGATCGCCTGCTAACATCAGCATTTTTATTTCTATAGATTGTCTGTTTGCATCGGAAACATCAGGCCTTGATTTCTATTGATCATTCCCTCACATCAACATCTGGATTTCTATGGACCGCCTGCTCACATCACTATTTGGATTCCTATTGATCACCTGCTCACATCAGCATTTTTATTTCTATAGATTGACTGTTTGCATCAGAAACATCAGGCCAGGATTTCTATTGATCATTCGCCTACATCAGCATCTGGATTTCTATGGACTACCTGCTCACATCTGTATTTAGATTCATATTGATCACCTGCTCACAACAGCATCTAGTTTTCTATTGATTGTTCACTCACATCAGCATCTGTATTTTTTATGATCACCTGCTAACATCAGCATTTTTATTTCCATATATTGACTGTTTGCATCAGAAACATCAGGCCTTGATTTCTATTGATCGTTCGCTCACCTGAGCATCTGGATTTCTATGGATTGCCTGCTCAGATCATCATTTGTATTTCTATTAATCGCCTGCTCAGATCAGCATTTGAATTTTTGTTGATCACCTAATCACATCAGCATCTGAATTTCTATTGATCGCCTGCACAGATCAGCATTTGTTTTTCTATTGATCGTTCACTCACATCAGCAACTGCATTTTTTATGATCACCTGCTAACATCAGCATTTTTATTTCCATAGATTGACTGTTTGCATCAGAAACATCAGGCCTTGATTTCTATTGATCGTTCGCTCACCTGAGCATCTGGATTTCTATGGATTGCCTGCTCAGATCAACATTTGTATTTCTATTAATCGCCTGCTCAGATCAGCATTTGAATTTTTGTTGATCACCTAATCACATCAGCATCTGAATTTCTATTGATCGCCTGCACAGATCAGCATTTGTTTTTCTATTGATCGTTCACTCACATCAGCATCTGCATTTTTTTTGGATCGCCTGCTAACATCAGCATTTTTATTTCTATAGATTGTCTGTTTGCATCGGAAACATCAGGCCTTGATTTCTATTGATCATTCCCTCACATCAACATCTGGATTTCTACTGACCGCCTGCTCACATCACTATTTGGATTCCTATTGATCACCTGCTCAGATCAGCATTTGAATTTTTGTTGATCACCTAATCACATCAGCATCTGAATTTCTATTGATCGCCTGCACAGATCAGCATTTGTTTTTCTATTGATCGTTCACTCACATCAGCATCTGCATTTTTTTTGGATCGCCTGCTAACATCAGCATTTTTATTTCTATAGATTGTCTGTTTGCATCGGAAACATCAGGCCTTGATTTCTATTGATCATTCCCTCACATCAACATCTGGATTTCTATGGACCGCCTGCTCACATCACTATTTGGATTCCTATTGATCACCTGCTCACATCAGCATTTTTATTTCTATAGATTGACTGTTTGCATCAGAAACATCAGGCCAGGATTTCTATTGATCATTCGTCTACATCAGCATCTGGATTTCTATGGACTACCTGATCACATCAGCATTCGTATTTCTATTGATCGTTCGCTCGCATCAGCATTTGTATTTCTATTGATCGTTCGCTCGCATCAGCATTTGTATTTCTATTGATCGTTCGCTCGCATCAGCATTTGTATTTCTACTGATCGTTCGCTCGCTTCAGCATTTGTATTTCTATTGATCGTTCGCTCGCATCAGCATTTGTATTTCTATTGATCGTTCGCTCCCATCAGCTTTTTCATTTCTATTGATAGTTCGCTCGCATCAGAATTCGTATTTCTATCGATCGTTCGCTATCATCAGCATTTGTATTTCCAATGATCGTTCGTTCGCATCATCCTTTGTATTTCTATTGATCGTTCACTCACATCAGCATCTGTATTTTTAATGGATCGCCTGCTAACATCAGCATTTTTATTTCTATAGATTGACTGTTTGCATCAGAAACATCAGGCCATGATTTCTATTGATCATTCGCCTACATCAGCATCTGGATTTCTATGGACTACCTAATCACATCAGCATCTGAATTTCTATTGATCGCCTGCACAGATCAGCATTTGTTTTTCTATTGATCGTTCACTCACATCAGCATCTGCATTTTTTTTGGATCGCCTGCTAACATCAGCATTTTTATTTCTATAGATTGTCTGTTTGCATCGGAAACATCAGGCCTTGATTTCTATTGATCATTCCCTCACATCAACATCTGGATTTCTATGGACCGCCTGCTCACATCACTATTTGGATTCCTATTGATCACCTGCTCACATCAGCATTTTTATTTCTATAGATTGACTGTTTGCATCAGAAACATCAGGCCAGGATTTCTATTGATCATTCGCCTACATCAGCATCTGGATTTCTATGGACTACCTGCTCACATCTGTATTTAGATTCATATTGATCACCTGCTCACAACAGCATCTAGTTTTCTATTGATTGTTCACTCACATCAGCATCTGTATTTTTTATGATCACCTGCTAACATCAGCATTTTTATTTCCATATATTGACTGTTTGCATCAGAAACATCAGGCCTTGATTTCTATTGATCGTTCGCTCACCTGAGCATCTGGATTTCTATGGATTGCCTGCTCAGATCATCATTTGTATTTCTATTAATCGCCTGCTCAGATCAGCATTTGAATTTTTGTTGATCACCTAATCACATCAGCATCTGAATTTCTATTGATCGCCTGCACAGATCAGCATTTGTTTTTCTATTGATCGTTCACTCACATCAGCAACTGCATTTTTTATGATCACCTGCTAACATCAGCATTTTTATTTCCATAGATTGACTGTTTGCATCAGAAACATCAGGCCTTGATTTCTATTGATCGTTCGCTCACCTGAGCATCTGGATTTCTATGGATTGCCTGCTCAGATCAACATTTGTATTTCTATTAATCGCCTGCTCAGATCAGCATTTGAATTTTTGTTGATCACCTAATCACATCAGCATCTGAATTTCTATTGATCGCCTGCACAGATCAGCATTTGTTTTTCTATTGATCGTTCACTCACATCAGCATCTGCATTTTTTTTGGATCGCCTGCTAACATCAGCATTTTTATTTCTATAGATTGTCTGTTTGCATCGGAAACATCAGGCCTTGATTTCTATTGATCATTCCCTCACATCAACATCTGGATTTCTACTGACCGCCTGCTCACATCACTATTTGGATTCCTATTGATCACCTGCTCAGATCAGCATTTGAATTTTTGTTGATCACCTAATCACATCAGCATCTGAATTTCTATTGATCGCCTGCACAGATCAGCATTTGTTTTTCTATTGATCGTTCACTCACATCAGCATCTGCATTTTTTTTGGATCGCCTGCTAACATCAGCATTTTTATTTCTATAGATTGTCTGTTTGCATCGGAAACATCAGGCCTTGATTTCTATTGATCATTCCCTCACATCAACATCTGGATTTCTATGGACCGCCTGCTCACATCACTATTTGGATTCCTATTGATCACCTGCTCACATCAGCATTTTTATTTCTATAGATTGACTGTTTGCATCAGAAACATCAGGCCAGGATTTCTATTGATCATTCGTCTACATCAGCATCTGGATTTCTATGGACTACCTGATCACATCAGCATTCGTATTTCTATTGATCGTTCGCTCGCATCAGCATTTGTATTTCTATTGATCGTTCGCTCGCATCAGCATTTGTATTTCTATTGATCGTTCGCTCGCATCAGCATTTGTATTTCTACTGATCGTTCGCTCGCTTCAGCATTTGTATTTCTATTGATCGTTCGCTCGCATCAGCATTTGTATTTCTATTGATCGTTCGCTCCCATCAGCTTTTTCATTTCTATTGATAGTTCGCTCGCATCAGAATTCGTATTTCTATCGATCGTTCGCTATCATCAGCATTTGTATTTCCAATGATCGTTCGTTCGCATCATCCTTTGTATTTCTATTGATCGTTCACTCACATCAGCATCTGTATTTTTAATGGATCGCCTGCTAACATCAGCATTTTTATTTCTATAGATTGACTGTTTGCATCAGAAACATCAGGCCATGATTTCTATTGATCATTCGCCTACATCAGCATCTGGATTTCTATGGACTACCTAATCACATCAGCATCTGAATTTCTATTGATCGCCTGCACAGATCAGCATTTGTTTTTCTATTGATCGTTCACTCACATCAGCATCTGCATTTTTTTTGGATCGCCTGCTAACATCAGCATTTTTATTTCTATAGATTGTCTGTTTGCATCGGAAACATCAGGCCTTGATTTCTATTGATCATTCCCTCACATCAACATCTGGATTTCTATGGACCGCCTGCTCACATCACTATTTGGATTCCTATTGATCACCTGCTCACATCAGCATTTTTATTTCTATAGATTGACTGTTTGCATCAGAAACATCAGGCCAGGATTTCTATTGATCATTCGCCTACATCAGCATCTGGATTTCTATGGACTACCTGCTCACATCTGTATTTAGATTCATATTGATCACCTGCTCACAACAGCATCTAGTTTTCTATTGATTGTTCACTCACATCAGCATCTGTATTTTTTATGATCACCTGCTAACATCAGCATTTTTATTTCCATATATTGACTGTTTGCATCAGAAACATCAGGCCTTGATTTCTATTGATCGTTCGCTCACCTGAGCATCTGGATTTCTATGGATTGCCTGCTCAGATCATCATTTGTATTTCTATTAATCGCCTGCTCAGATCAGCATTTGAATTTTTGTTGATCACCTAATCACATCAGCATCTGAATTTCTATTGATCGCCTGCACAGATCAGCATTTGTTTTTCTATTGATCGTTCACTCACATCAGCATCTGCATTTTTTATGATCACCTGCTAACATCAGCATTTTTATTTCCATAGATTGACTGTTTGCATCAGAAACATCAGGCCTTGATTTCTATTGATCGTTCGCTCACCTGAGCATCTGGATTTCTATGGATTGCCTGCTCAGATCAACATTTGTATTTCTATTAATCGCCTGCTCAGATCAGCATTTGAATTTTTGTTGATCACCTAATCACATCAGCATCTGAATTTCTATTGATCGCCTGCACAGATCAGCATTTGTTTTTCTATTGATCGTTCACTCACATCAGCATCTGCATTTTTTTTGGATCGCCTGCTAACATCAGCATTTTTATTTCTATAGATTGTCTGTTTGCATCGGAAACATCAGGCCTTGATTTCTATTGATCATTCCCTCACATCAACATCTGGATTTCTATGGACCGCCTGCTCACATCACTATTTGGATTCCTATTGATCACCTGCTCACATCAGCATTTTTATTTCTATAGATTGACTGTTTGCATCAGAAACATCAGGCCAGGATTTCTATTGATCATTCGCCTACATCAGCATCTGGATTTCTATGGACTACCTGATCACATCAGCATTCGTATTTCTATTGATCGTTCGCTCGCATCAGCATTTGTATTTCTATTGATCGTTCGCTCGCATCAGCATTTGTATTTCTACTGATCGTTCGCTCGCATCAGCATTTGTATTTCTACTGATCGTTCGCTCGCTTCAGCATTTGTATTTCTATTGATCGTTCGCTCGCAT
The DNA here is from genome assembly GCA_037577475.1 of Chaunax sp. Z400. Classification (NCBI taxonomy): domain Eukaryota; kingdom Metazoa; phylum Chordata; class Actinopteri; order Lophiiformes; family Chaunacidae; genus Chaunax; species Chaunax sp. Z400. The sequence goes on from CM075188.1 coordinate 5,875,567, forward strand.
CAGCATTTGTATTTCTATTGATCGTTCGCTCCCATCAGCTTTTTCATTTCTATTGATAGTTCGCTCGCATCAGAATTCGTATTTCTATCGATCGTTCGCTATCATCAGCATTTGTATTTCCAATGATCGTTCGTTCGCATCATCCTTTGTATTTCTATTGATCGTTCACTCACATCAGCATCTGTATTTTTAATGGATCGCCTGCTAACATCAGCATTTTTATTTCTATAGATTGTCTGTTTGCATCGGAAACATCAGGCCTTGATTTCTATTGATCATTCCCTCACATCAACATCTGGATTTCTATGGACCGCCTGCTCACATCACTATTTGGATTCCTATTGATCACCTGCTCACATCAGCATTTTTATTTCTATAGATTGACTGTTTGCATCAGAAACATCAGGCCAGGATTTCTATTGATCATTAGCCTACATCAGCATCTGGATTTCTATGGACTACCTGCTCACATCTGTATTTAGATTCATATTGATCACCTGCTCACAACAGCATGTAGTTTTCTATTGATTGTTCACTCACATCAGCATCTGTATTTTTTATGATCACCTGCTAACATCAGCATTTTTATTTCCATATATTGACTGTTTGCATCAGAAACATCAGGCCTTGATTTCTATTGATCGTTCGCTCACCTGAGCATCTGGATTTCTATGGATTGCCTGCTCAGATCATCATTTGTATTTCTATTAATTGCCTGCTCAGATCAGCATTTGAATTTTTGTTGATCACCTAATCACATCAGCATCTGAATTTCTATTGATCGCCTGCACAGATCAGCATCTGTTTTTCTATTGATCGTTCACTCACATCAGCATCTGCATTTTTTATGATCACCTGCTAACATCAGCATTTTTATTTCCATAGATTGACTGTTTGCATCAGAAACATCAGGCCTTGATTTCTATTGATCGTTCGCTCACCTGAGCATCTGGATTTCTATGGATTGCCTGCTCAGATCAACATTTGTATTTCTATTAATCGCCTGCTCGGATCAGCATTTGAATTTTTGTTGATCACCTAATCACATCAGCATCTGAATTTCTATTGATCGCCTGCACAGATCAGCATTTGTTTTTCTATTGATCGTTCACTCACATCAGCATCTGCATTTTTTTTGGATCGCCTGCTAACATCAGCATTTTTATTTCTATAGATTGTCTGTTTGCATCGGAAACATCAGGCCTTGATTTCTATTGATCATTCCCTCACATCAACATCTGGATTTCTATGGACCGCCTGCTCACATCACTATTTGGATTCCTATTGATCACCTGCTCACATCAGCATTTTTATTTCTATAGATTGACTGTTTGCATCAGAAACATCAGGCCAGGATTTCTATTGATCATTCGCCTACATCAGCATCTGGATTTCTATGGACTACCTGATCACATCAGCATTCGTATTTCTATCGATCGTTCGCTATCATCAGCATTTGTATTTCCAATGATCGTTCGTTCGCATCATCCTTTGTATTTCTATTGATCGTTCACTCACATCAGCATCTGTATTTTTAATGGATCGCCTGCTAACATCAGCATTTTTATTTCTATAGATTGACTGTTTGCATCAGAAACATCAGGCCATGATTTCTATTGATCATTCGCCTACATCAGCATCTGGATTTCTATGGACTACCTAATCACATCAGCATCTGAATTTCTATTGATCGCCTGCACAGATCAGCATTTGTTTTTCTATTGATCGTTCACTCACATCAGCATCTGCTTTTTTTTGGATCGCCTGCTAACATCAGCATTTTTATTTCTATAGATTGTCTGTTTGCATCGGAAACATCAGGCCTTGATTTCTATTGATCATTCCCTCACATCAACATCTGGATTTCTATGGACCGCCTGCTCACATCACTATTTGGATTCCTATTGATCACCTGCTCACATCAGCATTTTTATTTCTATAGATTGACTGTTTGCATCAGAAACATCAGGCCAGGATTTCTATTGATCATTCGCCTACATCAGCATCTGGATTTCTATGGACTACCTGCTCACATCTGTATTTAGATTCATATTGATCACCTGCTCACAACAGCATCTAGTTTTCTATTGATTGTTCACTCACATCAGCATCTGTATTTTTTATGATCACCTGCTAACATCAGCATTTTTATTTCCATATATTGACTGTTTGCATCAGAAACATCAGGCCTTGATTTCTATTGATCGTTCGCTCACCTGAGCATCTGGATTTCTATGGATTGCCTGCTCAGATCATCATTTGTATTTCTATTAATCGCCTGCTCAGATAAGCATTTGAATTTTTGTTGATCACCTAATCACATCAGCATCTGAATTTCTATTGATCGCCTGCACAGATCAGCATTTGTTTTTCTATTGATCGTTCACTCACATCAGCAACTGCATTTTTTATGATCACCTGCTAACATCAGCATTTTTATTTCCATAGATTGACTGTTTGCATCAGAAACATCAGGCCTTGATTTCTATTGATCGTTCGCTCACCTGAGCATCTGGATTTCTATGGATTGCCTGCTCAGATCAACATTTGTATTTCTATTAATCGCCTGCTCAGATCAGCATTTGAATTTTTGTTGATCACCTAATCACATCAGCATCTGAATTTCTATTGATCGCCTGCACAGATCAGCATTTGTTTTTCTATTGATCGTTCACTCACATCAGCATCTGCATTTTTTTTGGATCGCCTGCTAACATCAGCATTTTTATTTCTATAGATTGTCTGTTTGCATCGGAAACATCAGGCCTTGATTTCTATTGATCATTCCCTCACATCAACATCTGGATTTCTACTGACCGCCTGCTCACATCACTATTTGGATTCCTATTGATCACCTGCTCAGATCAGCATTTGAATTTTTGTTGATCACCTAATCACATCAGCATCTGAATTTCTATTGATCGCCTGCACAGATCAGCATTTGTTTTTCTATTGATCGTTCACTCACATCAGCATCTGCATTTTTTTTGGATCGCCTGCTAACATCAGCATTTTTATTTCTATAGATTGTCTGTTTGCATCGGAAACATCAGGCCTTGATTTCTATTGATCATTCCCTCACATCAACATCTGGATTTCTATGGACCGCCTGCTCACATCACTATTTGGATTCCTATTGATCACCTGCTCACATCAGCATTTTTATTTCTATAGATTGACTGTTTGCATCAGAAACATCAGGCCAGGATTTCTATTGATCATTCGCCTACATCAGCATCTGGATTTCTATGGACTACCTGATCACATCAGCATTCGTATTTCTATTGATCGTTCGCTCGCATCAGCATTTGTATTTCTATTGATCGTTCGCTCGCATCAGCATTTGTATTTCTATTGATCGTTCGCTCGCATCAGCATTTGTATTTCTACTGATCGTTCGCTCGCTTCAGCATTTGTATTTCTATTGATCGTTCGCTCGCATCAGCATTTGTATTTCTATTGATCGTTCGCTCCCATCAGCTTTTTCATTTCTATTGATAGTTCGCTCGCATCAGAATTCGTATTTCTATCGATCGTTCGCTATCATCAGCATTTGTATTTCCAATGATCGTTCGTTCGCATCATCCTTTGTATTTCTATTGATCGTTCACTCACATCAGCATCTGTATTTTTAATGGATCGCCTGCTAACATCAGCATTTTTATTTCTATAGATTGACTGTTTGCATCAGAAACATCAGGCCATGATTTCTATTGATCATTCGCCTACATCAGCATCTGGATTTCTATGGACTACCTAATCACATCAGCATCTGAATTTCTATTGATCGCCTGCACAGATCAGCATTTGTTTTTCTATTGATCGTTCACTCACATCAGCATCTGCATTTTTTTTGGATCGCCTGCTAACATCAGCATTTTTATTTCTATAGATTGTCTGTTTGCATCGGAAACATCAGGCCTTGATTTCTATTGATCATTCCCTCACATCAACATCTGGATTTCTATGGACCGCCTGCTCACATCACTATTTGGATTCCTATTGATCACCTGCTCACATCAGCATTTTTATTTCTATAGATTGACTGTTTGCATCAGAAACATCAGGCCAGGATTTCTATTGATCATTCGCCTACATCAGCATCTGGATTTCTATGGACTACCTGCTCACATCTGTATTTAGATTCATATTGATCACCTGCTCACAACAGCATCTAGTTTTCTATTGATTGTTCACTCACATCAGCATCTGTATTTTTTATGATCACCTGCTAACATCAGCATTTTTATTTCCATATATTGACTGTTTGCATCAGAAACATCAGGCCTTGATTTCTATTGATCGTTCGCTCACCTGAGCATCTGGATTTCTATGGATTGCCTGCTCAGATCATCATTTGTATTTCTATTAATCGCCTGCTCAGATCAGCATTTGAATTTTTGTTGATCACCTAATCACATCAGCATCTGAATTTCTATTGATCGCCTGCACAGATCAGCATTTGTTTTTCTATTGATCGTTCACTCACATCAGCATCTGCATTTTTTATGATCACCTGCTAACATCAGCATTTTTATTTCCATAGATTGACTGTTTGCATCAGAAACATCAGGCCTTGATTTCTATTGATCGTTTGCTCACCTGAGCATCTGGATTTCTATGGATTGCCTGCTCAGATCAACATTTGTATTTCTATTAATCGCCTGCTCAGATCAGCATTTGAATTTTTGTTGATCACCTAATCACATCAGCATCTGAATTTCTATTGATCGCCTGCACAGATCAGCATTTGTTTTTCTATTGATCGTTCACTCACATCAGCATCTGCATTTTTTTTGGATCGCCTGCTAACATCAGCATTTTTATTTCTATAGATTGTCTGTTTGCATCGGAAACATCAGGCCTTGATTTCTATTGATCATTCCCTCACATCAACATCTGGATTTCTATGGACCGCCTGCTCACATCACTATTTGGATTCCTATTGATCACCTGCTCACATCAGCATTTTTATTTCTATAGATTGACTGTTTGCATCAGAAACATCAGGCCAGGATTTCTATTGATCATTCGCCTACATCAGCATCTGGATTTCTATGGACTACCTGCTCACATCTGTATTTAGATTCATATTGATCACCTGCTCACAACAGCATCTTGTTTTCTATTGATTGTTCACTCACATCAGCATCTGTATTTTTTATGATCACCTGCTAACATCAGCATTTTTATTTCCATAGATTGACTGTTTGCATCAGAAACATCAGGCCTTGATTTCTATTGATCGTTCGCTCACCTGAGCATCTGGATTTCTATGGATTGCCTGCTCAGATCAACATTTGTATTTCTATTAATCGCCTGCTCAGATCAGCATTTGTTTTTCTATTGATCGTTCACTCACATCAGCATCTGCATTTTTTTTGGATCGCCTGCTAACATCAGCATTTTTATTTCTATAGATTGTCTGTTTGCATCGGAAACATCAGGCCTTGATTTCTATTGATCATTCCCTCACATCAACATCTGGATTTCTATGGACCGCCTGCTCACATCACTATTTGGATTCCTATTGATCACCTGCTCACATCAGCATTTTTATTTCTATAGATTGACTGTTTGCATCAGAAACATCAGGCCAGGATTTCTATTGATCATTCGCCTACATCAGCATCTGGATTCCTATGGACTACCTGATCACATCAGCATTCGTATTTCTATTGATCGTTCGCTCGCATCAGCATTTGTATTTCTATTGATCGTTCGCTCGCATCAGCATTTGTATTTCTATTGATCGTTCGCTCGCATCAGCATTTGTATTTCTACTGATCGTTCGCTCGCTTCAGCATTTGTATTTCTATTGATCGTTCGCTCGCATCAGCATTTGTATTTCTATTGATCGTTCGCTCCCATCAGCTTTTTCATTTCTATTGATAGTTCGCTCGCATCAGAATTCGTATTTCTATCGATCGTTCGCTATCATCAGCATTTGTATTTCCAATGATCGTTCGTTCGCATCATCCTTTGTATTTCTATTGATCGTTCACTCACATCAGCATCTGTATTTTTAATGGATCGCCTGCTAACATCAGCATTTTTATTTCTATAGATTGACTGTTTGCATCAGAAACATCAGGCCATGATTTCTATTGATCATTCGCCTACATCAGCATCTGGATTTCTATGGACTACCTAATCACATCAGCATCTGAATTTCTATTGATCGCCTGCACAGATCAGCATTTGTTTTTCTATTGATCGTTCACTCACATCAGCATCTGCATTTTTTTTGGATCGCCTGCTAACATCAGCATTTTTATTTCTATAGATTGTCTGTTTGCATCGGAAACATCAGGCCTTGATTTCTATTGATCATTCCCTCACATCAACATCTGGATTTCTATGGACCGCCTGCTCACATCACTATTTGGATTCCTATTGATCACCTGCTCACATCAGCATTTTTATTTCTATAGATTGACTGTTTGCATCAGAAGCATCAGGCCAGGATTTCTATTGATCATTCGCCTACATCAGCATCTGGATTTCTATGGACTACCTGCTCACATCTGTATTTAGATTCATATTGATCACCTGCTCACAACAGCATCTAGTTTTCTATTGATTGTTCACTCACATCAGCATCTGTATTTTTTATGATCACCTGCTAACATCAGCATTTTTATTTCCATATATTGACTGTTTGCATCAGAAACATCAGGCCTTGATTTCTATTGATCGTTCGCTCACCTGAGCATCTGGATTTCTATGGATTGCCTGCTCAGATCATCATTTGTATTTCTATTAATCGCCTGCTCAGATCAGCATTTGAATTTTTGTTGATCACCTAATCACATCAGCATCTGAATTTCTATTGATCGCCTGCACAGATCAGCATTTGTTTTTCTATTGATCGTTCACTCACATCAGCATCTGCATTTTTTATGATCACCTGCTAACATCAGCATTTTTATTTCCATAGATTGACTGTTTGCATCAGAAACATCAGGCCTTGATTTCTATTGATCGTTCGCTCACCTGAGCATCTGGATTTCTATGGATTGCCTGCTCAGATCAACATTTGTATTTCTATTAATCGCCTGCTCAGATCAGCATTTGAATTTTTGTTGATCACCTAATCACATCAGCATCTGAATTTCTATTGATCGCCTGCACAGATCAGCATTTGTTTTTCTATTGATCGTTCACTCACATCAGCATCTGCATTTTTTTTGGATCGCCTGCTAACATCAGCATTTTTATTTCTATAGATTGTCTGCTTGCATCGGAAACATCAAGCCTTGATTTCTATTGATCATTCCCTCACATCAACATCTGGATTTCTATGGACCGCCTGCTCACATCACTATTTGGATTCCTATTGATCACCTGCTCACATCAGCATTTTTATTTCTATAGATTGACTGTTTGCATCAGAAACATCAGGCCAGGATTTCTATTGATCATTCGCCTACATCAGCATCTGGATTTTTATGGACTACCTGCTCACATCAGCATTCGTATTTCTATTGATCGTTCGCTCGCATCAGCATTTGTATTTCTATTGATCGTTCGCTCGCATCAGCATTTGTATTTCTATTGATCGTTCGCTCGCATCAGCATTTGTATTTCTACTGATCGTTCGCTCGCTTCAGCATTTGTATTTCTATTGATCGTTCGCTCGCATCAGCATTTGTATTTCTATTGATCGTTCGCTCCCATCAGCTTTTTCATTTCTATTGATAGTTCGCTCGCATCAGAATTCGTATTTCTATCGATCGTTCGCTATCATCAGCATTTGTATTTCCAATGATCGTTCGTTCGCATCATCCTTTGTTTTTCTATTGATCGTTCACTCACATCAGCATCTGCATTTTTTATGATCACCTGCTAACATCAGCATTTTTATTTCCATAGATTGACTGTTTGCATCAGAAACATCAGGCCTTTATTTCTATTGATCGTTCGCTCACCTGAGCATCTGGATTTCTATGGATTGCCTGCTCAGATCAACATTTGTATTTCTATTAATCGCCTGCTCAGATCAGCATTTGAATTTTTGTTGATCACCTAATCACATCAGCATCTGAATTTCTATTGATCGCCTGCACAGATCAGCATTTGTTTTTCTATTGATCGTTCACTCACATCAGCATCTGCATTTTTTTTGGATCGCCTGCTAACATCAGCATTTTTATTTCTATAGATTGTCTGTTTGCATCGGAAACATCAGGCCTTGATTTCTATTGATCATTCCCTCACATCAACATCTGGATTTCTATGGACCGCCTGCTCACATCACTATTTGGATTCCTATTGATCACCTGCTCACATCAGCATTTTTATTTCTATAGATTGACTGTTTGCATCAGAAACATCAGGCCAGGATTTCTATTGATCATTCGCCTACATCAGCATCTGGATTTCTATGGATTACCTGCTCACATCAGCATTCGTATTTCTATTGATCGTTCGCTCGCATCAGCATTTGTATTTCTATTGATCGTTCGCTCGCATCAGCATTTGTATTTCTATTGATCGTTCGCTCGCATCAGCATTTGTATTTCTACTGATCGTTCGCTCGCTTCAGCATTTGTATTTCTATTGATCGTTCGCTCGCATCAGCATTTGTATTTCTATTGATCGTTCGCTCCCATCAGCTTTTTCATTTCTATTGATAGTTCGCTCGCATCAGAATTCGTATTTCTATCGATCGTTCGCTATCATCAGCATTTGTATTTCCAATGATCGTTCGTTCGCATCATCCTTTGTATTTCTATTGATCGTTCACTCACATCAGCATCTGCATTTTTTATGATCACCTGCTAACATCAGCATTTTTATTTCCATAGATTGACTGTTTGCATCAGAAACATCAGGCCTTTATTTCTATTGATCGTTCGCTCACCTGAGCATCTGGATTTCTATGGATTGCCTGCTCAGATCAACATTTGTATTTCTATTAATCGCCTGCTCAGATCAGCATTTGAATTTTTGTTGATCACCTAATCACATCAGCATCTGAATTTCTATTGATCGCCTGCACAGATCAGCATTTGTTTTTCTATTGATCGTTCACTCACATCAGCATCTGCATTTTTTTTGGATCGCCTGCTAACATCAGCATTTTTATTTCTATAGATTGTCTGTTTGCATCGGAAACATCAGGCCTTGATTTCTATTGATCATTCCCTCACATCAACATCTGGATTTCTATGGACCGCCTGCTCACATCACTATTTGGATTCCTATTGATCACCTGCTCACATCAGCATTTTTATTTCTATAGATTGACTGTTTGCATCAGAAACATCAGGCCAGGATTTCTATTGATCATTCGCCTACATCAGCATCTGGATTTCTATGGACTACCTGCTCACATCTGTATTTAGATTCATATTGATCACCTGCTCACAACAGCATCTAGATTTCTATTGATTGTTCACTCACATCAGCATCTGTATTTTTTATGATCACCTGCTAACATCAGCATTTTTATTTCCATATATTGACTGTTTGCATCAGAAACATCAGGCCTTGATTTCTATTGATCGTTCGCTCACCTGAGCATCTGGATTTCTATGGATTGCCTGCTCAGATCATCATTTGTATTTCTATTAATCGCCTGCTCAGATCAGCATTTGAATTTTTGTTGATCACCTAATCACATCAGCATCTGAATTTCTATTGATCGCCTGCACAGATCAGCATTTGTTTTTCTATTGATCGTTCACTCACATCAGCATCTGCATTTTTTTTGGATCGCCTGCTAACATCAGCATTTTTATTTCTATAGATTGTCTGTTTGCATCGGAAACATCAGGCCTTGATTTCTATTGATCATTCCCTCACATCAACATCTGGATTTCTATGGACCGCCTGCTCACATCACTATTTGGATTCCTATTTATCACCTGCTCACATCAGCATTTTTATTTCTATAGATTGACTGTTTGCATCAGAAACATCAGGCCAGGATTTCTATTGATCATTCGCCTACATCAGCATCTGGATTTCTATGGACTACCTGCTCACATCAGCATTCATATTTCTATTGATCGTTCCCTCGCATCAGCATTTGTATTTCTATTGATCGTTCGCTCGCATCAGCATTTGTATTTCTATTGATCGTTCGCTCGCATCAGCATTTGTATTTCTACTGATCGTTCGCTCGCTTCAGCATTTGTATTTCTATTGATCGTTCGCTCGCATCAGCATTTGTATTTCTATTGATCGTTCGCTCCCATCAGCTTTTTCATTTCTATTGATAGTTCGCTCGCATCAGAATTCGTATTTCTATCGATCGTTCGCTATCATCAGCATTTGTATTTCCAATGATCGTTCGTTCGCATCATCCTTTGTTTTTCTATTGATCGTTCACTCACATCAGCATCTGCATTTTTTATGATCACCTGCTAACATCAGCATTTTTATTTCCATAGATTGACTGTTTGCATCAGAAACATCAGGCCTTTATTTCTATTGATCGTTCGCTCACCTGAGCATCTGGATTTCTATGGATTGCCTGCTCAGATCAACATTTGTATTTCTATTAATCGCCTGCTCAGATCAGCATTTGAATTTTTGTTGATCACCTAATCACATCAGCATCTGAATTTCTATTGATCGCCTGCACAGATCAGCATTTGTTTTTCTATTGATCGTTCACTCACATCAGCATCTGCATTTTTTTTGGATCGCCTGCTAACATCAGCATTTTTATTTCTATAGATTGTCTGTTTGCATCGGAAACATCAGGCCTTGATTTCTATTGATCATTCCCTCACATCAACATCTGGATTTCTATGGACCGCCTGCTCACATCACTATTTGGATTCCTATTGATCACCTGCTCACATCAGCATTTTTATTTCTATAGATTGACTGTTTGCATCAGAAACATCAGGCCAGGATTTCTATTGATCATTCGCCTACATCAGCATCTGGATTTCTATGGATTACCTGCTCACATCAGCATTCGTATTTCTATTGATCGTTCGCTCGCATCAGCATTTGTATTTCTATTGATCGTTCGCTCGCATCAGCATTTGTATTTCTATTGATCGTTCGCTCGCATCAGCATTTGTATTTCTACTGATCGTTCGCTCGCTTCAGCATTTGTATTTCTATTGATCGTTCGCTCGCATCAGCATTTGTATTTCTATTGATCGTTCGCTCCCATCAGCTTTTTCATTTCTATTGATAGTTCGCTCGCATCAGAATTCGTATTTCTATCGATCGTTCGCTATCATCAGCATTTGTATTTCCAATGATCGTTCGTTCGCATCATCCTTTGTATTTCTATTGATCGTTCACTCACATCAGCATCTGCATTTTTTATGATCACCTGCTAACATCAGCATTTTTATTTCCATAGATTGACTGTTTGCATCAGAAACATCAGGCCTTTATTTCTATTGATCGTTCGCTCACCTGAGCATCTGGATTTCTATGGATTGCCTGCTCAGATCAACATTTGTATTTCTATTAATCGCCTGCTCAGATCAGCATTTGAATTTTTGTTGATCACCTAATCACATCAGCATCTGAATTTCTATTGATCGCCTGCACAGATCAGCATTTGTTTTTCTATTGATCGTTCACTCACATCAGCATCTGCATTTTTTTTGGATCGCCTGCTAACATCAGCATTTTTATTTCTATAGATTGTCTGTTTGCATCGGAAACATCAGGCCTTGATTTCTATTGATCATTCCCTCACATCAACATCTGGATTTCTATGGACCGCCTGCTCACATCACTATTTGGATTCCTATTGATCACCTGCTCACATCAGCATTTTTATTTCTATAGATTGACTGTTTGCATCAGAAACATCAGGCCAGGATTTCTATTGATCATTCGCCTACATCAGCATCTGGATTTCTATGGACTACCTGCTCACATCTGTATTTAGATTCATATTGATCACCTGCTCACAACAGCATCTAGATTTCTATTGATTGTTCACTCACATCAGCATCTGTATTTTTTATGATCACCTGCTAACATCAGCATTTTTATTTCCATATATTGACTGTTTGCATCAGAAACATCAGGCCTTGATTTCTATTGATCGTTCGCTCACCTGAGCATCTGGATTTCTATGGATTGCCTGCTCAGATCATCATTTGTATTTCTATTAATCGCCTGCTCAGATCAGCATTTGAATTTTTGTTGATCACCTAATCACATCAGCATCTGAATTTCTATTGATCGCCTGCACAGATCAGCATTTGTTTTTCTATTGATCGTTCACTCACATCAGCATCTGCATTTTTTTTGGATCGCCTGCTAACATCAGCATTTTTATTTCTATAGATTGTCTGTTTGCATCGGAAACATCAGGCCTTGATTTCTATTGATCATTCCCTCACATCAACATCTGGATTTCTATGGACCGCCTGCTCACATCACTATTTGGATTCCTATTTATCACCTGCTCACATCAGCATTTTTATTTCTATAGATTGACTGTTTGCATCAGAAACATCAGGCCAGGATTTCTATTGATCATTCGCCTACATCAGCATCTGGATTTCTATGGACTACCTGCTCACATCAGCATTCATATTTCTATTGATCGTTCCCTCGCATCAGCATTTGTATTTCTATTGATCGTTCGCTCGCATCAGCATTTGTATTTCTATTGATCGTTCGCTCGCATCAGCATTTGTATTTCTACTGATCGTTCGCTCGCTTCAGCATTTGTATTTCTATTGATCGTTCGCTCGCATCAGCATTTGTATTTCTATTGATCGTTCGCTCCCATCAGCTTTTTCATTTCTATTGATAGTTCGCTCGCATCAGAATTCGTATTTCTATCGATCGTTCGCTATCATCAGCATTTGTATTTCCAATGATCGTTCGTTCGCATCATCCTTTGTATTTCTATTGATCGTTCACTCACATCAGCATCTGTATTTTTAATGGATCGCCTGCTAACATCAGCATTTTTATTTCTATAGATTGACTGTTTGCATCAGAAACATCAGGCAATGATTTCTATTGATCATTCGCCTACATCAGCATCTGGATTTCTATGGACTACCTAATCACATCAGCATTTGAATTTCTATTGATCGCCTGCACAGATCAGCATTTGTTTTTCTATTGATCGTTCACTCACATCAGCATCTGCATTTTTTTTGGATCGCCTGCTAACATCAGCATTTTTATTTCTATAGATTGTCTGTTTGCATCGGAAACATCAGGCCTTGATTTCTATTGATCATTCCCTCACATCAACATCTGGATTTCTATGGACCGCCTCTTCACATCACTATTTGGATTCCTATTGATCACCTGCTCACATCAGCATTTTTATTTCTATAGATTGACTGTTTGCATCAGAAACATCAGGCCAGGATTTCTATTGATCATTCGCCTACATCAGCATCTGGATTTCTATGGACTACCTGCTCACATCTGTATTTAGATTCATATTGATCACCTGCTCACAACAGCATCTAGTTTTCTATTGATTGTTCACTCACATCAGCATCTGTATTTTTTATGATGACCTGCTAACATCAGCATTTTTATTTCCATATATTGACTGTTTGCATCAGAAACATCAGGCCTTGATTTCTATTGATCGTTCGCTCACCTGAGCATCTGGATTTCTATGGATTGCCTGCTCAGATCATTATTTGTATTTCTATTAATCGCCTGCTCAGATCAGCATTTGAATTTTTGTTGATCACCTAATCACATCAGCATCTGAATTTCTATTGATCGCCTGCACAGATCAGCATTTGTTTTTCTATTGATCGTTCACTCACATCAGCATCTGCATTTTTTATGATCACCTGCTAACATCAGCATTTTTATTTCCATAGATTGACTGTTTGCATCAGAAACAACAGGCCTTGATTTCTATTGATCGTTCGCTCACCTGAGCATCTGGATTTCTATCGATTGCCTGCTCAGATCAACATTTGTATTTCTATTAATCGCCTGCTCAGATCAGCATTTGAATTTTTGTTGATCACCTAATCACATCAGCATCTGAATTTCTATTGATCGCCTGCACAGATCAGCATTTGTTTTTCTATTGATCGTTCACTCACATCAGCATCTGCATTTTTTATGATCACCTGCTAACATCAGCATTTTTATTTCCATAGATTGACTGTTTGCATCAGAAACAACAGGCCTTGATTTCTATTGATCGTTCGCTCACCTGAGCATCTGGATTTCTATCGATTGCCTGCTCAGATCAACATTTGTATTTCTATTAATCGCCTGCTCAGATCAGCATTTGAATTTTTGTTGATCACCTAATCACATCAGCATCTGAATTTCTATTGATCGCCTGCACAGATCAGCATTTGTTTTTCTATTGATCGTTCACTCACATCAGCATCTGCATTTTTTATGATCACCTGCTAACATCAGCATTTTTATTTCCATAGATTGACTGTTTGCATCAGAAACAACAGGCCTTGATTTCTATTGATCGTTCGCTCACCTGAGCATCTGGATTTCTATCGATTGCCTGCTCAGATCAACATTTGTATTTCTATTAATCGCCTGCTCAGATCAGCATTTGAATTTTTGTTGATCACCTAATCACATCAGCATCTGAATTTCTATTGATCGCCTGCACAGATCAGCATTTGTTTTTCTATTGATCGTTCACTCACATCAGCATCTGCATTTTTTTTGGATCGCCTGCTAACATCAGCATTTTTATTTCTATAGATTGTCTGTTTGCATCGGAAACATCAGGCCTTGATTTCTATTGATCATTCCCTCACATCAACATCTGGATTTCTATGGACCGCCTGCTCACTTCACTATTTGGATTCCTATTGATCACCTGCTCACATCAGCATTTTTATTTCTATAGATTGACTGTTTGCATCAGAAACATGAGGCCAGGATTTCTATTGATCATTCGCCTACATCAGCATCTGGATTTCTATGGACTACCTGCTCACATCAGCATTCGTATTTCTATTGATCGTTCGCTCGCATCAGCATTTGTATTTCTATTGATCGTTCGCTCGCATCAGCATTTGTATTTCTATTGATCGTTCGCTCGCATCAGCATTTGTATTTCTACTGATCGTTCGCTCGCTTCAGCATTTGTATTTCTATTGATCGTTGGCTCGCATCAGCATTTGTATTTCTATTGATCGTTCGCTCCCATCAGCTTTTTCATTTCTATTGATAGTTCGCTCGCATCAGAATTCGTATTTCTATCGATCGTTCGCTATCATCAGCATTTGTATTTCCAATGATCGTTCGTTCGCATCATCCTTTGTATTTCTATTGATCGTTCACTCACATCAGCATCTGTATTTTTAATGGATCGCCTGCTAACATCAGCATTTTTATTTCTATAGATTGACTGTTTGCATCAGAAACATCAGGCCATGATTTCTATTGATCATTCGCCTACATCAGCATCTGGATTTCTATGGACTACCTGCTCACATCTGTATTTAGATTCCTATTGATCACCTGCTCACAACAGCATCTAGTTTTCTATTGATTGTTCACTCACATCAGCATCTGTATTTTTTATGATCACCTGCTAACATCAGCATTTTTATTTCCATATATTGACTGTTTGCATCAGAAACATCAGGCCTTGATTTCTATTGATCGTTCGCTCACCTGAGCATCTGGATTTCTATGGATTGCCTGCTCAGATCATCATTTGTATTTCTATTAATCGCCTGCTCAGATCAGCATTTCAATTTTTGTTGATCACCTAATCACATCAGCATCTGAATTTCTATTGATCGCCTGCACAGATCAGCATTTGTTTTTCTATTGATCGTTCACTCACATCAGCATCTGCATTTTTTATGATCACCTGCTAACATCAGCATTTTTATTTCCATAGATTGACTGTTTGCATCAGAAACATCAGGCCTTGATTTCTATTGATCGTTCGCTCACCTGAGCATCTGGATTTCTATGGATTGCCTGCTCAGATCAACATTTGTATTTCTATTAATCGCCTGCTCAGATCAGCATTTCAATTTTTGTTGATCACCTAATCACATCAGCATCTGAATTTCTATTGATCGCCTGCACAGATCAGCATTTGTTTTTCTATTGATCGTTCACTCACATCAGCATCTGCATTTTTTTTGGATCGCCTGCTAACATCAGCATTTTTATTTCTATAGATTGTCTGTTTGCATCGGAAATATCAGGCCTTGATTTCTATTGATCATTCCCTCACATCAACATCTGGATTTCTATGCACCGCCTGCTCACATCACTATTTGGATTCCTATTGATCACCTGCTCACATCAGCATTTTTATTTCTATAGATTGACTGTTTGCATCAGAAACATCAGGCCAGGATATCTATTGATCATTCGCCTACATCAGCATCTGGATTTCTATGGACTACCTGCTCACATCAGCATTCGTATTTCTATTGATCGTTCGCTCACATCAGCATTTGTATTTCTATTGATCGTTCGCTCGCATCAGCATTTGTATTTCTATTGATCGTTCGCTCGCATCAGCATTTGTATTTCTACTGATCGTTCGCTCGCTTCAGCATTTGTATTTCTATTGATCGTTCGCTCGCATCAGCATTTGTATTTCTATTGATCGTTCGCTCCCATCAGCTTTTTCATTTCTATTGATAGTTCGCTCGCATCAGAATTCGTATTTCTATCGATCGTTCGCTATCATCAGCATTTGTATTTCCAATGATCGTTCGTTCGCATCATCCTTTGTATTTCTATTGATCGTTCACTCACATCAGCATCTGTATTTTTAATGGATCGCCTGCTAACATCAGCATTTTTATTTCTATAGATTGACTGTTTGCATCAGAAACATCAGGCCATGATTTCTATTGATCATTCGCCTACATCAGCATCTGGATTTCTATGGACTACCTGCTCACATCTGTATTTAGATTCCTATTGATCACCTGCTCACAACAGCATCTAGTTTTCTATTGATTGTTCACTCACATCAGCATCTGTATTTTTTATGATCACCTGCTAACATCAGCATTTTTATTTCCATATATTGACTGTTTGCATCAGAAACATCAGGCCTTGATTTCTATTGATTGTTCGCTCACCTGAGCATCTGGATTTCTATGGATTGCCTGCTCAGATCATCATTTGTATTTCTATTAATCGCGTGCTCAGATCAGCATTTGAATTTTTGTTGATCACCTAATCACATCAGCATCTGAATTTCTGTTGATCGCCTGCACAGATCAGCATTTGTTTTTCTATTGATCGTTCACTCACATCAGCATCTGCATTTTTTATGATCACCTGCTAACATCAGTATTTTTATTTCCATAGATTGACTGTTTGCATCAGAAACATCAGGCCTTGATTTCTATTGATCGTTCGCTCACCTGAGCATCTGGATTTCTATGGATTGCCTGCTCAGATCAACATTTGTATTTCTATTAATCGCCTGCTCAGATCAGCATTTCAATTTTTGTTGATCACCTAATCACATCAGCATCTGAATTTCTATTGATCACCTGCACAGATCAGCATTTTTTCTATTGATCGTTCACTCACATCAGCATCTGCATTTTTTTTGGATCGCCTGCTAACATCAGCATTTTTATTTCTATAGATTGTCTGTTTGCATCGGAAACATCAGGCCTTGATTTCTATTGATCATTCCCTCACATCAACATCTGGATTTCTATGGACCGCCTGCTCACATCACTATTTGGATTCCTATTGATCACCTGCTCACATCAGCATTTTTATTTCTATAGATTGACTGTTTGCATCAGAAATATCAGGCCAGGATTTCTATTGATCATTCGCCTACATCAGCATCTGGATTTCTATGGACTACCTGCTCACATCAGCATTTGTATTTCTATTGATCGTTCGCTCGCATCAGCATTTGTATTTCTATTGATCGTTCGCTCGCATCAGCATTTGTATTTCTATTGATCGTTCGCTCGCATCAGCATTTGTATTTCTACTGATCGTTCGCTCGCCTCAGCATTTGTATTTCTATTGATCTTTCTCTCGCATCAGCATTTGTATTTCTACTGATCGTTCGCTCGCTTCAGCATTTGTATTTCTATTGATCGTTCGCTCGCATCAGCATTTGTATTTCTATTGATCGTTCGCTCCCATCAGCTTTTTCATTTCTATTGATAGTTCGCTCGCATCAGAATTCGTATTTCTATCGATCGTTCGCTATCATCAGCATTTGTATTTCCAATGATCGTTCGTTCGCATCATCCTTTGTATTTCTATTGATCGTTCACTCACATCAGTATCTGTATTTTTTATGGATCGCCTGCTAACATCAGCATTTTTATTTCTATAGATTTACTGTTTGCATCAGAAACATCAGGCATTGATTTCTATTGATCATTCGCCCACATCAGCATCTGGATTTCTATGGACACCTGCTCACATCTGTATTTGGATTCCTATTGATCACCTGCTAACATCAGCATTTTTATTTCTATAGATTGACTGTTTGCATCAGAAACATCAGGCCATGATTTCTATTGATCATTCGCCTACATCAGCATCTGGATTTCTATGGACTACCTAATCACATCAGCATCTGAATTTCTATTGATCGCCTGCACAGATCAGCATTTGTTTTTCTATTGATCGTTCACTCACATCAGCATCTGCATTTTTTTTGGATCGCCTGCTAACATCAGCATTTTTATTTCTATAGATTGTCTGTTTGCATCGGAAACATCAGGCCTTGATTTCTATTGATCATTCCCTCACATCAACATCTGGATTTCTATGGACCGCCTGCTCACATCACTATTTGGATTCCTATTGATCACCTGCTCACATCAGCATTTTTATTACTATAGATTGACTGTTTGCATCAGAAACATCAGGCCAGGATTTCTATTGATCATTCGCCTACATCAGCATCTGGATTTCTATGGACTACCTGCTCACATCTGTATTTAGATTCATATTGATCACCTGCTCACAACAGCATCTAGTTTTCTATTGATTGTTCACTCACATCAGCATCTGTATTTTTTATGATCACCTGCTAACATCAGCATTTTTATTTCCATATCTTGACTGTTTGCATCAGAAACATCAGGCCTTGATTTCTATTGATCGTTCGCTCACCTGAGCATCTGGATTTCTATGGATTGCCTGCTCAGATCATCATTTGTATTTCTATTAATCGCCTGCTCAGATCAGCATTTGAATTTTTGTTGATCACCTAATCACATCAGCATCTGAATTTCTATTGATCGCCTGCACAGATCAGCATTTGTTTTTCTATTGATCGTTCACTCACATCAGCATCTGTATTTTTAATGGATCGCCTCCTAACATCAGCAATTTATTTCTATAGATTGACTGTTTGCATCAGAAACATCAGGCCATGATTTCTATTGATCATTCCCTCACATCAACATCTGGATTTCTATGGACCGCCTGCTCACATCACTATTTGGATTCCTATTGATCACCTGCTCACATCAGCATTTTTATTTCTATAGATTGACTGTTTGCATCAGAAACATCAGGCCAGGATTTCTATTGATCATTCGCCTACATCAGCATCTGGATTTCTATGGACTACCTGCTCACATCAGCATTCGTATTTCTATTGATCGTTCGCTCGCATCAGCATTTGTATTTCTATTGATCGTTCGCTCGCATCAGCATTTGTATTTCTACTGATCGTTCGCTCGCTTCAGCATTTGTATTTCTATTGATCGTTCGCTCGCATCAGCATTTGTATTTCTATTGATCGTTCGCTCCCATCAGCTTTTTCATTTCTATTGATAATTCGCTCGCATCAGAATTCGTATTTCTATCGATCGTTCGCTATCATCAGCATTTGTACTTCCAATGATCGTTCGTTCGCATCATCCTTTGTATTTCTATTGATCGTTCACTCACATCAGCATCTGTATTTTTAATGGATCGCCTGCTAACATCAGCATTTTTATTTCTATAGATTGACTGTTTGCATCAGAAACATCAGGCCATGATTTCTATTGATCATTCGCCTACATCAGCATCTGGATTTCTATGGACTACCTAATCACATCAGCATCTGAATTTCTATTGATCGCCTGCACAGATCAGCATTTGTTTTTCTATTGATCGTTCACTCACATCAGCATCTGCATTTTTTTTGGATCGCATGCTAACATCAGCATTTTTATTTCTATAGATTGTCTGTTTGCATCGGAAACATCAGGCCTTGATTTCTATTGATCATTCCCTCACATCAACATCTGGATTTCTATGGACCGCCTGCTCACATCACTATTTGGATTCCTATTGATCACCTGCTCACATCAGCATTTTTATTACTATAGATTGACTGTTTGCATCAGAAACATCAGGCCAGGATTTCTATTGATCATTCGCCTACATCAGCATCTGGATTTCTATGGACTACCTGCTCACATCTGTATTTAGATTCATATTGATCACCTGCTCACAACAGCATCTAGTTTTCTATTGATTGTTCACTCACATCAGCATCTGTATTTTTTATGATCACCTGCTAACATCAGCATTTTTATTTCCATATCTTGACTGTTTGCATCAGAAACATCAGGCCTTGATTTCTATTGATCGTTCGCTCACCTGAGCATCTGGATTTCTATGGATTGCCTGCTCAGATCATCATTTGTATTTCTATTAATCGCCTGCTCAGATCAGCATTTGAATTTTTGTTGATCACCTAATCACATCAGCATCTGAATTTCTATTGATCGCCTGCACAGATCAGCATTTGTTTTTCTATTGATCGTTCACTCACATCAGCATCTGCATTTTTTTTGGATCGCCTGCTAACATCAGCATTTTTATTTCTATAGATTGTCTGTTTGCATCGGAAACATCAGGCCTTGATTTCTATTGATCATTCCCTCACATCAACATCTGGATTTCTATGGACCGCCTGCTCACATCCTATTTGGATTCCTATTGATCACCTGCTCACATCAGCATTTTTATTTCTATAGATTGACTGTTTGCATCAGAAACATCAGGCCAGGATTTCTATTGATCATTCGCCTACATCAGCATCTGGATTTCTATGGACTACCTGCTCACATCAGCATTCGTATTTCTATTGATCGTTCGCCCGCATCAGCATTTGTATTTCTATTGATCGTTCGCTCGCATCAGCATTTGTATTTCTACTGATCGTTCGCTCTCTTCAGCATTTGTATTTCTATTGATCGTTCGCTCGCATCAGCATTTGTATTTCTATTGATCGTTCGCTCCCATCAGCTTTTTCATTTCTATTGATAGTTCGCTCGCATCAGAATTCGTATTTCTATCGATCGTTCGCTATCATCAGCATTTGTATTTCCAATGATCGTTCGTTCGCATCATCCTTTGTATTTCTATTGATCGTTCACTCACATCAGCATCTGTATTTTTAATGGATCGCCTCCTAACATCAGCAATTTATTTCTATAGATTGACTGTTTGCATCAGAAACATCAGGCCATGATTTCTATTGATCATTCCCTCACATCAACATCTGGATTTCTATGGACCGCCTGCTCACATCACTATTTGGATTCCTATTGATCACCTGCTCACATCAGCATTTTTATTTCTATAGATTGACTGTTTGCATCAGAAACATCAGGCCAGGATTTCTATTGATCATTCGCCTACATCAGCATCTGGATTTCTATGGACTACCTGCTCACATCAGCATTCGTATTTCTATTGATCGTTCGCTCGCATCAATATTTGTATTTCTATTGATCGTTCGCTCGCATCAGCATTTGTATTTCTACTGATCGTTCGCTCGCTTCAGCATTTGTATTTCTACTGATCGTTCGCTCGCTTCAGCATTTGTATTTCTATTGATCGTTCGCTCGCATCAGCATTTGTATTTCTATTGATCGTTCGCTCCCATCAGCTTTTTCATTTCTATTGATAATTCGCTCGCATCAGAATTCGTATTTCTATCGATCGTTCGCTATCATCAGCATTTGTACTTCCAATGATCGTTCGTTCGCATCATCCTTTGTATTTCTATTGATCGTTCACTCACATCAGCATCTGTATTTTTAATGGATCGCCTGCTAACATCAGCATTTTTATTTCTATAGATTGACTGTTTGCATCAGAAACATCAGGCCATGATTTCTATTGATCATTCGCCTACATCAGCATCTGGATTTCTATGGACTACCTAATCACATCAGCATCTGAATTTCTATTGATCGCCTGCACAGATCAGCATTTGTTTTTCTATTGATCGTTCACTCACATCAGCATCTGCATTTTTTTTGGATCGCCTGCTAACATCAGCATTTTTATTTCTATAGATTGTCTGTTTGCATCGGAAACATCAGGCCTTGATTTCTATTGATCATTCCCTCACATCAACATCTGGATTTCTATGGACCGCCTGCTCACATCACTATTTGGATTCCTATTGATCACCTGCTCACATCAGCATTTTTATTACTATAGATTGACTGTTTGCATCAGAAACATCAGGCCAGGATTTCTATTGATCATTCGCCTACATCAGCATCTGGATTTCTATGGACTACCTGCTCACATCTGTATTTAGATTCATATTGATCACCTGCTCACAACAGCATCTAGTTTTCTATTGATTGTTCACTCACATCAGCATCTGTATTTTTTATGATCACCTGCTAACATCAGCATTTTTATTTCCATATCTTGACTGTTTGCATCAGAAACATCAGGCCTTGATTTCTATTGATCGTTCGCTCACCTGAGCATCTGGATTTCTATGGATTGCCTGCTCAGATCATCATTTGTATTTCTATTAATCGCCTGCTCAGATCAGCATTTGAATTTTTGTTGATCACCTAATCACATCAGCATCTGAATTTCTATTGATCGCCTGCACAGATCAGCATTTGTTTTTCTATTGATCGTTCACTCACATCAGCATCTGTATTTTTAATGGATCGCCTCCTAACATCAGCAATTTATTTCTATAGATTGACTGTTTGCATCAGAAACATCAGGCCATGATTTCTATTGATCATTCCCTCACATCAACATCTGGATTTCTATGGACCGCCTGCTCACATCACTATTTGGATTCCTATTGATCACCTGCTCACATCAGCATTTTTATTTCTATAGATTGACTGTTTGCATCAGAAACATCAGGCCAGGATTTCTATTGATCATTCGCCTACATCAGCATCTGGATTTCTATGGACTACCTGCTCACATCAGCATTCGTATTTCTATTGATCGTTCGCTCGCATCAGCATTTCTATTTCTATTGATCGTTCGCTCGCATCAGCATTTGTATTTCTACTGATCGTTCGCTCGCTTCAGCATTTGTATTTCTATTGATCGTTCGCTCGCATCAGCATTTGTATTTCTATTGATCGTTCGCTCCCATCAGCTTTTTCATTTCTATTGATAATTCGCTCGCATCAGAATTCGTATTTCTATCGATCGTTCGCTATCATCAGCATTTGTACTTCCAATGATCGTTCGTTCGCATCATCCTTTGTATTTCTATTGATCGTTCACTCACATCAGCATCTGTATTTTTAATGGATCGCCTGCTAACATCAGCATTTTTATTTCTATAGATTGACTGTTTGCATCAGAAACATCAGGCCATGATTTCTATTGATCATTCGCCTACATCAGCATCTGGATTTCTATGGACTACCTAATCACATCAGCATCTGAATTTCTATTGATCGCCTGCACAGATCAGCATTTGTTTTTCTATTGATCGTTCACTCACATCAGCATCTGCATTTTTTTTGGATCGCCTGCTAACATCAGCATTTTTATTTCTATAGATTGTCTGTTTGCATCGGAAACATCAGGCCTTGATTTCTATTGATCATTCCCTCACATCAACATCTGGATTTCTATGGACCGCCTGCTCACATCACTATTTGGATTCCTATTGATCACCTGCTCACATCAGCATTTTTATTACTATAGATTGACTGTTTGCATCAGAAACATCAGGCCAGGATTTCTATTGATCATTCGCCTACATCAGCATCTGGATTTCTATGGACTACCTGCTCACATCTGTATTTAGATTCATATTGATCACCTGCTCACAACAGCATCTAGTTTTCTATTGATTGTTCACTCACATCAGCATCTGTATTTTTTATGATCACCTGCTAACATCAGCATTTTTATTTCCATATCTTGACTGTTTGCATCAGAAACATCAGGCCTTGATTTCTATTGATCGTTCGCTCACCTGAGCATCTGGATTTCTATGGATTGCCTGCTCAGATCATCATTTGTATTTCTATTAATCGCCTGCTCAGATCAGCATTTGAATTTTTGTTGATCACCTAATCACATCAGCATCTGAATTTCTATTGATCGCCTGCACAGATCAGCATTTGTTTTTCTATTGATCGTTCACTCACATCAGCATCTGTATTTTTAATGGATCGCCTCCTAACATCAGCAATTTATTTCTATAGATTGACTGTTTGCATCAGAAACATCAGGCCATGATTTCTATTGATCATTCCCTCACATCAACATCTGGATTTCTATGGACCGCCTGCTCACATCACTATTTGGATTCCTATTGATCACCTGCTCACATCAGCATTTTTATTTCTATAGATTGACTGTTTGCATCAGAAACATCAGGCCAGGATTTCTATTGATCATTCGCCTACATCAGCATCTGGATTTCTATGGACTACCTGCTCACATCAGCATTCGTATTTCTATTGATCGTTCGCTCGCATCAGCATTTGTATTTCTATTGATCGTTCGCTCGCATCAGCATTTGTATTTCTACTGATCGTTCGCTCGCTTCAGCATTTGTATTTCTATTGATCGTTCGCTCGCATCAGCATTTGTATTTCTATTGATCGTTCGCTCCCATCAGCTTTTTCATTTCTATTGATAATTCGCTCGCATCAGAATTCGTATTTCTATCGATCGTTCGCTATCATCAGCATTTGTACTTCCAATGATCGTTCGTTCGCATCATCCTTTGTATTTCTATTGATCGTTCACTCACATCAGCATCTGTATTTTTAATGGATCGCCTGCTAACATCAGCATTTTTATTTCTATAGATAGACTGTTTGCATCAGAAACATCAGGCCATGATTTCTATTGATCATTCGCCTACATCAGCATCTGGATTTCTATGGACTACCTAATCACATCAGCATCTGAATTTCTATTGATCGCCTGCACAGATCAGCATTTGTTTTTCTATTGATCGTTCACTCACATCAGCATCTGCATTTTTTTTGGATCGCCTGCTAACATCAGCATTTTTATTTCTATAGATTGTCTGTTTGCATCGGAAACATCAGGCCTTGATTTCTATTGATCATTCCCTCACATCAACATCTGGATTTCTATGGACCGCCTGCTCACATCACTATTTGGATTCCTATTGATCACCTGCTCACATCAGCATTTTTATTACTATAGATTGACTGTTTGCATCAGAAACATCAGGCCAGGATTTCTATTGATCATTCGCCTACATCAGCATCTGGATTTCTATGGACTACCTGCTCACATCTGTATTTAGATTCATATTGATCACCTGCTCACAACAGCATCTAGTTTTCTATTGATTGTTCACTCACATCAGCATCTGTATTTTTTATGATCACCTGCTAACATCAGCATTTTTATTTCCATATCTTGACTGTTTGCATCAGAAACATCAGGCCTTGATTTCTATTGATCGTTCGCTCACCTGAGCATCTGGATTTCTATGGATTGCCTGCTCAGATCATCATTTGTATTTCTATTAATCGCCTGCTCAGATCAGCATTTGAATTTTTGTTGATCACCTAATCACATCAGCATCTGAATTTCTATTGATCGCCTGCACAGATCAGCATTTGTTTTTCTATTGATTGTTCACTCACATCAGCATCTGCATTTTTTTTGGATCGCCTGCTAACATCAGCATTTTTATTTCTATAGATTGTCTGTTTGCATCGGAAACATCAGGCCTTGATTTCTATTGATCATTCCCTCACATCAACATCTGGATTTCTATGGACCGCCTGCTCACATCACTATTTGGATTCCTATTGATCACCTGCTCACATCAGCATTTTTATTTCTATAGATTGACTGTTTGCATCAGAAACATCAGGCCAGGATTTCTATTGATCATTCGCCTATATCAGCATCTCGATTTCTATGGACTACCTGCTCACATCAGCATTCGTATTTCTATTGATCGTTCTCTCGCGTCAGCATTTGTATTTCTATTGATCGTTCGCTCGCATCAGCATTTGTATTTCTATTGATCGTTCGCTCGCATCAGCATTTGTATTTCTACTGATCGTTCGCTCGCTTCAGCATTTGTATTTCTATTGATCGTTCGCTCGCATCAGCATTTGTATTTCTATTGATCGTTCGCTCCCATCAGTTTTTTCATTTCTATTGATAGTTCGCTCGCATCAGAATTCGTATTTCTATCGATCGTTCGCTATCATCAGCATTTGTATTTCCAATGATCGTTCGTTCGCATCATCCTTTGTTTTTCTATTGATCGTTCACTCACATCAGCATCTGTATTTTTAATGGATCGCCTGCTAACATCAGCATTTTTATTTCTATAGATTGACTGTTTGCATCAGAAACATCAGGCCATGATTTCTATTGATCATTCGCCTACATCAGCATCTGGATTTCTATGGACTACCTGCTCACATCTGTATTTAGATTCCTATTGATCACCTGCTCACAACAGCATCTTGTTTTCTATTGATTGTTCACTCACATCAGCATCTGTATTTTTTATGATCACCTGCTAACATCAGCATTTTTATTTCCATATATTGACTGTTTGCATCAGAAACATCAGGCCTTAATTTCTATTGATCGTTCGCTCACCTGAGCATCTGGATTTCTATGGATTGCCTGCTCAGATCATCATTTGTATTTCTATTAATCGCCTGCTCAGATCACCATTTGAATTTTTGTTGATCACCTAATCACATCAGCATCTGAATTTCTATTGATCGCCTGCACAGATCAGCATTTGTTTTTCTATTGATCGTTCACTCACATCAGCATCTGCATTTTTTTTGGATCGCCTGCTAACATCAGCATTTTTATTTCTATAGATTGTCTGTTTGCATCGGAAACATCAAGCCTTGATTTCTATTGATCATTCCCTCACATCAACATCTGGATTTCTATGGACCGCCTGCTCACATCACTATTTGGATTGCTATTGATCACCTGCTCACATCAGCATTTTTATTTCTATAGATTGACTGTTTGCATCAGAAACATCAGGCCAGGATTTCTATTGATCATTCGCCTACATCAGCATCTGGATTTCTATGGACTACCTGCTCACATCAGCATTCGTATTTCTATTGATCGTTCGCTCGCATCAGCATTTGTATTTCTATTGATCGTTCGCTCGCATCAGCATTTGTATTTCTACTGATCGTTCGCTCGCTTCAGCATTTGTATTTCTATTGATCGTTCGCTCGCATCAGCATTTGTATTTCTATTGATCGTTCGCTCCCATCAGTTTTTTCATTTCTATTGATAGTTCGCTCGCATCAGAATTCGTATTTCTATCGATCGTTCGCTATCATCAGCATTTGTATTTCCAATGATCGTTCGTTCGCATCATCCTTTGTATTTCTATTGATCGTTCACTCACCTCAGCATCTGTATTTTTAATGGATCGCCTGCTAACATCAGCATTTTTATTTCTATAGATTGACTGTTTGCATCAGAAACATCAGGCCATGATTTCTATTGATCATTCGCCTACATCAGCATCTGGATTTCTATGGACTACCTGCTCACATCTGTATTTAGATTCCTATTGATCACCTGCTCACAACAGCATCTAGTTTTCTGTTGATTGTTCACTCACATCAGCATCTGTATTTTTTATGATCATCTGCTAACATCAGCATTTTTATTTCCATATATTGACTGTTTGCATCAGAAACATCAGGCCTTGATTTCTATTGATCGTTCGCTCACCCGAGCATCTGGATTTCTATGGATTGCCTGCTCAGATCATCATTTGTATTTCTATTAATCGCCTGCTCAGATCAGCATTTGAATTTTTGTTGATCACCTAATCACATCAGCATCTGAATTTCTATTGATCGCCTGCACAGATCAGCATTTGTTTTTCTATTGATCGTTCACTCACATCAGCATCTGCATTTTTTATGATCACCTGCTAACATCAGCATTTTTATTTCCATAGATTGACTGTTTGCATCAGAAACATCAGGCCTTGATTTCTATTGATCGTTCGCTCACCTGAGCATCTGGATTTCTATGGATTGCCTGCTCAGATCAACATTTGTATTTCTATTAATCGCCTGCTCAGATCAGCATTTGAATTTTTGTTGATCACCTAATCACATCAGCATCTGAATTTCTATTGATCGCCTGCACAGATCAGCATTTGTTTTTCTATTGATCGTTCACTCACATCAGCATCTGCATTTTTTTTGGATCGCTTGCTAACATCAGCATTTTTATTTCTATAGATTGTCTGTTTGCATCGGAAACATCAGGCCTTGATTTCTATTGATCATTCCCTCACATCAACATCTGGATTTCTATGGACCGCCTGCTCACATCACTATTTGGATTCCTATTGATCACCTGCTCACATCAGCATTTTTATTTCTATAGATTGACTGTTTGCATCAGAAACATCAGGCCAGGATTTCTATTGATCATTCGCCTACATCAGCATCTGGATTTCTATGGACTACCTGCTCACATCAGCATTAGTATTTCTATTGATCGTTCGCTCGCATCAGCATTTGTATTTCTATTGATCGTTCGCTCGCATCAGCATTTGTATTTCTATTGATCGTTCGCTCGCATCAGCATTTGTATTTCTACTGATCGTTCGCTCGCATCAGCAATTTTATCTCTATTGATTTTTCGCTCACATCAGCATCTGTATTTTTTTTGGATCGCCTTCTAACATCAGCATTTTTATTTCTATAAATTGTCTGTTTGCATCAGAAACATCAGGTCTTGATTTCTCTTGATCATTCCCTCACATCAGCATCTGGATTTCTATGGACCGCCAGCTTACATCAGCAATTTTATTTCTATTGATCGTTCGCTCACATCAGCATTTGTATTTTTTTGGATCACCTGCTCGCATCAGCATTTGGATTCCTATTGATCGTTGGCTCACATCAGGCCTCGATTTCTATTGATCGCCTTCTCAGATCAGCATCTGGATTTCTATGGATCGCCTGCTCACATCAGCATTTGTATTTCTATAGATCGCCTGCTCAGATCAGCAATTATATTTATTTGGATCACCTGCTCGCATCAGCATTTGTATTTCTATTGATTGTTCCCCTGCATCAGCATTTTTATTTCTATTGATCATTCGCTCACATCAGCATTTGTATTTCCATTGATCGTTCGCTCGCATCATCATTTGTATTTCAATTGATCGTTCACTCACATCAGCATCCGTATTTTTTATGGATCACCTGCCAACATCAGCATTTTTATTTCTGTAGATTGACTGTTTGCATCAGAAACATCAGGCCTTGATTTCTATTGATCGTTCGCTCACCTGGGCATCTGGATTTTTATGGATTGCCTGCTCAGATCAACATTTGTATTTCTATTAATCGCCTGCTCAGATCAGCATTTGAATTTTTGTTGATCACCTAATCACATCAGCATCTGAATTTCTATTGATCGCCTGCACAGATCAGCATTTGTTTTTCTATTGATCGTTCACTCACATCAGCATCTGTATTTTTTATGGATCGCCTGCTAACATCAGCATTTTTATTTCTATAGATTGACTGTTTGCATCAGAAACATCAGGCCATGATTTCTATTGATCATTCGCCTACATCAGCATCTGGATTTCTATGGACTACCTGCTCACATCTGTATTTAGATTCCTATTGATCACCTGCTCACAACAGCATCTAGTTTTCTATTGATTGTTCACTCACATCAGCATCTGTATTTTTTATGATGACCTGCTAACATCAGCATTTTTATTTCCATAGATTGACTGTTTGCATCAGAAACATCAGGCCTTGATTTCTATTGATCGTTCGCTCACCTGAGCATCTGCATTTCTATGGATTGCCTGCTCAGATCATCATTTGTATTTCTATTAATCGCCTGCTCAGATCAGCATTTGAATTTTTGTTGATCACCTAATCACATCAGCATCTGAATTTCTATTGATCGCCTGCACAGATCAGCATTTGTTTTTCTATTGATCGTTCACTCACATCAGCATCTGCATTTTTTATGATCACCTGCTAACATCAGCATTTTTATTTCCATAGATTGACTGTTTGCATCAGAAACATCAGGCCTTGATTTCTATTGATCGTTCGCTCACCTGAGCATCTGGATTTCTATGGATTGCCTGCTCAGATCAACATTTGTATTTCTATTAATCGCCTGCTCAGATCAGCATTTGAATTTTTGTTGATCACCTAATCACATCAGCATCTGAATTTCTATTGATCGCCTGCACAGATCAGCATTTGTTTTTCTATTGATCGTTCACTCACATCAGCATCTGCATTTTTTTTGGATCGCCTGGTAACATCAGCATTTTTATATCTATAGATTGTCTGTTTGCATCGGAAACATCAGGCCTTGATTTCTATTGATCATTCCCTCACAACAACATCTGGATTTCTATGGACCGCCTGCTCACATCACTATTTGGATTCCTATTGATCACCTGCTCACATCAGCATTTTTATTTCTATAGATTGACTGTTTGCATCAGAAACATCAGGCCAGGATTTCTATTGATCATTCACCTACATCAGCATCTGGATTTCTATGGACTACCTGCTCACATCTGTATTTAGATTCATATTGATCACCTGCTCACAACAGCATCTAGTTTTCTATTGATTGTTCACTCACATCAGCATCTGTATTTTTTATGATCACCTGCTAACATCAGCATTTTTATTTCCATATATTGACTGTTTGCATCAGAAACATCAGGCCTTGATTTCTATTGATCGTTCGCTCACCTGAGCATCTGGATTTTTATGGATTGCCTGCTCAGATCATCATTTGTATTTCTATTAATCGCCTGCTCAGATCAGCATTTGAATTTTTGTTGATCACCTAATCACATCAGCATCTGAATTTCTATTGATCGCCTGCACAGATCAGCATTTGTTTTTCTATTGATCGTTCACTCACATCAGCATCTGCATTTTTTATGATCACCTGCTAACATCAGCATTTTTATTTCCATAGATTGACTGTTTGCATCAGAAACATCAGGCCTTGATTTCTATTGATCGTTCGCTCACCTGAGCATCTGGATTTCTATGGATTGCCTGCTCAGATCAACATTTGTATTTCTATTAATCGCCTGCTCAGATCAGCATTTGAATTTTTGTTGATCACCTAATCACATCAGCATCTGAATTTCTATTGATCGCCTGCACAGATCAGCATTTGTTTTTCTATTGATCGTTCACTCACATCAGCATCTGCATTTTTTTTGGATCGCCTGCTAACATCAGCATTTTTATTTCTATAGATTGTCTGTTTGCATCGGAAACATCAGGCCTTGATTTCTATTGATCATTCCCTCACATCAACATCTGGATTTCTATGGACCGCCTGCTCACATCACTATTTGGATTCCTATTGATCACCTGCTCACATCAGCATTTTTATTTCTATAGATTGACTGTTTGCATCAGAAACATCAGGCTAGGATTTCTATTGATCATTCGCCTACATCAGCATCTGGATTTCTATGGACTACCTGCTCACATCTGTATTTAGATTCATATTGATCACCTGCTCACAACAGCATCTAGTTTTCTATTGATTGTTCACTCACATCAGCATCTGTATTTTTTATGATCACCTGCTAACATCAGCATTTTTATTTCCATATATTGACTGTTTGCATCAGAAACATCAGGCCTTGATTTCTATTGATCGTTCACTCGCCTGAGCATCTGGATTTCTATGGATTGCCTGCTCAGATCATCATTTGTATTTCTATTAATCGCCTGCTCAGATCAGCATTTGAATTTTTGTTGATTACCTAATCACATCAGCATCTGAATTTCTATTGATCGCCTGCACAGATCAGCATTTGTTTTTCTATTGATCGTTCACTCACATCAGCATCTATATTTTTTATGATCACCTGCTAACATCAGCATTTTTATTTCCATAGATTGACTGTTTGCATCAGAAACATCAGGCCTTGATTTCTATTGATCGTTCGCTCACCTGAGCATCTGGATTTCTATGGATTGCCTGCTCAGATCAACATTTGTATTTCTATTAATCGCCTGCTCAGATCAGCATTTGAATTTTTGTTGATCACCTAATCACATCAGCATCTGAATTTCTATTGATCGCCTGCACAGATCAGCATTTGTTTTTCTATTGATCGTTCACTCACATCAGCATCTGCATTTTTTTTGGATCGCCTGCTAACATCAGCATTTTTATTTCTATAGATTGTCTGTTTGCATCGGAAACATCAGGCCTTGATTTCTATTGATCATTCCCTCACATCAACATCTGGATTTCTATGGATTGCCTGCTCACATCACTATTTGGATTCCTATTGATCACCTGCTCACATCAGCATTTTTATTTCTATAGATTGACTGTTTGCATCAGAAACATCAGGCCAGGATTTCTATTGATCATTCGCCTACATCAGCATCTGGATTTCTATGGACTACCTGCTCACATCTGTATTTAGATTCATATTGATCACCTGCTCACAACAGCATCTAGTTTTCTATTGATTGTTCACTCACATCAGCATCTGTATTTTTTATGATCACCTGCTAACATCAGCATTTTTATTTCCATATATTGACTGTTTGCATCAGAAACATCAGGCCTTGATTTCTATTGATCGTTCACTCGCCTGAGCATCTGGATTTCTATGGATTGCCTGCTCAGATCATCATTTGTATTTCTATTAATCGCCTGCTCAGATCAGCATTTGAATTTTTGTTGATTACCTAATCACATCAGCATCTGAATTTCTATTGATCGCCTGCACAGATCAGCATTTGTTTTTCTATTGATCGTTCACTCACATCAGCATCTATATTTTTTATGATCACCTGCTAACATCAGCATTTTTATTTCCATAGATTGACTGTTTGCATCAGAAACATCAGGCCTTGATTTCTATTGATCGTTCGCTCACCTGAGCATCTGGATTTCTATGGATTGCCTGCTCAGATCAACATTTGTATTTCTATTAATCGCCTGCTCAGATCAGCATTTGAATTTTTGTTGATCACCTAATCACATCAGCATCTGAATTTCTATTGATCGCCTGCACAGATCAGCATTTGTTTTTCTATTGATCGTTCACTCACATCAGCATCTGCATTTTTTTTGGATCGCCTGCTAACATCAGCATTTTTATTTCTATAGATTGTCTGTTTGCATAGGAAACATCAGGCCTTGATTTCTATTGATCATTCCCTCACATCAAAATCTGGATTTCTATGGACCGCCTGCTCACATCACTATTTGGATTCCTATTGATCACCTGCTCACATCAGCATTTTTATTTCTATAGATTGACTGTTTGCATCAGAAACATCAGGCCAGGATTTCTATTGATCATTCGCCTACATCAGCATCTGGATTTCTATGGACTACCTGCTCACATCAGCATTCGTATTTCTATTGATCGTTCGCTCGCATCAGCATTTGTATTTCTATTGATCGTTCGCTCGCATCAGCATTTGTATTTCTACTGATCGTTCGCTAGCTTCAGCATTTGTATTTCTATTGATCGTTCGCTCGCATCAGCATTTGTATTTCTATTGATCGTTCGCTCCCATCAGCTTTTTCATTTCTATTGATAGTTCGCTCGCATCAGAATTCGTATTTCTATCGATCGTTCGCTATCATCAGCATTTGTATTTCCAATGATCGTTCGTTCGCATCATCCTTTGTATTTCTATTGATCGTTCACTCACATCAGCATCTGTATTTTTAATGGATCGCCTGCTAACATCAGCATTTTTATTTCTATAGATTGACTGTTTGCATCAGAAACATCAGGCCATGATTTCTATTGATCATTCGCCTACATCAGCATCTGGATTTCTATGGACTACCTAATCACATCAGCATCTGAATTTCTATTGATCGCCTGCACAGATCAGCATTTGTTTTTCTATTGATCATTCCCTCACATCAACATCTGGATTTCTATGGACCGCCTGCTCACATTACTATTTGGATTCCTATTGATCACCTGCTCACATCAGCATTTTTATTTCTATAGATTGACTGTTTGCATCAGAAACATCAGGCCTTGATTTCTATTGATCGTTCGCTCACCTGAGCATCTGCATTTCTATGGATTGCCTGCTCAGATCATCATTTGTATTTCTATTAATCGCCTGCTCAGATCAGCATTTGAATTTTTGTTGATCACCTAATCACATCAGCATCTGAATTTCTATTGATCGCCTGCACAGATCAGCATTTGTTTTTCTATTGATCGTTCACTCACATCAGCATCTGTATTTTTAATGGATCGCCTGCTAACATCAGCATTTTTATTTCTATAGATTGACTGTTTGCATCAGAAACATCAGGCCATGATTTCTATTGATCATTCGCCTACATCAGCATCTGGATTTCTATGGACTACCTAATCACATCAGCATCTGAATTTCTATTGATCGCCTGCACAGATCAGCATTTGTTTTTCTATTGATCATTCCCTCACATCAACATCTGGATTTCTATGGACCGCCTGCTCACATTACTATTTGGATTCCTATTGATCACCTGCTCACATCAGCATTTTTATTTCTATAGATTGACTGTTTGCATCAGAAACATCAGGCCTTGATTTCTATTGATCGTTCGCTCACCTGAGCATCTGCATTTCTATGGATTGCCTGCTCAGATCATCATTTGTATTTCTATTAATCGCCCGCTCAGATCAGCATTTGAATTTTTGTTGATCACCTAATCACATCAGCATCTGAATTTCTATTGATCGCCTGCACAGATCAGCATTTGTTTTTCTATTGATCGTTCACTCACATCAGCATCTGCATTTTTTATGATCACCTGCTAACATCAGCATTTTTATTTCCATAGATTGACTGTTTGCATCAGAAACATCAGGCCTTGATTTCTATTGATCGTTCGCTCACCTGAGCATCTGGATTTCTATGGATTGCCTGCTCAGATCAACATTTGTATTTCTATTAATCGCCTGCTCAGATCAGCATTTGAATTTTTGTTGATCACCTAATCACGTCAGCATCTGAATTTCTATTGATCGCCTGCACAGATCAGCATTTGTTTTTCTATTGATCGTTCACTCACATCAGCATCTGCATTTTTTTTGGATCGCCTGGTAACATCAGCATTTTTATTTCTATAGATTGTCTGTTTGCATCGGAAACATCAGGCCTTGATTTCTATTGATCATTCCCTCACAACAACATCTGGATTTCTATGGACCGCCTGCTCACATCACTATTTGGATTCCTATTGATCACCTGCTCACATCAGCATTTTTATTTCTATAGATTGACTGTTTGCATCAGAAACATCAGGCCAGGATTTCTATTGATCATTCACCTACATCAGCATCTGGATTTCTATGGACTACCTGCTCACATCTGTATTTAGATTCATATTGATCACCTGCTCACAACAGCAATATAGTTTTCTATTGATTGTTCACTCACATCAGCATCTATATTTTTTATGATCACCTGCTAACATCAGCATTTTTATTTCCATAGATTGACTGTTTGCATCAGAAACATCAGGCCTTGATTTCTATTGATCGTTCGCTCACCTGAGCATCTGGATTTCTATGGATTGCCTGCTCAGATCATCATTTGTATTTCTATTAATCGCCTGCTCAGATCAGCATTTGAATTTTTGTTGATCACCTAATCACATCAGCATCTGAATTTCTATTGATCGCCTGCACAGATCAGCATTTGTTTTTCTATTGATCGTTCACTCACATCAGCATCTGCATTTTTTTTGGATCGCCTGCTAACATCAGCATTTTTATTTCTATTGATCGTCTCCACAGATCAGCATTTGTTTTTCTATTGATCGTTCACTCACATCAGCATCTGTATTTTTTTTGGATCACCTGCTAAGATCAGCATTTTTATTTCTATAGATTGTCTGTTTGCATCAGAAACATCAGGCCTTGATTTCTATTGATCATTCCCTCACATCAACATCTGGATTTCTATGGACCGCCTGCTCACATCACTATTTGGATTCCTACTGATCACCTGCTCGCATCAGCATTTGTATTTCTATTGATCGTTCGCTCACATCAGGCCTGGATTTCTATTGATTGCCTGCTCAGATCAGCGTCTGTATATCTATTGATCGTTCGCTTGCATCAGAGTTCTTATTTCTATTGATTGTTCGCACACATTAGCGTTTGTATTTCTATTGATCGTTCGCTCGCATCAGAGTTCTTATTTCTATTGATTGTTCGCACACATTAGCGTTTGTATTTCTATTGATCGTTCGCCCGCATCTTCCTTTGTATTTGTATTGATCGCATTAGCATTTGTATTTTCTATTGATCGTTTGCTTATATCAGCATTTGCATTTCTATTGATCGTTCGCTCACATCAGGCCTGGATTTCTATCAGTCGCCTGCTCAGATCAGCATCTGTATTTCTATGGATCGCCTGCTCAGATCAGCAACTGGTTTTCTATTGATCGTTCGCTGGCATCAGCATTTGGATTTCTATTTATTGTTCGCTGACATCAGCATTTTAATTTCTATCGATCACCTGCTCACATTAGCATCTGGATATCTATTGATCGTTTGCTCATATCTTTTCTTTTATTTCAATGGATCACCTGCTCAAATCAGCATTTGGATTTTTATGGATCGCCTGCGCAGATCAGCATTTCTATTTCTATTGATTGCCTGCTCACTTTAGTATCTGGATTTCTATTGATCATTCCCTCACATTTGCATTTGGATTTCTATTGATCGTTCGCTCACATCAGCATTTGTATTTTTATTGATCGCCTGCTAACATCAGCATTTTTATTTCTGTAGATTGACTGTTTGCATCAGAAACATCAGGCCTTGATTTCTATTGATCGTTTGCTCACATCTTTTCTTTTATTTCAATGGATCACCTGCTCAAATCAGCATTTTTATTTCTATTGATAATTCGTTCACATCAGCATCTGGATTTCTATGGACCGCCTGCTCACATTAGCATTTGTATTTCTATTGATCACCTGCTCACATTAGCATCTGGATATCTATTGATCGTTTGCTCACATCTTTTCTTTTATTTCAATGGATCACCTGCTCAAATCAGCATTTTTATTTCTATGGATTTTCTGCTCAGATCACTATTTGTATTTCTATTGATCGTTTGCTCGCATCATCATCTGGATTTCTATGGATCACATGTTCAGATCAGCATTTGGATTTTTATTGATCGTTCCCTCACATTAGCATTTGGAATTATATGTATTACCTGCTCACATTAGCATCTGGATATATATATTGATCGTTTGCTCACATCTTTTTTTTCATTTCTTTAGATCGCCTGCTCAAATCAGCATTTGGATCTCTATAGATCGCCTGCTCAGATCAGACTTCTATTGATCGTTCGCTCATATCAGCATTTGTATTTCTATGCCTGCTTGTTCACATCAGCATCTGGATTTCTATGGATTGCCTGCTCAAATCAGCATTTGTATTTCTATTGATTGTTCGTTCACATCAGCATTTGTATTTCTATTGATCACCTGTTCGCAATCGGCATATTTATTTCTATTGACGGTTCCATCACATCAGCATTTGGATTCCTATTGATCATCTGCTCACTTCAGCATCTGGATTTCTATTGATTGTTCGCTTGCATCAGCATCTGGATTTCTATGGATCACATATTCAGATCAGTATTTTTATTTCTATTGGTCGCCCGTCACATCAGCATCTGGATATCTTTTGATCGCCTGCTCACATCAGCATTTGTATTTTTATTGATCGTTCGCTCACATCAGCATCTGGATTTCTATTGATCGCCTGCTCACATCAGCATTTGGTTTTCTATGGATCTTCTGCTCACATCAGCATTTGTATTTCTATTGATCGTTCGCTCACATCAGCATCTGGATTTCCTTGGATCGCCTGCTCAGATCAGCATTTGTATTTTTATGGATCTTCTTGTCCCATCATCATTTGGATTTCTATGGATCACCTGTTCGCATCAGCATTTTTATTTTTGTGGATCGCCTGCTCGCATCACCATTTATATTTATATTGATTGCCAGTTCACATCAGCATTTGGATTTCCTCTGATCGCCTGTTCGCATCAGCTTTGTATATCTTTGTGTCGCTTTTCCGACTATTTAAATGTGAAGTATGGGCGGAAAAGGGCCTATGTCTTCAAAATACTCTAGTAATCTGACAAGTTTTCAACCTTTGTCTGTTCCTCTATGCTTTTTTTGGAAGGGCTCAGACACACAGAGAAAAACACTACTGTTCTTGGGAATTTAGCTGTAACTTCAGAAAGAATGACCGGAAACTAACTTTTCTTACTTTTACTTTTAATGAAGAACTGAGCAGTTAACAGAGAAAAAGAAAACATCCTCTGATAACATTTCTTCTGTTGACAACATGGCTAACAACTTCTTCTGTTGAAGCCTACTTCCCTTAGTTGCAGATAGAGTGAGTGCAAACCGCTTCTGCCCCCTTGAACACATATGCGAATTAAAAGTATTAGAAAATTCAGGCCAACTAGCCTCTTTGGTTCATCACTCAACTACAATGATGAGTTCACTGCACTGAACCATTATTGACTAAATAAAAATAGTGTTCCACTGAACTGAAAACAGATTTTCAGTGCAGAAATATCCTATTTATTACCAATCAAGAGTTTGTATCGAGTACAAGCGGCACATGTGCAGGGATTTTGTCATAACTGCGTATTCGGTGCACGACGCCTTCATACCATAAAGCCAAGTTAGCCTTAAATGCCATACATTATGTTATTAGATAACAAGTAGTCTCTCTTAAAACATCAAAGCAGTGGTTTTTTGATGATGCTATCCCTAACTACCCTAACCCTAACCCTAATGTAACCCTAATGCTCGTTTTCCTCCAATTATGCAATTCTTTCCATCTTTGTTGTGTAATAAAAACTTTATTTTCAA
The DNA here is from genome assembly GCA_037577475.1 of Chaunax sp. Z400. Taxonomy (NCBI): domain Eukaryota; kingdom Metazoa; phylum Chordata; class Actinopteri; order Lophiiformes; family Chaunacidae; genus Chaunax; species Chaunax sp. Z400. The sequence continues at coordinate 5,914,687 of CM075188.1, forward strand.
TGTTGCATTCTTGATACTTATGTTTTCTGTTAGAAGACATATAGCACTATATGTACAATTATTATGAAGTACTTGTACCTTGTACTTTTCGAGTAATCCTACCTTTAAATACCATGTATCGATCAAAATAATGCTTTTTTCCTCAAATAATGCAATTCTTTCCAAATTTGATGTGTAATAAAAAACTTTATTTTCAATAGTGTTTTCATGCCACTTCTATTTTCTGTTAGAGCACATAGAGCACTACATATACAATTATTATGAAATACTTGTACCTTGTACTTTTTTAGTAATCCTCCCGTGAAATACCATGTATCGATCAAAATAATGCTTTTTTTTCCTCCAATAATGCATTCTTTCCAAATTTGATGTGCAATAAAAACTTTATTGTGAATAGTGTATTCATGAGACTTATATATTACTTTAGAGGACCTATAGAACTACATGTACAATTATTATGAAGTACTAGTACTTCGTACTTTTCGAGTAATCCTACATTTAATTACCATGTATCGATCCAAATAATGCTCCTTTTCCTCCAATAATGCAATTCTTTCCAAATTTGATGTGTAATGAAAAACCTTATTCTCAATATTGTATTCATGACACTTACATTTTCTGTTAGAGGACATAGAGCACTACATGTACAATTATTATGAAGTACTTGTACCTTGTACTTTTTTAGTAATCCTACCGTGAAACACCATGTATCGATCAAGATAATGCTTTTTTTTCCTCCAATAATGCATTCTTTCCAAATTTGATGTGCAATAAAAACTTTATTGTGAATAGTGTATTCATGAGACGTATATATTACTTTAGAGGACCTATAGAACTACATGTACAATTATTATGAAGTACTAGTACTTCGTACTTTTCGAGTAATCCTACATTTAATTACCATGTATCGATCCAAATAATGCTCCTTTTCCTCCAATAATGCAATTCTTTCCAAATTTGATGTGTAATGAAAAACTTTATTCTCAATATTGTATTCATGACACTTACATTTTCTGTTAGAGGACATAGAGCACTACATGTACAATTATTATGAAGTACTTGTACCTTGTACTTTTCGAGTAATCCTACCTGGAATTACCATATATCGATCCAAATAATGTTTTTTTTCCTCTACTAATGCAATTCTTTACAAATGCGATGTGTAATAAAAACTTTATTTTCAATAGTGTTTTCATGACACTTATATTTTCTGTTAGAGGACATAGAGCACTACATGTACAATCTTTATGAAGTACTTGTACCTTGTATTGTAAAAAAATGAATGCAGGCAAAAGCTTCATTGTTTAGAAGAAACAAAAGGGGCAGGGGCAGGTAATGAGGACAAGCCTATGGACACTGATGTTGTTCATGTATGTATGTGCTTAAAAATGTATGGGTGTGTACATACTGCTGATATTTATGTTTAGTGTTCTATCTTTCATGCATCATTGTTTCATCCCAACAAGAAGGGAAAATATACATTTAAACAAATAAATATCCAAACACACAATCTGACCTCAGGCTCCAGACAAGCCTTTGAGATCCACACTTTGTTTCACTGCAGAAAAAACAAATCATTATCAGCTCTGATTTGAACTTCCACAGCCTACTATGTGGCACTTTAGCAAACCTGCAAACCTTTTTAGGATGAATTCCAGCACAAGCCTACATAGCATCAATATTGTTTGGCTCCCAGTTCCAGCATTTATTCTCATCTGTTGCCAAACACAAATGAAAAGCAAAGCAGAACAGTGATGAGGCGTTGTGTGACAGTGTCAGGCTTTTCATTTCCACTTTTGATATTCAATTCAGGCCCGCTCACACATGGATGATAACACGATAAATGAGTAAACATTACAGGCATCACTTTCTCACACTTAACAATTTTTACACAATGTGCCAGCAGCCAGGAGAAGTCTATTATATATAGTGTTCTACAGTATATCATCTATTAGTGAACTAAATAAACATAATGTATATTCAACTTCAATCAAGTTATAATATGATTATTAGTGCAGATTGACTGCCTACAAGGACCTGTAATCCCTCAGTCTGAGGATAAATGGGATCTGAGGTCCTCTATTGTAAAATCTTTGCTTAGCAAAAGTCAGATTCTGGGCTGTTTGAAACACAAATCCTCTTGTTTGTGACTAAAGATAATGTTATACTTCTTTCTCCTTCGCTCTTTAATGCATATATAGTTACTAAAGAGATAAATGTGGCTAAGCTTGATGCTGCGTGTCGTCGCCTCCACCCACAGCTGCCCAGCTGCTGTTGAGCTCAACTCACTTTGTATTGACAGCAGCCATATCTGTCATCTGTGAGGTTTAACTTGTTCCTCACTGCTGTTAAGACCGGACACATTAACCCTGAACATATAAGAAGAGACAGAGATGGAGTTCTTATAAGTTATTATCCTGAATCATATCAGTCCAGAGTGCAACGTTGGGGGTGCTGTTGTAAACCTGGCATATAGAGAAACACTTTCAGAAAAGTCATGCTTTTCAAAGTGGGAATAAAAGTTGTTGGAACTATCTTCCCAATAGTTTTTATATAGTATTTTCATTCCCGCTTTGAAAAGCATGACTTTTTGACTTTTCTGAAAATGTTTCTCTCCTCAGACGTTCTCTCTCCTCTGACTGTAACGTTGCCATTAACCAGGAATGTGTCAGAGATGTCTTAAAATAAATACTAGGAAGGCTCCTGGTCCAGATCACATCTGTGGGCGTACACTGCGATATTGTGCAGACCAGCTCAGCGGTGTCCTCAACCATATCTTCCAGATGTCACTTGACACTAAAAGAATTCTTGTCATCTGGAAATCCTCCACTGTGATGCCTGTCCCAAAGAACAACTTAAGGCAACTTAATGATTTCAGACCAGTCGCTTTAACATCACTGATTATGAAAATCTTTGAACAAATGGTCAAAAACCTTGTTCTGTAGATGGTAAGCTTGATCCACAGGCTCTTATTTGCCAACTTCTCTTCGGCTTTTAATACGATGCTGCCGCATCTTTTGATAGAAAGGCTGTTATGTGATTTTATGCTGCCTCACCAACTTGTATTATGGATCCTGGACGTCTTGACAAACAGAGAGCAGAGAGTTTTTGTTAATGGTTGCCTCTCAGACTCTGTAACCTTGTCCACCGGGTCGCCACAGGGGTGTGTCCTTTCACCCCTACTTTTTATTACGTACACTGATGGATGCAGAAGCACTCAGCAGAGTAGCTATTTGGTAAAGTTTTCAGATGACACTGTGTTGCTGTCCCTTCTCCAAGGCTCAGAATCAGACCATTCAGATGCTCTCACTCATTTCATTTATTGGTGTGATGACAACTTCTTGGACTTAAATGTGTTTAAAACCAAGGAATTGATAATCGACTTTAGATGCAACACACACAATGAATGAAACACACAATGAAAGTGTGGAAGTGGTGACATCATACAAATGTTTGGGTACTGTCTTGGATGATCACCTTAAATCTGATATTAACACTGAGGCGATTGTGAAGCGTGGGCAGCAGAGAATTCCTCTTCTCCATGAATTAGATTCCTTCTCTGTCAGCCCTGCCCTTTATCAGTCTTTTATTGAGATTGTCCTGTGTTTTTCTTTTATCTGCTGGTTTCACAGCCTCACAGTCAAAGACAGAAACAGTCTGAACAACATTGTTAAAATCTGCTCTAAAGTCATCAGAGTGAAACAAAGAGATCTGAATTCTTTTTGCAACCAACAAATCCTCCAGAAAGCAGCGACTATTCTGTCTTCTGAACATGTTCTTTCAAGTGAATTTTCCTTGTTGCCATCAAGGCGTCGTTATGTTTTACCTCAATTTAAATTAACAGTTATTCAGAGTCATTCATACCCTCCACAGCCCATCTCTTACATGGTACATAGATCCTTTTAACTGTCCTTTTAATTGTCCTTTTTTATATATGCCGGTCTGATCTTTTAATTTTGAAAACTTTTCTAAGGTCATTATCCTTTTATTTGAATTATTCTCCCTTTTTTCCCCTTCATTTATAGATTTTATTCAGCTCCTTTGTACATTTTATTTATCTGTATCTTGTATTGTCTCTCCGTGTTTTATGTACAAGCTGCTCTAAATTAATTGCCCCCAGTGGGATTAATAAAGTTGTTTGAACTTGAACTATAGTGTAACAACAATACAATTGGATCTTGGACCTACTTGTGAGACACAATTTGCTGTGAAGCAGTTGACTGAAACTCCACACAGAATTTGGTTTAAGTTTAAGAAAATCTGGAAGTAAAATTAAAGCTGCTGCACAAGCAGTGAGTCACGACTGGACATTTTGAAAGGAGAAGAAAGAGGAAGAAAAATGAGAAACAGAGGAGGGTTCATCAGCAGAACTGTTATTTTATGTTTGAAGTCGTGTTGATTCACAGCACAATGCCTGAATAGCCAGGACCATATTTATCTGAAACCTTTTAAATTAAACATTTGTTAGAAATCATGTGTCTCTAGTTTAGTGTTTCTCCTGGGCGTGTGGAGGCCCTGTTCTGAAGGTTTTACATGTTTCCTGCTTTAACACACCTCAGTCATATATATTGGTCGATATGAGGCTTCTGCAGCTCGATGATGAACTGATCATTTGAAGAGGGAAACATCTAAAATATCCAGTACAGGGGACTGACACAACAATACCTTGTTATAAGATATGCATCCTGTATCAGCCAGGGATTGAGCCGACAACTTTGGACAACAAGGGGAAGTTTTGATCTAGTTGGCCAACCTTCTAAGAGGGAATACGACTGACCTCTGACTTCACAGTATGCATGTAAAGGCAGCTGTCAATGGGTTTATGTTTTCACCCCATCCATTGGTTGGTTGGTTGGTTTGTCAGCAGGATTATGCAAAAATTAGTGGATGGATTTTGCACAAAACTTGGGAGAAGTATGGTTAAATTAAATTAATTGTTCTTACTACTTTCTTTAACATTGCGAGATAGGCTTTTCTTTGTCATTTTCCCTAATTACATAAAAATGATTGAACTGATTTCCATAAAACCTTGTGGAGGGAGGTGACATGGGCCAGGCAAGCTAAACAAACTTTTTTTGGCAAACTAAACAGACTTGCAGGATTGCTCAGCCTTGGTGTATGTGCTCTACAGAGTACAATCTACTGTTATATGAAGCCTCCCTATCGTTTAGGGTGCTACCAGCCTGGAGCAAAAGTCCAGTGAATTCACATATAGGATATCAACTAAACCATTAACTGGAAGTCCTTTCATACTTTTTGGTCAGTAATAAATATAAGACATGATAAAGATGGTTAATTCAATTAATTAAATATACCTTTTAATTTTGAGCTAATTACAGTAAAACAATATTTACCACTACCAAGGCTGCCAAGGAAGTGAATCACATCAAAAGAAGTGATCTCAGTATATTTTATTGGATTACAAAATATCTTTTTCATTTTGCTCTCATATCCCAAGCACATGGAGAAGATCAACACAGAATCCCAGAGGATGATGTGTAAATAAGGATAGATAAGCAATGAAGAAGGGCATCAGGAATCTAACATATGCCTTCTTTTAGAAGTTCTGCTCAACATCTTCCACTAACGTTGGATCAGGTCCCACCTCACTGAGAGGGCAGTGATGCATTTCTCAGTCAGTAGATGGGGCCAGAGTTCCAGAGATGAGAATGCATTGGCTGGATCTACAAGGTCAAACCTTCACAAAAACCTTCCCAGTCTGAAAAACTCATATTTAGAAAATCTAACATTACATTGGAATAATTACAATTGTTATTTAGTGAAGTTCTAGGTCTTAAATAGGTCTGGAACCTATCCCAGCTGACATTGATGAAGGTGATATTAAATACAAGCTTCTCCCGCTATATTAAAACCTCTTGACTTTGTTTATCACAGCCTGTTCTGCTTCATCACAGGTGATACATTCCTCACTCACCATTGCAGCCGATATGAAAAGGTGGGATGGTCCTCTTTAACAAACAGAAGGCAGCAGCATTGCATGTGGTTTATTTCCAAGGTCCTACGACTTAAAGTACCTAGTTACCTCTGCTGTCTGGTTGAATTTAAACACAGTACCCACAGTGTCAGGTCACAGGACATTTTAACATTAGTTCTTCCTCCTTTGGTCAGTAGAACTAACATATTTGGAACCTGGAACCGGTTGTCATCAGTCATAGGAACAGTCATATTATTCTGACTGAGCCAAAAACAGACACATACAAAATATTTCATATTTATAACAATAATAATAAAGTTTATTTATACTATACTTATAAAACAACATGAACAGAATAAAAATGACTCGTATTAAACAAATTACTGTGATTCATAATTACAAAGATGTACAATTAAAAGTTGAACAATTGAAGAATTAGAAATAGTAATTCTTATTTAAGCAATATATATATATATAGAAATTTTACAAAAGCAAAAATTCAAACTTTAAAAGGGGTTAAAATGGATAAAAAATCATGTATAAAAATCCCAACAATCCCCCTTGAGCAAGCACTTTGCGACAGTGGTGAGGAAAAACTGCCTTTTAACAGGTAGAAACCTCGAGCAGATCCAAGACTCAAGGTGGGCGGCCCTCTGCTTTGACCGGTTGGGGTGAGAGAGAGAGAGAGATGGGGAGATAAATGGGGTGAGAGGGACAGACAGAGAGAGATGGGGAGGACAGGTGGAGAGAGAGGGACAGGGACACAGACGCCACAACAACAATAACAGCTATTATAATAGTAATATAATAATAATAAAGTCTATTTATACCATACTTACCAAATAATGTGCGCTGAATAAAAATTACAAACATTACTAAAAATAACTACCTCTTATATTACTGACATCTACAATAAAAATCTATAAAGTATTAAATCTTATTAATGTAAGAAAAATTTCACAAAACCAAACATTAAAAAATTTAAAAAGGGTAAAATTGCAAAAAGACATGCTTTAAATATTACATTGAAACATGTGTAATAATCTAAAATATATGTTTACATGTGTACAAAGTTGCTGATGACTAAAACTTGTTTCCCTTTGGACAACAGCTGAACTCGTCACTGTCTTCTGCTTAGGGCAGCTGGAGCTGTCATATCCTAGAAAGAAAAAATGTTAAATGTCAGCAAAACCATAACATCATGGTGGGACCACAAGATACACCTTTCCTGTGTCTTAAAGAGAAAGTCTCTGTGGATACAGAGAGAGAAGTTTTCATTTACAGAATTAAATCAGACAGGGAGTTTTGACTGCACCTCCAAACTGAACTGTTTTCTCACATGGAAATCAGAGTGGGTCAGTAGGTCTGGCCTAACAAACAAATGTGCATTCCTACCTGCTGCATGATGGCCCGCTACCGAGCAGCCATCCACTGCGGCATGTTACGAATTCCTGCTGAATCACTCTGCTGAGGGACTTCAGTTCCCACAGGAACGACTGATGCAGGACAAAGGCGCCGGGGTCCCATGTTTTGAATTGCTGCAAGAGGAGTCAACACAAACACTCAATTAGCAAACATATAGCTGAGCTGTATCTGTTGGGTAGTTAGATCATTGACTGAGTGGAGGTGACTGACCGGCACACTGGGTAGCTATACTCTGTGCCGCCGTCTGCCGCTGGGTGTCGCCAGCTCCGGCGGCATCACCGTGTGGTGGGACTACACCCACAGGAGCGACTGATGCAGCGGCTGCAGGACGAGGGCGCTGGGGTCCCATGTTTCGAATTGCTGCAAAAGGAGTCAACAGGGGGACAGAAACATCAACACAAAGACTCAATTAACAAGCATATAGCTGAGCTGTATCTGTTGTTAGATCATTGACTGAGTGGAGCTGACTGACCGGCACGCTGGGCAGATGTCATGCGTGGCACCTGAGAGGCAGACTGCATGGGAGCAACGGTCTGTGGTTGTGGCACCATGCTTGAACCACAGCGAGCCAAAAATCTGCATTATAAAATGGACATTTAACAGAATTTTAATACACATTAACCTCATTAATTACAGAAATAAATAAATGTTTTCCTCATCACAGCTGTAAAGCCAGTTATATATTTTCAGTGCATTTTAAGCATCATCAAGCTTACTCTAAGTATTATTGCACACTGTACAACTTTATTCAGTCATCTCTACAAAGAAACATTCAAAGTGCTCAAGCATCAATGTACAGCCATCAATGAGACCATTTGTGATATTAATACAAGAGGTTTTTTTTCACTACACAAAGAGTTCATACCAAAACAGTTTAAAACAACTTCAAACATTCACTTACACTTGTTGGTTGTTGAACATCAAGCCATTCAATCTGTCAGTGGCTCGGTCGGCTGCTTCCTGAGTCTGGAAATGGACGACACCGTAGCCCCTGGAGCCATTGGCAACAACCTTAAAGGAAGTACACACATGCTACTTTTAGGCCCCACACACACGCAAGAGTACATGAAATCTGACTTTATAGTCTAACTATTTGATACATATGAGAAGGAGGAATCAGACACTAGTCTCCTACCTGGCACGATAGAACGTTGCCAAAAACAGACATGGTGTCATTCACAGGCTCGCTGTCGATGGACTCCTCGAGGTTCTTGATGATCACCTTTCCATTGGGCTGAGGTGTGCAGATGAGATGCGAGGATGCCGACCCCAGACCCCATAGAAGTTATAGGCGTCCAATGCACGCTCAGCTGAGGGGAAGGAACACAGAGACAATGGTTTAAGTTGTTAAGTAAATAGAATTTTTCGAGAGCCAGATTTAACTGCATATGTTAAAGGTGTGGTTGGTCGTCTTGAATGGGTTTCTGGGAAACTGAGTCCAAGTTTACATATTCTTATTCTTTGATTTTGATTTTGTCAGCAACCGAAAATATTCAGTTCACTATCATATGTTAAGAAAACCACCAATTTCAGCTTTAAGAAGTAACTTAACTCGTTAATTGATTAACCTTTGACAATACATTGACAAGCCGTTTTGTGTTCAGCCACAATTGCTTTATGTTATTAATGAATTTAAAAATGTTTTTGCATAAATGATGAGTATTTATTTCTCAGGATTTTAATTCCTTGGACAAACAACAAAGATGCTTGTTTAGTTATTCTTCTAATTGTTCCTTAACATATTAAGAAAATGAGAAAATAATATTTGTCAGTTAAACACTGAAACACACCAGAGAAAACCAGATGAAGACGCAGACCTGTTCTCTTATCAGTCATATACAGAAAATAATATACAGATTGATTGATTGATTGATTGATGACACATAAGTCAGTATTTGTGATAAAGCACATACCTTCAGCTGGATGGTCAAAGCTGACATAGGCGCAGCTGAGGGAACGACCGGTGATGTCCCGACATATCTGGACTGACCGGATAGCTCCTGTCAGACTGAAGGTGTCATATAGTCTGGCCTTATTTGACTAATTTAATATCGGGTTAATAAAGTGTATTAAGATTATTAATATTTGTTTTCTTGCAGAGCATCAGTGGTTCACTAGCTGCTCTTGCCGTAGGGTTTTTATTTATTTATTTATTTTTGGTATTTTTCCTTTCCAGGTTTCCTTCTCTGTCTAGTCCTCCCTGGCACATGAGCTGGTAGCGGGCAAGGAAGATATGGGTATTGCCATTGGGGTGGACTAGTTTTTCTTTTCTTTGTTTTTTGTTTGTTTGTTTTGTTATTTTCGATATGACTGCTCACTTCCCCCCTCTAACATTGCACTCATGTAAATCTCCAGTTAAGTTAAGTACATAGGACAAGCTTATAGTGTTAGTTTGCAGTGAAGATTGTCACGTGTGTATACCTTAAAGCTGTGTTAAATCACATATGGGGCAAGACTGGCGGGTCTAGTGTGTACTGTTTGTCGTGGAACATAGCCCCTGCCTTATGACTGTGAGAGTAAACCGTGTAGAATGAAGTGGGGGCCCTAAGTGGTCATTTACATTTTTGAAATAAAGATTCTACTATTTTCGTACTACATTGAGTGTTATTCCTTATGCTAGTCACCTGAGAGCTGCAACATGTAATTTATACGCAGGTTTGTTTGTTCACCATTAATTTAAGACTGCAAAATAATTTTAAGTTAGATTGCCCGTGTTCATTTTACCGTATTCATAATTACTATTGCAACCAAATACGTAACTATAATAAGAGGAGCTAATGGCAGAATGAAAGGCAGCGAGTTCACATGCCTGAGAAATAAAGTTATTTTTAACATTGTGCATTGAGCTTCAGGTAATAAAGTAGTTAAACCAGTAGATACAAAGGCTATATTCATAGATACATTATATAACATGATTATTAGGTCAGTATGATCTGTGCCTAAATGAATGGATTTAATTATTTATTATAAAATAATGTAGAAATCCTGCACTGGAAATTAAGTTTCATTAATAATTTCACACGGTACAATATACAAAATTTATAATTTAAATTTTTATGTAGTTTAAATGAGATTCACTTAAGGTTATCAGTTTGTATAAGCACACATATATGATGAAATATTAATCATGACAAAAATCGTTTTAAGCTGTTCAAGGTATTTTAAACGCAGGTCTGAAACTGGTGTTCAGCCTAATCTGTTAACACAAGCCCACAAACAGCTGTCTTTTCCCAAATGTTAATGTCTTTTCATGAACAGAGTTCTTCTTATATGTTGAATAACTTGATATGGCGGTGCTTTGGTAAATGACCAAGTGTTAAGAGAAGTGGTGTGACAGCATTTGAACTCAGCGTTATGGTCACAGTATTGTACTGCTCAACATATTTTCCCAAGGTTGATAGGTCTGTTAGACGTCTGTTTTATAATAAACCGTTTAAGCTTTAAACATTAGTAGTTTCCATGTATGTTCCTTTTGGCTCCTGATTTGCTCAGATTCATGACTCCTATTGAGTGTCTTGTTATCTTTTTTAGTATTGGACTTTGTGAGTCTGTGTGTAAGCTCTAGTTCCCATTGCTAGTGGGTAGATACCTGTGCCGACAAATGTCATGAGTGGGCTGATTCATTTTTTTTTTTTCTTGAAGGTTATCGGCTGTATTCATTGTCTACGGTCTGTTAGGTCCTGTTTGAATTTGAGTTGGTGAATTTAATGAAAAAATGCTGGAGGTACTGTAGTTCTGGGGAGGTGAGAGAGGCTGGCTGCAGGTCATCTGACTCTAGCTTGACTTGTCTGAGGAGAAGGAGAAGGCAGAGCTGGGGCAGCGAAGGCAGGCAAGGGAGAAGGCGCGGCACTCCTGAGCACTGGGAAAAATAGTTACTCAAGTCAAGTCAATTTATTTATATAGCACATTTTAAAATACAGGTCTGAGAGGTACTGTAGGAGGAGGAATGTCTAATGAAAGATGCCTTCAATAAAAATTTACATACAGTATTAATAAGGTGTTTTACCTGACCATAAGCACACACCACTTTACTGTTTTCTATCAAAACACAGTTACAGATGGAATATATACATTTTCACCCAGTCAAACCAGTACGATTGTGTTTTTAGTGTTTCACTCTGTCTTGCTTCATTAAGTCATGATATTACAGTTTTGACTTGCAGTGGTCGGGGTCTCATCCATAAAACAGAGTAGGATCCATGTGAAGAAAATGAAAATGGCATCAGATGAACAACTGCAGCATCATATCAGACCAAAGGCTTACAGTAAACATGCAGTGTCAGTCTGAAGGTAGCCATTTAATTTCATTCAATTAGCCTGAAACAATGTGGCTATTATTTTGTTTGTCCTATGGTGCTGGAGGGCGACAGATAACAGGTAACTAGCAAGGATGGACTGATGACCACTGCATTTTCTAGAGATAACAGTAATAGGATAAACAACACCACAATAATCGATATGATTATTTATTTCATTTTATTTTTCGTCCTCCCTGTTATGGTATACCCATAAATCAAATTCACTTTTTCTGGTGAAGGTTAAGATTTTATTTTCTCCTCATACTTAAAAAGTGCATCGTTAATTAGTAGCATCTGAAACAAAATTATAACAATATTAAGAGGAGCTCACCAGACTGTAAAGTAGGCTGGAAGTATGACTTTGTTTTATTTACATATAATACATACATGATACATACCGTTGTGAGACGTTATAGGATTTTATCCAATTAAGCTCCAACCAACTTCAGCCTATCTTTGCATTAATACTAACAATATTAGCATTTTTGTTATTGGAACTACATCTGATTCATTTTTGTGAATTTACATAATGATTTAACAACATTTAGATCAAGTTTCATGTCAGATATTTTGATTATACATATACCATTTTTTTTCCTTTCAGTTTAAAAGGTTAATTAATTATAAAACTAAGATGAAAATAGTGAGCTTTGTGTGACCCTTTTGAATTTTCTGATGTTTAAATCTATTCTTATTGTTGTTTTAGGCCTAAGTTTGAACTGAAGCTAGTGCAACTATCTCCAAGTTTGTAATTCAGTGGTTCTCATGGTGGGGTTCAGGGACCCCGAGGAGTCCTTGAGGGGGTGTCCCAGCATCCAGGGAAAAAAACAGGGATTTTTTTTCTACTGTAATTCCATCAATAACTAACATAATGACAAAGAATATGACAATTTTGGCCAACATTCTAAAAGCAACATTCTTATCAAATGGGCGACCCTGGGAAAAACATTATAAAATTAGTGCCTGTCGTCTAAAAAGTTCTTATTAGTCTGTCATATTTATTTTGTGTTACATGTTATGGTGACAAACTAGGAATCACAGAGTTTTTATTTGACACAAAAGAAAAAAATAAAACATATGTTTTCATGATAAAGATTACATGATGCAATTAAAACATTAAAAAAATGTGTGTTAGATTAAAGCACAGAGGAATAAAAGAAAAAAAATAAGCAGTTGTCTCATGAATGCAGTCAAGAAACACATTTAAAAGTCATGCATCTTCACAGAGCTGAGTATAAAAAGGAGGAGAGAGTGAAATCATTCTACACATAGTCAAATTTCTGGTTGGACTGCCTTCCATCCATACTCTGGGCTTTAAAGGAGTCATTGTAGACCGGACGGGGTCTCTGGTCAGATTTGTAGTATGTGTGTTGAGAGCCAGCTTTGTAGGCCATCCCATCATACCTGAAGAACATCAGAAAAATTACAAGTTTCTAATAAATGACAGAAAAGAGGCATCTTTAGGACTTTTAGGCTGCTGGAGTGAATTATAACCTCTAGACTGACACTATGGCTCCACCTTCCATATTCTACTACTCATGTGAAAATCATTATAGTCAAAAACAACATGTCTGAAAGCATACAGTATACAAGGAATAGACCTGCAAGTGTTACCAGGAGAAGATTGGATGTTCTTTTATGTGTCATATTTGCAAGCAGCCTCATAAGCATTTTCAGCTCTGCATTATATGTACAGAGAAAAAAACACACTGTAAGACTTGCATTTACATTTTGCTGAGTACGTGTCCTTAAATTTGAAAGGAACTAAGAGTGTTACTACCCACAGCATAAGAAAATGTATAAAAATATCCAGGCTGCTTTAAATTGTTGTTCAGCTTTGTCAGAAACCAAGATTACTGTCTTTAAATGCCTTCATTTAACAGCAGTGAACATGCAATCTTAGTTTTGCATGTATTACCTGCTTACTAGACATTTCTTTTGGATCTGTGCTCTATTTAGCAGCTTAATCATCTGTTACTTTACTGCAAAGCAGGACAGAAGTTCTGTCAAAACTGCTGCCATCCTCAGCAGTTCCTTAAAGGTCAGAAAAGGTCACAGATGAGTTATTTCTCCGTTCAGCGTACCGTTGCTTTTTGCCTGAAGACATTCCACGGCAGGCCAGGCACATCATGATGCCACCGATGAACAAGATAGCTCCGCCGATCCAGCCGACGAAAAGAGCGGGGCCAAACGTGTATCTGAAGGAAGACGATGAGTACAGGAAAATATAGAAAAGTGCTGTAGCAGATCAAATATCATCTTAAGCTGACCTTACCTTGGAGTCAGAGGTCCCGTGAGTCCACCAATACCCCCTCCTCCGACCATTCCAAACCCACCGTCAGCATACGTGGTGAACCGGAAACTTTGCACAACCAAGTTGGCAAAGGCAGACACCCCAGCAATACCACAGATACCTGAAAGCAAAGAATGATGGGATTCATGCAACATGGTTTAGCTGCCAAAACAGCCTATAGCAGCCAACAAACGTTTTCTCGTCACATAATGAGGAAATGTCCAGAATATATCAGAGAAATATTGACTGATACCGTACAGAATATTTAACTGAAGAATGTCTCTTAACCTTAACCAAAGTTCTTTTTTTGCTTGAACTTAATATGGACTCCAACTATTCCTGGTGTGGAACTCCTGTACTTTGTATGAAGGCCATCCTCCTGAACCACCTCCCTGTGCCTCCAGTGCAGCACAATAATGTAGTAAAATAAACATTATGTCTGCACATTTACAGTCAGAGATTACATTTCCTTTCTAAACGTATTTGCTGTGTTTAAACATCATTTCTAGTTCATCGATTAGGAAGGAGACTTTGTGAAGGAAGCATTTCTGCACCTGCAAGAAGGAACAGGATCCCGGAGGTCAGAGTCATTGTGGCCTTGATGTTGTCCTCCATGTTCCCCATTTTCAAGCACTTCAGTGCAAATATGGCAATCAGGCAGCCGATGGCTCCGAAAACAATACCAACAATCATCAAGGCCCGGACGGCTTGGAGCAGAGCTGAAAGTCAAGGTAACCCTATTTAGAACATTTCATTGTTTTCTCATCAAACTGATTGGTAAGCTATCTATGTACAGTGACTGAAAACAGAAAACATATACACTACCAGTCAAAAATTTGGACACAGTTTCCCATTCAAGTGGATGGGTAAATGTGTCCAAACTATTGACTGGTACTGTACATACAGTATAATACATCAGAATCACACTCAGTATGAGCTCATGTCTGTGTGCTGATGCCTGAGCCATGCCCCACCTCTCCTCAAAGTCATGTGGAAATTGGTTCAGTACTTTTGCGTAATTTGGGAAACTGTCTATTCCCACAAGGTTAAAGAAAGTGGGGAAAAGAAATTCCCAGATCTGCCTCACCAAAATGTAATGTCTTCTTTCCTGCCTGGAAGGATGTGGAAAAAAAACTACTCTGTCCAGTAGTTTTTCCATAATTATGCTCACAATCAAACTGACCAATCAACAAATAAACGAAAAGATGGACATGCTTGAAAGCATAACCTCCTAAAATTAAATTATGATGCATTTTCATACATGAAGTCTCCTAACAGGATGTAACGTTGTTAAAATGAAGTCCATCTTGACCAGTTGCAACATAAAGTGCCGCTTCCACATTGATGCATCTATGATAATAATCCTTCTTATAAAATATAAAATAATATAACACAATACTTTCATACATTTCCTGATAATTTGCACTTTCATGCAGGACCTTGAATATTTTTCCACTGTGGTACTGACATTTACTTAATTAGAAGACCTGATACTTCTTCTCAATCATCAACATTATCATCCATGAATAACGAAGATAAATCATTATCAGCAGTTTCTGTATTTTGAAAATATCTCTTTCATCATATTGTTATTTTAATATTCCACTAAATATAGTGTCTGACTTACAGGAGAGATATCCTGGTAAAAAAAAAACTGAACTTCTTTTTCTCATATTTCATGTCTGATATGAAAGTCATTACTGTCTTAAATGTCAGGCTCCATTTCATACAGAAGCAGCACAAGGAGCTTTGCAGAATGAAAAGAAAAACACTATTGAATAGAAATGACACTGTTCATACACACATATACTCACATATGTACAAAGACACACATAAATCCTCACACACACTCACATATAAATATACATATACAGTATATATATATATATATATATATATATATATATATATATATATATATATATATATATATATATATATATATATATATATATATATATATATATAGTTAAAAAAGGCTTATGGAGCTTGGGGCATTTGCTTGTAATTAAAATAAAAATATAAACAAAACTGCAGACATGTTATATTCCAGCAGCATTCCAAAATGAATATGAAAATGAAAAACACATATTGACCTAAATGTCAGCTTTCAAAGGCCTGAGATATTGTACCTCTTCCAGACTTAAGCCTTTAACACCTTCCTTACAATATGTTCTACACTACTTTCAGCCGTTAAGTACAGAGAGAGGAAATGTATTTTACATTGTGTGACACTCCAGTGAAGCTTGTGCTTGCTCAGCTAAGCTTTGGATGTCTCATCAAATTTCCATTTGATTCCGGAGAGAAACCATCTTTTCTGCAGTCGACTGCATTTTTATGCAGTGAGGGAAATGGAGAAAACCTACCCTGAAACCTCCCAAATATTTTAAAGTACCTTCCCTTTGAAAAATGTTATTCCTAATCCAACATGCAGAGAAATAGTTTATAAAGATGTACTTGTCTTACCTGGCAGTCCTAGTATGGTATAATAAGGTCTGCACTGTGTTGTACCGTACGATGTCCCTACACACGAGTTCCATAACCCAGAATAGGTGAAAACATTTGTTACCACTGTGAAAGATCGGTCCTGTAAGCTCCACATGTCCAATGCTGTTGCTGCTGTTATTAAGAACAGCCCCAACGCAGACAACATGAAGCCAATCAACTGAATCATTGAGGCAGCCATTTTAGACGTCCCGCTCAATCAGGTAGCCAACCTATGTCACGCCGTCGTGAAATGGCAGCATCTGAGCTCCCGCTTATCGTTATGTGTGTTTCAACAAGGAACAGCTCTTATCAGATGTTTACTTAAAACTAGTCGCAGAGTCAGTTTCGGGAAATGGCCACAATGAGAGTTTCCCCCAACATAGGGTGTGGTTTGACCTTTCATCATTATTTTCCAATCCCTCAAGGAAACACAAAGGTATATTATTCTGCTCCGTCCATCACTAATTACAACATGATGATTTATTTCATATAATGAAACAAGATTCCCATTTAAAGCAAATGTAGCAGGGTTTACCTGTTTACTTTACATTCAGTAGATTTGTTTACCTGTTTGCTTTACATTCAGTCGATTTGTTTACCTGCTTATTTTACATTCAGTCGATTTGTTTACATTCAGTCGATTTGTTTACCTGTTTGCTTTACATTCAGTTGATTTGTTTACCTGTTTACTTTACATTCAGTAGATTTGTTTACCTGTTTGCTTTACATTCAGTCAATTTGTTTACCTGCTTATTTTACATTCAGTCGATTTGTTTACCTGTTTGCTTTACATTCAGTCCATTTGTTTACCTGTTTGCTTTACATTCAGTCCATTTGATGATATGGTGCCTTTCTGCATTGAACCCAAAATTATCTAAATATTTTTTGCTTGTTTTTTTTCAATATTTTGATCACCTTGCTTTTGTGTTGCTTTTTAAATATGAGCACTAACAACATTTTGATTGTTACATATATGATAAACCTATTTTTTCATACCAATCCGATGAAGTTAGTTAAAAAATACCTGGCAGTCCCAGAATGGTGAAATATGGTCGGCACTCTGTGAAGCCGGAGCTCTGCCGGACACATGACCTCCACAGGCCCGAATATGAGTACACGGCGGTCACCGGGTTGTCGAACAGGTCCTCCGTTGCCCACTGGTCCATCCCCGTCGCTGCAATTATTCCTGCCATCCCTAACAAACTCAGCATGAAACCCAGCACCTGGCAGAGAGTGGCTGCCATCGTGTTGTCCTCTCTCAGACACTCTGGGTTGAAAACGGCCTCTCCTCAGCTCTGTGGCTGTGTGTTTGAATATGATATCAGCAGATGTGAAGTCAAGAAGGACTTCAACAGTGACCCTGCTTGTTTGCACACCCAGTTATGTACGGAAGACGTTGGGTGGAGCGTCTACAAAATATGGTTAATGTTGCTTACTGATTGTGGTAAAAGGCGAACATGACGTGGTTCAGGGCTGCTTCTACAATCATACAGCTATAGCTCATGAGTATTGTTGGCAATCCCAGATTACTTCTTTAAATTCAATTCAATTCATATTAGTTGAAGCTGTATTGAGTTTGAGCCATCAAACTTAAAGGTCTCCTCTTTCAGCTTCCTACAATGATCCAAGTGATTCTTGATTGTAGTATCAATTCAGATTGTATCACACAATTTAGATAGATACAACCATATTGGTTGTTTCACATGAAAGATGTGTGTATTTTTTCTTATCTGTGTTCTTGTAATTGGTTGGAAAAGTTAGGTTTCAAGCAGCCGTTCATCAGTTGTGGCACACTTGTAGTCGCACCACGTTTACATTGTCTTGTCACTGATCAAATTCGATCAAATGGAAATCACACAGTCCTGCTAAAACCTTAACTAGCTTGGTTTCTAGTTGCCAAACCCCTAAATCTTAACAGATTAGTTAATTATTATTAAGAACATTAATTGCTGGATGTTCAGAGCCTTTTTGCAGCTTAATACAGACAAGACTGAGATACCCACAGCTGAACATAAAACCTTGGCATCGCTGTCTCTGGGCCCGGGTTACATGACAATGGTTTTGTTACGAACAGAAAGGTTTTTCCTGTGCATTCTAAAAAAGTTCTGCATTCACACAACAACGTTTTGGGCATGTGCACAGATCAGCAAAAACTGTTGAAAGTGCTGTAGTCTGCATTCTAGGCTAGTAGTTGGCGGTATGACTTTTCAAAATCAACACCACAGAGTAAGATCACATGCCTGTGCAAACATGCTTTCTGATACAGCATGATGAGTTACCAAAGACATTATGGGAAATGCACGCTAATGCAACTAATGTGTCTCCAGTAATCACAGTAGTGGTGCAACAAATCAACGTTTTGCTGGAGGAGTGTTGATAAACTCAGCAGACAAAACTCATTAGTCCGCCATTGTTTTTGTTGTTGTTTTGTCTGTGCACACGCATTAGACTGGAACTGTAATAGTCATGTGCTAAGTGGGGCTGTTTCATCACTGTTTTGAGAGGAGATGCGTTTTGCCAGTTTAATTGGTGATGGATACAGTGGTGTTTTCACTCACTGTGTGTGTGTGTGTGTGTGTGTGTGTGTGTCTGTCTGTTTTATTGATGTTTCCTCTTTTACTCATATCCCTATCTTTATGTCTTTTATGCTTTATGTTCTGGTTTTAATTCCTGTTTTAACTCATGGCTTCATTAAATGAAAAGTACGTTGAGTTTATTTGTAATGAAATCTGCCATATAAATAAAATTACCATTGCCATTGTAGCAATAGCTGAACGTAAGGCCTTGTTTACATGTCGACGGTTTTACTTTTTTTTAAAAAGGTTTTCTTTTACATCTTAACAAATTTCTGCGTTCATATGAAAGCATCGGTGAAAAGATCCTCCTGCAAAAATGATAGACAAAGCTGTAGTATCCATCTCATGCGAGGGCAGTCGACAAAGTAACTTTTCAACATCAACACCGTGCAGAATAAAATCACAGTAGTGATTCAGCAAATCTACATTAGAGGAGTGTTTATAAACTCAACGGAGTCTGCAGCACAAACAAAACTGGACAGTTCAACATTGTTTTTGTTGTTGTTCTGTACATGAATGGCTTTTAGGCTGAAAATATAATAGCCAATGGCAAATTGCATGAATTTCATCACGGCAACTCATAATGTGACTCAGTAGTCTGTATGGCCCCCTGTATGCACTCCTGGCAACGTCTGGTCATGCTCCTGATGAGTCGGTGGATGGCGGCCTGGGAGATCTCCTCCCAGACCTGGATCAGGGCATCAGTGAGCTCCTGGACAGTCTGTGGCGGTACTTGGCGGTGTTGGATGCACCGATACATAATGTCCTATAGGTGCTCAGTTGGATTTAGGTCAGGGGAACCTGAGGGCCAGTCAGTGGCATCAATGCTTTCGTCATCCAGGAACTGCCCACACACTCTGGCCACATGAGGCCGGGCATTGTCCTGCACCAGGAGGAACCCAGGGCCCACTGCACCAGTGTAAGGTCTGACAATCACTCTGAAGTTTTCATCCTGGTACCTAACAGCAGTCAGGCTACCATTGGCTATGACATGGAGGCCCTCCAAGGATATGCCTCCCTAGATATGCCTCCCACTGACCCACCACCAAACTGGTCATGCTGGATAATGTCGCAGGCAGCATAACATTCACCACGGTGTCTCCAGACTCTTTCACGTCTGTCACGTGTTCAGTGTGAACCTGCTCTCATCTGTTTAGAGAACGAGGTGCCAATGGCAGACCTGCCAATTCTGGTGTTCTCTGGCGAATGCCAATCGCGCTGCATGGTGCTGGGCTGTGAGGACGTCAGGCCCTCATGGAGTCTGTCATGTTTCTGACAGTTTGCTGGAGGTCATTTTGTAGCGCTCTGGTAGTGCTCCTCCTGTTCCTCCTTGCACAAAGAAGCAGATACCGGTCCTGCAGCAGGGTTGATGTCCTTCAACGGCCCTTTCCAGCTCTCCTTAGCCCCTTTTCCACTGCATATTACCAGCTCGACTCGGCTCAACTGGACTTTTTTTTTGCGTTTCCACTACAGTAGGTAAAAAGTACCTGGTACCTGGTACTATATTTTTTAGTACCTGCTCTGTTGCGGTTCCAAGTGAGCCAAGCAGGTACTAAAAGGTCATGCGAAACGTTACAGACCACTGATTGGTCAATGCCCGGCACAACCGGAGTATCCTGCACCCCACAAATCAATTGCCTTCACACTCAAATAGGGAAGCTACTTTAACGACTGTAACTTTTTGTTATTACAGCCACTGTCTTAAACAGCTGATGATAGGACCACGAGAGGTGGATGAGAGTGTTGTGTGTTGTGTTGAAGACTATGCCATGGCAGTTTCACGCGGCCCCAATCTACCCTGAGGAGGTACCATCTGCAATGGAAAAGGACAGGCAGAAAAGAGTCGAGTAGAGCTGTTACTACGCAGTGGAAATGCGGCTCTTGTGTAAAGACCAGTCTCCTGGTATCTCCTCCATGCTCTTGAGACTGTGCTGGGAGACACAGCAAACCTTCTTGCGACTGCATGTATGGATGTACCATCCTGGAGGAGCTGGACTATCTGTGGAACCTGATTGGTCTGCAGGTACCACCTCATGCTACCAGTAGTGACAAGGACACTAGCAAAACACAAAGCTAGAGAAGAATCAGTCAGGAAGTTTAACTACTTGGTGTTATACTGTGATGATTAAATGTTCCCTTAATTCTTTCTCCAATTTAAACCTTTTTTTTGTCTGTATATTTGACTAAATTCCTCTGCAGCATTACCCTGTTAAGATGATGTGTAGAAAGACCCTGAAATAAAGCATGAATGACCTTTAAACTAAACACATGTATGCTTCTATTTGACGTTAATGGTGTTAATATCTTTGTATGTAACTTGATATAGCAAGTTTCCTTAGAATACTGAGAGATTTGATATGATTTTAGTGTTATTATGTACAGATTTGTAACTCACACTGTTTTGTATTTGAAGCAGAGCATTTAGCGGCTGTGTTAAGCGATACTAGATGACTGTTGTTGGGGTGGTGCTCTGTATCGTTGTGGCACCAGCAGCCAGTCAGGCAAAAGTAAATACTGATATGATTGTAGTGTACTGAAACCAATTTGACTGGGGTTGTCATGTCGATGAGAACATGTGAGACACCAGAACTGAGTCGAAACTGGGTTGGATTCAGCCTTGTAACACGAGTATTTAACAAGCACATAGAAATGTGCCTTTCGTTTCTTAAGAGGCAGTATTTTTCTCTCTAAAAAAGCACTAAATTAATTAAAATTTAATATTTCATATCGTCTAACTGCTGGTGGTAAAAGAAGAATCTGATTCTGAGGCATAAACGTAAAGCTTATTATTTAGAAATTTGAGAATGATATGATTTGACTCATCATAGGACAAAATATTCCCTGCTATGAGGACAATCCACAGGAGCTAAAGAGAATTGATAGAGTTAAGTTGTTATGTTTAAAGGCAGACGTGGCCTCTGATGCCATTATTAGTAATGACTGATCAGTAAATCACTGATGAAAGTAGGGAAAGCGGCTCAAATGACCCACCGGTGGAGCATGGACTACCCCTCTCTCTTTCACACACTCACACAGGTCAAGTGATTTGATCACCATCTATAGAAATTACATTAGCATGCTGTGCTAATGATTTTTGATGTCTGTTGTGCAAAGCCATTTGTCTCCCAGCCGGCTCAACCTTAAGCAAACAACCTTTTCTGCATCTGTAGGAGCCACTATTTACTCAGCATGAGCTGCCCTTACATGCATGAAAAGAGAAGCCACTTCACAAACATGCATATGCCAAGTAGCTACAATCATAAGATTGATTGATTCTAAAGATGTTTAGTGTGAATAAGAATGTTTAAGTAATAAATGCTGAGTGGTGTTATACCCTGTAACAAGTAGCAGTCATCAGGATCTTTCATTATCAACCCAAGCTCTGCAGCCTAATAATCTTTAAACCCACTGAACCTTTTCTGCCTTTGCTGTTGTGAGATATACTAAGTTCACTTATTATATACAACGTTTTACATTATATAACTGAAAGGAACAACTAGGCCCTCAGGTGTCTCTTTAAGTCATGTAACCCTTACTTTGCAGGTTCTCTTAGCCTTTGAGGAATCTCTCAGAAACACCTGGACCTCTAGCAACGACATCCTTTACAATGGAGTTAACTGCAGATTTAAGTCATGGGATCATCACAGTGATAACAGTTCATCCTGAGAGGTACTTGAATGTGTGCAGCTAATTTCATGGCAATCAGTCCAACAATTGTTCAGATGTTTTAGAGACACACATAAAGGTTTAACTCCCTGTTGGCATGAGAGGAAAAGTCAGGGGATCAGCAAAGTCATTAGCAAATGTCTGGTTCATGGTTTCATGGTAATCCACCCAGTAGTTGCATACATCAACATAGGAGGTTATGTTTTCACCTGTCAGTAGGTTGGTTGGTTTGTTTTTTAGAAGGATTCAACAATAATTACATGACTGATTTGCACGAAGCTTTGAGGAGGAGTGGAGCACAGATCTAGAAAAAGCCTATTAAATTGTGGTGCAGATCTGGATAGAGTGGCAGATCTTGGAGCTATTTTTTTTAATAACTTTCCATAATATTGAGAAAAGGCATACTGAAATGAGCAGGAAACTTTGGAGTGGGGTGGGGCCTGGGAAGCTAAACAAACAAACGTGTAGGATTGGTCAGCCTTGGAGGAGGTGTGCCGTCTATTGAGTGTTATTCTAGTGATTCATATTTGCTGAAAACCTGACTCATGTTGAAGAAAGTGAAATAAGTTCCTAGAGCCTTTTCTTGATTCGAACCTGCCTCAAAATCTAATCACATCATTCCAACGGCCACATCTCTACAAAATCAGACGAAATCTGCATAAAAATATTTTTTTTCCCTTGGTGGAGGTAACAAAGGGGGCAGTATCATACCATGTGTTGAAGCTTGTTACCTCCTGATGCAGCCACACATATGTCCTGTAGCCAGCATGCGGAATAATCTGCTGTCATTTACTCTGACTTTGTTGAGAAAAAAAAAAGGAAAGAAAAAAAGTTTAGGTGTCAGACCTTGAAAGAAAATTTCCACACCAACTTCTATTTTGAACTCGAGTCAAGAGCTCCATTACCACTCAGGCCACAATGAGAAAACACTAGAAAGAGATGTACTGAATGATGAAAGGCTGTCTCAGAAAATGGTAGAAAAATGGCCCATTTACTTTCTCCCAACCTTTTGGGTGTCTAAATGGATTTTTATTCAGTAAGCAGTGCACTGCTGCTCAGTGGCCACTAGAGGGCAGAGTGAGCGTGGAGAACACAGGTTACTGTCTCAGCAGGGACCAAACTTGCTGGCAGTGTGATAAGAAGGCCTTTCACACACCAAGGCCTGGAGTGAATGCACTGTGAATTCTCTGAGGGCATCAGGAAGTTTTACAAAATATGAGCAGGTCAGGAGGACAATATATATATATATATATATATATATATATATATATATATATATATATATATATATATTTCACATGACATATGACATAAATCAGTATGAATTAGAATATGGTTTGAAAAAATATAAGCCATCTAGTCGAGGTAAATGAATCACAAGAGTTCTCCTCTTGCCAACTTCAAACCTCCAAACAATGAATGCTACCTGGGCAGCCAGGGAGAGGCAGGGAGACGAACACCCCCCCCCACACAAATCTGTTACATTTGAAGAATGAGAGAAAACTTCAAAAATCCCCGAGCAATTAACCAATCACAGTCCAGCAGGACAGTGTGACAGAGTGCACACATCATCGGTCGACAGGCTCACATCCGTTATGCTT
Source organism: Chaunax sp. Z400 (assembly GCA_037577475.1). NCBI lineage: Eukaryota > Metazoa > Chordata > Actinopteri > Lophiiformes > Chaunacidae > Chaunax > Chaunax sp. Z400. The sequence goes on from CM075188.1 coordinate 5,938,968, forward strand.
TCAGTGGGGCGAGATCTAAATTAGAGAGCCAATTAACTCTGCTAATAGCCCTCTCCTATTTAATCTGGGAGACAATGGGGATTGAAGAAGAAGCTTTTACAATATCCTCTTTCTGCCACGATTCTGAGGGTCTGCGTTTGCCTCCTTGTTTTCACTTCAATTAGCCCAGTACTTTCTATGATTAAGTACCTATAATTATTTTTCAATTAAGGCTTTGATCTGGTGTGTACTGTATACAGCTCCTTAGCGTGCATGGAAGAATGAGGATGAAACAGTAAATTTGTTCCCTTCTGTGTTGTGTTGATGAGGGTGCAAGTGAGATTAGGCTTGCAGAGCTGCTGGGAGAGACGCCACGGCCACAGAACTTGAGCAAATATGACGCCTGCTATGTTATTTCAAGCATTAACATTTTTTTTTTATTACTCTTACGTACATTTGATAGTATTTTCACCACTTCTATAACGATCAACCAGTGTCATCACTAGCCTGAAAAGAGTTGAAAAATATAAAAGGACCAGTTGGGTGGTGTGTCCCAACTCTATGTCCATTTTAAGTTTTGTGCAAGTAATACATTCACACTGCAAAAATGATCAAATTAAGCATACTCTAAAGTCTAGTCAGAATGTGTAATGTTTGATTTTCAGTGTGCTGTTGATGAACACTGTTGTCCCATAATGCAATGCATGAAGGAAATAGAGGAGGAATTTGCAGAGGTCAAAAATAAATCTACTGTAGAAGAGGACTTGGAGATCACAAGTCTGCCAAAAACTTCCAGGATCTGTATTTTAATCTACATCAACCTCATAATCACCTCTTGTCCCTTTCAATGATCACCTGTCTTTAAAAACTGTTGAGACTTTTTAAGATAATTTGCTAACTAAACAATTAACGACTGAAAACATCAGTGGAGTCAAAAATACAGATGGTCCTACAGCTTCAGGAATATTTGGCAAAATCTTTAGAGAAACATTAAAAGTTCTCTTTATGAAGGTGAATCAAAGGTTCAGGTTTGATTGAGTGTGTTTTTAGATGATGGTTTTTGATTTAGTCATTATCTGATATTTATATTTGTGTATTCATCTATTTATTTCCACACATAGTCGTTAAGCTTATGATTACTTCTTGTTTAGTGATTTGTGTGTGTCTGTTGTTTTTGGGTAGGTAGATGCTGCCTACATTTGCCCTTAAATAAAGTTCAATAAATAAATTTGAATCAAATTGAATTGAGTTGATTTGACATCCACTGATATCCATACATACTACAAGTACATTTTAGTCTGTTGAATTTTCTTTGTACATCTAATAATTAGACAGCTCTACTAAGAGCATGCACTGATGCTATGCTACTGTATATACTGTACTGTAGCATGCTGCATGGAATTGGGAGACATTTTGTGTTTGGCAAATGATAACAGAGTTGCTAAATTAATTTAATCATTTTCTTGGATAACAGTAAATTTTCAATGCAACCTTGAGACCCAAAAAGTCAGATAAATTCAAACAAGCATCTGTTTGTGGTCAGTCTAAATGTCAGAAGGTGTCAGAGCTGCGATGAATGGAAACACACAGGAAATGTATGACGATAGTAATTATTTAAACATCGTCTTAAAACTACATCAATGAAAAATCATAAAATAGACACATTCACCATCATTTTTCTCCTCCTTGTCCTTCTATGAGTACTTGAAGTAATGGAAATAAATGTATATTTACATATGAAACACAGAAAACCTGACATTCATAAAAGCACAGAGTTTACCTCTCAGATGTAACAGAGAAGAATAAAAGGGAGCATAAAGATATTTGTATCTTGTATCTTATTACAGTAAATATTTAATTACTTTCCATCCCTGATTAGCTCAAGTTGAAGTTTCATGACATGATAGATATAAATATTTATCATACATTTTACTGTTGTGTGCCGTCTGACACACCTTTAGGTTTCTCCTACTGACGTTCTTTGCTAAAACATCACAGAGGTTCAGATCAGCCTGCTGAATGTGTAAAACAAACAAAACAATTAAAAGTGCTTGATCCTCTCATAACACATACAGGCACAACACAACACAACACTCTGCTGAACTGGAAGGTAGATCATTGATGTGCAGGGAAAAATGATAATTATCTGTAAAGCTGCAACCATTAGAGGAATTCACAATACAATTCAACCATGAGGGTGTGATTCAATACTGATTCAGATCCATCCCACCTGCAAATCCTAAAAGTTTTGAATGAAAAAAATACATTTGTGAGCTTATATTTAGACATACTTTATGTAAACTTGAACTCTAGCAAGCGGAGGGTGAGAAAAAGAAATCCATTGAGAGTCCAGTAATTAACTCCTTTACTGTAATTAAAACACTAGAGTCTCTTAAGGGTGTCAGGCTCCTAATGAGTTGTGACATTTTTGAGGCTCCAGGTACCCAAAACTGTTCTGTCACTGTGTGCAAAGAAAGGAAGTGTTCAGAGCCGGGCTCGGAAGAAAAAAATTAAAGGAGAGGAAAAGAAAGAGGAAGATGGGATGCTTTCTTTTCCCGAGAAGGGTAGAGAGGGGAGGATATAATGAAATATCAGGGCTTTGTGAAGAAGAGAAAAATAAAAATGGGAGGCGCAGGTAGCAGTGTGGTTGGGAGGAGGAGGAGGAGGAGGAAGAGGGGGGTTAGGAATTGTGTCTGAATCATTTTGTATGACCTCCTCTCTCGCCCATCCATCAGGCAGCCGTGCTCATTATTCTAACTAGCCAGTTCTTTTCTTCTGTTGTGGGACGCCATCAGCTGCAATCTGCATGCCAATTATCGGCCAGACCCCCTGATACCCCTGCATGGAAAATGATCTGTCAAAGAAAAAAAAAAGCAAGAAGGCTTCTGCACTGTAGCCCCAATCTCTCCTCCCCACCCCCTTATATCCCCCCTTTTACACTCTATTCCTCTCTCTCCTCTCCTGTACAGCAGTGACAGGGCTTCCTAGAAAATTAATCTATGGAAAGAGAAGAAAAAAAATTATAAATGTAGCTATTCTCCCACTCCGGCCGCTCAGTTCGCTGGGCTCCGGAGGGCAGGGGAAGTGGAGTTTGTGATAATTGCCAGGGAGAGGGGGGCGATAACAAAGGGACACTCTTCCCCTGAATGTTACACTAAGGGCAAGGGGAGCGGTCATGAAGCAACCATCATGCTTTTCACGCTCCCAGGTATGCTCCCTTTTTTCCTTTCATTCCCACTCATTTCATCATCAAATTACAGATGAGATGAGCTGCCATTTCCAATCACTCTCTTGATCTCTTAACTGTGTATGATAGGCAGCACCAGGAATAAAGAAATCTGATGTCATTGGGCCATCTGGTAATCACTATAACCACATGAACTGTGCCCGACGATCATAAACAAAGACTGAATACATTTTTATGTCTCAATTCACCATAAACGTTCCGCACCACTTAGTTATTGTAACTATGCTCGTTAAGCTTTCCATCCTCACACACAGCTGACAACAATAATGATTTATGACTTTTAAAGTTCTTAGTCACTATTTTAAACATTGGGTCCTTGATTTTGGACAGAAAAAGCAAAGACGTCTTCTCATTTCCAGCTCTTGACCATCACTTTAGCCAGCTAGCTATCAAGCTAGCTCCAAAAGTAAATAAAAACATTAAAAGTGACTCTTGAATGTTTCCAGCTGACTCATTTTGAAACTGGCCCCAGCTGAAATCTGATTGGCCACTGAAGTGCCCCGTCTGGTGACTTGTTTTTATTTATTTATTTTACAATGTGTGTACTTGTCTGTAACACGTTGTACATTTTTAAAAAACGGTGTGAATACGATCTCTGCGGTTGTGGAGACTTTGATTATTGATGGCTACAGACATAATACTATGTCAAATGTTTGTAGCTAGAATTGTCCCAGAGAGGAGCGTATGATCCATGTACAGTAGAAGACTTGGACATAACGAAAAAGCCTCGAATTGCAATATAGTGCTACTGTAGTCGACCCGATATAAGAGAAATGTAAGACTATGACCTCATAACATAATCCTGCCTGTGTTGCTGTTTAGAGTCGTTAATTGTGTTAGTCCTAGGATAACTATTGGCAAACATAGAGCTATATCAGTTTATTTAGGCTGGGGCTGCTGGACTTACTGTACCTTCCAGTAAGGACCAGGACAGAGCGGCTAACATTAGCCTAAACTCTGATTACATCCTGGACCACATTGTTTACATGGGCTTGAATGTAAAAGACGTCTGTTGAATGTAATGTAATATTCAACCCAAACACATGCAGAAATCTAAGCTTGAAGAGGGTTTTAGCTGATGGTAAATTTAGTCTTAATTATGAGTGTATTTATTTTTCATTATAGCTACTTCTTGGTTAGTTAAATATCTAAAAAAGGTGGCTGTGAAACTATTATTTCTGAGTGGATCATGGGTCAAAAAATGGGATATAAACATAACAACACAAAAACAAAGTTGCACTTTGTTTTCAGTACTTAAAGCTAAATCCCTGTTGTCCCTTCCTTAAGAGATGAGGCAATGAATCTACGAGAATGACTGATGAAAAAAACAAACAAACACAAAGCCAACCTGATCCTGATTTCCAGCACAAAGAGGAGAAGCACTGAAGGAACAGTCACTCAGCAGAAGCAGCGGAGAATTGGGTTTGCTCTCTCTGCCTTTGTGGTGCATGTGTGTGAGCTTTGATTAAAGACAGAAGATTCTTTAAGCACATTAGGGCCATTTTGTCCAATTGTTTCACGCCCTCTTCCATATCCACCCGCACAAAAGATACAGACTGCAGCACAAAGCGATGCTCACCCGCTTTACTCGGCACTATCACACTGAGCAGGCCCAGTGACACAAACAGGCAAGGACCAGAGGAATTATGCTCTTGTCTAGTGCTAGTAGCAGAAGCAGTGTCAGTGTAATGTGCTATCACTGAAAGGGCAGATGAAGTATTGACACACAAAGACAAAGAGAGAAAGATGAATCATGCAGGTTCATGTTTAGAGCTTAAATATTGTATATTTTTGAGTAATAGTCACAAATCAAATATGTAGATCAGATTCAGAGTTCTCACAAATGATTTCTGTAATATCTTGTTAATCCACTAGTTTGCAGCAGCACTCAGAGCTTCAGTAACTGCTTCAGTTGCAGTCCCAGACTCCCACTTCTGTAGCCTGCAGTGCACTTGTGTAAAATCTATGCAGCATTAAACTAACAGCATATGCATTTCATTTGCAATCATTCCCCAAATTCAAAACTCTCGGGGTCTGTCGCAGAAAAGCAGTGAACAAAACTGCATTTCAATATTCACAGAGAAGAGGAAAATGACTCTGTTAACATAGTCAGTAAGAGAGCTGAGCCCAGGCCAGCCAGCCACCATACCCTAGAGTAATAATTAAGAATCCTGTCGCTGAGTTGTCAGTAGTCAATTACACCTGTTCACTCGGGCGCACGATCTGACTGCGAGCAATGCGAAGACACTGGAGCTGTCATCAGAGATGGAAAAAGAAGGAAAATGACTGAAATGAAGATTACTGTGGAGTGGGGATTTTGAGCAGGGTTTAACAGTCTCTGTCAGGAGGTGAGTGCTGAATACGAGTGACCAAACGCCCTCCCAAACATGAAACCATTATTGCCGATTACACAGAACAGGGACTTTGGTGGTGCATTAATTGAAGCTTTGGCTTGCATCAGTTTCCAATTACTTTTATGCTAGCCTACGGTTAATGCGGTGACAATGGATGGTAGGAACGCAGCACGCAGACGGAGGAATGGGTTTGAAAAGGAGGGAGCTTCTGAAGTGTGAATATAGCCAGATGTAAAAAGCAGAAAGGCTGCAAAGCTGCTCCTCTGAGTACCGTATGGAAATATTCAACATACAGATCTGCTTCAGGCCACATTTTATTGATGGCCACTATCCTACTGGAGATATCTTGTGTCAAGACTGTGTATACAGAACAGGGAACATGAGGAAAAGGAGGACCCAAATCCAGACTACTGTGGCAGATTGCATTGAGAAAATGAAGAACTACACTTTTAGAGGAAATATTTGGAGTCACGCAAGGGCAAAAGAATGAAAAGGCAGTCAAGACACACAAAGAAACAAATCCAATATCCAATAGACAAAAAATGATGAATCCAAAAAACGAGGCAAGGTCCAAAGAACAAAGAAAAGATACTTACATATGTCACAAGGTGAATGCTAGAAACTGGCAACTGAAAGAAGGAAAGGAAACCAACTAAATACACAGAAGACTAATCGTCAGGTCAAACTAACCGAAGCAAAAAAGGCGGGAAGAAAAACAAGCACAGGAAGGGACAAACAAAACATGACACACATAAAATAGGACCTGATTAAACTGAAACCTAAACCATGACATCCTGTTACAATTCATTGTGGCTATGGAGCACCTGCAGCCAGTTTGAAGTTCAAACCTTCCTTTGTTATAAGAGAAATGTTCAGGTGGAGAGTCACACGTCACTAAAACGGATACAACAAAACAGTATTGTTGTATTCCAGGTGTCGCTGCTGCTCACTGAGTGAGTAAAGAAACATTAGCTTGCTAACAAATGGCCCCTTGAGATGGAAGTAAGCACGATGAAACATGACAAAATGTGTAATTCTGAAACATATTTCACCTGCATGCCTAAAAAACAAAGTAATGACTACATTTCTTCTATTTTGTCCTGTAAAAGGTTCTTTTTTTCATATTTAAATTGAGGATCTAAGGATTGGTGTCTTGTGCTGTGAATGACCTGGAGGCTAATATGTGATTTGTGATATTAGACCCTATGAATAAAATCTGACTTCATTTGACTGGGATTTAATTTAACATTACCCTTCTAACACGGTTATTTTTGGCAGTTCTGCTAGCTCATGATGCTGCTGTCATGTCGCTGTTGTAGTTCATTGCTTATAAAGTTTGAACGGTGCAATCTTATTTATAAAATCATTAGTATGAAACTAGCTAGCAGCTACTAAGAACTTAGTGTTTCACTTAACTTAATACACAAACTTAATAATGGTTTAATAAATAGCTGCAGCCCAGTCCTGGTCAGGTTATTGGGATAAAAGATAAGTCATGGACTTATATTCATATTAAGTCCTCATACAATATATTCATATTGTATAAAGAGGCAAAAAAATGCGATTACATTTTTTTATGTTTTTTTTGTTTTTTTCAGAGGACTCATTCACAAATTGTTTGGCTTATTTTTATTCTTTCCTACTTTCTTTTCTTTCTTCTTCTCTCACTATCTACAGTAGTCAATATAGTGCCACCCCCTCCTCCATCTCCCAGCAGAGAGTTGAATATGTCTGTCTGGTAGTTTCTGTCTCATTGACCCTTTTTCTGACTGAGGTTTGTGTAGGTTAGAATCTTTGGTCCTGACATAGCAGCAGTCTATCTGTGGTGTGTTTTGATAAATCCATGGCGCTGTCTGTGGAGCAGAAGCAACAAACAGATTTGTAATTGTGCCTTTTTCACTCAGTCCTTCCTATAATATTCCTATCATATTTCTATGCTGCTGAAAATACATCTCCAGACCAAGCTACCCCTGTCACAAGATATTCTAGGGGAGACGAAACCACAGGTTCAGTTTTGACCTATTTGGTAGGTTTAACCTGGAAGTCAAACAGGCAGGGTGAACGAGGAAATTAACCTGCACCGACTGCAACACTCTCAGCTGCTACTAACTCCTCTGTTGAGATATCTTCTGAAGTTAGCTAACCGACACAGGCCTGGCCTGTCTTGTAATACCACTTTGTAGCTCTAAAGGTGGTAGTCATAAAGCCCCCCCTGTATTTTCATCCACAACATGTATACAAGTGGCAAGTTTCCAAAGTTCTATAAGCTCTCTTTGTGTTTAGTCTAGCAAACAAGCAAAGATAAATAAATATATATATACTGTATATATATATGTGTGTGTGTGTGTGTATATAAATAAATTACATGACAACTTTCATCTTTAGATCAAGATCATTTTATGTGATCCAAATCTCCAGGGAAACTACTAAATGGACCCGTGTCTCAAAATAATAATGGTATATGATAAGCATACAGTAAATACACATACTGTACTATATACATACTGTATGTGCATGCTGACAAGTAAAGCTATAGGTAGTACTGTAGTACTGTAAGACTGGGAGCTACATCATAAGGCTAGAATAGTCCCTTTTACTGTAGAACACTTATTAAAGGTTATATGTCCTCCTCCAGGGTACACTTATGTTGATACACTTCTACAGCACTTCTCATTTACTGTTCCACCAAACACCAGACGGAACAAGATCTGAAAAGAGAAGTTCTGTTTTTTAGAGTTTTCACACTGACCTAGTTTTGTTCAGTCTCTCCTTTCATTGAAAATTACTGTAATTATTACCTCCAGGGGGGGGGCACATTTAATACCCTAATGTATTATTAGCTGGATTTGCTACAAACAGATTAAACAGGAGCAAGAAAGGCTTAGGTTATTTGATAATTGCTTCTGGCACTTGTGTTTTGTTCGTTTCCCTGGCCGAGCAGAAAGAAGCCCTGAGCAGAGTTTTGAGTTTTACGGTGAAGGCGGAGAGGTCTGGGGAGCAGCTCAGCACCCTGCTGTGTGACGCTCTGAAAGGGCTGCGCTCTCATGCCTGCTCCACATAGCCCCTGCTCAGCATGTCTCAGATTCAACTGCATCCAGATTTTTATCACAATATGAATTAAACCTTGACTTTCTGTCCACTCAGCAAGAGAGCACCACTGGTGATATTGGGGATACATCGTTTCAAACTGTGGACAGGCAATCCGCAAAGGTATGCAAAGGACCAGAAACTGGCTTTCATTATTTTGGTGATGGCCTCAAAATTGCAATAAAGGTTCTTGACACTGATTTGTATTTATTTATTTCATTTCACCTTCCCTTATATTCAAGCCCTCTCTGTATCGACCCGGTCTCTGTGGATTCTTGCTTGCAGGAGGAAAAAAAAAGAAAATTAAAATCCATCAGCTAATGTGTCGCCTGGTAATGAAATAAGAATCTGACACTCGCTCGCATTGAAATGCAAAAGAGGTGTCCTGGCGTTACCCTGGCAATTTATCATAAAAGCCAGTGAATTTCTATTTAATATACATGAGGTACAGTGAATTATTACAGGGCTTGCCATTATAACAAACTTCTCAAAGTGCGCAGACAAAGGGGTCAAGTATATTATTTTCTCTTACGTCACTCGGACGGCTGATCTAAATGGTTTTCTGAAGTTGGGGAATTTCATACTTTCTTTGAATATGTTTTATACTTTGTCCCATTTTGCACAAAGAAACCCTCCTCGCCCTCTGTTCCCTTTTTGGTGGAGAGAAAATGGAAGAGAGAAGGAACAGAGAAGCAGGGAGAAAAATGTCACCTGCTAGTATCAAAGTGCTTTTTCCACTGCTCTAATTCATCTCTGCCGCCAGCATGTCTCTACTTTCCGTTTCTTCCTGACTGCTCTGAAATGAGGCCTATAAGTCCACTGATTCCTCCAGTCATCAGCCTCTTGGCTTCTTCATGTACAAACAAAAAACACCTGCAGCAGGCTGATGAAACAAGAACTAAAAAAACTCCCATGAACAGTCTTTTTTCTTAATCTTGTGATTCCACCTGGTAAGAATAATCAGGAGTAAACAATGCACATTATTGATATGTGAACCTTCAATGTTCAAAAAGTGTAGTCACTGAGGGACAATGGTGAATAATGCCCACTAATATCAAATGTGCTGTATCATTTGATAAATGAGTTTTGTCAAACCTAAAACAGTTTATGCATCTCCCCAATGAGTGATTAATGAAAAGGAAGCTAATATCACCTCAAACAGGATCGTTTATGCTACCAACAAACACCAAAACTTAATGCATCATTGTTGTCACCATTTCCACCACATAATAGTAAAATTATGATTGTTTATCACTTCTAATGCAAAAACTATCCTGTTTCGCTCGATAAAGCACAACCAAGTCAATCACATTGTTGAAGTGTATAATTTCATTTCTTTGCATTGTCATTTGTCTATGCAGACTTTGGTGCATTCTTCACTGAATAAATATGAACTGTTTAAATGATTTATAATCAAAGACCACACTTGAGCTTTGATAGGTGACCCGACTGGAGCCCAGGGATTGTGAAAATGCATTAAAAGTGACACATTCGAGTGTTTTGCCGTAGAATGAGGACTGTCATATCAACATATGATGCATGTCGTCAGTGGTAATGTATAATTTATATGACACATTTTCACTGAGGCGGGCATAATGCCATTATCATATTGGAGAATGTTTTTAGTTCTCCCAGGGGACGTCTCAACAAATCACCGTGTCTCAAGCAAACTAGGGCCAAAGATTAATGATAAACATGACAAGGACAAATTAGAATATGTAGAAGTTAGCATATCCCAGAGCTAAATAAATAGACATCCATTCTGATCTGTTCCCTGTTGTCCAATTTTATAAATAGTCCTGTCGGCCTATTTATGGACTACTAGCATTTGTGTTCTTATATGGAAAAAAAGCTTCAGCAGTCATGTGAATGATTTGCATTTCATTTCCAGTTGTCAGCAGCACAAAACGATAACTGAGCTGCTAACAGTGATGGAAAAAGAACTCAGATTCTATATTTGAGTAAAAGTAGAAATACCACAGTTTCACAATATTCCTGCTTTCATAACCAAACTTAAAACGATAATTTTATAAAGGAAATATAATTTTACTTTTTTTTAAATATTCTTGTAATAGAAGAAGATTGATGCCACTCCCAAATATAAAAAGCTCACTAATAAAAACATTATGTGTTATATATATATAGCTGTTACCCAGTTTCCTGTTAAGCTAACTGCCTCATAGCATTAGCTTCAATTTTTGAGTACAGACCTGAGAGTGATGTCAATATTCTCACCTAACTCTTGGTAAAAAATCACATTGGCATAAGTCTGGTCTGAGCTGTTGTCCTGGTATTTTGTTTTGAAGATCTGCTGTATTTCTTGTTTTATTTTGAAGGTTTATTGACAGTCTATGTTTTTGCTTTACTCTTCCTGCTTTGTTCTGTTTCCCTCCTTTCAGATTGTTGATTGCTTTCACCTGAGTTCTGCCCTCATTGGATTTGATCTTCCCCCTGATTTTTGGATTGCTAGTTTTAGACATTTTGGGTTGTCTTGTATTTTTCCTGTTTTATGGACTTTGGCCTAGTCATGACCTTTTGGACACTCTTTGCCTTTAAGTTGAATTTTTTGGTTGGTAAATCATTGAACTGTAATTTCATTGTAGATAGACCATCATAGCAGAATGAGATGCACACCTTTAAGGGCCCTACAAAGCATGTGTGAAATTTGCTTGAATTCCACACCATACCCTGTTACGCATGTTCAGATGGACAAGGGTAAGTCCTGTATGCCCCCTTTGACTGGGACATAAAAATACAGAAAAGTCCTTTTATTTCATATCATCACAGATGCATTACTTTAACATAATTATACGTTGTTGGGTAATTAGTTCCAGTCAAATGTTTGGACACACTCTACTGTACGGCATTGTCTGTATCCTATAACTTCATACTTTATGTACTGACGACTTGTTTTGTGTGTAAAATCTTGTTTAAAAGTAACTAAGCTGTTAAATAAATAGTTGTAGTACAATAAGTCACTGTGAAATGTTGAGTATAAATATAAGACAGCAGAAAATGGAAATACTTAGGAAAATCAGAAGCATCCCAGAAGTTTATTTGAGTATAGTAATGAAACCGAAGACATTCCACCACTGGGTACCTCTTGTTCTCTACGTGAGGATCTCTCTGGTGCTGCCTGCCCTGAATCAGAGGTAACTTTATTGTTTTTGATGGGTAACATAAATCCCAATAACCATCAGCAGTGAGTGTTGAGCCATTAGCACCCCTGAGTGACTGTCACATCCAGATGAGATGCCACTCCTCTATCTGCACCTGAGGCTCTGGAGATGGATGGCCTGCTGCTCCGTGGTGCCCTGGCTCATTTCTGCCCCGGTACAAAAGTCAATGTTGATTAAAATATCCACACTGGATCCTTATTTCTATTACCAGTTCACTCAGCCAGTCCAGACCCTCTCAATTAAAGATGAATGGAGATGAGAGGGTGAATGGTAGCTGACAAAATTACAAATGCTCACAGTCACAATTTATCCTCCTGACAATTAGGAGCAATTTGTTTCATGCTAACTCATCCTTAAGGTTTCAGAAGGTCTTATTTGATACCAACAGCAACTGTCACAATCCCCACAACGCCTCTCTTTATTTTGATTATACACAGTTGACTGCACAACAGTACAAGTAATGGTTTCCTACTCTTACACCCAAGTGACAAATTTGTATATACAGCCTATACCAAGACAGATTGATTCAAGTTATGAGTCTTTTACTCCAAGACTCTGATTCTGCCTTATGCACAACTTAACATGAAATCCGTGCTGGTTCTTCATATACCAGATCCTCTGCTGCTCAGTAATGCTGCAAACAATTAGATTTACAACGGTAATTATTATAACGGGTGATAAGGCGACACAGTAATGTGTAAGCTTTTTTTGACAACCTTCTGACTCCAGCCACAGCTATGGAAACTGAAAAATGATGGTGACTTTTCAGCAAGAATGTCTTCAGCTCTGGCACAATGGAGTACAGCTCCCAATGACTGAGCCACTTTCTTTAGCGGAACCGCTAAACTTCTATGGCGATATTCTATTGTGCTTCGAAAAAGGGCTTTTGAAATGCATTAGCACTACACACTTTCTGAAGAAAGACCAAGCACGGATTTGAAACATAGCGACGGAACAAAAAAGAGAAAAAAGAAAAGCAGGATGCAATCATTTTTTTAAAGATTTGCCCAGCCCCCTTGAGATCACTCCGTCATTGTTTGCTGACGACTTGATACTGCAAAGTTCTATCTATTTTCTTCTTCCTCTTTTTCCTCTGCCGTAGCAAATTTGTTTTCAGGCTCCATAAAATAGCCTTTTCTTATTTCAAGCAGCAGTGTATGCAGTGGAAAATCTTTCACATAATATATCCTTAAAAGCACATTACTCTGTCCCATACACCGTTAAGAGTTAAGAACACAGTTAATATTTTCAGTTGAAAAAATTGGGAGAAAAGGAAAGGATTTTGCCAGGGAATAAAACACCCCCACCCACATATACACACTCACTCTCAGTGCAGCAGTTGAACAATTGCTATTCACAATCCTATCCTTAATGCTTAAGACCAACATAAAAGAGGGGAGTTTAAGAATATAGGGATAAGCCCTTTCAGCTTTTCTAAGTCTTAAGGCTGGTTTATGCTCCATGAATACTGAGCATCGGCAGCCAGTGCTGTTGCCACTCTAAATAGATATTACAATGATTTGGGAACAATGGATTCGACTGATTCCCTCAGACACAAAAATACATATATGTGTATATATAGTGAATAGGAGGCAAACATTAGCGCTCCCTGACAATACAAGCATTTTTGATGTAGAAGGGTAGAGCAAGATTAATGTCTGAGCGAAAGAAAAGGCGAGATACCACTTTGGGTGTTTGCAGGGAAAGCTGCAGCGGGAAGATGCTTTGAGAGTCTAAATCCCCCCCTGAGTACAATGCAGGGCTGCTGATACAACCAACAGACACGGGGTCACCTCCCCTCAGGGAGACAATGGAAGCACAACAACAAACTGGAGTGAGGAAGCACCAGGGACTGTGCTGGCACAAAGGCATCCACAGGAAGGCAAAGGGGGGAAATAAAGTAGGAAAAAATGCAATTTGCCAGCATTTTCCAACATTATTATTAGTGCTAATAAGCATCAAGGGCTGATGAATGTCGGCAGCAGCACAAAAACACGGAAAAATAAAATGACCGTTCTTAAAAACTCATCCTCGCCTTTGCATTAGCGGTTTGAGAAGCAAGGAAATTAGACTTCAGCGTAAGTCTGCTGCTACTAAATGACAACATATGGAAGCATTTCATTTGCTCAAAGATGATTTTGAAGAAGGCCGTCTTGCAGCACAAGAGAGGTATGGATAACCAGTCCCATTTTTTTTTTTTTTTTGCCACTTAAGCTTTCCAAACGGCCTCAGGGCTCCCGAACAACTCCGACCCTTGTGTCTCCTCTCCCAATCCAAGATTAGCCTGTCTTCTTGTCTTAATCCAGCAGAAACGCTGCATCCTGACTCCAACACCTCTCCACAATTACTGCACTCCGTAATCCCCTGCCTGCCTCCATTTTCCCTACTGCTTTAAGAGGGGTAAAGATCAGGGGTTAGCACTCATCCCCGGGCCCTCCCCTGCCTCTCACCATGGCAGTTAAGTGTCTGTGGAAATCACAGAATGAGTAAGCCTTGTGACAGCTTATTAATACTTCTCTCTTCTCTGGGGTTTACCAATGGTCAGTCCTTAAGTATACTGTACTGGATTAAAAGGATTTGCTTGTAGCTCAGGTTGGCTTTTGCAAAGAGGTATTTCAGTGCAATTCTCCCGCTCTGTTCGTACTAAGATGTCACTTGAAGGGTCTTGAGTTGCATTGTGTGCCAGGCTGATGGTCTATGAGATACATTGTGGGACATGAGTCTAAGGTCTTTTTTATGGTCGGTACCTCCTATGATTTCGAGTGGCACTTGATCCTCTCAGTGAGCGAAAGCATTCAAGCCCATAGGTCTAAAGTACAGTAAGCAGATGAAGTGAGCGAGCAGCTTTTTATTCAGCAAACTTTTATAGTTTTTACTGTTGTTCCAAAGAATGACCAACGCAGTTCTCTTCCCCTCAAAGCTTGCTGTTCACTTTGTACACAGCCGAGCAACAATGACTGTGGTGCTTAGAGAGACGAGATGTGCTTAAATGAATCATCCTGCTGGCTTAGCATAGCTTGGCTGCGTCTGTGCTCTGGATGTCTTTAATGCAACTGATTGCCTGCAGGCCCTCCGATTCTTTTCTCCCTGCTTTCTCTGCTTTCTAGCCTGGATAGATTATATGTTTTTTTTATATTTATTTCAAAACCTAAATGGACTTGAATCGATCAATACCTCATTGTGTGTATGACGAAAGCTGCATGGGAGGGGGCATCCAATATGACAGATGTTACAATTTAGATTTTCTTTTCATTCTCTTTCAAGTAAACACAATGGCATATCGAAAGGCATTTCAAAAGCTGTTTTAAATTGATTTAAGTTCGCTCCTTGTCATGAAGCTGTGTGTTCACAAGTATCACAAAGATGACTGGGAAGGGAGACAGAGAGTAAAGAAAGCTGCCTCCAAGGACTCTAAACCATTGTAGGCTTCTACCCAAGCTTTAGATTTAGAAAGGGACCAAGCTTGGACACATTTGCTCAGAAGTCTTTTCAGAAGATATTTTTTGAGCCGGAGATAGTCATCACAGAGAATAAACAACTTACTTTCAGAGAAGGGAGGGACATGAAAGAATATGGAGGCAAAAATGTTCCACTGGTAACGAAATCAAGGAAAATAGAAGGGCATCAGAATCCTCAGAGCCTCCATATCAAATGTCCAACCCGATCTGGAATTCACAATAAAAACGACAGCACTTGTGCATAATATGACGATTGACATGACATATTACCACAGCAGAGAAAATAAAATGGGGAAAGGACAGAGCCTTTTATGTTGAGGGAATATGATGTGATTAGGGCTTTTGATGCTGGGAGCTAGTCATATATTTTTCTGCATCAAAAGGTGAGATCTTAAGTTTTTCATATTTCTCGTGCTCCATGGTATCGTTCAATATCTTCAAAAATGATTACTGCTGCATAACTGAATTAATCGGCACAAGTACAATTGAGTTGGAACCTCTGTTGCCCTAGCTACAGGGACAAAACCAGGGTTTTCATCCACTCTCATCTGTTCCTTTCAGGCGACATGATTTTTGGAGCTTCTAATGTGCCATGCCTCATTCAGACAGAATGGCGACTACGAATATGCTGTGTCCCCAAACTGTGATAGATAACTGAGGAAGAGGAAGAGAGAAGCGACAGATCCCAATTTTTAGAAGGGAAGGATAGAAGTGTCTTTCACTTTGCAAGGCTGGAGCCGTGGAGAGATCACAACATGCAATTAGAGCAGCAGTACACTAGTAAAGTGGTCATTACTAGGGCTGATGTCCACACATTAAAGTGTCCACTAACAAGGGCTTGTTCAGCATTGCCGAACACAAGCCATCCCATAATCCTATCTGCTGTTCTCTCATCCAGGACAGAAGAATCCAAACAAGGTTTTGGCTCTGAAACAGTGACTACAGCCCTTTAAACTTGACCTGAACACTCGCCTCTTGGCGATTCTGCTTCTTCTTCACGTGTTAGCATGAATGGTGAATACATTCCAAAAGAGATGATCACAAATGCTTTCTTTAAATGTATGTTTCTGTATCTTCTCCAAGCACAAATGTAGAGATAATGGCATATTTTATCATTCTTCTGACTTCTTCTTCTCCTCTTTGAGCAGTTTTCCAGTTTCCACAACACCAATGCCACCAGCCGCCACAAGAGAGCACTGCTGCCAAGCATTTTCCTCTCCAACATGTGCTCCAGCCCCTGATGCTGCTGTGTGGCATCCCATACTGTAAGCTGATAAAGACAAGACAACCGATAGCTGCATCAGATAAAAGCGAAGGGAACGCTCCATAAGGTTCACAGATTCTTCAAGACTTATTATCTATTTGATTCATTCCTGATTGCAAAAATATTTTCATGGCCAAATCCTCCCACAGGGTAGGCAACCTCTCGCTGTCTCCCCCCTCTCACTTTGTGTCCTTGTGTTGCTATTTACCCTGAAAAGAAGGAGTTCGGGGGTGGGTGGGGGGTTGTTTGCCATTTTGCCAACATAAGTCAAAATCTTTGGTATTCAGCATCCCCAGAACGTAACAATAAAAACAGTCAATACAGTAAAGACAAGCTTATTTAAAAGACTGACACAGAAGTGAATCCATCTGTATTCAAATAAAAGTACTAGGATATGAATTTAGATTTTGTTGTAATTCTGCATGTGTGTGTCTGTTTGCTACCTGTCTCCACAGGGCGATGTTCTGGCAGTCACAATTGGATGAACAAGTTTTTCCTCTGCCATTGTTGAGTCTCTAACTCTCTGCCATGACTCATTTCATACCCTGTAATTATGTTTGAGGAAAAATGCCGACTTTAATTCTCTTTAATTGTGCGAGGCTGAGAAAACAAGCTGCTGAATACAGACATAATGTGTTTAACCCTGGGCACCAATATCCCCACATAAACCACAAGTGCATGAAACACCAAAATAAATATGAAGTGGCATGGGTAGTGGACGGGTAGATCT
The DNA here is from genome assembly GCA_037577475.1 of Chaunax sp. Z400. Lineage (NCBI taxonomy): Eukaryota > Metazoa > Chordata > Actinopteri > Lophiiformes > Chaunacidae > Chaunax > Chaunax sp. Z400. Next base: position 5,956,266 of record CM075188.1, read on the forward strand.
AAAATTTATCGACTTAAAGAAAGCAGGCAAATTCAGGTCAATATGAATTGTTGTTTTCCTTGAAAGGACACATTTTAATGTGAATAACACTCTTAATAAAATCATTCGTCTAATTATTATATGGCACTGTAGCAGACCCTGTGGAGAGAGCATTATCTGTGGTGCATCTCAAGAGTGCTTCTGATTACTTCCTCTCTATTCATCATTTTGTCGTCTGGCCCCAAGGCATCAATAAACAACTGTCATGGAGCCAAGTGATGGCAAATCAGTCAGCTTTCACAGCACAAAGCCACTAATACGATTTCATTGTTCATTACTTTATCATAATATTATATCTATTACATCTAAGAACCAGATCAAGAAGTCTCCTGTTTGACTATCGTGTGAGTTTCAGGTAAAACTGTTTCCACGAAGGAGATTAGCGTCGTACAAACCAGGTGCTATCTCGGTCTTTAATAGGGTGTGATATAGTCTATCAACTGCACCGTCAGAGTGTGTGTTAGTCCGCGTGTTTTATGCATAGATAGAGAAACACACACAGAGACACACAGAGTGATGTGCAATCAAAAGCATCAGCGAGTTTAGCTGCAGCAGCATTGCCCCCAAGGGACTGCTGGTGTGCCTGTGCAAACATGTGGATCTCGCTCTGCCACCCGGGAGCAAAAAGGGGAAGACAATCAAGATCAACTGCCCAGATAATCTCTTCTTAGGACACTACATGCATTTAGGCTGAAATGTGAGACTACGTGGGAGTTGTTTTTGATCTTTACGTGTTTGTTCAGCATTTGTATCTGGCAGTGACTGGTTTCTGGGATGAAGTACTAAACACGGTGGCTGGAGAGAGCGAGGAAAACATAGGTAAGGAGGGGAACAAATGAAACTTGCAAGGAAGGTTAAGTATTTTAGCGCGGGCATGCACACTTGATAGATTGATCTCAAGTAAATTCACAATTTAATAAGACTCCAGACAAAAATCTGTGCTCAGAACCAATTTCAATGCGCCCATTTCGGGGTCAGTCTCTTCTCAGCTGCGCTGGCCAGCAATCATGCTGTGTGCACACAAATGACGCTTAACCACAATTAACCTGGAGGGTGTGTGTGTACTCCAGCACCATTCAATTTCACTTTCATATCACCAAGAAGTTAGAAGTGAAAAGATTGTCTTGGCTTCCCTCTCATCAAGCATCAATAATTGATTGAGGCTTCTGGGACACATTGTGCATTGTGTCTTCAGGGGTGATCAGCAAACGGACCAGGCGTGGGAGGAGAGGGCACCCAGCGGTGCTTTGCTTGACCCAACCAATCCTCTATTATTTATTACAGCAAAAAGGATCCTGGTGGATGGGTTAAGGAGGTCAGTCCACATTTAGTGCTTCCTCAACGGATGTCCCTGTGGTTTAGATTGAGCATTTCGCGCTACGCTGCCTCTCCCACACGTGCCCTGATTTGATATTAATATCAATCTTCTTTTTACCCTTCTCTTCATTGAGTTTAGCACCTCTCTTTTTTCCTCCATTCTGACATTCATTTTGGTCTAAGGAGAACAGTTTGAAACGCTGTTGGAGAATAGAAACCTAAATTGGCATTTTTGTGAGCACACACCAAATATAGCTTTAGAATTGGAACAAAAGTATTTCCTCTTGTGGGAATATCAGCTGAAATAGAGTGAAGTAAAGCTTCATTTGTTGGGAAGTATTGAGCAGCAGCTTTGTCTTACTTGAAAGACATTCATTTTTTACCATGTTGACAGACCCACTGAGCAAACGCTAGCCAAAGGGCCCGTGGCAGCGTCCTCGACATCACAGTATCAGTCTGTCCTGTCACCCTGCCATTGTTCCGCACTGACACCAGCGTCCCACTCAGACATAAGCAGGGTTAAAGTTCAGACCTCCAACACTGGGGCAGACGCTAACAAATGGCATCTAAGCATGACCCTGGGCCCTGAGGCTAAAACATTGAGGTGAAACAACGTGGCCTCTGCCGGCTCCCTTACACACACTGTGTTGGAGTGCGACAATAATTCTGTATGAAAAGTTACCCTGTGAAATAAAACCATCCATCAAAGGCTAACAAAGCAGAGGCCAAAGCACTGCAAGGGAAACAGTGAGAACAAACCTTTAAGTCCCTTATCAGCTGATGAAGAAAATTACATGGCTGCAACCCTGAAACATTTAATTAGCACTTTATGAACCATCATGCTATATCACATCTCTGTTAGCACTTCTCTACAATTGCCCTAAATGCCTTGGGCAGTTTCTAGTAGGTTTGATACTGAACACTTCTTTCAGGCCTTTTGTTTCTCTTTAGTCTGGGTTTTGCCTTATTGTCAAATCTCACCAAAGTTGATTCTTGTATCAGATATCCTCGTCTCAGAATACATGAGAACTCATAACCACTGCAACAACTGAGGGGGTACGACAAATTAAATTCACCCTCAATGACATGACAGATTTGAAACATTTTCAGAAAAGTAGATCCCTTCTTCACAGCACAGCTTTCACCAGTGATCGCAATCAAAGTGTGTCTCTTTGTGTTCCAGCGTTTCCTTTGTGTGAGTGTGTGTGTGAGTGTGTGGCTTGTAAATTTGTGTTGCCGGGTCACCTTGAGCATTGTGGTGCACATGGCATGAGGGTCCCGTCGCTGTCTCTGGCTCGCTTCGCTGAGTACTTCCTCAAGCGCGACACTCCCACTCTAGCAGGGATTTCCACACACCAACGGTTGGATCTTCCTCAGGGCCTCCATTGCTAACCATTAGTGGCGGATTAGGAGAGCAGCAAACGGGAGAGGAAGGGCTCCAGGGGCTGGCTGTCAGGTGGCTTTCGTAACTGACGTCCTCAGATGACCATTCGGGGTTAGAAACCAGCTCTTGGTTTAAAGTTGCTCATTGAACTGATATTAGAAGAACAATCAAAATCTAGGCTGGAAGAGCAGAAAGCAAAGGAAAGCATAAGGTGGTAATCTTTGCTATATTTCCTTTTAATAAGTTTAGACTGGCACCTAATGGACTTCCTATTAATAACATACTGTAGCAGCTGAGACAGTGCCATTGGATTCCATCACTGGTGAACAAGCTAATATTTCTCAATTATATGTTTCCTAGACTTTCACTCAGGATAAAAATTAAAAGCTTTATGAATGAACTCATCTGGGATAGGAAATAAAGATAAAGACTGCCTTGTAATTGTTTGACTAGCTGCCAAGAAAAGAATTCGGTGCACCGACAGTCTTTAAGTCCTGCAGTGAAATAGCAGAGAGAGCAACTTTAGCTTTTGTAATGTTGTAAAACCGTTTGAGATCTGAAGGAGGAAAATGGAAGAAATTCTTCAGAATTCTTAACAAAGTCTTGAGACAAGTCTTTACAACCAACAAGCTAACAGTCAGTGTGGTTTTACATGACAGGTGGAGTGGGGTTGTCGCCCCAAGTCATTAGGAGCTGCTAAAAAAGTAACATGAAGAAGTGCAATGATAGTCTTAATGTCCTGGTGAAACAGCAGTCTAACTTTAACTTTAATTCATTATCATGTAAAACCTCATGTTATGTTATATACATGTTATATACAATGACCTCATGTTATATACATTCCCCCCATCCCACTAGTCTGGGTACATTTATACACCTACTGGTCCAAGATGAGGAAAAACATGTTTAACATATGTTTGTCATGTACCTTGCAATAACTGAACTAACACATGGACACAGGAACTTAAAACATTTTTAACCACAGCAAACAAAACACTGATATATTATTACCTATTCAATTTGATATGGCAGATATTTCATGCCCCTTTCACACTAGACAAAACATTAAAACCCAATTATATCTGGCTTATGACTTCAGTGGGAAAGCAATCTATTGCAGTAGTCACAGGTATTTTTTCATTTGTTCCGATCAGCTCTGATTCAAACATGACACTTAGGAGGACATGCTAATTTCCCCTTTTCTAGCATGATGCTATGTTGTAGTCCATTCCATGTTGTAGTCCATTCAAGCAGACTGAAAGACTTCAGTCGCCTATGAGTTTAAAGGAGACACTTAAGATGCTGCTTCCTACTGTTCCCTGTTTTCTGGATCATTTATGATGAACATGACAAACGAGAAAAAAGGCTCATCTGCTGGCAATAAGAAAGGAGTTAATTGCTTATTTTTAACAGTCTTATCTGCTTTTAAAAAACCTTCACGCAGCTAATTTTGGTGTACAAAATTGTATTAGTATACAGTTGCCTATTTACACATCAATTCATTCATTATTAAAAATCATCATTCATAAATCCAAAATTATAAATATTATAATATATTTTAGCTCTTATTTGGTCTTCACCGACATGTGAGGGAAAAATCTGGTTCTATATCTGCCAAATACTTCACTGTATTCACCCCATAGCATGTAATTTTGGGCACTGAGTAGATAGCCTTAGAGAGATTTACCCAACCACTGTTGCCAGAATAAATGTTGAAACTTAATGTTTGGTATGTTCAAAATTTAAATTTGACATTGTGACAACTTATGGTCTAGTTTAGGCATGAAAGCACTTGTTAGGTTAGAAAAAGTTCATGTTTGGCCTTAAATTACCTTTTGTTATTTCAAACATGGTTACAAAATTTGCCGACACCTGGTTCAAAATTTCCACTTTAGTCTCTGCAAGCATGGCTGGAAACTCTCCTGACGTCTCAATCAAAATATCCACTCCACAAAGACTGCTGAGGTCTCAGTTGTCCCTTAAGCCAATAGCCTTAGCTTAAGTTGTGTATGTAACCTTGAGTAATCTCCATTTACATTAACTATAAAACAAAACACAGACTGCACTTATTTATTAAACTAAAATATAGAAACATAACTTGTCTCCCACAGTCCCTTAAATGACACAGTTTGTTGGTGGAACTCATCTCGCCCTGTGTCGTGTCACCTCCAACCCCTTTACCTCCAGATGAGAGCATCAACTCAATTACATGTAATCCGATATAAATACACAAAACATGTCCGTCCAAATAGAAATACAAGCTCCCTCTTGAGTCAGGAAATGAAACTGCTCAGAGCAGTGAGACTGAACCAAAACAATGTGCTAAAAGATGCTATATAGGTGCGTATACATTAACCTGGGTTTATAGAGTATACTGCTAGAACCTGTAAAAGTGATGAAAAATCCAGTCAGATCTTCAGCAGAGGCCAACATTGTGACCACATAAGCCCAGAGGCCTTACAGCTAGGGGCCACTGAAGTGTAACCAAGCGAATCTGAACGTTGAGCCTCTATTTGTCAAGGAGACAAAAGTCTGGTTTTCACACTGGAGTCACAGTTGCATGGAGAAGAAAGCAGGACCCCGCCAGGTAAATAGGATGTCATTGTCCCACAACAAAAGCATAATCTTAACCCTGTGACCTCATCGGCTTTGGGGAATGCTTCTCTATTCTCAGTCAGTCATCAGAAGAGGGAGCCTGGCCCTTTTCAAGACACTGTCTTCACGTCACAGGTATTAGTTCCCTCAGGGCCAGCTGGTGCCGTTGTACAACAGGATACAAGCACTGCAACCTGTGGCAACATTGGTGCTTTAATTTCAGTTATCAAATGAATACATATCCCTTTATGAAGAAAATACATGTGCAGTGTTCTAAAAATACCGTTTATAAATGTGAAACTGGGATTCCATTTTAAGGTTGCTCAGAAAAACTGCGCTGTGAAATGTTCAGCTGCCTGTCTGCTTTCCTGCCCTACATTTCCTTCAAAGCCCATCACAACGACTTTCAGAAAAATGCAGTATCACTTGTTCTGTGATCTCTCTAATCTGAACGCTTTAGCAGATTGAGAGCTTCGAGTGCTGAAAGCAAAGGCAACTCAATCTTAGAATTTAAAAAGGCTTTTTTTCCCCCTCATACAGCCTGCAGCCAAATGGCACTTGTGTTCTGACACGGCACATAAACACACACAAAAGAAGTTATTAGCGTAGATGCAAATCAAATTACTAGCAGTGTAAACTGCTATTCCTCCCTGCACTTGGGCCTGTAATTACTCTGGCTTATAGGACTATAATGAATGCTAATGACACACTACTGCAAGGCCATCAGGCTCACACTTGTGTGAGGTTGGGTGATTTTACTTAAGTTATGAAAGCTCATTTTGGTTTAGTGTCGTTTTCCCTTCATTCCATATTCTGTGTAAGATTAAAGAGAACAAGAATTCTGCTGCTAATATGTTACAAGAGCAAATTGTTGAAAAGGCTAAATAAAAAGGGCTGTAATTGGATGCATTCAACCATATCACATATAAAGACTATTTTTTGCATTTCAAAAGGGATTACAAATTCAACAACACAATGAGTCCTTGTGGAAATGACAACAATTGCCTCAGAACAAGAATCTGCCAGTACTCCTCACTGAGTGCAACTTTATTGAGACAATATCCATTTTTACTGTTGGGACCCACATCGACCTCCAGGTCCATCCTCTCTCCCTCCTTCCTCCAGCCTTCCCTTCATCCAGAGCCAGGGCCAGAGCAAGTCCTCTACCTTGTGCTGCCATTTGTACATTCAGTATTTGTGATTAAAATAAAATAAATTAGGTACTTGCAACACAAATTGCTTCCGTGGATATTCCGTATCATAGCAACCAAAGCATCTCAGCTGAAAAATGCTGTGCCTCCAAAGCGCTCAAGCGCTCCCAGCTGGACGTTTCAAAAGAGCACCTGGTATTTTCAGCTGGGAAGAAACGCTTTGGTGGACACAGGCCCTTATTCCAGCAGTACCAGTCCCATCTCTCACCGGATCATCACCAAAATGTAATCATGTCTTGGATATGCTGGGGTTCATCTTTGGTGAAAATCTCATGCAAATCTGTCCATTAGTTTTTGTGTAATCCTGCTAACAAATAAACAAACCAAACCGATCACATAACATTGGCGGAGTTAAAAAGAAAATTAAAAGTAGGAAATAGATGACTAAAAGTTACAGTGCAGTGTAAGAATAGTAATTAGTTGTTTAAATGGAAGGCAGTGGTGAAGAGAAAGGTCTTCAGCCATAATTTAAAACAACTGAGAGTTGTAGCAGATCTGCAGTTATCTCGACGTTTGTTCCAGACATGTGGGGCATAAAAACTGAACGCTGCTTCACCAGGTTTAGTTTTGACTCAGGGGACAGAAAGCAGACCTGTCCCAGATGACCTGAGGGGTCGGGATGCTTCATAACGGCACAACAAATCAGAAATGTATTTAAGATCAAAAACCATTCATACTAAAAGCAGAATTTTTAAATTGTTTCTCTGAGATACAGGAAGCCAGTGTAAAGATCTAAGAACTTGACTGATATGATCCACTCTCCTAGTTTTAGTGAGGACTCCAGCAGCAGCGTTCTGAATCAGCTGCAGCCCTCAGATCGAGTTTTTAGGGAGACCTGTAAACACACCATCACAGCAGTCAAGCCGACTGATGATAAATGCATGGACAAGTTTTTCCAAATCCTGCTGAGACATCAGTCCTTTAATCCTTGATCTGTTCTTAAGGTGATAGTACTGTAGGCTGATTTTTTGATGGCCTTAATGTGGCTGTTCAGATTCAGGTATGAGTCCATGACTACACCCAGATTTCTGGCCTGGTTTGTCGTCTTTAAATTTACCAAGTGGAGCTGAGTGGTAACTTTTGATTGTTCTTCCTTGAGAAGCAGTAAGTAACAGAACCAGGAAGCTTCACAAATCTGATGATGGAGTCTCCAACAACTAAAATCTCAGGGTGCTCCATGTAGACTGAGAGGTGGTGATGGTGAGCTGGCTTATTGATTACCTGATCTGAAGTCTGTGTGAGGGGAGGTGTTGAGACAGCAGCAGGTGGCAGTGGTGATGGTGGAGAAGTCACTGGAGATGCTGTTGAGTGGCTCAACGAGTAGCTCAGCCAGTGGGGAGAAGGAATTGGAAAGCGTGATACCAGCACTACTGGGTCATAAAGAGGAAGTGAGAGTTTCCTGTGACCATGACTACAGACGCCCATGAAGGGGCACACCGTGAAGCCTGACGAGGGACGCCTACAGCAAAAACAGTCAAAAAACTTACATCATGTACATATCAAGTTATGTCACGTGTGTAACGTGTAAACTTTTTTTTAACTCAAACTCAACTAACTACAGATCACATGAATATAACAACAAAGGTCACATGTTGAAAATGACCTGACTTAATACATGCAGATGGCGTTAAATGTCACATGAAATGGCCTTAAAAATAGCATGCAATTTTTTACGCCATCTCATGAGATCATGTTGGTCTGAACCCAATGAGCAACTGGCACAAACAAAATAAATTTGAAAATTAGCAGCAGTGTTGGACAAGTTGCCATTAAAGCTAACAGAAGGCCGTAACTCGTCAGTAGGTTATGTTATGTGAAAATCAAGTCAATGAATGTTTAAGTAAGGAATTGTGGATTGTGCACCACTTTAAGGACATCTTGTCCATGTTGGCTTTAAGTTGAGCCTCAAGATAGAGAGAAGAATCTCACATCAAGGTCTATCAGCCCTGTTGTACAAAGGCAAAGAGCAGTATCTGCATTTCTTTTCTTTCTTTTTTTGTGAAATTCACTTTTTTGCCCCAATTAAGACAACCTTGTCCTATATTTAATCTGTCAGCATGTCATTGTTCTATAGTTGCATTTTGTGGATATATTGGAGGGTTCATTTATTTTTTGATGCTTACACTTTATGAAAAAAATCCTAAAAGCTGCTTGGCATTTTTGCAGATACTGCACTTTAGCTTTGTACAGCAGAGCTGTTCTAAAGCGTTTTATTACAACACATGATCTGCATCACCAAACCTGATTGTGCTTTATGTGAATTAATTCATCCATTCAAATTATACCCACTTAATCCATTTCAAAGACATAAAAATTAGTACAGACTAAATGTTGGCAACCCTAAGTGACCCTGGGCCTAAATCCAATAATAACTGCTGACTCTGCAGTTCTTCCTGTCCAGCCAGTTACCCATCCCTAAATACAGTCATAAAACAATGTCTCATTTCTTATATGGCTTTACTCAGTATTGAAATTAAAACATTTTAGAATATCATACTATAAGCAATGGCAGTCACTAAATAAAGTTAGAATAATATTCATCAGAATAAACCAAAGAATTATATTAGCAACTTTAAATCATACAGTACAGGGATACATATCTTCATAGTTCAACATAGTTTTGAAATATGCAGTACAGGAGAGTGTGTTAGATTAATGGTCAACCTTTTTGACCTGTGACCTCTAACAATAATAGTGTTGTTAAAGTTGTACAAAAGAAGAGAAGAGGCAGAGAGCATCTGTGCATCTTGCCTTCCACTTCATTTCCATAAGTAAATAATGAAAATATGTCAGTTTTTAAGTTTCATTTTTTTGCAAATTCTTAATTAAATGAAGCTATTTTTTTAAAAATGTTTTCACTTAACTGGAATTATAAGAGCCTAAACACTGAGGCCATAATGTTGATGACTCCGTTGTCACGGGTGGGACTGTCCCTTTATGGTGGTAATGATGCTTTTTTTTGTTTAAATTAACACTATCAGTAAACACTATTACAAATCAATTTCAACCTTACATTGCAACTCTATTAAACTCCACTCAAAAATTATGCTATTTATTATTGTGAAATTCTAATTCAACATGCATTAAAATATATCAAAATAAGTGAAATACATTGATATTTTAATTTTCAAGGATTTTAAGACCAGACCATGTTTTTAACTCAGCGTGTGTTAATGCCTACACATTAGTTTATCCTATAGGCAGATTTAACACCTTGCTCTGTTGAGAATATGCTGATTGAATGATAAATAGACTTAACTTCTGTACATTTATTCCCACAAACGGAGGAGCGACTTGGTGCTCCCAATCGGCAGGCTGAATAAGCAGTTTTTGATGACCTGAGCTAAAGGTGCAGAAGAAATGCTGCAGCAGAAGGAATCCAGGACAGCTAACGTCTGTGTGGATGAACAAGAGATAAGGACGGGGAAGAGGAAGGAGCATGTGAGCATTCTGCATCACTCTGGTGGTGGCACAAACAACTGGGATCTTTCTAGAAACTAACTGTGATGTTAGTAAGAGGATTTAAGGTCGTAGTGACTGAGGGATTGGACAGAGGGTTCTCTACAAGGAATCTGTAAAGCTTTCTCAGCTTTACAGGGTCTAAATAATGAGCTACCAGACCTTCAAAACTGCAAATAAATGTTGTGTTCCTCCAAAAAAACATGACCTGAAGGAAATACATAGATGTGCAAAAGAATCACGCAAAAATTCACGTCACATTCGGTGTGAACGCAGCATTAGGCCTATTTGTTTTATTGCTGAGACAGAAGAGACAACTAATATTTATCCATCTCTACCTAGTTATCTTATCTTAGCATAAAGATTATAAATTATAATCCACCAACCGGCATTAATGACATCCAGGAAACCTGTCTTTACAGCCAGGCAACCAGTGGAGAGTGCAACACATCTCTGTAATGTTTTGCTAAGCTATGCTAACTGTGGCTCCATATTTACTGTGCAGACATCAAAGTTTCATCATGAAAAAGAATCATCGTGTTTTAATGTTCATGCATGCATTGAAGGCTAGCTTTCATGCTACCTTCATAAAATCTAATGCGAGTGTCTGATTGTCACAGATGATATGTTGTCTCACTGTCTTCAACCGTTTTCATTTTTACTTTCATCCCTAAACCTACAGCATACCAAAGCATCCAAGTAAGGGATGCATTTATATTTGTCTCTCGTCTGATTATCATCTAATAACGGTTCTCTAGCCTAAACAAACTGAATTTAGTTGGTTTGGTCTTGTATCTCTCTCAAATTTGCCACTGTTTCTTGTTCTTTGTTTTGCTCTCTTATGTTTTATTGTTACTTTAATATGCTTGTGACAGTGATGCCAGTAAACGCCCATGAGATCAATCCAGTCAAACCAGCTCAATCGCAGCAGGAAGGAAGCTGCATCCTGAGGTGAGAGTCCATTAGCTGGCCAGAACAACACTGACAACTGATGGTGTGGACACCTTAACGTTGTTGTGAGGCCTACTTTTTACATCATGTGCCATACAGAGTCCACAATTACATTACTGCAGAACGGGGCTGCAACAGACAGACAACAACTGGTGGTCTGGGGACCACATGGGGTCATTGGAGGGTTCCAGAAGGTCCCCAGCAAGACAGGGAATAATTTACTTTCACAAATGCCATCCATAAATAACACACTGACAGATACATGACCATTTTGATGATGGGTCTCATTCATACTCTTTCTATAATAAAGCATCTCAAAGCAAAGCTCATGGCCTACCAGAGGCTTTGTCACAGCCAAATGGAAAAGGGACGCCGAAGCTGAGTTTAGGCACAACAACTATGTTGTTAGCTTAAAGATCAGTGACATATGTTTGCTTTCACATTGGACGTGAAAACTGGTCTCTTCGTTGAATATGTTGTACAGTTGTCTCATACTGATGTGATGGATGGATGTGTTTCCAATGGAGGTACATTAAAGCCTGGTTTGTCTAATGCAGATGTACAAGGATTCCTTCTGAGACACATGAGGGTGTATTTAAAGCTTGCTGCATCACTGGAGATTAATGGTTGGGTGTGTAAACAATTTCTCTTTACAAAGTGACCATTTGAAAGATGCAGAGCATTTCAGAACTGTGTTCAAGCATATTTATGATTGCAGAAGGTTTGATGTTTGAGTTTCTACTATCATAGTAGGGCTTTTGTAAGGTGACAATGGCTAGAACAAGTTTGGTGGATGTTATTAAAGAAGTTTTGCAATTTTAAACCAGACACCATGTTTTTTCTCTTTGAATTTAAATTGATTGACAGCCCAGTGACTCTCAAGTCAATTTATCCACAGATATGACAAACATCATGGTGATTCTACTGATTTAGTGAAGATACAGCTAATTTAACAATGACATGTTGCAACCCTTAACCATTAAAATATATCAGGCTCTTCTTTGCCCAAAAACGTAAGATTTATTTGGGACTACGTGGTGCATCTATGTGGGTAATTTTTGATTAACCTTCTACTGAACAAAATACATTTCATAAAGTTCATGCATGTCGTCCCACTCTACGACAGTGAGTGGTTACGTTTGAACCATAGCAAAAAATAAGAGTTGTCTTGGAGGGATAATTATATTGTTTAATTGAGTCTTTCCAGAATTGGAGAAATGCACCAGCAAACAAAGTGTGCTGCTACTGGGATCATGGAGACCAGTGATTTTCTGTGTAACTCTGTTAACCTGGTGAACAATGGATGAGCTCAGAGCATTAAAGACTGTAATATAGTTTTAGTTTCAAGTCCTTGGTCAGGTGGTAATAAAGACAGAGACAGAGACAGGTTTAAATGACATCAAGGTGAAACAGCAGGAACAAACAAACGTTACCACAACAGAAAATAAAGAAATAATAGACACAAAGAACAAATGAGGGTTTTTTTGATTGGGACTGAGCCATAATGTTCTCCTGTTTGGCACCTTCACTTTAATACTTTACAGTTTTATTTCTGTTCCGTTAATTATTAACAATATCAGCTTAGTTTTGGAGCTATAATACAACACTTAGAACAGATGAACAGCCAGGGACAGTAGTATCAGCACATCTCAGACGCTGCTGAAGAACAGAGTGACTTTTTCAGACCTCACTGGACAAAGCATTCGGAGTAAATCTCAGATCAAGCAACATGCTGAAAAGTTGGATCTCAAAATAAACAGCCACTGTCACAGGGGTTGCGGGTAGGAAAGGGAAGAGAAGATTGTCTCAAATGAAAGACACCCCACTGAAATCCTATTGAGCTATTTCCAGTGAGGCCCTAAAGAAGCGAGAGAAAAGAGTGCACTGGTAAAGGTCAGCATGAACCCAGATCACAGAGCCTGAAACATGGCACAAAGATAAAGTGCACAGTGAGAAATATATCAATTACGCCTTGACATTTTCCAGAGAGACAAAAGAGGCCTGTATAATACCCCAAGATGGAGCTGCTGTGGCCAATGAAGCCTCTTTAGAAGTCACCAACACTTTGGGCTGCATATTACCTTCTGTATTAAAAAAGTCCAAATAGAAAGCAAGAATTTAAGAGATCTTCAGCTTCATAAACTCAGATATTAAAATTGAAGGTGAGGGATCACTGTCAACCTTTGTCAAACAAAGATATCTATAAAACATCTACACAGTAAGACTTTAAAAGTAACTAACGATAAATGTAGTGAAAGTGTCATTTTTACAAGAATATAGTTGATTTGATAGTTGATTTGAGTTGGTTTGATTTTATTTACTTGAGAACTAATCGATTAGTGTGTTACTGTAGTCCATTTAGAGTAGAGCTCACCATGGTGTTACTTTACCCACAGTAAACCATAAATAAAACTATGGAAGCATGAGACCAGTGTAAGTACTGAGACAAATAGTTAAAAAAACAAATAAGAAACTAGAATGATGCATATCTACGTCAAGGATCAACAATCTGTGTGTTTAGCTTGCCTGGATGGCTCACGTCTCATTTCTCCACAAAGTTTTATGGAAATCAGGTCTATTTGTTGTGTAATTAGGGAAAAGGTTGAATAATGCCCTCTCTCACACTGTTAAACAAAATAGAAAATAAAATCCTGGATCCACCACTCTATCTGCATCTGTACCAAAATTTAATGGATTCCAACATTTTATAAATCCAACAGTTTTTGCATGATTCTGCTAAAAAACAACAACGAAAAAAACAGCCAGCCAACCAACCAACAAACAAACATTTACAAATTTCACTGGTTTTGAACAATTTGAGTAAACAACTAAAACAAATGTGTAACAAGGGTCGAGTCATTTTTAGGCACTTTAATGTGGAAATGTTACAAATGATCTCCTATTAGACCCTGTTTTATGTACAGATTACCATTTCCATATAATGTGTTGATGTGATAGTAAACCTTTATGACTTGGTCACACATGAGTTCATTTCAATTCAATTGTTGCATTGAGGAGGCGACATGGTGCAGTGGTTAGCACTGTGGCCTCACAAGAATTCTCTGGGTTCAAATCTAAACCTGGAGGCTCTCTGTGAGGAGTTCCTCGTGCAAACACAGTGTCTGCCTGGGTTCCCTCCTCCGGGTGCTCCGGTTTCCTACCACAGCGCAAAAACACGCACTATAGGTGAGTCACCCCTATGATGAACTGGCGACCGGTCCAGGTTGTACCCCACCCCTCTTCCGATGTCAGCTGGGATAGGCTCCAGCCCCTGTGATTGTTATAGAAAATGGATGGATGGATGGATGGATGGATGGATGAGAAGTTCAACTTGTGCTGAACAAAAGTGTGCCTGAGCCAGCCTTAGGACTGGATATTTGACAATGAGGAACGAGCTGGTGGCTATTTTGGACTAACATCCCGGCCAGTTCACATCCCACATGACACAAATAGCCAGACTATAAAAGGACCACATTGTGCTATTTTACTGCTGATAGGTTCAAACTTGGACCTTTTTTCCTTACCCTCTTAATTTTACTGCACATTAAACTGTCCAGTCCCGTGGGGCAGATGTCCCTGTTGGTTGCTTATACAGCTAAGTTTGCATGCATCTCGAGAAATGTATCTGTCACATGCTTTTTTCTGAATGAGAGCAGAGTATCTCATCATGTTGGCTGCTTGTCTATAGTATGACTTTCCACCATGGCTGAAAACTGCCTGAGTTAATCCAGGTTTAAACATCACAAAGAAGAAAAAATATGTCTTCCTAACTGGTTTCCATTTTTTTGCTGGCATGTTTTTATGTGTGTTTGTTTGGTGTGCATTTATAGTTTAGTTTCTGTTGACTGAATGCCCTCTTCATTCGTTTATTCCTCCAGTATGGTGCACAATACATGATGCATCTCATCATGGCACAGCTGAGGTTCAAATCCCAGGATGTACAATGCATTTTCTTTTTCATCTGTTGATCTCAATTTGAGGGAACATGCTGCCTTTAGTTATCTCACCAATGCAAGTGACATCCTGGATTTGTCAGTGATCAGTCCACATGAGTTATTCTTTATTTAAGGAGGAAGATGATTAATATAACCTGCAGCATTTTCAAAAAAAGTAACAAAATTCCCATTTCAAAATTGAATTTTTGAAGTTAATTTCTTACAGGCATGAAGCATGTGAAAGCAGATGTAAGGGAGTGATGGGAATATTCTGTGGAAACAAGTTTCTCTGAGTTATGTAATGGTGACAGGGCTGCGGTATAACTGGATTCACTGACACGTGAAGGAACTGCCAGAAAAACAATTACGTGTGTCTCCCAGCCTTCCTCTGTACACTTCATATTTAACATGACAGGATGTGATTTAAGCTTTGGAGGTTGTGATCTGATGATTTGGCCTTGAAAAACAACGCAACAATTGAAACAATGTGAAACTAACCAAGCATCTAGTATGAAGCTCACTATCATGTCTAGTAGTGGGAGGCATCTGAATGTTACATTATTCAACAATAAGGTGAATCAAGCCTCTCTACAAGGATGTTATCTCATTCATCGGCTGCTCTGCGCTTCCTAAAGTATTTGCCGGCATAATTAGTTGGCATAATCAACACTGTACTGCTTTGTGGTGATAACACTGTTGTACAGCGCACCTCTTTTTATACTGCTTTAGACTGAAAGGGGAGTGAAGGGAGCACCTCTCATTCAGTCTCTTGTTTCTGGGCCAAGGTAAATCAATACAGGGAACCAAAAGATTCCTGTATGGCTCGCCTACAAGGTTTCCTGCAAATTATCTAAATGCCACACAAATTCAGTCCTAATAAATCTGAGAATGAGGAGCAGCTTAAGAACCATCAATGTGGCAATAAAACGCCACACTCAAGGCCGTTTCTTTGGTCTGCTCAGAGAATGGAGCTGCTCAGTTCAGGGTGACAGGCCATGAAAACTTGTAGGGAGAGTCGTCATAAACAGTTACACTTTTCACTCTTTTACTAGAATGAATTATTTTGTTTTAACATACGTATGTAATATTTTCAGCCTGTATGTGTCTACTATCACAAACAACTTACAGCACTGCAAAAGAACAATAGCTAAAATACAGGAAATAGACACTGAATTTAGGGAGAAAATGACTTAATACTGGTGAAATGATCTGTCCAGCAAGATTATTTGCAGAGAAATCTTAAAATAAATTGTTCCAGTCTAGAAAGACTTGGATAATAAACTAGTAATTAACTTTTAAAACAAGATAATTAATCACGTTTCCAAATCTGATTTTAAACTGAACAATTTGCAGTGAGTGGATGCTGTCTGACGTTACATGTCTTAATAACAGCATGAGCTGTGGTTGTAACATGCAGCAGTAAAAAAAAATAGATTTCATGGCATTGAGTCATATTCTATTCAAGGAAATGTTTTCTCTTGTTGATTTCATACCAAGCATGTGACTACATTAAAACGTACCAGATGTACCAGTTTGTTTGTGACCTTCATGTTGTCGAGTACATCTACAGAGTGAATTTATACAAAATGATACACAACAATGATCTGATTTAGAATATGACTGAATAACATGTAACTGAACACAGCATGAAGAGGCCTGTGTTTAACTGCAATCTGACAAATGGAGGCTCATAATGTAGCAACACCCCAGTCACTAAGCTTCACAGGCTATGCTACATCCACAGCAACATGTTCTCATAAAGCTCATCACATACTGTGTCTCATCCAGACACACAAGTTATTTAATCAAGCTGTGGTCTCAAATCTCAACATACAGCATGTTACAAATGAGCCGGTCACGCCCATACTTTGGAATTCCTGCCATAACAAGCATACATGACATGTGAAAACGATGCTGACTGATGAAGAACATGTACATGCAGACACAACTTTAAATTTAAAGAATAACACTGTGTTTTTTGCCAAACTGGTTTCCCAGTTCCTGCAGGCTGGATGAATCCTGTTGATATTTCTCAAGAATGTGTTCTGACGTAATACCAGCAGGATGACATTCATGTAGACAGAGAAAAAAGGGGTGTGTTCCAACTGTAACAAGTTGCAAACATGACTCTCCTGTACTAAAGGGACATAAAAAAACAAAACAGGGACAAACACAAGTCGCTGCAGCAGAACATGTGTGGTAGTATTATGGACTGTGTAAATCTTTTCCATTCATTTGTGGTGTATAATTATTAATATACTGCTGCAGCTTCATGTAAACCACATATAGGCAAAAGTTAAAGGTTAAAAAAAGCAACCCTAGAAATTAGGTTTGTACATTACAAATCTGTTTTCCTAATTACATTTTAGAGGCCAGTACAGTTGCTACCTGGATGACTGAGAGTCAATACTGACTTGCAGTTGTGTTTCAAGTTTGTAGTTTCAGTGAAATGTTAACAGTCACATCCTGCCTTCGTCTTCTATCAAACCAAGGCTATGATTTTTTTTCATAACCTTAAACAAGAAACTTGAAATTATTTCCAGTATTGAAATTACTAAGGATGAATTGTGCTGCATGACTTTGGTTGAAAATCTGTTGTCAGTGAACATTTTACTGATACATTTAGTAATAAACTTGCCAGGTACGTTATGAGTTGTCTCACTCAATACATATTTATGGTTACAAATTAATTGTATGTTAAAAAAAAAGACAGGAAATGAAAAGTTGGATTCCTCATGACTCAGAGTTAAATATACCAGGACTAAATATGAGGGCTAAATGGTTTATATATTTATAACTTTTTGCATAAAATATATATACACACACACAGCAGTATCTGTCTAATGTTTACCGCCACTGGCTGCATTTATTACCACACAAAGTAAAGCTGAGTAAGAGTCTATTGCATTAAGCAGGGGAAGGTTTTAATTCAACTTGTAAGAGCAGAAATGTGTTATTTTGTCTTTCAAAAGTTACATGTCCAGCTTTAAAGTACAAACACTTGTAATCTAATGAGAGGCTGCATATAATAAATAAACTAGACATACTTTAAAAGGTCTCACTTCAGTAATAGTTTTTGGCTGTTGTAAAATACTTGAGATTTTCATGACCCTTGTCCAGTATTTTACCCTTTACTACATGTATTCCCATTAAAATCTACAATTGTTTTTGGATTATTTTGTCAAACAAGTAGCTGAAACTTGGATTAAATAACTTTTTTAATGGAGAAATGAAAGATACGCTAGTCAACTATCCCACATCCCTTCAAGAAATAGAGATTAATTTGAAGGTAATCATATGTGTGAAAATTGCTGTTATCTTCTCACTATTCCTTTGACTGCTAACGGCCTGTCTGGCTCTGAAGTCGTCCCGGTAATAAATATTCATATACCTTTCAGGGTCTTTGTTATGTTGACTACCTTCCATCAGTCTGATCTGTTGTGGCAAGAGAAACACAAATGGAGAAAATAAATTAAGGAAAAAAAATCTAAGTAAATATATAAATAATAATGACAATGAGTGAACGGGGGAAATTTGGAACATCAAAGGCTTCTCTATCTCTGCAGCATGTAAACAGTGCGTGCCTTCAGTGAGTGGAAAAGCCTTTTTTAATGATTCCATGGAAGATTGCCACATCGACAAGCATCCTGTAATAAATAAAATTAACAAACATTTCTGTAGGGTCTTTTCAAAGGGAAAGAGAGCCCAATGTTTTTTTTTCAGATAAGTGGTCTATACATCCCCTGCTCCTTCCTGATTAGTCTAATCCAGTGAGAAGTGCGTGCAGGGTTTTGATTGAGTCAGCCATCGAGGACCCCGAGGGGAACCCTCCTGATAAGTGCCTTTACCTTTCACCTCCAGAACCCCACGCACGTCGCTTCGCCATATCCCACTCCTTCTAATCTCATTTGGCCCAGGAAGACATGCTCAGGCACAAGAAGCTACGATTAGCATCCTCTTTACCAAGGGATTCCATGGGCTTGGACTGCCAGAGCTGCCCTCAACCTGAGGCACTGAAGGCACCAAATCAGCCAGGTAGTTCTGTGTGTGGTGTGTGTCTCTGCATCCACCCTTCAGAAGTGTGTGTTAAACAACCCGATTTCAGAAGAAGAAGAACTTAAATTCTGTGCACGATCATCTGAAATATTCTTAGATGTCAGTTTTTCCAAACTCCTTTATTTTACAATATGACCACATTACCAGGGCCGTAGCTGAGATTTTAACAAGTCTGAATTCCCTGAACAGAATCACGTCAACCAAAGAAACCAAAATGTCATGAGTCCTACTGTTAAAAAACCCCAAAAAACACCAAATTTAAGGTGTTGTTTCCTCTTTTACCTGATCAGGTGGCAAAAGCTGAATCTTTGTTTTTTTTATTTATTTGGTCAAAGAATCACATTTTAAAGCATTTTATAAAATAAAATAAAACATATGACACTACCTGAATCAGCCTTATAAATGTGCAACATCAGCAATAAGTGTGCAACCAAAGGTTGTAAATTCCTCTTTGCTATTAAAACCCCCAGATCCACAGAATTGTTCCCCGGGGCCATGACCTCGACGTCCTCAATGATAGCTACGGCCCTGCACAATGAGTCAACCTCAAGTTACATTAGACCGAATGTCAGTTTGTTTAAGAGTTAACATGGTGATCCACTGCTGTGGCCCTATAGAGGAATTCATTCAAGTATGTATTGTTATAGATATGATTGTATCATATCCATTATTTCTATTGAGCATCCCCTACACCATAATACTGTATTTAACTGTGCTACACCAGTCAGTGTGTTTTTATAAGGGGTATTTTGAAATCACTTATTGAAGATGGCTGCTTTAAAGAAGTGATTAAAGAAGGAGTTGTGATCATGTGGAGATTCAATAAGCTTCCCAATATAGCACTACTGTATCACTCTAATGTAGTGGGTAAGAATTAGTTAATCACCCCAAATCTTTAAAAAAAAAAATCCTAAATGTTATGAATAAAAAGCAGGAAAAAAATCATTTTCAGAGAAAACAACTTTATTTATGAATGTATGGATAAATGGTTTGTCACACTTTTTGATGCATGCAACATATCTGAAGCCTTAAAGTCGACTTTCAGTAACCATCTCCAACGATTTGAGCTCCTGTGTATTTCAGCACCTACAATAACCAATGTATCTTTATTAGCATCATAGGTCCAGCTTTTATCCATTAGCATTTTTGCAAAGTGTCTGTTTATCATATAAATATGAATATATGAAGGTCTGCAGAAAAGACAAATACTGTACACCAACAAGAAACTTATTAGAGTTGTTTAAGTTCAACTACAACTTTGACTGTAAGTTATTTTCAAGAATCTTTGACTTCAGTCATTTTAGATACCTCTTATCCAAGGTGAGGGTTTGGCGAGTATTTTTGAAATCAAATGCAGCAGAAGTCTTCTTCATGTGAAAATAATAATAATTTATAACTCAAGAAGGATCTGGAGTATTCATGAGCAGGACAGCAACATAATACATATTCATCCACATGATTTGATGTATGGAAAGTTTATGCCGCATGCAAATCCAGAGACACAATAACTCAAAAGTAACTGCATTAAAAAAAAGCACACGTACACACAAACACAGGTGTGAGTCGTCTCTCTCACACTCACACACACTGCAAATTATGACACACATTTTAATTTATGGAAGGTGTCGGAGCTAGGAGGGCATGCATAATAATAAATATGCATGAGGAAATCAAGCAGACTGATAAGTGGCCTCTGAATGTGTGGTCACTTGTGGAGAAGAGTGTGATCACAAGCTTAGCAGCTCTGAATCAGCAGCTTCTGACACTGAAATTAATTTAAAAGACTACAAGTAAAAAGTAGGGCTGCATTATGAGGCAGCCAGCCTTGAATCGCAGCAGAAACGTTCATCTTTACTAAGGATATGTACCTGGAACAGGGGTCATCAACCTGGGGGTCTGGACCCCTTATGGAGTCATAAGAAAATTTTGATGGGTCACAAGATAGGTCAGAAAGGAAGCGGGAAATACTTTGTCATGCTACACAAAATTATAAAGTTTTTTTCTCTGACTTTTATTTAAACTTTATTTAATAATCAAAATGATATGAGCAAATAAAACCACTCTAATAGGTGCAAGTGACCAGAACCCATTGACATTTTCAGCAAGAGGCCCATCATTTGTGTAGAGAATGTTTCTATAAATAAAAATCAAAGTACTTCTAGACAACTACTTCTATATAAGGACTACAAATATGTAATATTAAAAATATATTTGTTGAGATTTTGCTTACTTTAAATGTGGATTTGAATATTGAAGAAGTGTGCAACACTAATTAATTTGTGCATTTTTAAGGATTATAGAAATATGAGCAGCAGTAATATCATAATGGCTGTTGTCTAAAACACCACATGACTATAATAAGAAGAGTAATACAGCATTGTGTTTTTACAGCAACCGGAGCAAATATCAGTATTAAGTACCAACTCTGGGTTTTAAGGCCAGAAAGGCTGCAGTAAAGTTGCCACATGCAAACTGGAATGACTTTAATGAGCAAATAACAGGTTAAATAAATGTCATAAGACTTTTTTAAAGCCACAAACAAGAGTTAACTTTGTCCGGTGCAGGAAATGAAGCTGATGCAGGACGTGTATCTAATGAAACATGTCCTGCCGATGCTCTCCATATCAGGATCCGATGAACTGCAGAGAACTGACCATACAGGCCCATGTGCGTGAGTGTGTGCGTGCGGGATGAATGAAAACAGACATGCACTGTCTTTATATGTGTCGGGAGGAATAATGTATTGGTGTAAATCACTTCCCCGTGTGGCACAGCACATTAAACAACCGTGGCATGATTCCTTTTCTCTCAGCTCATCCGTTCCCTTTCTTCTTTATCAGCTCGTTCACGATTTCATTTCTTTCAAATGAGAATTCAGGGACCCCAAATTCAAGCCCCCGCGCCTTCAAACAACACAACTGTACGGTTTTACTTTTCCTCCCGTCAAAATGGTATCCCAGATTCAATTTTAGATAGACTAGGATTTAGCCAGTGATGATTTTTTTTGGTCTTTCGGAGACAATATTTAATATGCTGAATGAGATCAATTTAGACACACACATACACACACAGAGACACACACTAAATAATTTCTGAATATATATTTGTGTCAAATCTCGCTTTGACACACGCCAGACTGAATGCATCTTTGATAAGCGAGCCTGTATTTAACATATAATCGTCTCTTTAACCAGCACATTGTCATCATCAGCATCATCAGCATCATCATAAGAAGTATTTATTCCTTAACCTCTCCTCGAGGGGATTTCTTTTCCTTTTGATTTAGGAAATTAGTACGCCTTAATACAAAACCACATTCTCAACAGCCACTTATTAAACTCAATTTACTGGAGATGATTTCAGGGTAACATTAAAAGACAATAATGTAAATGACCCATGGCTTTTAATTAAAAAAAAATCTCGCCTTCCTCCTTCTTCTATTTCTCTGTCATCCGTTTTACATTTTTTTGGACTTGATTAGTTGTGGAGGGAAAAGTAAAAGCGCCTGCTTCACTCGGCGTCCCCCTCCTCGTTGACTTTTATCACCAAATGAAGCATATAAATGACCTGAAAGCGCTGGCTCTCGCGTTAAATTAAATAAAATAAAGAACAATTATCCTCTCCTTTTTCTGTGATCTCGCGCTGAAAAGGAGTCCCGGAGAGATAAGGCAGATTGAATTCTCTCTGTTGTGCTCCAATAAAAAACGTCAAGAGGGAGGAGGGGGAGGTAAAGAGAGATTTGAAACCAACCCTATAATTTCGAATCATAATTTCCCTCCCATTATACCTCTCAGATGCCGTTAATCTTTATAGGGTTATTTATTTCAGGGCGTTGTAACCGCACCGAATTTCCATGACTTAAGTTGAATAATTACAGGTAGTGATTGGAAAACTTTAAACAGCTTTAATAAAATGTAGAAAATATGAGAGAAAATTCTTGCAGCGATTTGAAACAACAAAAAGCCTCGTTTGGTGAAAAATATCCACGTCTGCTGTTACTCCTGGAAGTAATTAGATTTTTCTCATTTCAAACTTGAGTTAGGATGCTTTGGGGGTTTGATGTAAAACTTCACATTTGGTTCAATGAAGTATCACCCTAATTTACAGCTCAAGATAAGGACTAAGTCTGTCATAAAAATCTCCCCTCTTCCTCCCCCCTTCCCTGCTCTCCTCCCTGGATTGAATTGCACCTTGGGCAATAGTGCAGAATCGTGGATCTTAACTTCTCTCAGCATATGTTCCTGGCAGATAAGTAAACAATTTGGATGTGGAATGATTTTTTTAATTAATACAGTAGTCTAATATGAGGTATAGCATCTACACTGTAATCCACAAATCCTGCTCTGCCTTTATAGAGGAGGAAACGCTCCAATTTAAATCATTAAATTCTCCTATATTTCTTTCTGTTTGTCTTTTCTGTGCGCCTTAATGACAGCGGGGCCGATAAATCACAAGTTTATACAGGTTTAAACACGAGTCAATGACTTCATGATAACAGGCTGCAGCGGCGCTTTGATTGTCTATTATTTTTGGAAAACGAAACACGCAATGATGTTTAAACCGCATTAATGAGCTGCTTTTCAGTCAGTAGAGAAATAAAATCACTCCACATTCAGTTTGTTCCATTAGTTTAACCTATAATTAAGAATAAGCTCCTCTCCTTGATGTGATTTATGCAGTCAGACGGGTCGTATAGGCTCCCTCCAGGGAGGCCTCTCCTGCTGTCAAACATCAGAGGATCAACCGGTTCATCGCAGTGTCACAAAAACACCTTCACCACTGAACCGCTGAACATGTCTGAAACCTGTTCCCAACTCCACAAACTAACAGCGGCAGCCAGGGGGAGAGGCGATTAACCTTGCTGAGGAAATGATCAAACTTTGACAGCATCCAGAGACACACAGGAGAAGAAGGATCGATTTGATTGATTTTGATGTGCAAGGCGACTTGCGACTTGTTAACGTTTCACTCTTTAGCCTATCAACAGTAGGGTATTGATTAGTTTGGGGTCAAGTTGGGTCTAACTTTAAAATGTACAAAATTGTCAGCATGGTTTTACTGAAAAAAATATTTCCATTTGAATAATGTATTATTATTATTATTATTATTATTATTATTATTATTGCCTGTTTTACATTTAAATGCTATTTAATCTGGCATTATTCTGGCAGATTTTACTCAACCCCGCAGCACTTGCATGACATTTCACTATCTTTGTCATCTCAAGTACCCAATAACCTACAAATACAGGAAATTGATAGCATTGAAGACAGATTGTCTTTATTGGAAATGCCTTTGTTCAACAATTGAACAAAGAGCAGG
This sequence comes from Chaunax sp. Z400, assembly GCA_037577475.1. NCBI lineage: Eukaryota > Metazoa > Chordata > Actinopteri > Lophiiformes > Chaunacidae > Chaunax > Chaunax sp. Z400. The sequence goes on from CM075188.1 coordinate 5,980,535, forward strand.
AGGTATCAACCTTCTAGATACATTATCCTTTCCATAACATGACAAATTTTAAATTACCATCTCAAATGATAATACACATACTGTATACCTCCTTGAATTCAAATAGAAGTTATCCTCAAAAAACAAAAACAAAAAAATGACGCGTGTGACTATATCAGCACTGAATCACAGGAAAAATGCAAAATAAAACATTTGGGTGTAAATGATTTTTTTTCTTTTCCTCATCTTAAATAGACCGTCTAGTTTTATGTGCCAGGTTTCGATAAATATAAACAATATGACCCGTATGTAATCCAGCCTATAGGTCCTGATTTTGACCCTATCAGTACATCATAAAATTACGAGTGCAGAAATGTAGACTACTGGGCCTATACAGGTAATATGGATGCTAATTGTGCAAGCCAATTTTAAAGTAAAAGAGGAACCTAACACAAATCAGCATTTCAGCATTGAAATGTACACAATAAATAAAGTTAAAGGCCTCCTTTCCTGGTTGCCATAAAAGTTATAACATTTACATTTCTTACAGTTCACAGGGCACCGTCCTTTACATCACATCCCAGCTCCTCTGCTCCAGTCAGGAACTTGTTGGATCTCTGGAAAAGTTTGTTTTTTCTTTTGTTGCAAGTCCAAGGCAAATGAATACTGTTCATGCCTCATAATGGGACGCGCTGTCCATAATATATTTACATGCATTTCAGAATTCAAGTGAATAAAAAAGAAAATAGTCTTGAGGGTTACATGGCAGTGGCATGTGCGGATGAATATGGGTCTATCCCAGCCTTGGTCATACCTGGAAAAAGTATGTAGGCCACCGGGGGCTGTAAACTTGACGCTGACCAGGCTGTGCAGTTACATGGGACGACATAGCCCGGGTTTGTGGGCGACGGGTGGGTGTGGGTGTGCTGACTGGGGCACCCAAGGGTGCCAAACGCGCCATTCTGGTATCCCAACGAGGACGCGTACGGCAAAGTGCTGGTGCTCAACGTGTGGGGCATCTCCGTCATCTTCTGGATGGCGCTGGAGCTGAACTGACTCGGGTCGAGGAAGGAGTAAGGAGCGGACGTCGGCGGCAGAAACGCTCTGGCTTTTTCCGAAGGGCCCAAAAGAGATTCCGCGGCGGACACGGGAAGTCCCTTCAAGTGGTCCGTGTCCCCGAGGTAAGGCAAAGGGAAAACGTACCTGTCCTTCTTGAGCAGGTTTTTGGGTTTGCGCCTGGGTCGGTACTTGTAGTCGGGGTGCTCCTTCATGTGTTGAGCCCGCAGCCTCTTGGCCTCGTCGATGTAAGGTCTCTTCTCAGACTCTGACAGCAGCTTCCACTCGGCACCCAGTCTTTTGCTGATCTCTGAGTTGTGCATTTTCGGATTCTCCTGTGCCATTTTCCTCCTCTGACCCCTGGACCAAACCATGAACGCGTTCATGGGTCTCTTGATATGATCGGCGGGCTTTGACATCTTTAAAAAGGGGTGTTTTATTCCCAGTGTTAATGACGAGGAAAAGTTTTTATCGCACGGAGGGGAAATTATTCACCTGTCCAGATGGCAAATACCAGTCATACCACGTCGGGGATGTTGTTATTTTGTAAAACAGCCAAAATAAAATAGAACAACATAAAAATCCAGAGCCCGATCTGCTTTTCCCGAGTTAAACACGGACGCGCGTTCGTTCAAGTCCAGTTACAACTCTCTTTCAGACCAGGCAATACAGGAAAAAACACAAGCAAGATGCACACACGTAAAAAAAAATCCTCAAAGGTGAAAGCAGTGTTCCGCAGTCAGTTTGCAGGAGTCATAAAAGTGCAATTTCTCCTGCGATACACTCCTCTCTCTCTCTCTCTCTCTCTCTCTCTGAGGTTTGTCGTCAAGCACCTGGCTTGGAAATGAGCGGAAGAGCGTGAATACGAGCCAAAAGCGGTGAAGTTCAAAGGCTGGGCTGGTTTGGTTTCTGCACGCAATCTGACATAATCTGCAGGGCGTTCACTCACCAACCTGAGCGCCCAATCAGCACCGAGACCGGCTATTCTAATACCTTCAGCAAACATATATGTACATTACAACATAAACAAAGAGCGGCGGTAGTAGAAAAAAATAAGGAACGAGGGCTGTGTGTGTGTTTGTGTGTGCAGGGGGTAATACTCAGGATCCCTCGCTGATTCCATTTAATGTAATGAATCCCAACAAACATGGACCTTCAAACTCTTTTCCCCCTGACTTCCATCCAGAGAGGCGACGATACCGGCAACCATTTAATATATAGCTTTATATATAGAAATATAGGGGCGCATTTACATAGACATATAATCCTCAATAGAGTTGTTATTTGTGCCTGATTTTTAAATGAGGGATAATAATAATAGTAATAATAATAATAATAATAATAATAATTAATAATAATAATAATAATAATAATAATGAGGGTGGTCTCATTCTCTCAGTTTGATATTAAAAACAAAACATTGCAGCCCATCTTCTCCAGCCTCGTATCTTGCTCAAGGACACTTCAGCAGGTGTTTAACCCCTTTCCTCCAGCTGCAGACTGGTCATAACAACCACACCGTGAAGAGGCTCAGATAGGGGGATGAAAACATCTCAAACTAGGTGTAATATTTTACACGTTGCTCCAAAGTATGTCACGATTACTGGCAATAACTAGTATTTCCTGTACAATAAAGGCCCGCCAAACGAACACGTGCGAGCACTAAGCCTATACATGGATACTGAACGTATGGAAAACTCAGCCGTGCACTGACAGAATGATAAACACCGAGAATACATCACACCAACTGTAAACGTTTAGAAGACCGTCATTGTGAGCCTATAATTGTTGCATTAGCCCACATCAATTTGACAGTGTGGTTTTAAGGAGGCACAGAGTGATCGTTTTAAAATGCAAATTTCAATGAGGACCTCTGCCTAATAGCCCTCGGGCTAATGTGCTTGATATATGATTCCTTCAGCTATGATTATTAAACCAAACGCACACAGATGATTTTTTTCACACACGTCTACATGCTGTGATTGGAGATATTACAATAGAGTCAGCTCTGGTTAGTTACACCGCTAAATAGGCCTAGATTTATTTATTTATCTAAATATTTATTTATTTATTTATATGAAGAAACATCACATGCAAAATATATATAAGCATATATATATATATATATATATATATATATATATATATATATATATATATATATATATATATATATATATATAATATAATATAATATAATATAATATAATATATATATTATTATTTATTTATATATATATATCGTTAATGTGCTGGAAAGAAAAAAATATATAGCTACCTTAGAAATGAGGTAAGTATTTATTTTGAGCTCTAATTGTGTACAAACAGGGGGTTTCTGTCTCATGCAGGCTAAATCTCTTCATTTTTGTAACCGCGACAGTAAAAACTGAGATTTTTCTGCCTCTGATTCCCATATTTCACCAACATCAGTGTCTCCGTCTCACGCTCTCTCTCCGCTCACCGTCTCCTCACACACGCATGCGTCAAGCGGTGCTATAACAAGGACATTTCCATCATATCTTTCTTTAGAAAGCCTCAAATGATCGTAAAAATGTTCTTTTGGGGAGAAAAATCCTCCTAACCCTGACTTACAGCACATTGTGGGCCACAGCTGAGGAAGCCCCCGACTTTTTTCCACAGCGGCGACCGGTTGGCTGCGAAACGAAACAGCTCCTCAAATCCTCCCAATCGACTGTTATGATGTTCATCAGCAACCGTGAGGTATTATACTGCATGTTCGGACTGTATATTTCATCGCATTTGAAGTTTTAAATTGTGTTATGCTATCTTTTACTGAACAGCGTATGCAATTTGACATGTAGCGTTGAGCCCACACCAGCTTAGGCTTCATTTTGAGATCAATGAATCAGATAAGGGAAATTATTTTAGGGGCTGTGCCTCCTACTCACGAGGGAGAAGTCAACTATGTTTCTTAATCAAAATCGGATTGTCTAATAAATGCACGCCTGAAAGTTCCCTCGACAATTTAACGGGATAATGAGAAATGCAATAGGTTTTAATTTGTCAAGGATTGAGGTGATCATTTTTTTCCATCGACAGTTTCTCTTCAGTTTTCTCAAATGTAAACGTTACATTATAATGCTGATATAAAACATAAAATTGGAGTTTATAATTAAAGTAGCTGTGGTTTTATACCTGGGTGTGTAAAAATTCCTCTCCTTCTCCAAAGTTCAACGATTTGATTGTCCACAGTCAGCTGAAACACATTTAAAAAGTGAAAACTAAAAATAAAGACTATAATATACTCTCTGTATGTATGGCCAATATTTGATTTATTTGGTTTAGAAGGTAACGGGTCAATAAGTATTTTATAATTATGAAATTATTTTTTTTTAAAAGGACGATTTGGTGAAAGTTTATTTCAACTAATTATAACTCAAAATTACAAGCTCATACACACACATGCACACACACACAACTAGGATGATCTAAGAACACACCTCCATCCATCTCGCCATGAAAGTGAATGGGAGCGGCCTGACACACACACAAAGACCCTTTTAGCCAACTTGGGCTCCCGTGGAGCGCATTGAGGTAAGCTCCACCACCGTAACTGTCCATGGTGCTGAGGCGGTAAGAGGTTTTCTTCACTGCACACTTACGTCCTCCCCCAAAAACTCCTAAAAGCTAGGGTTGACATTTCAATGCATTTATTGTATTTCCATCCCATTTAGTGATGGGTCCCTGCAAAAATAAAATGTTGGAAATCGAGACAACTGACATGGCTTCAACTTTCCTAACTTTTTTTTTCTTTTCAGCTGAACGTTTTTAAGCCTATAGACCTATTTTTTCTTGTGGAGGAATTGTTGTTAAACCACATTTTGAACCAACGAATTATGACAAAAACACATTTTATGTTGTCAAAAATACGATAGATGGATAGATCGTAAAAAATAAAATCTAATAACTAACAGAATAGACAAAAATGATTTGCATACACACACAAACACAAACACACAGAGACACAGTTGTTCACTTGATCCATACTTTCCAAAGAGTGACATAAAATTCATTGTTCTTCACTCACTCATAAGGCTTTAATCAGGATACAGATGCTCAGATGCCTCAAACTAAAGAACATTTCAGTTCAAGTTGAAAATGGAACCATTGAAAGCTGCAGGCCAGAACACTGTATGCTTCTTTATGCTTCAATTGTTGCTATATCTGCAATGTTACACACAAATATTTTCTTTCACAGATACAGAAATAATTCCAAAACCCAAGACATTATCTGCTCACAAGTACCATTCATTGACACTGAGAGGCAATGAGAGGCAATCAAAATAGCAATGAGTGGTATGTATCGCCAACATGGAGAACCTGTTATATATACTGTATATATATATATATATATATAATTTATAATATATATAATTTGTGGTGACAGTGAGTAGGGAAGTAAAATCAGACTTGAATGGAATCTTTTGAAATGACTACACTTAAGCTGTTCTGGCTTTTATTGTGCAACAGTGGATAGTACAGAGCAGAGCAGAAAAAAGAATAACAAAGGTTCAAGGCATCAGGTAATAATGAAAGGATAGGGCCAATACTTCAAAGACTGCGAGGTCCACATCACACAATTATACAATACAATTAGGATTAAAGGGCCAAAAGAGATAACAGGAGATACAGATAAATTATCACAAAAGGAAAGATGTGACTCTCTCCTGACCTTCATTAAGAGAAAAAAAATAATCTGGAGCTGCAAAGGGATTGGAGCCTTTCACACAAGACTGTGACGCACTAGATAAGATATAAATGAGAATCTGAACTATTACTAAACAGTGATACAAAATATATATTCAGAATAAAACAATACAATAAATACTATTACAAACACATGCACACTAGGTTATATAAACAAAACATTTAATGCATTTTCAAAGCTTGTCATAGAACTGGACTAATTTCAGAATATACATTTACTGTTAGGACGCTCACTTTTGCAAATAAAGAGGTGGACACTAAGCATTTATTCTAGTACTGAGGGAACTAGTTTTGATTGATTGTCAACTTTTTGAACTGTTAATACACTGAATAAGTTCACACAGTCATTATACTGCTCTCCTAAAAATCACCAGACTCCTTTGACAAAAACCCCAATTTTACCTCACTGTTTGTCGTATAAGACACTTCATTTAAAGTCAATAGAAACAAAATGAAACTCACCAGCACCATCTTGGTCAGTCTTCTCACATTCACAAGCTGTGGTTCGGTAAAAATAAAGCTTTAACACACTGAATTGTATGTGTGTGTGTGTGTATATATATATATATATATATATATATATATATATATATATACATTGGTAATATATTCAGATTGATAAGGAGCTGTTTCTTCCATCTGCAGAGTGACCTAAATATCAATATATAATCTAAATATTAGCCATCCTGCTTACTCCAGCTACCTAACACATCAAGTAAAATATAGGAGCTTTAAGACAGATTATTTTATTTGTGAAAAGCATTTTGCTTTTACAGTATTGTGCAGGAAACACTCTCAGAGTTTCTTTACAAACAGGGAGGGCTAACAGCTTCCCAGGAAGGAACTAACATCAACTAACACTCATGCACAGCTGGACCATCTACCTAAACAAGGAGCAGAGAAGCTCCAATTACAACACACAGATGGGATGTAACTTCATTCTCTGCTCAGGACACCATAACTCCACTATAACATATCATACAAATAGTGTTGATGTTTCTGTAGGCACACACATAGTGTGTCATGTCAATTCAAATAAAAGCCACTAAAGTGATAGGACCTAAAGAAGCATGTAAAGAAATGATTCAGTTATAAGGCTGAGATAATGAATCAATCAATGTAGAATTCTACTATGGCTGGTGATGTCATGAGAGCGTCATCAACAAAACTGTTTTTTTGTGCATATGGATGACATTTGATCACTCACTGGCACTCCAAAGTTTAATTATATCTGACAGTGATACCAGGCCCTGCACTGCCTTCTGTAAAAGCTTGATTCAAGGACTAGAGACAGCTTCCATGTCTTTTCTGTCTTTGTAACAGTGACATGATTTCTGAGGACAGTTTAACCCTCCTAATGTGTTAGAAAGATGTCCACACCTTTTGTGTTAGTGGGTCAAATTTGACCCATGATTTAACTCAGCCCAAAACACACAGAAAAACAATGGTTATCATCCAATATTGTTTTTAACCCCCATAATTAACTCATTATGAATTGATATAAATGCTGTTTTAAATTTTATTTTTATGGTCCCAAGATTAAAGTTGTCGATGAAAAAAAAGGTTTAAGCCCCTCATTATATCTCCTATAGTGAAGACAAGGGGTAATTATGTTATCCGACTATAATAGACTAATATTAGATCACTCTTTCTAGAATAATTTGTTAGTGGGCTTTTTATAACTTCATAAAATTAACCATAGTGACATCTGTGGTGTTATGGGTCAAAGTTGACCCATATGGATATATGTTAGGACAAAGATATGTTTGCTTGGGATATGAAGGGACAGCAGCCTCTGGAAGGGACTAAGTTCTCATCTATGGTGACCTCTGGCCCAGGATTGTAGATGTATGGCAGGTGCTCCACCCATTTGTCCCAAACATTCCTAATGGGAGCGAGTTGGTCATTTACACGGCGAGTAACTCTTGTTTCCCTCTTGACAATACATGAAACATCTAAATTGACACGGTAGAATGAAAAACACTCCGGCCTGATTCAGCATCCCATAAGCTAGCAGTAGCCTCATTACAGGATCTGTGCACCCCAGCAAGAAGCAACAGCCCTATGTCAGCATCCAGGTTTTGTCTGTCTGCATCCAACTGTTGCCAAACACACTTCTTCCTTCCATGTTCGTCATCTCAAGCAGGATCTTCTCAATAGACAGCGGTATGAACTCAAACGCTGTCTTTATGTCTTGGACATGTGACACTGCGTATCTAGTGGGCCCCGGTGTCATTCTGATGATGTTCTCAGTTGATGATCCGCCTTGGGTTTCATAAGAAGGGTTTCAGAAAAAGCAGTGCCACTAAACCCCGTCTTATTCAGGATTTTGCTCTGTTGTCACACCCTTTTGTGGCTCACAGTGTCTTCAGTAGAGCAGAGGGTCCTGCAGTGGAAGCACATTGTATCCTAAAATGGCATCATATGCTTATTTGGAAGTGACTGCCTCAAAGCTTGCCTTCCTTCCTTTCCTTGAATCTGCTAAAAAGAGCTATGAACTGATCAAGAGAACCTAAAGGCCCATTTATGATCTACGTTAAAGACGCATATGGATATGGACGGATCCTTCTGTCCGTTGTCTGAGTTTGATTCGTATGTATTTGCGCACGTTTTCGATGAGCTTATGGATACGGATGAAATGGACGAAGCAGTGCAATACTACTGATAATGGTTGGGGACAGTTGCTACAATTCACGCAAGTCATGACAAATGTGTATGGACACAACGAAGAACAAAAAGGTAAAGTGAAAAATGAAAAAAAAACAGTTTTTCCTCTTTTTCCTACCATCGCCAATTGAACTCTATTCCTCTTAAAAGAGGCCACATTAGGATTTCTGGGCTTTTCCCTTTCAAAGCTCAAAGTCCACATCACGAGGAGTTATTCTATTCTACAGAAAGAGCTGCTCCCTAAACCGCCTGATCAATAGTCCGGGCCTATTCTTATGTCACTTATCTACGTCACTGTGTTACAGACCACTACCTGCAACCAGAGGTCCGCTATCAACCATGGCTCTGTCCACCAGTCTGTCTCCCATTTGTTATACAAAGATTTTGAAGGTGCAAGCAATTCTCCTTGTTGGCTCAAAGATAGAGTTGAGTTGGTTTCCAGTTTCACCAGATCGATCCAGTCCAGTGTATGAGCTGTGGGCAGTTATCATCCCAAAAATCTGCTGCTGTTAGTTCAAACCCTGTGCCTCCTTCCCCATTGATAAGTGCTTCTCTCATAGGTAACACGTGTCTGCAGTAAGGCCAAAAATTAACAGATTTAACCAAAATTCTGCAGGTTTGAAGGTATATGCTACATGCCACTGCAAATGTGATGTTTTCATGGTTCTGTAAAGTCCTTCTACTAATTCTTGGCCTCTTCCATGAATCATATCTTCCAGGTCTTTCCCCAGTTGGAACTCTCCCACCCAGGCCTTGAGGGCACCCTCCACCTCCTGATGTCCACGTGTCTACCATTTGGAGAAGTCAACTCTTGGATTAGGACTAAACAATCTGTGACACCTTCTTTTTAAATAATTCCTGCTACTGTCTAGTTTAACTGGTTCTCTATGTAGGGCCAAACAAAGTCAAAGTTGACTGACAGTGTTTCCCAGACGTCCATTTCTTAATGTGAAAATGTCGACTAGCTATATTATCATCACCATCTTATAATTTAGATTCTCTTAGATACAAATTTTTAAAAAATGCACATAATTATTTCCTGTAAATGTGGCCTATACCTGTATACATGTAGATGTATAAATGTACTGTATATAAATACATTTTGGTCTATTTGATTTTTTTATCCATTTCATTCTAAATTTAATCACCTGTATTCATGTTATATTTACATATCATGATGGAGACAACCTTTACCGAACCTTTACTTTGTTATGCAACCCTGTGTTGCACAAGGACAAATAAATTACCTTGAATCCTTGAACCTTGAATCCTTGAATTTAGCATCAGTCCCGATCTCATTTCCCAAGCTAACAGTACCACCACGACTCACTGATTGTACACTAAGCCAACCTATATTGTCCACTGTCTGCTGAGAGTGCAGCACCTGCTAGACTGGTGGTCAGTCCTTGCTTGTGCATCTTCATACAGATAAAGATCTTTCAGTTGGAGTCATCAGACTTCTTGGAAGAAAGTGACACTGTTTACTGTACATGCACATCAGTATCCCGGTTATTATCAGGGTTTTGGAGTATCCCGTCTATGTGTTTGTGCATGTAAACATCATATCCCGGTCTCTGGTGGGATATGACCTTATCCCGTTTTTGAGAAACCCGAAAACTGTAGCTGGAGTACTCCTAAAGAAACTGGGATACTAGAACATGTATATGTCTTATCCTGGTTTCTGATAGCTGCCCATCACTGCGCAGGCGCCAAGCGATGTAACAGAGATTGAAACACACAGGCGGCAGTAGCGAAAGCGTCTCACATCTGGAGCAACAAAGAAACAGAGTTTTGTCTTTCAGTATATTCAGATATGTCACATAGCCAGTGAAATGACGCCCGACTCATACAGAAATTTTGTCTTCACTCTGTGTCACTGAACTAAATCATGATGACCCTCTCCCAGCAGTCACGGCTGCGTATCTTATTCCAGCGCTTCTTTGTCCTAGGAGGTGGCATTGACAGACTGACAGCTGTCAAAGTGGACGACATGTTTAATATCACTTGTGCTCTCATCTCGCTTTGCTAGTAATAATGTGAATAAGCCATATCAACGACACCATGTTGGCGTTTAATAGTGTTCAGCCCACGATAAATCAAAGTGGTCTCATCTTTTATAGCTTTAGTCAAATTGGTTTTGAATTAACCTATTAAGAAATGATAGATTAAATTGTCAGGTGATATACATTACTGGTATGTGCAAAACAACACACAGACCTCAGTAACCAGGATACTGTATTTACATGTATACGGGGAAATGAATATCCAGATTTCTCCGTGTTCCTGTAACCATCATATCAGGATAAGCCTCATAACCGCGATACTGATGTGCATGTAAACAGTCAGTGAAGAGTTCTGAGAAAACGTGTTTAATGTGTTTACCGGAGTCCTCATCTGACTCTGGATAGAAAACAGCACAGGGTCAAAGACATACCCATGGGGTACACCACACTGCACTTTAGAAAATTCACAGATTGTATTTTTGTATCTTAAAGATTAAGTTCTATTTTGTTAATATGTATAAAATCAAAGTACTGTCCACTGAATATCAATATGCCTCTCCATGTTGTTTAGGAGTTTACTGTTGTTCATGGTGTAAAAAGCTGAACTGAAGTCAAGAAGCAGAAACAATAATGCTAAGTCAGAATCATCACTAAATCATAGATCATTGACTAATCTGATAGTTTAACAATGGCACCAAAATCCAGATTGTAATTTCATGAAAACATTGTTAGGTAAGCAGACAGTAATTTGACACAAAATTACGACATAAAAGAAGATTTGCAAATTCAAATTTGTGGATCGTTGTTAGGTTTTTTAGGCAGTAGTTTAATAATGGCTCTTTTTAAAGCAGATGATACGGACCCTATGGAAAGAGACTTATTGGTCCTCTTAAGAATAGGACATGTAAAACAGGGTACGGTTCCTTGAAAAGAGGCCAGTACAGGGTTTATAATAGCAGGTTTGTAGCTTTTGAAGCAAACACCAAGCTGGTAAAGGCCGAGTAGGCCCAAATCATAGTCCCTGCATATCTACAAGTATTGGAGAGGTCGTAGCTATCATTCTGAGAGCAGTTTATGCCTGTGACTTTCTCAAATGAAGCCATCTTATTTGTACTAAATGAGAAGCTATTGGCAGGGGTAGTCAGTGATTTTTTTTATTAATGTCAATCAAGTGAGAGACGTATGCTGTCCTAGAAGCTGAGAGGTCACACTTTACTTCTTAAAACCCAGACAATCTGAGAAGTCTCTTGATTTGTCATATGCCTGTGCTCAAGTGTTCTACCAAACAGTGTGAGTGCATAGGTGAAAACCATGGTGCTGGTTTCATAGTTGTAAGAGGAGTGACAGAATGCTATTCAGATTGTTTGTGAGATTATTAATGCAATCAGAGTTTGCACTACAAGAGTCAAGAATACCAGGTGAGCACTCACCAAGTATAAACCTAACATTGCTGTCGATATAGCGAAAAGTATGAGTGATCAGAAACTGGAACCTGTAAAACAGGTGAGACATGAACATCCATAACCTTTGTAACAATTAGTTCCAGTCTTTTTCTTTTGTTGCATCATTCTTCACATGTTGGATGAAGTCCATAAATTCTACTGCTCTAGAATCTGAGCAGTCACTTACATTAAAGTTAAAATCACCCAATAAAATTACTGGATCATATCCCACAAGAGCAATCGACAATCCTTAAGAAATTCCAAACAGAAAATGTGTTTTGTGCAATTAAAGGTTAATGCAAGAATGTGTGGTAGAATTCTAATAAAAATGGCAAAATAGTTGAAATAAAGAGAAACGTCCAAAAGTGCATTAATGCAGGTGAACTAGTAAGAAAAAGATTGTTGCTATTACTCTTGTTCCTGCCTTTTTAGCAGAAAAAAAGAGCCTCTAGTCTCGGGGAGAAGCCTCAGTGAGTGTCAGTGAGAGGTGTTGCTCACTCATTGCCTCCCATTACAGCCTTAAGCTTCTCATCAGCTGACATAATTTGTCTGTTGAATGCCCAGCGTTGACACCCAGGCACTGTAGGTCCTTTTTAATTATTGGAAAAATACCTCTTAATAAATACAAGGCAGACCACTATGAAATATAATGTATCAATGAATTGGATTTGGTGGTTATATTACTGTGTAGACACCCAGAGGTAAATGTGGCATTTACTGGCAAAGCACATCTTGGTGATCAATGGTCCTGTGAAACTGTAAAGGGAGCTGCATAGCACAGTCAGGTAAAAGATGAAAAGATTGAAATATATCTGGATAGGCCAATAATCCCAAAAGAACCCAATAAAACATATGGACATCCTATACCCATGTTTTTTTTAACATTATGAATATATTTCCTTTTATACAACCTCTCTTTTTTAACCTCTCATCATAAGGCTACCGCTGTGTGTGGCCTGAACCTCAAGACGTGGTGCAGAGAATAAAATGATGAATTCAAAACTGAAGATGAAAATCAATACCTCACAGTGCTACTCTTGAATGTCTCAGAGTTATACATATCAATCAACCTCTTTTTGCAGAATGTTCATCCTGAACTCTAAAACTTTGTAGGACAAACAGATGGGCTGTAGGTTTTGGTAGAATCAAAACCAGACAACTCATACGTGAAATAATGAGAGATAGTCGGAGAATGTAAAAGCCTTTGAAGGCAGACATTACTGATGGAGAGGAAAAATACGATTCTACCAATCTGTATCAGTGAATTATTAATTAAGTTTTGTTGAATGATCTGTTCTAGTCTTGTGAGATATCAGTTTCCATTTCTTTTACAGAAGATCTCATGAGATCGCGAGTTCAAAAGACAGTTCAATTTAGAGCTCCCATTGGAAATGGTTTCAGAAAGTCTTACTATGGGCTTTGAAGTGTTTTAACTGTCATAATCTCAGTGTTCAGAGATGGGAAAAACAAATTCTCTTCATATTTCCATTAGACGTGCTCTTTAAAAAACAATTACAGTAAACATATCCATGCAAAACTTTAATTTCTGTTTGTCATATAGGCCTACAGTAGCATCACCAGTTTTCATTTTCTATTGCACGGTTGAAAAAAATCTCTGAATATCTTAAATATTATGATTTTGTTTAAAAAAACTGACCTTTTTCCCTGACACATTAACATTTTAATTGCGATCATTCAGTCTCTGGAGTTTGACCTCCATCATATTATAGCTGGAAGGTGACTTGCTGTCAAATGACCAAAGAATCTGCTCTGGACTGGGCAGGTCATTTATTAGTGAAAGAAAAGTCATATGGATTTTTTAATTATCTTAACTTGCATTGTGACCCAACTTTGCTCTGTAATAAGTGTCACTTTTAGGCATTCACAGGTGGCTCGAACTGTTTATTCATAAGCAAACCAAACTTAAAAAGCAGATATAACCCCAACTCAGAATTGTGGAGGGGTGGACTAAGATTGAAATTGGTCTGCCTCTCTCTCTCTTGCATTGAGGGTCCATTGTATCATGTCAAACAAAAGGTTTTTATCAGAGGCTCTTAATGTAACCCCCTCCCCTCACTCTCATGGCCACCAACTCGTTCTTCTCTTCCTCTCTTTTCTCATTCATTTATTCCACTGTGTGTGGAAATAGGCTGGGCAACAATTAATTTCAGAGTGAATTCAGGCAGGATCTATTACCCCTCTCTGCCTCTATTGCTCTAATGGAAATCTATTTCACTTCTCTTTTGTGTCCAATATAATTTAATGCCCATTTTATTAATGGCCTGAAATAATTACGGAAGGCTTTTGTGATTCTTGAGTATGTTTCATTTAATTGTGTAATAAATGTCTAATCAGAGCTCCCATCTGAAGCCATTATAGCATTAAAATTAACAATTACGCCACAAATGTCTTGGTGAATGCGTTGGGGTCTATAGAAATCGTTGCTGATAACAAGACACATATAAATCATTCATGAGAATTTTTTCAGAGAAAAGCGGAGTGAGAGATAGGAGGATGGGAGGGAGAAAAAAGAAGTGGGGGAAGAAAAGAGAAGAAGAAAGAGGCTGAGTTTTCTTTATTCCATTGAAAAACCAGGGATGGCCAAAAGATAGGGCATTTTAAAACTGTGTCACACTCTCCAGTTCCTTTCTTCCCCTGTCTCTCTCTATCTCCCTTTAATTTGCCTTCCTCTTTATTTTTGAAGTGACAGATTTCACTTTGGGAATTCATTAACCGTTAAGTTGGCCGATAAAATATCTATCAGGCCCTCTGCCCGGTTCCTTTGCTAAGCTGCGTGGCGCCCCGGTTCAACGTTGTGGGTGACCAAAGGCAATTAAAGAGGCTTCACACTCTCTCACCATCCCAGTGTCACTTGCTCGGTGAAAAGAGGAAGGCTGCTCAACGTACCAGCAAGAATTGTTTTCTTAGTAGCCAAGTATACAAATTTCATGGTGTGGGGGAACTCCATCTGCCTCTGAAAACTCTCATCAGTTCCTCAGTGTCATTTCCAAGCTAATATACTACAATTGGTTTTGGTGAATCTATTTTAATAGCATAATGTTTTGGCCTTCTTTGTTCTCTATTACCATGATGCACAAAGGACCTCTCAGCCAATGGATTGCACCCTGGTTGTAACCAGACACTTTCAAACAACAGAGCCAAGGAAGTGAGTTTGATAGAGAGATGGAGTCTCATCTTAATGAGATGTTTGATTTTATTCTCAATCAAACAGCCATTTTTTGGATCAAGCAACCTCGGATGAGGTGGTTCATATCGTCCATCTGTGACTCTGACCCATCTGAGCAGGGTGGACTGTAACTAAAAACACACAATATAGTTCACGATATTGTTTTGTGATGCTGAACAACCCTCAAAAACACTGAATTGATTCTTAATTTATAGTTTATAGTCAAAGATTTGTTGTTGTGGTTCATTTTATTTCATGTTTGGACCCGACATATAGATAGCAGATTTTTATTCTATCTTCTGCTCTTTCTCTCCAACGTAACACATCAACTGAGTCAGGAAGCAGGAAGCACATATCACTAGTGTAAACACAAAGAACACAGGCCTATGAAACAATCAGTTCCTTATGGTAGTTTTTTGGATTTTGCATTGTTATTGTTATTGTCAATGATAGAGATTTCTGAACTTTAAATAAGCTATGGCGTCTACAGTACACATGCTAGTAAACATATTATTGGTTCGTCACTGACCAATTAGACAATTTCTGCTGGAAAAACAACAAAGTGTGGATCCATAGTATGATATGTAATTATATAATTATCTCTTACTAAATAAATTGTTCTGTTTATAACACACCTATGCTGAAATAGTACGAATACATGCATGAATATAAAATAGTAATGGTTTTATTTTGACACAGGGCCCCTCTTTGAGATATAGGGCCTCAAGATTCTGTAATAAATCAGGGCCCACCTTAAGGCCTGCATCATTACAGTGGAGGTTTGTAATCCAGCCTTGTCTCCTGGTCAACAGTGGACTTTTACAGCATAACGGATCCAAGGATTGCAGTGACTATATGTAAAAGAGAAAATGGGAAAGCAGTTTTTGAGCAATAGACTCAAATCTTGTTGTTTTTACTGTCCTAATGTCACTGTTAAAGTCTTCTGGCTGTATTTGATAGGCAATGATTATTCCAATTCACTTAACATCATGACAATAGCTTTATTGCAGTGTTATTTGTTAGGTATGATACAACACAGCTTGGTAAGATTAGTCCTTTTTGGAGATTTTATCACATCATACATTGTTCAAAATTATTTCATCAACACAAAGAAAATCAACAGCCAATGTTATACAATCAATCTCATTTTTTGAAATGTTGTTGAACCACATTGTATTGTAACAAAACATGGTAACAATGTCAATATTAAAAGGTATTTCACTGCAATATGAAGCTGCAGATACCATTCATTTCAAAGGTTGATGTGAATCATTCATCACTGCAATATGAGGATTTGACAATAACAGCACAGGCCAAAGCCAAAATGATGTGGATTTTATTTCTACAGTGATCTCTAGGTTTAAATTGATGAAAGCTTTTTTTTATCTTCCCAAAAGCTCCCACAGCTTTCAAAACTGCCAGGTAACCTTGGCAAAACCAAAAGCTGCGCTATGCATCATGACTGATCAAATTGTTTGATCAAATATCTCAAATAAGTGTCAAGTTCAAGTGGATTTTAAAACTGTATTGATGTTTTTGAAATGTCACTGAGGTCAGTAAAATGCCTTGAGCGCTCTGTCAGAAATACAATAGAAAAAGAGCAACTTGACTAACTATACCAGCACCAGTTTTTGGGGGAGGGTCAAGTTTCGATTATGAAGATGGTTTTCTAATAAGGTAATGCTTGAAATATTTATGTAAAATGTGCACATGCCCCACCCCTCCATAAAATGTCATGGACATTGGTTCAGTAGTTTAAGCCTAATCAGAAAGATCGTCAAAATACGCAATGCAATGGAAATGTTAAAATTCTACATTCACCCCATTTTCAAAATGTGCACCAACATGTAATGGGTTCTTTCTTGGCCAATGCCACATCCTTCCAACAAGTAGTAAGTAGTAACAATCAAAACAACCAACCAACAAACTCGACTCCTTAGAATGCATACCTCCGTCTAGGTCGAACATCTTACACGTCTGTTCATCTTTCCTATGGAGGAAATCAGCAGTATTTTTCCAGTAGTAATTGAGTAAAATGTTGAAAAATCTCAAAATGTTAAGAAAATCTGGGATCTTCTCCTTTATCTGGATTTACAGCAACGTTGAATGGATTCTTTCGAGGCCCCATGGTCCATACATCCACCATGCTTTGTGGAAATCTGTCTTGTAGTTTTTGTGCAATCCCACTCACAAACACAACAACCAACCAACCAACAAACACACAAAACAAGCTGGAATCAAACCTTCCTCTAAGCAGAGGGAATTATGTACAGTAAAATATGGACGTGCACTAACCATCCACCTCATCCAGTATGTGCACATGGATATGCAATCGGAATGCCTCATAGATAAGATAAACTCCACCAACATCTATGAAAACTACTATGAAGAGAGGCAAAAGATTTTTTTTCCCACACTAAGAAAAAAGCATTGGCAGATTTTTAGCTAACCTCTCATAGGTCATCAAAAACAAGCAGCCATTTGTCTCGTCCTTATGTCCATTCTAATATTGTTCCATATTAAAAAATAACTCATGAATCTACATGAGGAGGAAACTGAAATGACTTCAACCATCTGTTTACTACATTTCATCTTATTAGAGCTTACTTTGTCCAAACAGATCTTTCCTGTTTAATTATGCATTTAACTTATGTGCAAAATTAACCCTGGCATCTTCACAAAGACACGTGTATGATCACACCTCACACCTTTCCCCCCTCCTCTTCCAACCAATTTAATTCCAAGCTCCAGATTTCATGGTCAATTTTATCTTGCTCACTCTCAAAGAAGCCATCATCAATTCTTCACAACTTTTCATGTCCCCTTTCTATGCAGATTCACTGCAAAATTGCCATTCAGGCTATTAAATAACTGTGACTGCTGTGAATTTACAGCAACACTCCGTGCTTTGAATATGCATCTGGAATGTTGACCTCCAGCAGCAATTAGTCTTAGTCTTTGTTTATTCTACACAAATCACACAGCTCTTTTCTTCCTTTATTTCAAAGTCTTTGTTTCAGCCTATTTAGAGGACAGAAACAACTTGACCCTCATGCATTGGGAGGTCAACTTTCTTGTTTTAATTCATGTTCTGATGAAATATCATCAAGAAATAAACAGTTATGAACACATTTCAAGAAATGATGGGCAAAGCAGATGAACAGTTTGTGTACTGGTAGTTTTCTCAGAAGAAAAATATCACCAGAAATTAAAATTAACTAATGTAAGCTCAAATAATTTCTGTTTGACTTTATAAGGAACAAACAATATCTGTACCTTATAGGACCTTATGGCAAATACTGGCATAATAATGTGCATCACTATCATCAGAAATTAGTCAAACATGTGGATATCTGGTTATTTGTATGAGAGCAGGTCATCAAATACACATCACATGTCTGCAGTGGTATACCATTACCCTATGTGTCTGGATGATGTCATCTTCACATGAAACCAAATGTGGGGGGCAGAAAACAAACCGACATGAGCATTTTTTGAGCTATTACATGCACAATTAATACAATGCAAAATGGGTGGAAAAATATGTTTAACATCCGCATAAGAAAACCTCGCTGCTAACTGACAGTGCATGATTAGCAGTTAGCATCTAGCGTCCCAGTCAGAGCCCTGGATATCAGGCTAATGAGGTGACAGAAATAATGTCTGAAAGATAAAACAGCTCACACTGTTGCTGTGAATTTGAGCATTTTATTCATAAAAACAATGCACAGAAAGACAGGTGGATGGAAAATGCCCCTCATGTTTAATACCACAAATATCATCCTGACTTCTTGTTAAAAAACATACAGTTTGAGATTCTGCTTTTTATTTACTTTTATTTTAACTGTAGGATATATACACTATTTCATTCTACTTGAATATAGTGACAATAAAAAAAATTATTCTGATTCTGATGTCATTTGAAAAAATACATCTAATTCACATATGAGAGTTGACATCATCCTCATTCCTATTGAGGGTAATACAATTATTGTAAGTCATTTTTGGACAAAGGTGTCGCCACATAAAATCTAAACTGCAGTGAAGGGTTGAAGTATTGTTTGTTTGTTTTTCTCTGAATAGGGATGTTTTTAATTGTTTTCATGGTAAAGTTGCTTTATACTACTTTATAATGGAAGAAGTAATAAAGATAAAGGCAATATCTTTATGACACTTAGTCACACAGACTGAGTCCTTTCCTTTGTCTTTAAAGAGACCATGGGCTTTAATTGGAGACCAGTGCACATCATCTCTCGGCTGAGAGGGTAAATGAGGGATCCCTAGACTCCAGGATTACCCCATTATTGAGAAGACATTCCACTAAGCCTCCACCACTGACACATATTCCTGTTCTATGGCCTATTCACTTTAAAATATGTCTTGTCAGGGAGGCTTATAGAAATCTACATAATCCTTTTTCATCACAATTAAAGATACCACTGAACAATAAAATTGCTTGCTCTCTGGTTTGTTTCATGTTGCTTTGAGGAAAAAGGGGGTGAGGGAGACGCGGCTGAGCCCTGATGAAGGTTGCAAAGGATGTAAATGAATGTTGGGTTTTTTTCTGACAAGAGCAAAGAACTTAAGACATCCTCTAACCTTTACAAGTGTACAGCGGTTTTGTGACACAGGGGGGCAAAATGTTAGGTGTGGTGATTTCTCTAGATTCTAATATCAGGTAGCCATGATAATGAAAAGCTCTTATTAATTTGTCATTCAAAATGAGAAATGCTTATCAAATGTCAAATATTGAAATTTGAAATCACTAACACATAATCCTTAATTTTTAACTTTCTTACCTTCAACATGAAAACAAATAAATAAATCTGTAAGCTATGGTTGAGCACAATCCCTCTAATTAAGTCTGGGCTCTCCTGGATCTAATAAACAAATAACAGGAATAAACTTCATGTTGAAAAATTGCAGCTTATTTGTCACCTTCTGTCTTTTCTTTACGTTAAACAGATGAAGGACAACCCTCTCATGTCAATTAATTTATTAAAATAAAAGTGACGCTTTTCACAGCAGACATTTTGACATGTCACGGGAGAAAAAGCACAGCTCTGAATACATGTATGATGGCTGAATTCCATTTAGCTGTTTAGGTGTTCATACTATGACAAGTAAAAATGTACTGGCAACATGATGGCTGCAAACTCTGCTCTGAGAGAGAGAACAAATGGCTCCTGTCAAGCAACGATGCCTCCTCAATTCCGTTTATATGTTTATATGTAAAGTAATTAGCAAAAGGAAATATGTTTGTGAATGAGATGTAATTTCCATCTGTTATTATGTTCAGAGAGGTTTGTTTGTTTGAATGAAACACTACATGCATGTACTAAGATGCAGAGAGGTCGTCGTGGTGGAAAAGTGCAGGACAGTTTGAGTCCTGAGTCCTATATGTGGTGTTTAGGAAGCTAAAGCACTTTGGTTAAGGTTTGGAAAACAGGGATATTTCTAACATAACTTATCGCCATTATGTTTGCCTTGGAAATATATTTGCTGTTGCAAATTAATTGTATATAAACAGCATTTGTAGGCTGCTTCACATCAGTCCACTACCTTCATAAGCTGCACCATGTACACCAAATACGAAAGCTGACAGCTGTTCAGGTTTCACTGCTAGAATTATCTTATTTCTTTTGGTAAATGTGGGGTTCACGGGCCAATAGTGGCCCATCCTAAGGTTTGATTTGACCTGCCAAATATTTCTAGAAGAATAAATTGTGCAGTCAATGTGGCATCTTAAGGCTGGGTATGACCTAAATATTAATTATTCAATCACACAGTAGTCAGTCAATTAAGGGAATTTGGGATCTACAACTATTTGACATCTTTACAATACAACACAACACAATACAATAGATGTTTGCTTTCAGCCCATAGTCCACCATTACATTTCAGTTTGGGCTTCCTGGTTTAAGTAATGAATGAGTAACATATCCACCCAATGCATGTAAGCAGCATTTTGATGATGTAGCTGGTCAAGTTGGAATAGTTATTATTATTATTGATCATTTACATGCTGCTCAAAGCATTTTATAGGGTTGTCAGATGTTCTTAATGTATAATCATTATCTACAAAGTCAGACTGATAAATGTAGTGAAGTCTAAAATACTTCTGAAAAGTATAAAGTAAGATGACATTGAAATTATTGCTCCAAAATCCTTTCTAAATGAGTTTGTTCATAGCTAGAAATAAAACATATTTTAACTCTAAATAGGAAAACTTCAGTCATTTATATGAGAGAATAAAAACAAATTGATCATTTCCATCGTGAAAGAAGACGAGACACAGAAAAAACTCCTTTTCTTTTTGTTCCAACTCATCTCCTCGCAGCAGCAAACAAGATTACAACGAAGCTAACCATTAAACTGTATGAACCTACAGTAAATGAGACATTTGCCATGTATGAGATGGTTGATGGTTGTGTTGGTGGCATTTTGTGTGTGAATTGCTGCTAAATTACTTGAAATAGTTTTACAAATCAATCAAATCCATCAGATTTTTAGTAGACATGAAATGTTAGATGGGTTTTCCTTCCCGGGGTGTAAGCATCAGCAGACTGACAGGGTCTCTGGAAAATTAGCGGCAAACTGTCCACATGAGCCATGTGTTTACAGTCTGGACTGTATTACAGTCCCCTGCTCCCTCATGTCTCATCAACTCGTTATATTTCTCTTAGCCTGGATCACCCTGCTTCAGTTAGTGATCTCCTATGTTTCACAAAATGACCATCACAACTGGAGGAGGTCAAGGCACGTATATGGATGTGGGGATAGGGACATATAAATAGATCAGAAGTATCACTAGTGACATACATCACACACACAGTGAGTTTCTCCACACCATCCTTAATGTCATTTCACTGCTTTTTAACCGATCAGAGCCTTCAGTCAGTCTCACCACAGATATGCAAAATGATACGCGCACAAATAAAGAGCAGCTTGAAGAACACGGGACTGAGTCTTGTAATTAAATACAGGAAAAGTCCTCAAACCTGTATTCAGACACAGATCCATAGACAAGCCTCACTTACAGCTCTGTGATGCTGCACAGGCTAAATGCTAATTGCAGCATGCTAAAATGCTCATAATCCTTGTGTTTGAAATTGCATAGTGACCTACTGCCTCAGTTTGTTTGTGCTGCATACTGCCTGCTAAACCCTTGATTAAGTAGGCCATTACCAGCACACTGTTTACACTGAAGTTAAATCAAGCGATACGGCGTCTCTGCATCACAGGATGGTATCGATCACATTATCGATCTCCTTCATACATCCATATTCCAGCCACCATTCAATGAAAGTTGTCTAAATTATTATCAATTCTTCTTCCACTCAGTGTAGTATTTCACAGTATAATTTTAAGGCAAATTAAATTATGGTAAAGGCTATTGTTTGTGGTTCACACTAGATTTAAAGAATAAAGAATGAAGGTAAGAAAAATAAATCTATAGATTAAAGATGGATGGGGATATGTCGGAGGCTACTGTGCAGAAGCAATAGACGAGGCTGCTGAGCTGAGAGGAGGAGAATTTGTCTCTGCCTACGAACATTAGCTTAGCAAATTTACCTGAAGCAGCACTTCAGAGAATAAATACAGAAATACAGTAGATAGAAATGTGACTGAGGTCATCTGCTGCGATGGCTGCAGTGGTCTGTGTAACAGAGGGATAAAAGGGGTCTGAACGCCGGCCTGCTAGCCAGTTGGCCGGCTGGTTAGCTACGTGTAGCTACCCCCCCACATGAAGCTGTGGAGATAACTCTGAAAATGTTGGAGCAAATTTTGATCAATTTTTGCAAAATCTTCACAGTTGATTTCTTGCCTTAAAAATGATTAACATTACATTTTGTGATGAAATAGACAATTATGAAACTATTGTGTCTAAACTATTTTGTCAGCTTTTAGGTAGCTTTTGTTATTTTAGTCTGAGTCCTGTGTCAAATGTCCCTATTTTTATCATATTTAGTCAACATTATCCTGTTATTTTAGTTATTTTATATGTATTATTTTAAAAGTCTGGGCATTTTTATTTTAATTAAAGAAACCCCAGAGTATGCATACATTTATTTAGTGACAATGAATAGTCTAATATTCAAGTATATATCCACAATGTAATATAATAAGAAAAATTATAGAAAATGAACTCAAAATAACAAAAAGCTATGTCTACAGTTTAAATCTGGTGATTTTCTGCAGAGAATTTTTCGTGAAACATCCATCTAACTAGCTTGTCTACACTGGGATGTGCTTATTTTCACATGGCCCCTACAAGATAAGTCTGTCTCAACCTTGTATTGTGGTCTATTGAAGGCACAGCCGGTGCAGGAGTTGGTGTGTGTCCATCAGATTTCCACCCTGAGTGTGTAAACATGTCCTTGTTCTTTGACTCTGGGGGGCTGACACTAAAACATGACATCTAACACTGATGTCCCCCTGCTTTCATATGACCTGTAATGAAAGATTAAAAACCTGACAGGGTCAGACCAGTCATTCACAACCAGGCTGTTTTAAAGAGTAGTAGCAGTAAAGTTAACAAGTAACACACAGCCCACAGTCTCCGGCAGGAGCATTTGAAGTATACAGTTAAATGAAGGAGGCACAGGGGGAGGGCAAACATAATGCTGCTAAGAAAGGCCCACAGCCTGAGTTTTACATCTGTTGCTGCTTTCATTTCTTCCATTCTGTTCTGACCAACAGTCTGAGGTCAGCTAATGTCACAACACAGGCCCAGTGCCAGAACACCACCAGAGGATACACACTCCACCCCTGTGACACACCTCAATCTGCAACATGCCTCAGGAGAGCTACATCATATCTCTGGTTTGTTTTAAATAGGCAATGTTCATTATTGTCATTGTGACTCCTTAGAATGAAGCAAATGTCAACTTTGTTTCATTATCGTGTCTGTTTCATTTGAAGAACTGTAGATGGACGTGAGGTAAACTTCCATCCCTGTCAGTCTCATCTTCACAAGACACATTTGAAAAAAAGCAAAACTGTGAAACAGATTATTTATTTTTTTATCCCTTTCAGAGCCACTGATATACAGCATAAACTGTTTCTGTGTAAAGAAAACACACAAAAAAACCCAGCACCATGGGAAGGCAAAGCTGAGGTTAATTTAAAGTTGACCAATGTTCTTTCCCTTTCACAGTGTGGTTAGTAGTAAATTAGTTAATGACTAATTATGATTTATTATTTGCAAGTAAAGGGATTGTTCTAGATTAAGAAGTTTAAATCGTTTTGTCTCTTTCATCATTTCATTTGTTTAAAAAGATTTAAATGCACACTATTATACAACCACAGTCATGACATAGCTGACAAGGCACTGCATGAGGAAATGATGTGTCTACTGTTTGTTTGTTTTTTATAGCAGGGTAATAAATGAATACCATCATACTACAGATGTATGTGTGTTTGTGTTTGTGTGTGTGTGTATGATTGTTTGTCCGTGTGCTCGAGTTTTTTCTGAAGAAAGCCGGCCATGCAGCAGTGACCTCGTGATTTTATTTGTCAGTCAAATTTGATTCTGATAAGAATGAATTGAGCTCAAATGATATTTCTCATCTCATGTTAACGGTTATCATGACTGTACACATGATACACAATATTGTAGTTTGCACCTATCTACACAATAATGTGTATTCACATATAATTATTATAATATAAAATATAATCCCTTAAAAAGAAAAAAAAACCATTTACAGTAGCCGATATTTTAATGCTATTTAAGCCGCTGTGGTGTGACAGAGGAGCAGGTAGTTCATCAATGTCAAGTGTTGCCAAATTACCATACAAACCACATAGTGGTAGCTAACTGTTGGCATGTATATAATAGTGCAGATACTGCAGTGACCTGACATGTGAAGACACGCTCATAGTTTTGTACTTGCTAAAAAAAATAGCCCAGAGGTATAACATATGGAAAATGTCTAGAAAATATTGTCCTGTTTACTAAAAGAAAATGATTAAAAGACAAAAGTCATTACTGTAATATATACTTAGAGGCTACATTATACACACATGTAAAGTCTAATGCAATACAACAACTCAGCCATAAACATAGACAATAATAGTCAGTTCTGACTGTCAGAGACATTCAACTGTTTAGGTGATGCTGCTGCACTGTGCTGCATTATGTTAAAATGTGTTTCTAATATTCTGACCCCTCACCTTTGCAATTAGTTTTATGATTATTAATTCATAAAACAGTGGTGCAGCCTAAAAAAATTAACATCTATTCAAATCAGTTGAATAAGTATTTGTTTTCCAAAAAACAAAAACATTTAACAAACATCAACTGTTCAAATATGTGCAACATGCAATACATTTGACCTCTCAAAGCCATCTCATCAGGAGAGCCAAAACTGTTTCTCCACATCACAAATCCTTCTTGAGCAGCCCTTCAGTCCAACCCTCTTTTGTGTTATAAACAGTACGTTTAAAGTTTTTGTGCCCACAACATGCAACCCTCACAGGTCTCGCTAATTGCAGTTCTTGTTTTGTTGTTCCCAGTGTAATCCTTGAAAGTAAAGTAAAATTATCTGCTGAAGCATGTCTTCCAAATACCAATTTGTAACTGTCTCTGTGGCTGGGTGGTGTCTGAATGGGATACATGATATTTCAGGAGGACTCTGCTCTCAGTGTCTGCTGGTAGCTGTGGACCAGAGTGGATGTGAAACTCATGAAACCAGTGTTTTATTTCCTCCCTGCATGGCAAAGAGAGAATGTCAGAGCAGGTGTTAAGGTTTGACTGCTGCTGTCCAGCCAAAAATGAGCGGTGTTCAAAAAGTCAACACCAAAGTCAAGTCAAACGTCTGTTTTACAATACATCAAGTACTGTATGGTGTCCTCTGATGCTACATGTAGCATTCAAACGCCAATAAATCCTAGTATAACCATAGTATCACTGAAAGCCATAAGAAGCATCTGTATCAGAGCTGCCCAAAGTTGGCCTGTCATAAGGTTCAGTTTGGTCCACCAGAGAGAAAGCACTCAGAGAACACCTCCATCAACGCCGCTGTCACTAAAACCTGAACAATCGGAAAATAGTTTCCAGTGTCAGAACATAATCCTGTTACAATTCAGCATGCCATAAATGATAATGCATAAATTGTGAGAATAAAGTCAGAATTATGAGAATAAAGTCAGAATTATGAGATTAAAGTCCGAATTAAGAGAATAATGTCAGAATTATGATAATAAAGTAAGAATTTTTTTTCTGACTTTAAAAACAAAAAAACATATTTTTAGACTTCTGCTTTGAGTCTAGATGGTAAAAGACATTGGGTATGAATGAATTTGTGAGGCATTTCCGTTTCAGTCATAAAGAACCGCACACTTATTCTAGTTTGAGAGGAACACAATGTACATTGTGTCTGGATTTTGCTTAAAGTCATAAATTGGATTTGTCCTTGTTTGTAAACATTTAGAGATGCCCTCACTTCAGTTGATAAGCTAACTGTCAGTTTCTCTATTCTAAACTGTTCTACATGCTGTAATAATATACATTACCTTTTTTAAGTTCATGTGTTACATACCGTATTTGGAAGAAAAAAAAGTGTCTTATGTATTATGTTTTCTGCACCCCAGTTTAAAATTCAATAAATATGAAAATGAAGAACTATTATTTCCTAAGCTTTTTTAACTTGTACATGTGTGTACATGTGGCAGTTTAATCATATAATAATAATAAAATAAATAGAAAATTCCTGGATCCAGACGGTGATCCAGATCACCACCAAAATCTAATCGAATCTTCCTTGGGCCACTTCCTACATCTCCTGAAAATTTCATCAAAATCCGTCTATTACTTGGTAATTAAATCAGATAGTAATAAAAAATAAGTAAAAAATTCCCGAATCCAGACGGTGATCCGGATCACCACCAAAATATAATCAATTCTTCCTCGGGCCACTTCTGACATCTCCTGAAAATTTCATCAAAATCCATTGGTTAGTTTTTCCTTCATCCTATTCACAAACAAACCAACAAACCAATCAACCAACAAACCAACAAACTAACAAACCAACAAACCCATGTTGGCATTTCACTCCAAAGCAAAAGTCCCATGATGTAACCCTCTGAATTAAGTCATTAGAAAGTTTAACAGGAAAAATTAAAACAAAATCTTTGCAATTTACTAAAATCTTTATTTATTGTGGCTTTTAGTTGTTCTTATTTTCATCTTACATAAATAAACTGCAATGCCACAACAGGTAATTGACACTTGTAACACTTTAAGAGTTGTTAGGAAGCCACACACACAGGCAGGAGAAAAGGAAGTATATTCAAACGGGGTAATGTTACCTCTGATCAAGAAAGATGCGGCTTTGACCAAAACACACATGCACGCACCTACCTGATCACGCTGCACTCGTCCCCACACATAAAACTCCAAACCACACACATGCACGCACCTTCATGATCGCGCTGCAGTCATCCACACACATAAAACTCCAAACCACACACACAGACAGTAGAAAAGGAAGTATATTAAAACAGGATAATGTTTTGTTGAAATTCTTATGCTGTTATATGAACATGAATCAATTAGATACATTTGTCAGGACGGAGACACTTTACATTACAAGTGTACATGTAAAAAATAAATTAAAAATTCCTGGATCCAGACAGTGATCCAGATCACCACCAAAATCTAATCATTTCTTCCTTGGGCCACTTCCGACATCTCCTGAAAATTTCATCAAAATCCGTTGGTTAGTTTTTCTTTTATCCAATTCACAACAAACCAACAAAACAACAAACCAACAAACTACCAAACCAACAAACTAACAAACCAACCAATGCCGGCAAAAACATAACCTCCTCCTTTGGCGGAGGTCATAAAAAAGTTGAATATTTAAATCTTGTCTGGTGGTTAAACTTCAGAATTCAGATGTTCTGTATATTCGGTTGCCATGGCGAAGTCACTGTGATGTCACAGACACCAAGACTACACACATATCAGAGTGGATAAATATGTGCCATGGCGAAGTCACTGTGATGTCACAGACACCAAGACTACACTTCAGAATTCAGATGTCCTGTATATTCGGTTGCCATGGCGAAGTCCCTGTGATGTCACAGACACCAAGATTACACACATATCAGAGTGGATAAACACACTGCAGCTTTTCTTTGCATAACAGTTAAAGTTTGACTAAACTGTGTCATCAAAGTTTGGATGAAATTTGCTGACTCTAAACGCCATAATGATCAGAATAAACCAGACTCAGGTTGGAAGCGACAACAACAACACTGCTAGCATAAATGATACTAGCAATGCTGAGCCCAGTGCAAAGCCAGTGGTGGTTCCCTCCATGGGCAAAAAGAGGAGGAGAACATCTAATGATGATGACAAGGGTCCTACAAAGAGGATGAGGTGTAGCGATGCGAGCTTAGATGAGCCCGTCACCCCTTCACCCACCAACACTCAGACAATTAGCAACGTCTCAATTGAAGAGAGAATCTT
Organism: Chaunax sp. Z400; assembly: GCA_037577475.1. NCBI lineage: Eukaryota > Metazoa > Chordata > Actinopteri > Lophiiformes > Chaunacidae > Chaunax > Chaunax sp. Z400. Next base: position 6,009,077 of record CM075188.1, read on the forward strand.
TGAGATGTCCTCCTCAGCAAATACTAGCAGAGGTGAGCTGATAGTTGGAAACAAAATGACTCTTAGAACATTTTACATGTTAATACCAGGAATAAAATCAAGATGAGTTCAAACCTAAATAATGATAGATTTCAAGGTACAAATGTGATTAAATGTTTTTGTGTTTTCAGCTGATTTCAAGAAGAAGTACCGTCAGCTCTCTATGATTGGTCAGGGATGCTTTGGCTGGGTATATCGTGGCCTGCGAAGACTTGACTGTTTTCCTGTAAGTATTCCAAACACATGTTCTCATGCATTATTTCATTCACTGAACCTAAGGAAGTACAAACCATAGACAGTATTAATACTCCTCTGATTGGAAAAAAAAATTACCATTATACGAAAGCTTTTGAGAAAATGACCCTTAGTCATAATTAGTCCTTGATTTCATTGTCTTGTTATTCATTTCTAGTGTATAGAAGTTGTTTGATTGTAATGTTTACTTATTGTGACTAAATTATTTGTATTTCTCTTGCAGGTGGCCATCAAGCACATCCCCATCGAGTCTGTGGAATGGGAAAAAGTGGTGAGTAATTTGATCCAATTATGAACATCACCTGTATGAATTATTTCACTACTATACTGTGGATGAGTAAACACATGTTGCTCATATGTTAACTCTGTCTCCTAAAAAAGTCATTCAGTATTGGAATCAGCATGTAATTGACCACTTGGCATGTATTTGTTTTTCTTTAGACTTACAATGGCAAGGAGTTTTATATCATTCTGGAGGTTGCTCTCATGCTGAAAGCCGGAGGTCTTCCAGAATCAGTTGGAAAATTCCCTGCTGTGACCCTCATGGAGTGGTTCATACTGGACCAGGAGCTGATACTGGTCATTGAGAGACCACTGCGCGGCAGGGACCTCAGCACTTACCTTGATTTGCGCAGAGGATCCCTGACTGACCATGAGGCAAAGGTACAGACCCTGAAATGTGAAATGTGTCTCTGTGTGTTCCCCAGAAAAACAAATACTACTAGCCAGCTTACAATGATTGTTGCCTAGATCAGTTGTTAAAAGGACAAGTTCACACAGAACAGGTTACTGGTCTGAAAACCATGCCTATTTTGTGGAGAAGTGCTCATGAGCTTTTAGGGTGTAATGTGGGAACAAGATGGACACCACAAAGAAGATGTGTTGTATTTTATTGCTCAAAGTGTTTTAACAAATGTTGATAGCTGTTTGAAAAATTCGTACTCACAATCTCTTCGTACTCTGTCTCTCTCAGCTGATCCTGAAACAGCTGGTGGACGCTGCAATCAGCATGCACTCTAAGGGTGTCTTCCACAAGGACCTGAAGCCAGACAACATCCTGGTTCAAATTGTCAGAGGTCAACCAAGAGTGCGTGTGATCGACTTTGGTATTGGCACTCTCTCAAGGGAAAGTCCTTTCCAGCGCTTCTCTGGTATGATATCTGGCTTCTGCTCCTCACTCATTTGTCAATCTTTGAAATAACAACTTTCATGTTTAAACAAATCTTCCCTCTTCCTTCTAACCTCCATCTCTCTGTTGATGTGTGAACTAGGTTCCCGTAAATTCTTCCCTCCAAAGTGGAAAAGTATGAAGACCTACCGGGACTGTCCCACCACTGTTTGGCAGCTGGGAGGAATCTTCTACTCACTGCTGAGAGGACATGGGCGTTTTAAAGACTACCTCCCCAACAAAAGAATTAAAATCACAATGCCCAAGATCAACAGTGCCCTGCCCACAGGTAAAGACATTATTGAAAGCATATATATTCATCAGATGTCTTGTTTTCAGTGGATCTCTGTAACTGCCCACTTCAACCACGGATCTCCTGATTTTTTCTCTCTTACTTTTCAGAAATTAAGTCTTTGCTGGATATGTGTCTGGACTTTTCACCATTGAAGCGAGCCACTCTGGGGGAGCTACAGCAACATCCTCTGCTCAGACATCTGAGGACTCCCCCAAAAGCCTCCTTCAACTAAACCTTATATAAAAAAATAAAAGTAAAATAAAAAATCCAACATATTTCATCAACCAACATTTATGAATATGTGAGCTTTAGTGTGGACCTGGACTATTGTCTAAATCCAGGATACCACTTTTGTATGTATGCTTGTTTTCTACGTAAATATTTGTATTTTATGAGAATAAATATTTTCCAGTGCTATAATTGCTTTTTTGTGAACTATTTCCGGATTGCTGGAGTTTTAATGACAATGAGTGCTCTGAGTGCTTTCTAGTTTGTCTGTTAGCAGGATTACAGAAAATCTACTTGACAAAGTTTTATGAAACTTGGTGGAAGGGTTGGACATGTAACATCGCCTAGAAATTGTACAACAAATACATCTGTATACAAAATATCCTCCAATCCTTTAATGAGCTTAGAGTAGTGTATTGTTTTGGATATATGCTATGGAGAAGATGACCAACCAACCTTCTTAGTCACCTCATAATCAGCTTTGCATGGAAAAGTCAAAAAAATAAAATTTGTATAAAACTCTCACTTTTAAAAGGCACAACTATTTATAATGGTTCATTTATGTGTAAACTTAAGTGAAGCTAGAATGTATAGTTTGTGAAATATGGTCCAGACAAGATGACCAACCATAGAACTACCTTAAAAACTACATTTCCATTGAAATCACAAAAACATAAAATTTGTACAAAATTAAAAATGTCGAAAGGTAGAACTACTTATCATGGTTAATATACAGTATGTCTAAAGTTTGGTAAAGCTAGCATGTATGGTGTATGTACTCAGGAAAAAAAAAAGATTACGGACACACTGATCACTATATCCCTGTCATTTTTATGTTATGGGGATAATTAGAGAATCTTAAATACATTCTTACAATGTTGATTAAACCACTCAGTGAATCTTGGGGAAAGAAACGTATTAGAACTTGATAGCAATGCTTGGTCGGATTATTTATTTTTCATTCATTTATTTATTTGAAAAATGGACACAAGGAACAGAGAAGACTGTAAAAGGTTCCAAATGTGATTTCCAGTAACAAGTCTGTGATAATCAAGGCTGATCGTGTGATGATCTGAGAGCAGTAGTAAAGGCAATAGATTACAGATCTGTACTCCATCTTTGGTTTTATGAATCCAGGTACAACTACATTCCTGAAGCATACATCTGGGAATGTAATTATACTCTATTACACATATTTCTTCTCAGTATGAGACAAGTGTTTCATACAAAGTTGAGTACAGAATGTAATGCTAACCGCAAACATGATCATCTCAGAGGATGACGGATTTGTTCCTCTCACCATCACAAGTCTACGTTCCTTTATGAAACCTATGGGGAGATGTTGTTGATGGTCCGTCATGCATCTTCTACTTGTTGAGTCTGGTTCCTGACTGAGATGTGGCGTCTGGCTGATGCAGCCTGGCCGTGCCTCCCCTCGGCCTCTGGTTCTGAATCACTCAGCTCCAGGTCAGGACAGTATCCGTCACTGTCCTGGTACGATCTTGCACTTTTTACTTTGTGTTCAGACACGGGTTAAGCCCACAGTCTCTCCTTGGCTGAGCCCTCTCGGGACAGTTTGTCAGAGGCCCGCAGGTCCGCTGTGGTCCGTACCAGGTTAATATTTGCCTCTTTGAAGGACCTGCCGAAGTGTTCCATGGCAGATTTACAATGCCCGGCCTTTTGTGGCCAGAGTGTGTAGGCAGTTCCTGGATGACGAAGGCATTGATGCCACTGACTGGCCCTCCCGTTCCCCTGACCTAAATCCAACTGGGCACCTATGGGACATTATGTATCGGTGCATCCAACACCGCCAAGTACCGCCACAGACTGTCCAGGAGCTCACTGATGCCCTGATCCAGGTCTGGGAGGAGATCTCCCAGGACACCATCCGCCAACTCATCAGGAGCATGACCAGACGTTGTCAGGAGTGCATACAGGGGGCCATACAGACTACTGAGTCACATTATGAGTTTCCGTAATGAAATTCAAGCTAGTTCGATCAGCCTGTGATTTCAATTTTTTACAGCGATTTTAGGTGTGATTTTGAATCCAGCCCTCAATGGGTTGATGATTTTGGTTTCCATTGACCCTTGTGACGACATTTTGTTCTCAACAAATTATAAAATGTACATCAGTAAAGATTTTCAACTTGAATAATTCGTTCATCAAGATCTGATGTGGGATTTAAGTCTCCCCTTCATTTTTTGAGCAGTGTACATAATTTATAATATAATAAATAACTAAACAAATAAACAAATGCCATTAAGGAGGTGCACAATATGACTGGGGGTGTGACCTAAAATGGTTAAAAATGTATTTTTCAGTTTTTGTCGACTAAAAAGACAGAAAGATTTTCTGGTACAAGGTCTGTTTATGTCTCTATACTTCTCTAATGTTTACATTTTTATTGTGTAATTTTAGATATTTAGAAAATTCTACGTCTTCAGGCCTCTGAAAGCCATTGAAATGAAAGAAAGTGAAGATGAAACATCTCTTTGAATGAACTGCTTGTGACTCAGACAGTGCTACTTGTGACAAGGTCACGATTCGACATTGCTTTCCTTTGAAGGGTCACAAATAAAGGTTGGTAACTGCTGGTCCAGGTGATAACATCTGTGATCTACCTATTTGAGTAAAGTGTGTGCATGTGTGGTGTCATGTAAGATTCAGGCCCAGCAGCTTGGCTAGAATCTGTAGAGAAGCCTGCTGCATCCTGATAGCGTTATTTGTGTTTTACAACAAGTTTCCTTGCTTGGTGGTCGTGTGAGTAAATGTGACTGGTTGTTGTTTGTCCTTGTGTCTTTGACAGTGACATTGATTTGGGCTATGTGATGTCTATTTGTGATGCAGCACCTTGTCACAGTGTCATGGTGACATTATTCTAAGGCTGTTTAATTGTAAGATAGCACTGAAGGCCTAGTTGTAAACTACACAACTTGCTTTCTATAGAAATTATCATTTTAAAAAATAAAATTAGAGAAATTACAGACTTGAAAGCACTTGGGAGAGTGCAGACCTCCGCCAAGGCTGCTCAGTTTACCCATGTTGGCATTTCACTCCAAAGCAAAAGTCCCATGATGTAACCCTTTGAATTAAGTCATTAGAAAGTTTAACAGGAAAAATTAAAACAAAATCTTTCCAATTTACTAAAATCTTTATTTATTGTGGCTTTTAGTTGTTCTTATTTTCATCTTACATAAATAAACTGCAATGCCACAACAGGTAATTGACACTTGTAACACTTTAAGAGTTGTTAGGAAGCCACACACACAGGCAGGAGAAAAGGAAGTATATTCAAACGGGGTAATGTTACCTCTGATCAAGAAAGATGCGGCTTTGACCAAAACACACATGCACGCACCTACCTGATCACGCTGCACTCGTCCCCACACATGAAACTCCAAACCACACACATGCACGCACCTTCATGATCGCGCTGCAGTCATCCACACACATAAAACTCCAAACCACACACACAGACAGTAGAAAAGGAAGTATATTAAAACAGGATAATGTTTTGTTGAAATTCTTATGCTGTTATATGAACATGAATCAATTAGATACATTTGTCAGGACGGAGACACTTTACATTACAAGTGTACATGTAAAAAATAAATTAAAAATTCCTGGATCCAGACAGTGATCCAGATCACCACCAAAATCTAATCATTTCTTCCTTGGGCCACTTCCGACATCTCCTGAAAATTTCATCAAAATCCGTTGGTTAGTTTTTCTTTTATCCAATTCACAACAAACCAACAAAACAACAAACCAACAAACCAACAAACTACCAAACCAACAAACTAACAAACCAACCAATGCCGGCAAAAACATAACCTCCTCCCTTGGCGGAGGTCATAAAAAAGTTGAATATTTAAATCTTGTCTGGTGGTTAAACTTCAGAATTCAGATGTTCTGTATATTCGGTTGCCATGGCGAAGTCACTGTGATGTCACAGACACCAAGACTACACACATATCAGAGTGGATAAATATGTGCCATGGCGAAGTCACTGTGATGTCACAGACACCAAGACTACACTTCAGAATTCAGATGTCCTGTATATTCGGTTGCCATGGCGAAGTCCCTGTGATGTCACAGACACCAAGATTACACACATATCAGAGTGGATAAACACACTGCAGCTTTTCTTTGCATAACAGTTAAAGTTTGACTAAACTGTGTCATCAAAGTTTGGATGAAATTTGCTGACTCTAAACGCCATAATGATCAGAATAAACCAGACTCAGGTTGGAAGCGACAACAACAACACTGCTAGCATAAATGATACTAGCAATGCTGAGCCCAGTGCAAAGCCAGTGGTGGTTCCCTCCATGGGCAAAAAGAGGAGGAGAACATCTAATGATGATGACAAGGGTCCTACAAAGAGGATGAGGTGTAGCGATGCGAGCTTAGATGAGCCCGTCACCCCTTCACCCACCAACACTCAGACAATTAGCAACGTCTCAATTGAAGAGAGAATCTTTGAGATGTCCTCCTCAGCAAATACTAGCAGAGGTGAGCTGATAGTTGGAAACAAAATGACTCTTAGAACATTTTACATGTTAATACCAGGAATAAAATCAAGATGAGTTCAAACCTAAATAATGATAGATTTCAAGGTACAAATGTGATTAAATGTTTTTGTGTTTTCAGCTGATTTCAAGAAGAAGTACCGTCAGCTCTCTATGATTGGTCAGGGATGCTTTGGCTGGGTATATCGTGGCCTGCGAAGACTTGACTGTTTTCCTGTAAGTATTCCAAACACATGTTCTCATGCATTATTTCATTCACTGAACCTAAGGAAGTACAAACCATAGACAGTATTAATACTCCTCTGATTGGAAAAAAAATTACCATTATACGAAAGCTTTTGAGAAAATGACCCTTAGTCATAATTAGTCCTTGATTTCATTGTCTTGTTATTCATTTCTAGTGTATAGAAGTTGTTTGATTGTAATGTTTACTTATTGTGACTAAATTATTTGTATTTCTCTTGCAGGTGGCCATCAAGCACATCCCCATCGAGTCTGTGGAATGGGAAAAAGTGGTGAGTAATTTGATCCAATTATGAACATCACCTGTATGAATTATTTCACTACTATACTGTGGATGAGTAAACACATGTTGCTCATATGTTAACTCTGTCTCCTAAAAAAGTCATTCAGTATTGGAATCAGCATGTAATTGACCACTTGGCATGTATTTGTTTTTCTTTAGACTTACAATGGCAAGGAGTTTTATATCATTCTGGAGGTTGCTCTCATGCTGAAAGCCGGAGGTCTTCCAGAATCAGTTGGAAAATTCCCTGCTGTGACCCTCATGGAGTGGTTCATACTGGACCAGGAGCTGATACTGGTCATTGAGAGACCACTGCGCGGCAGGGACCTCAGCACTTACCTTGATTTGCGCAGAGGATCCCTGACTGACCATGAGGCAAAGGTACAGACCCTGAAATGTGAAATGTGTCTCTGTGTGTTCCCCAGAAAAACAAATACTACTAGCCAGCTTACAATGATTGTTGCCTAGATCAGTTGTTAAAAGGACAAGTTCACACAGAACAGGTTACTGGTCTGAAAACCATGCCTATTTTGTGGAGAAGTGCTCATGAGCTTTTAGGGTGTAATGTGGGAACAAGATGGACACCACAAAGAAGATGTGTTGTATTTTATTGCTCAAAGTGTTTTAACAAATGTTGATAGCTGTTTGAAAAATTCGTACTCACAATCTCTTCGTACTCTGTCTCTCTCAGCTGATCCTGAAACAGCTGGTGGACGCTGCAATCAGCATGCACTCTAAGGGTGTCTTCCACAAGGACCTGAAGCCAGACAACATCCTGGTTCAAATTGTCAGAGGTCAACCAAGAGTGCGTGTGATCGACTTTGGTATTGGCACTCTCTCAAGGGAAAGTCCTTTCCAGCGCTTCTCTGGTATGATATCTGGCTTCTGCTCCTCACTCATTTGTCAATCTTTGAAATAACAACTTTCATGTTTAAACAAATCTTCCCTCTTCCTTCTAACCTCCATCTCTCTGTTGATGTGTGAACTAGGTTCCCGTAAATTCTTCCCTCCAAAGTGGAAAAGTATGAAGACCTACCGGGACTGTCCCACCACTGTTTGGCAGCTGGGAGGAATCTTCTACTCACTGCTGAGAGGACATGGGCGTTTTAAAGACTACCTCCCCAACAAAAGAATTAAAATCACAATGCCCAAGATCAACAGTGCCCTGCCCACAGGTAAAGACATTATTGAAAGCATATATATTCATCAGATGTCTTGTTTTCAGTGGATCTCTGTAACTGCCCACTTCAACCACGGATCTCCTGATTTTTTCTCTCTTACTTTTCAGAAATTAAGTCTTTGCTGGATATGTGTCTGGACTTTTCACCATTGAAGCGAGCCACTCTGGGGGAGCTACAGCAACATCCTCTGCTCAGACATCTGAGGACTCCCCCAAAAGCCTCCTTCAACTAAACCTTATATAAAAAAATAAAAGTAAAATAAAAAATCCAACATATTTCATCAACCAACATTTATGAATATGTGAGCTTTAGTGTGGACCTGGACTATTGTCTAAATCCAGGATACCACTTTTGTATGTATGCTTGTTTTCTACGTAAATATTTGTATTTTATGAGAATAAATATTTTCCAGTGCTATAATTGCTTTTTTGTGAACTATTTCCGGATTGCTGGAGTTTTAATGACAATGAGTGCTCTGAGTGCTTTCTAGTTTGTCTGTTAGCAGGATTACAGAAAATCTACTTGACAAAGTTTTATGAAACTTGGTGGAAGGGTTGGACATGTAACATCGCCTAGAAATTGTACAACAAATACATCTGTATACAAAATATCCTCCAATCCTTTAATGAGCTTAGAGTAGTGTATTGTTTTGGATATATGCTATGGAGAAGATGACCAACCAACCTTCTTAGTCACCTCATAATCAGCTTTGCATGGAAAAGTCAAAAAAATAAAATTTGTATAAAACTCTCACTTTTAAAAGGCACAACTATTTATAATGGTTCATTTATGTGTAAACTTAAGTGAAGCTAGAATGTATAGTTTGTGAAATATGGTCCAGACAAGATGACCAACCATAGAACTACCTTAAAAACTACATTTCCATTGAAATCACAAAAACATAAAATTTGTACAAAATTAAAAATGTCGAAAGGTAGAACTACTTATCATGGTTAATATACAGTATGTCTAAAGTTTGGTAAAGCTAGCATGTATGGTGTATGTACTCAGGAAAAAAAAAAGATTACGGACACACTGATCACTATATCCCTGTCATTTTTATGTTATGGGGATAATTAGAGAATCTTAAATACATTCTTACAATGTTGATTAAACCACTCAGTGAATCTTGGGGAAAGAAACGTACTAGAACTTGATAGCAATGCTTGGTCGGATTATTTATTTTTCATTCATTTATTTATTTGAAAAATGGACACAAGGAACAGAGAAGACTGTAAAAGGTTCCAAATGTGATTTCCAGTAACAAGTCTGTGATAATCAAGGCTGATCATGTGATGATCTGAGAGCAGTAGTAAAGGCAATAGATTACAGATCTGTACTCCATCTTTGGTTTTATGAATCCAGGTACAACTACATTCCTGAAGCATACATCTGGGAATGTAATTATACTCTATTACACATATTTCTTCTCAGTATGAGACAAGTGTTTCATACAAAGTTGAGTACAGAATGTAATGCTAACCGCAAACATGATCATCTCAGAGGATGACGGATTTGTTCCTCTCACCATCACAAGTCTACGTTCCTTTATGAAACCTATGGGGAGATGTTGTTGATGGTCCGTCATGCATCTTCTACTTGTTGAGTCTGGTTCCTGACTGAGATGTGGCGTCTGGCTGATGCAGCCTGGCCGTGCCTCCCCTCGGCCTCTGGTTCTGAATCACTTAGCTCCAGGTCAGGACAGTATCCGTCACTGTCCTGGTACGATCTTGCACTTTTTACTTTGTGTTCAGACACGGGTTAAGCCCACAGTCTCTCCTTGGCTGAGCCCTCTCGGGACAGTTTGTCAGAGGCCCGCAGGTCCGCTGTGGTCCGTACCAGGTTAATATTTGCCTCTTTGAAGGACCTGCCGAAGTGTTCCATGGCAGATTTACAATGCCCGGCCTTTTGTGGCCAGAGTGTGTAGGCAGTTCCTGGATGACGAAGGCATTGATGCCACTGACTGGCCCTCCCGTTCCCCTGACCTAAATCCAACTGGGCACCTATGGGACATTATGTATCGGTGCATCCAACACCGCCAAGTACCGCCACAGACTGTCCAGGAGCTCACTGATGCCCTGATCCAGGTCTGGGAGGAGATCTCCCAGGACACCATCCGCCAACTCATCAGGAGCATGACCAGACGTTGTCAGGAGTGCATACAGGGGGCCATACAGACTACTGAGTCACATTATGAGTTTCCGTAATGAAATTCAAGCTAGTTCGATCAGCCTGTGATTTCAATTTTTTACAGCGATTTTAGGTGTGATTTTGAATCCAGCCCTCAATGGGTTGATGATTTTGGTTTCCATTGACCCTTGTGACGACATTTTGTTCTCAACAAATTATAAAATGTACATCAGTAAAGATTTTCAACTTGAATAATTCGTTCATCAAGATCTGATGTGGGATTTAAGTCTCCCCTTCATTTTTTGAGCAGTGTACATAATTTATAATATAATAAATAACTAAACAAATAAACAAATGCCATTAAGTAGGTGCACAATATGACTGGGGGTGTGACCTAAAATGGTTAAAAATGTATTTTTCAGTTTTTGTCGACTAAAAAGACAGAAAGATTTTCTGGTACAAGGTCTGTTTATGTCTCTATACTTCTCTAATGTTTACATTTTTATTGTGTAATTTTAGATATTTAGAAAATTCTACGTCTTCAGGCCTCTGAAAGCCATTGAAATGAAAGAAAGTGAAGATGAAACATCTCTTTGAATGAACTGCTTGTGACTCAGACAGTGCTACTTGTGACAAGGTCACGATTCGACATTGCTTTCCTTTGAAGGGTCACAAATAAAGGTTGGTAACTGCTGGTCCAGGTGATAACATCTGTGATCTACCTATTTGAGTAAAGTGTGTGCATGTGTGGTGTCATGTAAGATTCAGGCCCAGCAGCTTGGCTAGAATCTGTAGAGAAGCCTGCTGCATCCTGATAGCGTTATTTGTGTTTTACAACAAGTTTCCTTGCTTGGTGGTCGTGTGAGTAAATGTGACTGGTTGTTGTTTGTCCTTGTGTCTTTGACAGTGACATTGATTTGGGCTATATGATGTCTATTTGTGATGCAGCACCTTGTCACAGTGTCATGGTGACATTATTCTAAGGCTGTTTAATTGTAAGATAGCACTGAAGGCCTAGTTGTAAACTACACAACTTGCTTTCTATAGAAATTATCATTTTAAAAAATAAAATTAGAGAAATTACAGACTTGAAAGCACTTGGGAGAGTGCAGACCTCCGCCAAGGCTGCTCAGTTTACCCATGTTGGCATTTCACTCCAAAGCAAAAGTCCCATGATGTAACCCTTTGAATTAAGTCATTAGAAAGTTTAACAGGAAAAATTAAAACAAAATCTTTCCAATTTACTAAAATCTTTATTTATTGTGGCTTTTAGTTGTTCTTATTTTCATCTTACATAAATAAACTGCAATGCCACAACAGGTAATTGACACTTGTAACACTTTAAGAGTTGTTAGGAAGCCACACACACAGGCAGGAGAAAAGGAAGTATATTCAAACGGGGTAATGTTACCTCTGATCAAGAAAGATGCGGCTTTGACCAAAACACACATGCACGCACCTACCTGATCACGCTGCACTCGTCCCCACACATAAAACTCCAAACCACACACATGCACGCACCTTCATGATCGCGCTGCAGTCATCCACACACATAAAACTCCAAACCACACACACAGACAGTAGAAAAGGAAGTATATTAAAACAGGATAATGTTTTGTTGAAATTCTTATGCTGTTATATGAACATGAATCAATTAGATACATTTGTCAGGACGGAGACACTTTACATTACAAGTGTACATGTAAAAAATAAATTAAAAATTCCTGGATCCAGACAGTGATCCAGATCACCACCAAAATCTAATCATTTCTTCCTTGGGCCACTTCCGACATCTCCTGAAAATTTCATCAAAATCCGTTGGTTAGTTTTTCTTTTATCCAATTCACAACAAACCAACAAAACAACAAACCAACAAACTACCAAACCAACAAACTAACAAACCAACCAATGCCGGCAAAAACATAACCTCCTCCTTTGGCGGAGGTCATAAAAAAGTTGAATATTTAAATCTTGTCTGGTGGTTAAACTTCAGAATTCAGATGTTCTGTATATTCGGTTGCCATGGCGAAGTCACTGTGATGTCACAGACACCAAGACTACACACATATCAGAGTGGATAAATATGTGCCATGGCGAAGTCACTGTGATGTCACAGACACCAAGACTACACTTCAGAATTCAGATGTCCTGTATATTCGGTTGCCATGGCGAAGTCCCTGTGATGTCACAGACACCAAGATTACACACATATCAGAGTGGATAAACACACTGCAGCTTTTCTTTGCATAACAGTTAAAGTTTGACTAAACTGTGTCATCAAAGTTTGGATGAAATTTGCTGACTCTAAACGCCATAATGATCAGAATAAACCAGACTCAGGTTGGAAGCGACAACAACAACACTGCTAGCATAAATGATACTAGCAATGCTGAGCCCAGTGCAAAGCCAGTGGTGGTTCCCTCCATGGGCAAAAAGAGGAGGAGAACATCTAATGATGATGACAAGGGTCCTACAAAGAGGATGAGGTGTAGCGATGCGAGCTTAGATGAGCCCGTCACCCCTTCACCCACCAACACTCAGACAATTAGCAACGTCTCAATTGAAGAGAGAATCTTTGAGATGTCCTCCTCAGCAAATACTAGCAGAGGTGAGCTGATAGTTGGAAACAAAATGACTCTTAGAACATTTTACATGTTAATACCAGGAATAAAATCAAGATGAGTTCAAACCTAAATAATGATAGATTTCAAGGTACAAATGTGATTAAATGTTTTTGTGTTTTCAGCTGATTTCAAGAAGAAGTACCGTCAGCTCTCTATGATTGGTCAGGGATGCTTTGGCTGGGTATATCGTGGCCTGCGAAGACTTGACTGTTTTCCTGTAAGTATTCCAAACACATGTTCTCATGCATTATTTCATTCACTGAACCTAAGGAAGTACAAACCATAGACAGTATTAATACTCCTCTGATTGGAAAAAAAATTACCATTATACGAAAGCTTTTGAGAAAATGACCCTTAGTCATAATTAGTCCTTGATTTCATTGTCTTGTTATTCATTTCTAGTGTATAGAAGTTGTTTGATTGTAATGTTTACTTATTGTGACTAAATTATTTGTATTTCTCTTGCAGGTGGCCATCAAGCACATCCCCATCGAGTCTGTGGAATGGGAAAAAGTGGTGAGTAATTTGATCCAATTATGAACATCACCTGTATGAATTATTTCACTACTATACTGTGGATGAGTAAACACATGTTGCTCATATGTTAACTCTGTCTCCTAAAAAAGTCATTCAGTATTGGAATCAGCATGTAATTGACCACTTGGCATGTATTTGTTTTTCTTTAGACTTACAATGGCAAGGAGTTTTATATCATTCTGGAGGTTGCTCTCATGCTGAAAGCCGGAGGTCTTCCAGAATCAGTTGGAAAATTCCCTGCTGTGACCCTCATGGAGTGGTTCATACTGGACCAGGAGCTGATACTGGTCATTAGAGACCACTGCGCGGCAGGGACCTCAGCACTTACCTTGATTTGCGCAGAGGATCCCTGACTGACCATGAGGCAAAGGTACAGACCCTGAAATGTGAAATGTGTCTCTGTGTGTTCCCCAGAAAAACAAATACTACTAGCCAGCTTACAATGATTGTTGCCTAGATCAGTTGTTAAAAGGACAAGTTCACACAGAACAGGTTACTGGTCTGAAAACCATGCCTATTTTGTGGAGAAGTGCTCATGAGCTTTTAGGGTGTAATGTGGGAACAAGATGGACACCACAAAGAAGATGTGTTGTATTTTATTGCTCAAAGTGTTTTAACAAATGTTGATAGCTGTTTGAAAAATTCGTACTCACAATCTCTTCGTACTCTGTCTCTCTCAGCTGATCCTGAAACAGCTGGTGGACGCTGCAATCAGCATGCACTCTAAGGGTGTCTTCCACAAGGACCTGAAGCCAGACAACATCCTGGTTCAAATTGTCAGAGGTCAACCAAGAGTGCGTGTGATCGACTTTGGTATTGGCACTCTCTCAAGGGAAAGTCCTTTCCAGCGCTTCTCTGGTATGATATCTGGCTTCTGCTCCTCACTCATTTGTCAATCTTTGAAATAACAACTTTCATGTTTAAACAAATCTTCCCTCTTCCTTCTAACCTCCATCTCTCTGTTGATGTGTGAACTAGGTTCCCGTAAATTCTTCCCTCCAAAGTGGAAAAGTATGAAGACCTACCGGGACTGTCCCACCACTGTTTGGCAGCTGGGAGGAATCTTCTACTCACTGCTGAGAGGACATGGGCGTTTTAAAGACTACCTCCCCAACAAAAGAATTAAAATCACAATGCCCAAGATCAACAGTGCCCTGCCCACAGGTAAAGACATTATTGAAAGCATATATATTCATCAGATGTCTTGTTTTCAGTGGATCTCTGTAACTGCCCACTTCAACCACGGATCTCCTGATTTTTTCTCTCTTACTTTTCAGAAATTAAGTCTTTGCTGGATATGTGTCTGGACTTTTCACCATTGAAGCGAGCCACTCTGGGGGAGCTACAGCAACATCCTCTGCTCAGACATCTGAGGACTCCCCCAAAAGCCTCCTTCAACTAAACCTTATATAAAAAAATAAAAGTAAAATAAAAAATCCAACATATTTCATCAACCAACATTTATGAATATGTGAGCTTTAGTGTGGACCTGGACTATTGTCTAAATCCAGGATACCACTTTTGTATGTATGCTTGTTTTCTACGTAAATATTTGTATTTTATGAGAATAAATATTTTCCAGTGCTATAATTGCTTTTTTGTGAACTATTTCCGGATTGCTGGAGTTTTAATGACAATGAGTGCTCTGAGTGCTTTCTAGTTTGTCTGTTAGCAGGATTACAGAAAATCTACTTGACAAAGTTTTATGAAACTTGGTGGAAGGGTTGGACATGTAACATCGCCTAGAAATTGTACAACAAATACATCTGTATACAAAATATCCTCCAATCCTTTAATGAGCTTAGAGTAGTGTATTGTTTTGGATATATGCTATGGAGAAGATGACCAACCAACCTTCTTAGTCACCTCATAATCAGCTTTGCATGGAAAAGTCAAAAAAATAAAATTTGTATAAAACTCTCACTTTTAAAAGGCACAACTATTTATAATGGTTCATTTATGTGTAAACTTAAGTGAAGCTAGAATGTATAGTTTGTGAAATATGGTCCAGACAAGATGACCAACCATAGAACTACCTTAAAAACTACATTTCCATTGAAATCACAAAAACATAAAATTTGTACAAAATTAAAAATGTCGAAAGGTAGAACTACTTATCATGGTTAATATACAGTATGTCTAAAGTTTGGTAAAGCTAGCATGTATGGTGTATGTACTCAGGAAAAAAAAAAGATTACGGACACACTGATCACTATATCCCTGTCATTTTTATGTTATGGGGATAATTAGAGAATCTTAAATACATTCTTACAATGTTGATTAAACCACTCAGTGAATCTTGGGGAAAGAAACGTACTAGAACTTGATAGCAATGCTTGGTCGGATTATTTATTTTTCATTCATTTATTTATTTGAAAAATGGACACAAGGAACAGAGAAGACTGTAAAAGGTTCCAAATGTGATTTCCAGTAACAAGTCTGTGATAATCAAGGCTGATCATGTGATGATCTGAGAGCAGTAGTAAAGGCAATAGATTACAGATCTGTACTCCATCTTTGGTTTTATGAATCCAGGTACAACTACATTCCTGAAGCATACATCTGGGAATGTAATTATACTCTATTACACATATTTCTTCTCAGTATGAGACAAGTGTTTCATACAAAGTTGAGTACAGAATGTAATGCTAACCGCAAACATGATCATCTCAGAGGATGACGGATTTGTTCCTCTCACCATCACAAGTCTACGTTCCTTTATGAAACCTATGGGGAGATGTTGTTGATGGTCCGTCATGCATCTTCTACTTGTTGAGTCTGGTTCCTGACTGAGATGTGGCGTCTGGCTGATGCAGCCTGGCCGTGCCTCCCCTCGGCCTCTGGTTCTGAATCACTTAGCTCCAGGTCAGGACAGTATCCGTCACTGTCCTGGTACGATCTTGCACTTTTTACTTTGTGTTCAGACACGGGTTAAGCCCACTGTCTCTCCTTGGCTGAGCCCTCTCGGGACAGTTTGTCAGAGGCCCGCAGGTCCGCTGTGGTCCGTACCAGGTTAATATTTGCCTCTTTGAAGGACCTGCCGAAGTGTTCCATGGCAGATTTACAATGCCCGGCCTTTTGTGGCCAGAGTGTGTAGGCAGTTCCTGGATGACGAAGGCATTGATGCCACTGACTGGCCCTCCCGTTCCCCTGACCTAAATCCAACTGGGCACCTATGGGACATTATGTATCGGTGCATCCAACACCGCCAAGTACCGCCACAGACTGTCCAGGAGCTCACTGATGCCCTGATCCAGGTCTGGGAGGAGATCTCCCAGGACACCATCCGCCAACTCATCAGGAGCATGACCAGACGTTGTCAGGAGTGCATACAGGGGGCCATACAGACTACTGAGTCACATTATGAGTTTCCGTAATGAAATTCAAGCTAGTTCGATCAGCCTGTGATTTCAATTTTTTACAGCGATTTTAGGTGTGATTTTGAATCCAGCCCTCAATGGGTTGATGATTTTGGTTTCCATTGACCCTTGTGACGACATTTTGTTCTCAACAAATTATAAAATGTACATCAGTAAAGATTTTCAACTTGAATAATTCGTTCATCAAGATCTGATGTGGGATTTAAGTCTCCCCTTCATTTTTTGAGCAGTGTACATAATTTATAATATAATAAATAACTAAACAAATAAACAAATGCCATTAAGTAGGTGCACAATATGACTGGGGGTGTGACCTAAAATGGTTAAAAATGTATTTTTCAGTTTTTGTCGACTAAAAAGACAGAAAGATTTTCTGGTACAAGGTCTGTTTATGTCTCTATACTTCTCTAATGTTTACATTTTTATTGTGTAATTTTAGATATTTAGAAAATTCTACGTCTTCAGGCCTCTGAAAGCCATTGAAATGAAAGAAAGTGAAGATGAAACATCTCTTTGAATGAACTGCTTGTGACTCAGACAGTGCTACTTGTGACAAGGTCACGATTCGACATTGCTTTCCTTTGAAGGGTCACAAATAAAGGTTGGTAACTGCTGGTCCAGGTGATAACATCTGTGATCTACCTATTTGAGTAAAGTGTGTGCATGTGTGGTGTCATGTAAGATTCAGGCCCAGCAGCTTGGCTAGAATCTGTAGAGAAGCCTGCTGCATCCTGATAGCGTTATTTGTGTTTTACAACAAGTTTCCTTGCTTGGTGGTCGTGTGAGTAAATGTGACTGGTTGTTGTTTGTCCTTGTGTCTTTGACAGTGACATTGATTTGGGCTATATGATGTCTATTTGTGATGCAGCACCTTGTCACAGTGTCATGGTGACATTATTCTAAGGCTGTTTAATTGTAAGATAGCACTGAAGGCCTAGTTGTAAACTACACAACTTGCTTTCTATAGAAATTATCATTTTAAAAAATAAAATTAGAGAAATTACAGACTTGAAAGCACTTGGGAGAGTGCAGACCTCCGCCAAGGCTGCTCAGTTTACCCATGTTGGCATTTCACTCCAAAGCAAAAGTCCCATGATGTAACCCTTTGAATTAAGTCATTAGAAAGTTTAACAGGAAAAATTAAAACAAAATCTTTCCAATTTACTAAAATCTTTATTTATTGTGGCTTTTAGTTGTTCTTATTTTCATCTTACATAAATAAACTGCAATGCCACAACAGGTAATTGACACTTGTAACACTTTAAGAGTTGTTAGGAAGCCACACACACAGGCAGGAGAAAAGGAAGTATATTCAAACGGGGTAATGTTACCTCTGATCAAGAAAGATGCGGCTTTGACCAAAACACACATGCACGCACCTACCTGATCACGCTGCACTCGTCCCCACACATAAAACTCCAAACCACACACATGCACGCACCTTCATGATCGCGCTGCAGTCATCCACACACATAAAACTCCAAACCACACACACAGACAGTAGAAAAGGAAGTATATTAAAACAGGATAATGTTTTGTTGAAATTCTTATGCTGTTATATGAACATGAATCAATTAGATACATTTGTCAGGACGGAGACACTTTACATTACAAGTGTACATGTAAAAAATAAATTAAAAATTCCTGGATCCAGACAGTGATCCAGATCACCACCAAAATCTAATCATTTCTTCCTTGGGCCACTTCCGACATCTCCTGAAAATTTCATCAAAATCCGTTGGTTAGTTTTTCTTTTATCCAATTCACAACAAACCAACAAAACAACAAACCAACAAACTACCAAACCAACAAACTAACAAACCAACCAATGCCGGCAAAAACATAACCTCCTCCTTTGGCGGAGGTCATAAAAAAGTTGAATATTTAAATCTTGTCTGGTGGTTAAACTTCAGAATTCAGATGTTCTGTATATTCGGTTGCCATGGCGAAGTCACTGTGATGTCACAGACACCAAGACTACACACATATCAGAGTGGATAAATATGTGCCATGGCGAAGTCACTGTGATGTCACAGACACCAAGACTACACTTCAGAATTCAGATGTCCTGTATATTCGGTTGCCATGGCGAAGTCCCTGTGATGTCACAGACACCAAGATTACACACATATCAGAGTGGATAAACACACTGCAGCTTTTCTTTGCATAACAGTTAAAGTTTGACTAAACTGTGTCATCAAAGTTTGGATGAAATTTGCTGACTCTAAACGCCATAATGATCAGAATAAACCAGACTCAGGTTGGAAGCGACAACAACAACACTGCTAGCATAAATGATACTAGCAATGCTGAGCCCAGTGCAAAGCCAGTGGTGGTTCCCTCCATGGGCAAAAAGAGGAGGAGAACATCTAATGATGATGACAAGGGTCCTACAAAGAGGATGAGGTGTAGCGATGCGAGCTTAGATGAGCCCGTCACCCCTTCACCCACCAACACTCAGACAATTAGCAACGTCTCAATTGAAGAGAGAATCTTTGAGATGTCCTCCTCAGCAAATACTAGCAGAGGTGAGCTGATAGTTGGAAACAAAATGACTCTTAGAACATTTTACATGTTAATACCAGGAATAAAATCAAGATGAGTTCAAACCTAAATAATGATAGATTTCAAGGTACAAATGTGATTAAATGTTTTTGTGTTTTCAGCTGATTTCAAGAAGAAGTACCGTCAGCTCTCTATGATTGGTCAGGGATGCTTTGGCTGGGTATATCGTGGCCTGCGAAGACTTGACTGTTTTCCTGTAAGTATTCCAAACACATGTTCTCATGCATTATTTCATTCACTGAACCTAAGGAAGTACAAACCATAGACAGTATTAATACTCCTCTGATTGGAAAAAAAATTACCATTATACGAAAGCTTTTGAGAAAATGACCCTTAGTCATAATTAGTCCTTGATTTCATTGTCTTGTTATTCATTTCTAGTGTATAGAAGTTGTTTGATTGTAATGTTTACTTATTGTGACTAAATTATTTGTATTTCTCTTGCAGGTGGCCATCAAGCACATCCCCATCGAGTCTGTGGAATGGGAAAAAGTGGTGAGTAATTTGATCCAATTATGAACATCACCTGTATGAATTATTTCACTACTATACTGTGGATGAGTAAACACATGTTGCTCATATGTTAACTCTGTCTCCTAAAAAAGTCATTCAGTATTGGAATCAGCATGTAATTGACCACTTGGCATGTATTTGTTTTTCTTTAGACTTACAATGGCAAGGAGTTTTATATCATTCTGGAGGTTGCTCTCATGCTGAAAGCCGGAGGTCTTCCAGAATCAGTTGGAAAATTCCCTGCTGTGACCCTCATGGAGTGGTTCATACTGGACCAGGAGCTGATACTGGTCATTGAGAGACCACTGCGCGGCAGGGACCTCAGCACTTACCTTGATTTGCGCAGAGGATCCCTGACTGACCATGAGGCAAAGGTACAGACCCTGAAATGTGAAATGTGTCTCTGTGTGTTCCCCAGAAAAACAAATACTACTAGCCAGCTTACAATGATTGTTGCCTAGATCAGTTGTTAAAAGGACAAGTTCACACAGAACAGGTTACTGGTCTGAAAACCATGCCTATTTTGTGGAGAAGTGCTCATGAGCTTTTAGGGTGTAATGTGGGAACAAGATGGACACCACAAAGAAGATGTGTTGTATTTTATTGCTCAAAGTGTTTTAACAAATGTTGATAGCTGTTTGAAAAATTCGTACTCACAATCTCTTCGTACTCTGTCTCTCTCAGCTGATCCTGAAACAGCTGGTGGACGCTGCAATCAGCATGCACTCTAAGGGTGTCTTCCACAAGGACCTGAAGCCAGACAACATCCTGGTTCAAATTGTCAGAGGTCAACCAAGAGTGCGTGTGATCGACTTTGGTATTGGCACTCTCTCAAGGGAAAGTCCTTTCCAGCGCTTCTCTGGTATGATATCTGGCTTCTGCTCCTCACTCATTTGTCAATCTTTGAAATAACAACTTTCATGTTTAAACAAATCTTCCCTCTTCCTTCTAACCTCCATCTCTCTGTTGATGTGTGAACTAGGTTCCCGTAAATTCTTCCCTCCAAAGTGGAAAAGTATGAAGACCTACCGGGACTGTCCCACCACTGTTTGGCAGCTGGGAGGAATCTTCTACTCACTGCTGAGAGGACATGGGCGTTTTAAAGACTACCTCCCCAACAAAAGAATTAAAATCACAATGCCCAAGATCAACAGTGCCCTGCCCACAGGTAAAGACATTATTGAAAGCATATATATTCATCAGATGTCTTGTTTTCAGTGGATCTCTGTAACTGCCCACTTCAACCACGGATCTCCTGATTTTTTCTCTCTTACTTTTCAGAAATTAAGTCTTTGCTGGATATGTGTCTGGACTTTTCACCATTGAAGCGAGCCACTCTGGGGGAGCTACAGCAACATCCTCTGCTCAGACATCTGAGGACTCCCCCAAAAGCCTCCTTCAACTAAACCTTATATAAAAAAATAAAAGTAAAATAAAAAATCCAACATATTTCATCAACCAACATTTATGAATATGTGAGCTTTAGTGTGGACCTGGACTATTGTCTAAATCCAGGATACCACTTTTGTATGTATGCTTGTTTTCTACGTAAATATTTGTATTTTATGAGAATAAATATTTTCCAGTGCTATAATTGCTTTTTTGTGAACTATTTCCGGATTGCTGGAGTTTTAATGACAATGAGTGCTCTGAGTGCTTTCTAGTTTGTCTGTTAGCAGGATTACAGAAAATCTACTTGACAAAGTTTTATGAAACTTGGTGGAAGGGTTGGACATGTAACATCGCCTAGAAATTGTACAACAAATACATCTGTATACAAAATATCCTCCAATCCTTTAATGAGCTTAGAGTAGTGTATTGTTTTGGATATATGCTATGGAGAAGATGACCAACCAACCTTCTTAGTCACCTCATAATCAGCTTTGCATGGAAAAGTCAAAAAAATAAAATTTGTATAAAACTCTCACTTTTAAAAGGCACAACTATTTATAATGGTTCATTTATGTGTAAACTTAAGTGAAGCTAGAATGTATAGTTTGTGAAATATGGTCCAGACAAGATGACCAACCATAGAACTACCTTAAAAACTACATTTCCATTGAAATCACAAAAACATAAAATTTGTACAAAATTAAAAATGTCGAAAGGTAGAACTACTTATCATGGTTAATATACAGTATGTCTAAAGTTTGGTAAAGCTAGCATGTATGGTGTATGTACTCAGGAAAAAAAAAAGATTACGGACACACTGATCACTATATCCCTGTCATTTTTATGTTATGGGGATAATTAGAGAATCTTAAATACATTCTTACAATGTTGATTAAACCACTCAGTGAATCTTGGGGAAAGAAACGTACTAGAACTTGATAGCAATGCTTGGTCGGATTATTTATTTTTCATTCATTTATTTATTTGAAAAATGGACACAAGGAACAGAGAAGACTGTAAAAGGTTCCAAATGTGATTTCCAGTAACAAGTCTGTGATAATCAAGGCTGATCATGTGATGATCTGAGAGCAGTAGTAAAGGCAATAGATTACAGATCTGTACTCCATCTTTGGTTTTATGAATCCAGGTACAACTACATTCCTGAAGCATACATCTGGGAATGTAATTATACTCTATTACACATATTTCTTCTCAGTATGAGACAAGTGTTTCATACAAAGTTGAGTACAGAATGTAATGCTAACCGCAAACATGATCATCTCAGAGGATGACGGATTTGTTCCTCTCACCATCACAAGTCTACGTTCCTTTATGAAACCTATGGGGAGATGTTGTTGATGGTCCGTCATGCATCTTCTACTTGTTGAGTCTGGTTCCTGACTGAGATGTGGCGTCTGGCTGATGCAGCCTGGCCGTGCCTCCCCTCGGCCTCTGGTTCTGAATCACTTAGCTCCAGGTCAGGACAGTATCCGTCACTGTCCTGGTACGATCTTGCACTTTTTACTTTGTGTTCAGACACGGGTTAAGCCCACTGTCTCTCCTTGGCTGAGCCCTCTCGGGACAGTTTGTCAGAGGCCCGCAGGTCCGCTGTGGTCCGTACCAGGTTAATATTTGCCTCTTTGAAGGACCTGCCGAAGTGTTCCATGGCAGATTTACAATGCCCGGCCTTTTGTGGCCAGAGTGTGTAGGCAGTTCCTGGATGACGAAGGCATTGATGCCACTGACTGGCCCTCCCGTTCCCCTGACCTAAATCCAACTGGGCACCTATGGGACATTATGTATCGGTGCATCCAACACCGCCAAGTACCGCCACAGACTGTCCAGGAGCTCACTGATGCCCTGATCCAGGTCTGGGAGGAGATCTCCCAGGACACCATCCGCCAACTCATCAGGAGCATGACCAGACGTTGTCAGGAGTGCATACAGGGGGCCATACAGACTACTGAGTCACATTATGAGTTTCCGTAATGAAATTCAAGCTAGTTCGATCAGCCTGTGATTTCAATTTTTTACAGCGATTTTAGGTGTGATTTTGAATCCAGCCCTCAATGGGTTGATGATTTTGGTTTCCATTGACCCTTGTGACGACATTTTGTTCTCAACAAATTATAAAATGTACATCAGTAAAGATTTTCAACTTGAATAATTCGTTCATCAAGATCTGATGTGGGATTTAAGTCTCCCCTTCATTTTTTGAGCAGTGTACATAATTTATAATATAATAAATAACTAAACAAATAAACAAATGCCATTAAGTAGGTGCACAATATGACTGGGGGTGTGACCTAAAATGGTTAAAAATGTATTTTTCAGTTTTTGTCGACTAAAAAGACAGAAAGATTTTCTGGTACAAGGTCTGTTTATGTCTCTATACTTCTCTAATGTTTACATTTTTATTGTGTAATTTTAGATATTTAGAAAATTCTACGTCTTCAGGCCTCTGAAAGCCATTGAAATGAAAGAAAGTGAAGATGAAACATCTCTTTGAATGAACTGCTTGTGACTCAGACAGTGCTACTTGTGACAAGGTCACGATTCGACATTGCTTTCCTTTGAAGGGTCACAAATAAAGGTTGGTAACTGCTGGTCCAGGTGATAACATCTGTGATCTACCTATTTGAGTAAAGTGTGTGCATGTGTGGTGTCATGTAAGATTCAGGCCCAGCAGCTTGGCTAGAATCTGTAGAGAAGCCTGCTGCATCCTGATAGCGTTATTTGTGTTTTACAACAAGTTTCCTTGCTTGGTGGTCGTGTGAGTAAATGTGACTGGTTGTTGTTTGTCCTTGTGTCTTTGACAGTGACATTGATTTGGGCTATATGATGTCTATTTGTGATGCAGCACCTTGTCACAGTGTCATGGTGACATTATTCTAAGGCTGTTTAATTGTAAGATAGCACTGAAGGCCTAGTTGTAAACTACACAACTTGCTTTCTATAGAAATTATCATTTTAAAAAATAAAATTAGAGAAATTACAGACTTGAAAGCACTTGGGAGAGTGCAGACCTCCGCCAAGGCTGCTCAGTTTACCCATGTTGGCATTTCACTCCAAAGCAAAAGTCCCATGATGTAACCCTTTGAATTAAGTCATTAGAAAGTTTAACAGGAAAAATTAAAACAAAATCTTTCCAATTTACTAAAATCTTTATTTATTGTGGCTTTTAGTTGTTCTTATTTTCATCTTACATAAATAAACTGCAATGCCACAACAGGTAATTGACACTTGTAACACTTTAAGAGTTGTTAGGAAGCCACACACACAGGCAGGAGAAAAGGAAGTATATTCAAACGGGGTAATGTTACCTCTGATCAAGAAAGATGCGGCTTTGACCAAAACACACATGCACGCACCTACCTGATCACGCTGCACTCGTCCCCACACATAAAACTCCAAACCACACACATGCACGCACCTTCATGATCGCGCTGCAGTCATCCACACACATAAAACTCCAAACCACACACACAGACAGTAGAAAAGGAAGTATATTAAAACAGGATAATGTTTTGTTGAAATTCTTATGCTGTTATATGAACATGAATCAATTAGATACATTTGTCAGGACGGAGACACTTTACATTACAAGTGTACATGTAAAAAATAAATTAAAAATTCCTGGATCCAGACAGTGATCCAGATCACCACCAAAATCTAATCATTTCTTCCTTGGGCCACTTCCGACATCTCCTGAAAATTTCATCAAAATCCGTTGGTTAGTTTTTCTTTTATCCAATTCACAACAAACCAACAAAACAACAAACCAACAAACCAACAAACTACCAAACCAACAAACTAACAAACCAACCAATGTCGGCAAAAACATAACCTCCTCCCTTGGCGGAGGTCATAAAAAAGTTGAATATTTAAATCTTGTCTGGTGGTTAAACTTCAGAATTCAGATGTTCTGTATATTCGGTTGCCATGGCGAAGTCACTGTGATGTCACAGACACCAAGACTACACACATATCAGAGTGGATAAATATGTGCCATGGCGAAGTCACTGTGATGTCACAGACACCAAGACTACACTTCAGAATTCAGATGTCCTGTATATTCGGTTGCCATGGCGAAGTCCCTGTGATGTCACAGACACCAAGATTACACACATATCAGAGTGGATAAACACACTGCAGCTTTTCTTTGCATAACAGTTAAAGTTTGACTAAACTGTGTCATCAAAGTTTGGATGAAATTTGCTGACTCTAAACGCCATAATGATCAGAATAAACCAGACTCAGGTTGGAAGCGACAACAACAACACTGCTAGCATAAATGATACTAGCAATGCTGAGCCCAGTGCAAAGCCAGTGGTGGTTCCCTCCATGGGCAAAAAGAGGAGGAGAACATCTAATGATGATGACAAGGGTCCTACAAAGAGGATGAGGTGTAGCGATGCGAGCTTAGATGAGCCCGTCACCCCTTCACCCACCAACACTCAGACAATTAGCAACGTCTCAATTGAAGAGAGAATCTTTGAGATGTCCTCCTCAGCAAATACTAGCAGAGGTGAGCTGATAGTTGGAAACAAAATGACTCTTAGAACATTTTACATGTTAATACCAGGAATAAAATCAAGATGAGTTCAAACCTAAATAATGATAGATTTCAAGGTACAAATGTGATTAAATGTTTTTGTGTTTTCAGCTGATTTCAAGAAGAAGTACCGTCAGCTCTCTATGATTGGTCAGGGATGCTTTGGCTGGGTATATCGTGGCCTGCGAAGACTTGACTGTTTTCCTGTAAGTATTCCAAACACATGTTCTCATGAATTATTTCATTCACTGAACCTAAGGAAGTACAAACCATAGACAATATTAATACTCCTCTGATTGGAAAAAAAATTACCATTATACGAAAGCTTTTGAGAAAATGACCCTTAGTCATAATTAGTCCTTGATTTCATTGTCTTGTTATTCATTTCTAGTGTATAGAAGTTGTTTGATTGTAATGTTTACTTATTGTGACTAAATTATTTGTATTTCTCTTGCAGGTGGCCATCAAGCACATCCCCATCGAGTCTGTGGAATGGGAAAAAGTGGTGAGTAATTTGATCCAATTATGAACATCACCTGTATGAATTATTTCACTACTATACTGTGGATGAGTAAACACATGTTGCTCATATGTTAACTCTGTCTCCTAAAAAAGTCATTCAGTATTGGAATCAGCATGTAATTGACCACTTGGCATGTATTTGTTTTTCTTTAGACTTACAATGGCAAGGAGTTTTATATCATTCTGGAGGTTGCTCTCATGCTGAAAGCCGGAGGTCTTCCAGAATCAGTTGGAAAATTCCCTGCTGTGACCCTCATGGAGTGGTTCATACTGGACCAGGAGCTGATACTGGTCATTGAGAGACCACTGCGCGGCAGGGACCTCAGCACTTACCTTGATTTGCGCAGAGGATCCCTGACTGACCATGAGGCAAAGGTACAGACCCTGAAATGTGAAATGTGTCTCTGTGTGTTCCCCAGAAAAACAAATACTACTAGCCAGCTTACAATGATTGTTGCCTAGATCAGTTGTTAAAAGGACAAGTTCACACAGAACAGGTTACTGGTCTGAAAACCATGCCTATTTTGTGGAGAAGTGCTCATGAGCTTTTAGGGTGTAATGTGGGAACAAGATGGACACCACAAAGAAGATGTGTTGTATTTTATTGCTCAAAGTGTTTTAACAAATGTTGATAGCTGTTTGAAAAATTCGTACTCACGATCTCTTCGTACTCTGTCTCTCTCAGCTGATCCTGAAACAGCTGGTGGACGCTGCAATCAGCATGCACTCTAAGGGTGTCTTCCACAAGGACCTGAAGCCAGACAACATCCTGGTTCAAATTGTCAGAGGTCAACCAAGAGTGCGTGTGATCGACTTTGGTATTGGCACTCTCTCAAGGGAAAGTCCTTTCCAGCGCTTCTCTGGTATGATATCTGGCTTCTGCTCCTCACTCATTTGTCAATCTTTGAAATAACAACTTTCATGTTTAAACAAATCTTCCCTCTTCCTTCTAACCTCCATCTCTCTGTTGATGTGTGAACTAGGTTCCCGTAAATTCTTCCCTCCAAAGTGGAAAAGTATGAAGACCTACCGGGACTGTCCCACCACTGTTTGGCAGCTGGGAGGAATCTTCTACTCACTGCTGAGAGGACATGGGCGTTTTAAAGACTACCTCCCCAACAAAAGAATTAAAATCACAATGCCCAAGATCAACAGTGCCCTGCCCACAGGTAAAGACATTATTGAAAGCATATATATTCTTCAGATGTCTTGTTTTCAGTGGATCTCTGTAACTGCGCACTTCAACCACGGATCTCCTGATTTTTTCTCTCTTACTTTTCAGAAATTAAGTCTTTGCTGGATATGTGTCTGGACTTTTCACCATTGAAGCGAGCCACTCTGGGGGAGCTACAGCAACATCCTCTGCTCAGACATCTGAGGACTCCCCCAAAAGCCTCCTTCAACTAAACCTTATATAAAAAAATAAAAGTAAAATAAAAAATCCAACATATTTCATCAACCAACATTTATGAATATGTGAGCTTTAGTGTGGACCTGGACTATTGTCTAAATCCAGGATACCACTTTTGTATGTATGCTTGTTTTCTACGTAAATATTTGTATTTTATGAGAATAAATATTTTCCAGTGCTATAATTGCTTTTTTGTGAACTATTTCCGGATTGCTGGAGTTTTAATGACAATGAGTGCTCTGAGTGCTTTCTAGTTTGTCTGTTAGCAGGATTACAGAAAATCTACTTGACAAAGTTTTATGAAACTTGGTGGAAGGGTTGGACATGTAACATCGCCTAGAAATTGTACAACAAATACATCTGTATACAAAATATCCTCCAATCCTTTAATGAGCTTAGAGTAGTGTATTGTTTTGGATATATGCTATGGAGAAGATGACCAACCAACCTTCTTAGTCACCTCATAATCAGCTTTGCATGGAAAAGTCAAAAAAATAAAATTTGTATAAAACTCTCACTTTTAAAAGGCACAACTATTTATAATGGTTCATTTATGTGTAAACTTAAGTGAAGCTAGAATGTATAGTTTGTGAAATATGGTCCAGACAAGATGACCAACCATAGAACTAACTTAAAAACTACATTTCCATTGAAATCACACAAACATAAAATTTGTACAAAATTAAAAATGTCGAAAGGTAGAACTACTTAACATGGTTAATATATGTGTAAAATTTGTTGAAGCTGGCATGTATAGTGTATGTGCTCAGGATAAAAAAATGATTACGGACACACTGATCACTATATCCATGTCGTTTTTATGTTATGGGGATAATTAGAGAATCTTAAATACATTCTTACAACGTCGATTAAACCACTCAGTGAATCTTGGGGAAAGAAACGTAATAAAACTTGATAGCAATGCTTGGTCAGATTATTAATGTTTCATTCATTTATTCTGTGAAGTGTAATAATTAAAATCAAATTCCCCAATGTTGGTATTAATAGGTTGATTTTCAGGACCCTAATCCATATCTCATGACACATGTAAGATACCCACATAGTTTGTTAAAAAGGGCTTTCTCTATACAGTGCTGTTCTCCTCTAACAGCCAATGACGGCCACCCAACTTCCTCCTACAATAAACAACAATGCCATCATGTGTGCAGTAATAAATGTTAAGTCATTAAATGGCCACTATTCTTTTTTTACTTTCTAATAAGCGAACGCCAAGAATCATTACGTAGCAGCTGGAGTTTGGTTCAGATGCTCTGCAGCACTGATCCAAAAGGTCATAGGTCAAACGGCCCATTAGAGCAGCCACCAGTAGCTGATGAACAAGTGAACTATCAGGTGTCCCACTGTAGGAGGTTAAACACCGGGCAGATTCCTCACAACCTGGATTACATCTAATTCACTTCATCATTTATTAACTCTTAGAAAAAACTCCATCAATTTCAATGAATTGTTATGCTTTGAGTTTGAGTTTGAGTCTTTATTTTGAACATGTAATAAAAAAAAATTTAAAAACGAACAAACCAATAAAATAACATTTAAATGTGAAAAATTAAATTGCCTAGTACATAAAAAAATTAATAAATAATAATAATAAAAAACATATAAAAAAAGAGAAAAAAAATAAACATTGAATTACATCACATGTCCAAAAAGGAGTGGGAAGAAGTATAAACTTATCTAATCCCACCACTTCTCCATTACTCATTAAGTAATAATTCTTCATATGCGTCTGGTGTAAAAAATAAATGTAGACACAATATAGATACAAATAAACATATACACTATAAATTATATATTCATTATATAGTACCGATACATATACATATATATGCTATAAATTATATATATATATATATATATATATATATATATATATATATATATATATATACAGTACCAGTCAATAGTTTGGACATACCTTCCCATCCACTTGAATGGGAAACTGTGTCCAAATTTTTGACTGGTACAAATGAATGTATTATTAAAAAGTCTTGATTTGATTTAGGTTTTCCTTCTGTTCGCTCACTTTGCATTTTGTAAATCGATAAAAATAAACAATTAAATTTTATATTTTTTAAAGCATTCTTACTTTACAGCATTTCTTCACAAGACTTTTGCACAGTATATACTGTATATATATACATATACAATATAGATACATATAAATATATATGCTATAAAGTATATATATATATACATATACATACACACATACTCTATAAATATATACTGTATATAGAGTACCTACATATATATATATATATATACTGTATATATACTCACATACATACAATAGAAATGTAATATATATATATACAAATACATATCAATAATAATAAAAATATAATATTGTTATCTTCTGTAGTTCTATGTGTCGGTTTTGAAACATATACATATTAATACATTCATATGTGCAAAAATAAATAATGACAATAATTAACGTAAACACCCTGTGATTGTCAAAGCCCTTCTTCATCCCTGTACCTTGTGAACATGCTTGTACCTCTTTTTAAACTGGATCATGTTTGGACCCACTCAGCCTGTTCCATAGCTTTACTCCATAAACAGAAATGCAAAAGCTTTTCATGGTCATGTGTACTTTTACCATTTTTAAATTTAGTTCCCCCTCCAGTTGTAAGTCCCTTCCCTATCAGCGAATAATTTTTATATTTCCTGGTAGTTGTTTATTTTTGGCTCTGTACATCATTTGTGCTGTTAGAAATTTGACAAGATCAGTGTATTTTAATGTTTTTGACTGTATGAATAATGAGTTGGTGTGATCCCTGTATCCAACGTTATTAACTATCCTTATGGCCTTTTTTTGTAGTATAGATAATGATTGCAGTGAACTTTTATAGGTGTTGCCCCAAACCTCTGCACAGTAACTTAAATATGGTAAAACCAGTGAACAGTAGAGAATATGGAGTGATTTGTGATCCAGAACATGTTTAGCTTTACTCAGTACTTAAATGCTTCTTGACAGCTTGGCTTGTATATGTTTGGATTTGAAAGACTATAGTTCCTTAATACTTCTTAAAAATTATCTTAGAAAAAAGAATTATTCTTATACTAAAAACAGTTTATAATTGGTACACAAACCAAAAAACACAGAATCCAATTAAGTGTTAAATTGGTGTAGGCCTAATCTATTTTTTAATGGTCATCTATTGTTTGAGGGAAATTCCTGAACTCAAAACCTGCTTTTGAACACAACAAATAAAACTAACTAAACTAAAAAGACCCAAATTACTGTACATAGTTCTCCACAGGAGATTATTAGGAGATGAAGAGAAGATAACAAACCCATTATATTATGTGCAACCATCAGTGCTGGGAGGGTATATAATGTAATTTATATACAGTATATACCTTATTGTAATATATAATAGGTTATAGATCACTAATTCAAATGTTACAAATAAGGCAACTGTTTTTATTATTTCATGAAAGTAACTCATTACATCTGAATACTTTATGATTTCTCTCCTAACAAGTATTTTAAACTTTATAATACATAAATAAGGGCCCTGACACTCCAGGCACTCGGCTGTCAGTCAATGTCAGGCCCTTGTGAGCATCTGGGCTCCTTTTTACAGAGTGTCCCATTCTGCTGGCACTAGTCAGCCCTTGTTGGCGGCTTGTTGACTGATTCAGCACGTTGAATCTGTGGCGGAGACAAACGGTTTAAGATATTCTGATTGGTCTTCCAGCTAAAAGTTAATCAATGCATGAGAAGAAAAATGAAAGCAAGCAAAACAGACAAACAACTACAGTCATGAGGCCACAGAATGCTCTTTCCATTTTTATTGATCATTCCAAAACACACTTTATCATAACAACGGTTTGTGTATCTGCAGTCTGAGGTCTCCTCGTTTCCCTTTTTGACTCATGAATACAGACGACCTCCACCTGCTGGTATGGAGAGTTATTTCCTCTCATGCAGGCACAGAACGTACATGTTAGTTGGCCATTAGCTGAAGTCTTTGTGTGATGTTCAAGAGTAAAGTTTGGCTCCAGCACAGGCAACATGATGTGACACAAAAAATGATATCCTGTCAGTCTGGTCTGAAACATAATGGACAAAAAACAAAAACAGAGAGCGCTAAATGACATCTTATCAATCAGAATGAGATAGAATCAAAGTAATATATTATCACCCACATTTTGATTAGTGACTGTAATTTATTTAATATTGTTTTCTCAGTAATGTAACAGATTACAATTACATCTATTTGTAAGTTACATAATCATATTTAATTACAACTAGCTACATGTCACTAGTTACTCCCAACATATATATTTTACATATTGTGTGTTCAAATTAATTGTGTAGTATCTCTGCTCTTTTACTCCATCATGATACTCATTGTCTGTTTAATTCACGAAGCCCAGAGCCAATCAAACTGAACTGATGACTTCTGACCTTGATAAAGGGACACTGAACCCCTATGGTCTCATAAGCTTTGTGTTGATGGGTCAGGGAGAGAGTTAGCTTAGCATATAATTAAATAACCCCTGGTTGTTTGTCAACACTTTTCCCACTGTCTTTTCACCATGCCTTATAATCTTCAGAGTGCCTGCAGGCACTGCATTCTCTGATAATATCTTAAGCCTCTTGTTCCAATACCCTGGCCTGGCAGGAACAACACTGGCCAGTCACTCATTTACAAGCACAGATAAATGCACAGTCCTTAATCTGTCTCCAGTTAGGTCTCCAGCAACAACACACAGGCCAGGCCCACGCCTTTAACTCCTCCTCAGGCTTAGCTGCTCCATCAGCTGCTGCTCCTGCCGTGAAGGCTGCCTCCGCTCTCACCTCTATCACCTGCCACACAGGTACACAGTGATAAGCACACACGGCCAAGGGGAGGTCTCCCAGTAATTAGGATACAGTTTTAGAGCTTTTGTGCATGTCCATTATTTCAGCGCTGCTGAAGACACATTTTAGAGTGACGTTACTCCAACGGCTTATTTTTATCTTATGAACATTTCACTACTGTTATACATTTTTAGATGAGTGGGTCACGCAAGGTGACTCCAACTTCTCAGATGCGAGGATCTGTTCCACTTTATTGTGATTGTCAACGGCTGGAATGATGATGTAGTCACATGATGTCATAACTACTGATGTATTTCCTGCTGAGAATAAAAAACCTAGAAAACAATGTAGACAAAAATGAAGGTTGAACCTGAAACTGCTGCCTGACAGGACTGTCTTTATATCATACAGACTGTTTAATGTAAGACTTTGACAGCATAGTGTGGCTCTCTCTTTCTCATTTAAAGTCAATGTAGCTCACCCAGCAGTCAATCTCTCACTCTCTCTATCTCTCTCTCTCTCTCTCTCTCTCTCTCTAAAATCCACTTTAAATAATTATAATCCATCCAGAACATCATCAAAATGTGTTTTCCTTAAATAGAATTAAAACAACTTCTAATGATTTCGATATGGATGTATTGGTCTAAAATACAGCAGAAAGTAAACATAGATACTATGTTTGATTTCCACACGATGTGATTGTGTGCTGCTTGTAATCAATACAAACTAACTGGTTAATAATAACGATATCTCTGGATTAAAACATTTTTAAATCATAATCAACCAGACACACACGTTTCAGTATTCCACAGAATAATATCCATCATCTCTGTTTTAATGAGACTAGTTGGAAACTGTCAAAGAAAACTAAACATTAATAGCTTCTGTAATTAAAAAGCCCTGCAAAAATCACTTTTGCCCTTTTAAAACTAAAACCCTGATGCCTGAAATTAAGTCAGGTAGCCTGAAGTATCCAACACCTCCAAAGCTCACCATAGTTGTAGTACGGACAATTTCCTGATGAAAGCTGGGTGGATGGATAAATTGTTGTTCGTAAAAGCTAAGCTAAGCTAATTCCCTCTTCTTATTCCATGCAAGAAAGCAAATAATCATATTTTCCAAAATGTTGAGTCATTCCCTTAAACTCATGCTAACAATTGTATTTTTGTATTTGTTGAATCAAAAGGGGTTTGCTCCATATTGGTTGGTTTATCAGTTAGCCTGCTCTATTTGGGGTCTGTGTCTCATTAGAAACCACATTTATAAAAACATTTCTTGGCTTTAAATAGTTCCTGCCATTCAGTATTTCTGTTTCAGTCACTCTGCTCAGACAATTTAAACTGTCAAGCGAACACAACAAAATCACTGTCAGTGCCATATAATTATTGAGGGAGAAAGAAAGAAATAATTAAATGTGAGTCACTTACACAAGCTCATTAAAGCTTATGCTATCCACTCTATTTTCCTTTTGGTTTGAATGAGACTAAGAGAGAACAATATCCCATTAAAGGCTGTTTCCGCGTCCTATTCATTTGAATTGCTACTGAAGTGTCAGTGTTTTTCTGTGGATTAAAGTCTGATAGCATTCGCAGGAAGAATGATTCCCCCGTTTGAAGACTTGTGAATACACACAAGGAAAGACAGATGGAGAAAGGCAGAGAAGAAGAGGCAGAAAGAGCAGCAGAGAGAGAACAAATGAGTGGGAAACATAATGGAAGAATGCTCCTAATGCACTGCCTGCAGAGAGTGAATTAGGAGGCAAATAGTGTGATTATTGTGTGATGTGGCGGTGGTAGTGGCGGCGATGGTGGGATCTTGCCAGCCCCAGGATGCAGATAGAAACCACCAGGGGTACAAGAGGGGAGCAGGCAATTGTGATTTATGGGTAGCAGCGGGCTGATAAGGAAGCTCCCTTCATTTAATGCCTTATCGGCTGCGTTAAAGAAAGGCCACAATTTGCAGCATTCTTAAAGCCCCAGATGTGACTAATCTCTGCAACCTTCCAGACAATCTGTCTCAGGAAAAACTATAGATCACCCACTTGTC
Source organism: Chaunax sp. Z400 (assembly GCA_037577475.1). Taxonomy (NCBI): domain Eukaryota; kingdom Metazoa; phylum Chordata; class Actinopteri; order Lophiiformes; family Chaunacidae; genus Chaunax; species Chaunax sp. Z400. The sequence continues at coordinate 6,043,816 of CM075188.1, forward strand.
TTACTGATCTTCTTCTCCCATTAGTGTGAACCACGGGGGGAAATGTGTGCTTCGAACCTAAAAGTCTAGGCTAAGAGTGAAACGTAATAACAATGGAACATCTAAATCAAAATGATAGAACTTTATTGTGTCATTTTTTTACAATTTTTATCAATACTGCCACAGTGATGACCCTTCTTTATTGACACTGAATAAAGCAAGAGCCACATAAAGCTGTCCTATTGTTTGACTTCAGACTTAAGGTAGCAAAATAGATGTGATTTTGAACAGCGTCAACGTCTAGTGTGATATTTTATGTATGCATTTAGCAGCATGCTCCAAAAAACTGAATAACAGGGCAATAAGTAGAGCACATACCTCCAGCAAGGATGAACAATCCTACACACGTCTGTTTAGCTCTTAAAGATCACAACCCATATTACATAATACGGGTTATTATCTGGATCTGCACCACACTATACACACTCAGCGATATCCACACCATTAATATGTGTTTTTTTACATCAGGATTTATAGATTATTCCCTGAGAAACTCGCATAATGTCTAAGCAATGTTAAGGAAAGTTTCTCTGGCCGGATACGCAACAAAGAACAGCTTTTTGCCTCTCCCATGGCCCATTCCACCACAAAGTGGGAAAATATTGGAAAAATACAATCTTGCAATGTTAAGAAAAATTAAGCAGAACTTCCTGGAATTGCCCCTTTATCTGAATCTGTACCACAATTTATTGGGTTTTTGCAAACAAAACAAACCAACCAACAGACACAGGTGAAAATGTAATCTCCCGGTTGTGGGTTGCACACATAGCACATCAACAAAATGTCACACCCCTATCCTGTCAAGTAAAGAAAAGGTTACTGACTGTATTAACATTCAACCAAACCTGCAATCTTTATCTTAAAACAATAGTTTGATATTTTGGGAAATAAACTTAACTGCTTTCTTGCTGAGAGTTAAGTGAGAATATTGATGCCAATATTGTTTCTTTGGTAAATATGAAATATGATGTCACGGCACCCTATTAACTCTGTACCAAAATCAGCTGTAATTCACCTAGAGGGCGCTCTAGAGGAGTCCTAAATGAATGGAAGTGAAAGGAGCTAAATGGCTAAAATAATTATTTTTCATCTATTTCCGGACAAAAAAGCCCAAATTTTATTTTAGTTTGTGGAAACATAGTATCGATTATATATCAGGAGTGAAATGAAAACACACCAATGTTCTTTTGTTTTTCGTACAAGGTAAGGGAATTTTGCCCCCATTCATTTTGGCCTACCTATAGCGAGCACCTCCTATGTACCCAGAAGTTCTGAGAGAGGCATATCTCTATATTATTAGAATATCTCTGGTCATGGTGTCTCCCATGTCAAAGCCCTGTGCTTTTCAGGCCCACCACCTCGACCACCTTCCTTAGTTTATTCCCTGGGAAAAAAAATCCTGTGAACATAAAAATGCCAGCAATACATTTCCTGCAAAAACCCATTTGGTAAAACAAATTAGTAGTAAGTGTATGTATAAAACTGGTGTCTCCTTGATAAATGCAGAGAAGAAAATAAGCTTCAGTAAATAAATTGCCACATAGGAAAAAGCCTCCATACAGATGCTCTATACCAGACTCACACACACACACACACACACACACACACACACACACACACACACACACACACACACACACACACTGTGGTGGTTGTGTCAGTACTGTTCTACCAATAAAAATGGAAACTTGACATAGCTGGGCTGCTGATCAATACTAATCACAGAAATAATTACTCACTGGAGCTTAGGTATGCTATTGATTTTTAAGGCAGTTGTTTGCATTACTGTCATATCTGATCTTAATAATCTTAAAGGGCTTTTTTCTTGAAGTTTAAGGTCCTCTGCCATGTTGTGTACAAATGTATGAATGTCAATTCAAGGTCTAATCAATGTGTAGTGATGTATTGAGCACCAGCTAAAGTGACTTTCATGTGCGTGGCCGTGTTTCCACGGCTGGACAATCGGGAGAAAAAACAGGTGAATATTGATCAGTGCAGCCAACGTGTCAGACAAACATTAAAGAGCATTTTTCCCAGCAGCCTCAAATTAACTGGACAATACTGTTACAATGGTAGTCTGAGGATATTCATACAGTAGGCTGCATATTGATAACATGAGCGTTTTTCCCCTCCACTTATTCAAAAATCAAACTGTGATTCCTCAGCTGAGTTTCTGCTCATGGTTAATGAGCAAATAGGAAAGAAGGGAAGTGGAGCATCTTCATCTTCAGGTCAGTCATCGTCTGGTAATCCCTCTTGCTCTGCCATTCACCTCTGTGGTTAGCAAGAGTATCTACAATCTTCCAAATGTATGCCGTGTTTGACTTTAAAGTGCTTTTCTGTCTTAGGATCGAGTGCATATATTTATTTTCATATGCTTCACTGTGTTCCTAAAGTGTAATTAGTCTGGGATACCCTGGAGTTGATTTTTTTTCCCCGTGCCGTTCTTAAGTATTCATGAAAGCCAGTGATCTGACAAATGGAATTTTTCAGCACGGCAGCATCTTGCATCTCAGACCTTATTCCAGCAGATAATCCTGTTTGAATATCTGGCCTAGTTTCTACAGCCCAGGTGGGGAATGCTCAGCTATTTGAATGCTGTTACATACTTCTACACATGTGAACCTCTGCCCTCTCACACACCTACATGGATCAACTGCATTAAACAATACAGCATATTTGTGTGTCTTGGTTTGTGATAATTTCCTGTTTGGGAGGATTCTTGTTTGTTTTCTGTTGCGTTCAGGGTTCAGCGGTCACCTGACCTCTTTGCTTCTGTAAGGTGAACCGTTCTACCGACTAACAGTAGGCCTATCTGCCACTGGGCTGCTGCAACCTTGACTTTGCTGCTCTGCTCTACTCTCAGTTCACCAGGCTAATTCATCATGATCACTCCTCTCACTCCAAGGTCGGTTACATAATGAGTGGGTCAGCGCGATAAAAGCGAAGCTCTGATTGACCACATTACAGTTTCACGTTCACCCTGCGACCTCAGTGGCTTGACCCCCAGTCCCTGTTGCTGTTACATTCCCCACACCCAATGGGGTCGCCCACTGGAGCACTGGCAGCTTGAGTATTGTTTGCTCTCCTCTTTATGTTGTCATGGTCCACTGGGGAATATCCTACAAGTGAACTGGCATTTGACAGGCCTTGTATGATGTAGGAGGAGGGGGTGGTACGCTGTGTTGGGAGTCACCTATTTCCTCAGGAGGCAGGGCCTTTTGGTCTGTCGGTCCCCACCATGTGCGTCTCCTGCCCCCTCCCCTGTCTCTGTCTCCCTGTGTTTCCCCACCGCTCCAGCCCGCCTGCACGCCTGACAGACAGACAGATGTTATCTGCCGTGCATCTCCAGCTCTGGGCCTCTATCACTCTCCACAAACAGCCCATTGCTTGCACACAGGCTGCAAATTCTGTCTGCCTCTCTCCCTCTAGATAAGAGCCAATATCAGTGACAGAACATATTTTATGTATGAAATGTAGCTCACAACAAGCAGTCAAGCATTAGGTTTGTTTAAATAGATGATCCTTATCGCTATTCTTTCAACACAGAGTTTTGACATTGTTCTCTGTTTATTTTTCTTTGCACACAATTCTTTTTTTTATGCTATCTCCCTCCACAATTGGCTTTTAGAGAGGCTCCTGTCCAGGGGTTGAATTCATAGCTATTTTAATTATAGCAGGACAGACTGTGTGAGGAATATTTCCTGCCCAGGCTCAGCTGTAGTTCTTCCTCCTAAACCCATCCAGTCAACATTCCAGCGGATTATTTGCCAGGGATTTCTCTTGTCAAAGAAGCGACACTATTCCCCCTACTGTTGGCTGTTGTTAGCATCAGATATTGGATGATTTCCATTTAGTGCTCAGGTTATGCTTGTCAGTTTGTGCCCAGCATTTTTGCAATGATGGAAATAAGATCTTACATATGCCATGAGTCTAGCTGACATAATAGTTTGTTATGTGTGTGTGTGTGTATGTCTGTGTATGTCTGTGTGTGTGTGTGTTTTAGAGAGGTGGTGCTGGCAGGGACAACAAAAAGGTATTATGGAGATCTAGTTTTAATACCATAATACTTTAACTTTTTTCTATGGATATTTAAACAAAGACCTGTGTTTGTTTTAAACAAAGTTACTGATTACCACTAATTATGTTAAGGACCTTAAAAAATCCAATAATATGTGCACTGATTGGATATGTTTTAATTCAAGCCTTGTTGTGCCATGAAAAGCCCTGCCCCAGTACATCCTGTTGGGTTTGTCCCCTCTAAATCCCCCAAAAAGCAATACCTCCCCCACCACCACCACCACACACACAGAATAGGGGGGAAACATTCAGGTCATTACCATAACAAGCTGGCGTGTTTCTGAAGATACACTTGTTCAGAATAGACAGGGGCAAGAGGGGGGTAGGCCGGGTGCAACACGGGCCCAGTCTATTTCAATAACAACGGCCAGACACAAGACCTATCTAGTCAGACGTTGAATGAAACACTCGGGCTCTGATGGAGCGATAAGACGCAGATGCTAAAAAGGAGGATGGCTAAAACGGCTTCTTGACCCTCGCTTTGCTTAATTACAGAGGAGAGAAACAGGACACAGGAGCACAGGAGGTTGAACTTTTAGGCTTGTATTGTAATACATATTTATTCCTTTAAAATTTTTTATTTATATTATGAAAGAAAAAAAAAGGACTGCTCCCTCCCCGTCTGTGTAAACTGAATTGTTAATCACAGGGTGATGATTTTCACATGAATGGCTCTGTGTTTACTGTGGGCCAACTGATCTATCCCTGGGGAGTTCATGTCAAGTGTTTTACACATAAACAGATGTGTTTCCCTTTTTTTAACACAGGTAATCCTCGAGGTTAAATCTGTGCTAAACCCAGCAGTGAAAAAGACCCCGCGCCTCCTTATTTGTACAGATGGAGCTCACACTTAGATTCAGGGAGAAGATGTCCTAAATCTCAGCTTGATTTCCTATGTTAACCGTGGCTTAGCTTTGGCTGGGCTGGATGCAGGAGAGCCTGTTGAGAGTTAGTGGAGTAGTTGTAAATATGTGGTAACACTTTCAGTAGTAATCCTCCTGCACAAAGAATTGCCAGAGATTATGGACCGGTTGTCTGACAGAGAGAATCCTCCGGCACAATCAAATTCCTATGGCTGCTGAGATTTGTAGTGGGCACAATGCTGCACTGCTCGGCTCGCCAGTGATGTGAGGGCAAGCTGCTCCCAAGATGGAGAGCTAAGAAGCAAATATAGCATGAAGTACATATTAAGTAAACACAGGGTGGCTCAAAATATTGCATCATAGCTGAGAGAGGCAGCAGGAGATGTGTTTTTTCAAGGATGATGGCTGCTGCTGTCCACTGGAGTGCTTTTCACCATGCAAGACGGTTTGACCTGTGACTGTCCTCTCCTGTTGATCCCCTGCGACCCTCTGTGCTGCCCCGAGCCGAGAAGACGTGAGAACCGCAGCCTCCACCTTCTCTTCCTCCTCCTCCTCCTACGGGTGCCGCACAATCGCCCTCGCTGACACATTTTGAGTAGGGTTTAAGGAAGTGAAGTGAAGAGAGAGTGTGAGGGAGCGAGAAACCCCAGCACATCCCCACAGCCCCGAGGATGAATAGAAGATAGAAGCCGTTTCATTTCAAAATCGGCCTCTGCACTTGGCTGAACCTACAATAAAAGTTGATAATTGAGAAGTGAAAGAGTAGGATCAATATGACAGAAAAAAATGGAGGCTTGGGCTTATGTTTAATGCAGTTTAACTGATATTTAATATTTCCTGCTTTCTCTCTCTTCTTCTCCCTTTGTCCACATTAAAATACTTCAAAAAGAATTCTAATAAAGTGGAAATTAAAAGGAGCGTAGATTGGGGTTGGAAAGAGAGGCCTCTAATCCCGCTATCTCTTAATAATTCAAAGTCTCTTTTATTTTCTGAATAAAAAGCGGAATTAATCTGGCACTGTGAAGCTGTCCTCTCTTCTCACTGTTTAAATAAATCCCCGTTCGTACATTAGACGCGAGGAGGCCGGCTCTGGCTCCTCGCCAAGCTCTGTGTCAATTCCCTCCTGCCTCCTTCCTTTCTCTCCCAGCCCCTCTTTATTCCCTTTCTTTTGCTTTCTGCCAGGGAGGGACCTATGAGAGAAGCCATGCCACCAGAGAGCTGCTATCTCCAGAACCTGCTCAGCACACAGGCCTATCACAGGCAGCTAAGACCACTTAGCTCAGGCCGCCAAAAGGCACCCTTATGAAACTTTACCCAGATATTAGGGCACTGTGAAGCCAAATGATAGATTACAAAGGCATTGTGTAAAGGGGTAACCATTTAAAGTATTTATATAAGGCTGCCCCAGCTGTCAGAAGAGTTACTATTTTGGCCTTTAACAGAAATAGAAAGGTGGGCATTTAATCCATTAGCCTAAATAGCACATAGATTTTTTTATTGTGCTAATAATAAATACAGATGGGCAGTAAATTCTAATTATGAATTACATCATTTTGGTTTTTTTGTTTCATTTAAGATCGAGCCAGTGTTTCTGTAAAAGAGACAATTTCAACAATCCAACAATAAGTCCACTCCACAAATGGACGGCTCAGTCACACATCTTTTCACGAGACAAAAGACAAGACTTTGAAAACTGACACCATGAAATAAAAGAAGCTTATAGGCTCCGAGAGTAAAACGGAGTCGACAGAGGAGCGAGGATATAGGAGCAGGCCTGAGCAGGAGCACCAGGGCCTGCAGACTCCTTGATTAGCTCTGCCTCCTCTATCAGACTTCAGAAACCTCTCTGCAGCAGGTCCGTGTGCTCCTCCTCTGGCGGTGCTGTGGGGTAGGAAGATGCTGCTGTCAACATGCCGGTGTTCTCCGCATCCCGACGATGCATCTGTAGAGATGTGTGCAGAGGCTGTCCTTGTTCTGATAGACGCCTTCTGTGGCACTCTAGAATCTAAGATCCTCAGCTCGATCCTGGATCAGTGTCCCGCTCTCTCCTCTGTGGTCGGAGATTTATGGCATCATTTTCCCCTTTCTGCATACGCTCCAGCTCAAACTGTCCATACTGGCAATTGTGACGATACTTTCCGCAGAGACTCTGTCTGAAAGACAAACAATAGCTTCAGACTCTTCATATTTTCTTCTGCGACTATTCATCCAGCGAGATGCTGTGCTTGAGAAGCACACCAGCGTCATCCAATTTTTATGATTTCACAATATGCTTTAAAATATCAGTTTCTTTTCAAGGTGAAGCCTTGGACTTCTGCACCCTATAACCAACACACACATCTCATTTTATGTGTTGAAAACACCTTGACTTTGTGAGGCTTCTGGAAATGAGATTGACATTCCCGGTCGAGGGCCAAGTCTTTCTAAAACCGAGCACAATTCTATTTTTCCTTTTTTTTTCACTGTTACATTGCTCCTCACAGAAATCTACTTTATGTGTTATCAAATGATAAAAAAAAAAATCAAGAGAAGTAAGAAATAGAGGAGGCCTGGAGGGAAAGTGTAAAGGTGTGTCTTAAGTTCCCTGAAGGCAACAAAAAGTAATTTTCATTGAGGTGTGTGCTATTTTTATTTATATAGCTCCTCCGCTCTGTTTCTTCATACACACTGTTTGTGGGGCTATCATTATACCAGACAGGAGGGTGGGGGTAAAAACCATTTGCATTAGCATCACTGTCTGACTCCAGGCACTAGGCAATGATACTTTATTCTGCACCATTCAGAGGGCCATTATCACTCTACCACCTCTGTCCCCTCTTCCAGCAGGAAGCTCACACACACACACACACACACACACACGTGCACGCAATTACACGTCGCTCCACACACACCATTCCCATCCAGCCCTATCATGGATAGCATCTCGTGCAACACTGGCACAGAGGTACAGGACGGGCGAGGGAAGTGGAGGGGAGGGACATTTCCGGAGGGGGGTCCTGGCATGTAATTGTCCTGGTGAGCACTCAATAGTACCTTAAACCAAGCAGGCAATCTACAAAGCTGTGCAGTGAAGGAGGGAAAGGCCCTGTGGCTATGGGGACCCTAATAGGAACTTCTTTCTTACAGAGATAAATGGAGAAAGTTCCTTTTATTTATCGGTAGCCGGTGTTTGGGACTGGGGCTATCAAAGCGCAGCAGTGCTATTTATCCCTCCAAAAAGGATTCGTCCGACACAGGGCTGAGGGCGAGAGAGGGGAAGAGAAGGCTAAGGAGGGGGGCGACCACTGGAAATTGGCAGAAACAGAAGGTCAAACTGTTTATCTTTTTATTCCCATGTCTCTCCCTCTCCTTCATTCTTCTACAACTGTCCTCTCTCTCAGTTTACCTGTTGTGGTGAGTAAAACAGCAGCATTTTTAGAGTTAAACCAATTTACTGCACTTAAGGATGAGTAAATAATTAGTTTTCATACACTATGAAAATGATGAAACATAGAAATGTATTTTAATTGACGAAAAGTGTGCTTTGATAGCGAGTGCAACATGCTAATACTTATGTTAGCTCATCAAACGAAGGCATGAAAGCAAGAAGTGGGCCCGCAACCATTCCTCTCCTGATTCATTAAAACAACAGTGAGTGAAATGTCACATGCACAAGTGCTTGTCCCCTCTGTGTCCTGTGCGTCACACGGAGAACAGCTCTGCGGTGATAAAGCATTCATTTCGCCATGGATGAGTGAGTGTTGTTCAATAAGCAGCTCCCTACGTGTCAGCTGTCACAACCCTGAACATATTTTCTGCAGGGTGCAAGAGCCACAAGACTCAATTCAAAGAGGGCAAAAATGGAGGATTTTCTGAGTCAATGCTTTGAAGCAGAGTTTTTCATAACAGAATTAACACTTACAATATTTCAATGACACCTTTTCACCGCAAAAATGCAACTGTGATGCAACAGTCTAATAAATCATGTCATAATAACTAAATAGGTTGCTTCCAATATTACCCATGTGACCTCTTCAAAAGTGATTTATGTGTATTTTCTGGTCTGTCCCCTCTAGTTGAGGTTGATTAAAAATGCAAACCATATTAATATGTTTAGATTAATGATAGGATAAATGACTATGTGTGACTTTGCGTAGCCATTGTTCCCACTCTGGTGTGTTCATGAGCTTTTAAGTCATAATGTGTAGAAAAAGCAGATGTGCTGTATTTTATCGCTAAGAGCATTTAAACTAAATGTTGATGGGTGTTTGAAGCTTCATATTATAAAATGATTTTATTCCTGACTTGTTGCTGCACCACTACATTCCCTAAAACCACTAAAATATTGCTTTAGCCTATATATTTTCACATGTTCTATGTTCACTCTACAAAAACTACAAGCTAAAGCCATATCGTAAATTATTCGTAGGCTATGAAAACAATGTTATTGAATATATGAATTTTGAACTGTTTCTAACCAGAAACATTGTCGGCCATGTTTCTCCATTTATGATGTCAAAGTAGGGAAGTCGTGTAGCAAAAGGTTCATGAGCTTTTCAACTAATGGGAACTCTTTTGTATGATTATTCTGACAACATGAATCCACTTAATAGTGCCTTTCAGCTTTCATCGTTGTTTCCAGTCACAGCAGGCAGATGATTCCAGTGAAAGAGCTCTGGTCAATCCATTGTTTGCTATCAGCCCAACCAGTTAACAAGTCTGCAAATATAGAGCATTCAGCAACTAAGAAGCCAGGACTGGTGGAGACAGGAGAGTAAATATTGGACTTATATATTATCTTACTGACACAAGCGATACTAATATTGTTAAATGTCTAAAACTGTTTGCTATGTTTGCTTATCTACCACATAAGACTGTAATATGTAATATATCAGTGTTGTGTTGACCTGAAGATAGGGTGACCAGATGTCAGACCAGATGAAACAATGTCAGTTTCAACTGAAACAATCTTATTTCAAAATGTGAAAGATTGTCTCAATGTGTGGGATGGAGGATAAGAGATAAAAATGCTGTGCAGTCCCAAATAAAGTCTAACATCTGGTCAACCTACCTAAGATATATAATAATAACTAATATATATATATATATATATATTTATATACTATATATCATTACATTATTGTGATTTGTGAATAGCTGTGTTTAATTACAAATACATAAATAATAAGGTGTGATTTTGAAGGGGATTTTCTCGTTTCATTAACAGAGACTGTAAATAGCTTCACGTTGGCTCTTTATGTCTTGCTAACAATTCATTGGACATTTTCTTTACATACATTTGTGTAAAATGTTTATTGAGTTATTGTATAAACATGAAACATCCTAAACGAACATTTTAAAGCCAGACAACATTAATGTGAAACATAAGAATCAGTGAATCACTATTAGCCATGCATCCCAGTTCTGCCAGAATTGATTTTATGACAGTGATGGATCATCTAATCAATCTCAAATTAATAACTTCCTGACTCATTTACATCAATCTCATCTACAGGAAACGTCTTGGCAGAAGGAGCTCAGTGAGCGGCTCTCTTTGAAGCCGAGCGTGGTTTAGCAGGTGAAGGAGGACTGGGCAAACAGCACACTGGTGATGAATGACTTCACTGATCCATTAATGTCTATTTTAGTCCCGTAATCCAAGTGGGAATGCCCACATCAAAGTCTGGCTCCTTCCTAGGAGGAATTCCCCTCATATTTGGACATGCAAATGAGCAGGGCCTCCTCCAGGCCCCCACACCTGATTGAGGCGTGCATTGCTGTTGCCAGCGACGTGCCATGGGAATTATATACCAAGGGATGCCATCCAATTGGACCAAACTCTCCCTAAGCAATTTGCTTTGGTTTTATTCACTGGCATAGTAAGGCATGGCAACACTTCCTATATTTCCCAGCCATGCGACAAGATTTCTGGCTGGACCTTGCTTGGAAGCCACATTGTGGATGAGAGAGGAGGAAAAGAGGGATTTGGTTTATACAAAAGAATAGAGCGCGGATCTGTGTCGGTATCTCTGCTCATTCAGGTTTCGGGAATGTTTTCACTTGTTGCCTGAGCTTATGATGTGATGTTCATGATTCTCTTCCTGCTCCTGATCCTATTTGAATAAAACAATTGTCGTGGCTCCGAGTTAGTGCTGCCAAACAAGTTTTCACCACCAGGAACAAAGGAGAGCATGCACGTGATCATCTAAAGCTAGCACTGTAATGCTAATTAATTTGTTTGATTCAGAGCTTGAGAAGTACCATAAAAAAGAACAGAATATGTGTCCTTCCTTTTTCACTATTACAACTGCAGACAAATAAGGCACGTATCATACATTTACGCCAAAATAAGTTGTAATATTAAAGATATAACAATGTATGAGAGCAGACTGAAAGCTCCTCTAACTTCTGGTGAGTTCCACCGTCCAGGAAAGGGAAGGTGCTCATGTCATTTTCTGCTGCACTCCAGAACAAACTTTGCAAAAAAAAAAAAATGCAGAAGGTCACCCAGCTCCCGGGACACCGCAGCCAATGAGACCACGAGGGGACAAGGGGGGAATAATAGATATTTCAGTGAGCAAATCTTAGCAGGAAAGAGGAATTTTTATGTAGGTGTAGATGAGAGGGAAGAAAACGGGTCAGTGGCTGTGATGGACCGTCTTTTTGCCGAAGCTGAGGGAGCAGGAGCACACAATTAATTTTTGCTCAGCCATGCATTCATGAGGCAGAACAGCAGCCGGCTGCTCTCACTGTGAATACAGCAAAAGATCAGGGGTCTCTACGCCGGGGTCACAAAGTGGGGTTTTCTCTCCTTGTAGATAATGAGATAGCAAATGGGTGAGTGCCAGAGCCCTTTTCTTGGAGAGCACTTAAATGTGGCTCTTACACCTCTGTGAGTTCACTCTTCAGCTGAGCTCTGCTCGCACGCCTCCGCCATAATTAATTTGTCTTAATTGCCCTGCTGCTCTGGTCGCTGTCCCAACATTATTTCTCAACTCTCTGCAGATTTAATGTTTAAAAAAATCTCTCTTATCAGTTGGCAAGGGGGCCGGAAGAACAGTGAGCCTTTTGTGTCCTGAACAAAGTAGAGAAAACACGCACAACATGAGCTTTTGTGTTTTCATCACAGGAATAATGTTTATGAGATTTACAAAAGATAAGACGTCCGGTCGATACCAGTTTATAATAATGTGTGAAACTATTCTAAATGTGAATGCTCAACCGTGATATTCTTCATTGTTTGGAAATATATTAAAATAAGGGTTATGAAAAGCACATTTCTCATTAATTACTGGTATCTATTCATTTGGACAGATTGCTTTGTGTACTAAGCAGTGGTTGAAGTATTTGATTCTTTTGTTTAAATGTAATAAAACAATGTAAAAAAAAAATCTCTCTTACAAAACACTCCTGCATTCAAAATGTTACTTTAAAGGGATTGACGTTTTCTTGAGAAATTTTTTCATGAGCTAAGAAAAACAGAATCAAAGGGTTTTACTTGACAGTGAAATTATGTAAGCAGTATTGGAAATTCATATTGTAAAGTAAAAATGGCAATAAAGGTATATTTAATTAAACGTTATATTATCGGGTTAATGTATCTGATTTGGTAGAAGTGGAGCTGTTTTACATATTTTGGGGAGTTTAATTAGTATTAATGCATGATTTATAGGAAGATCCTACATTTAGTATGTAAAAACCTACAGTAATCTGTAGCAAGTATAGCTGGCACATTAATGTGGTAGAGCAGAAGTATTAGCACTGTAAAATGTAAGTAAATCAAGTAAAGTACAGTGCTTGAATAACCCAGTAACTATGCAACAGACATTTTGCAGTTTTCAAAAATAATTTTTTGACCTTGTGAGCATCACAAAATTCTTTTCACTCTCACACAGATCAGAGTGATCACAAAACAAAAAGCCAAAGAAATGTGGATGGATGTCCAAATACCACTAAAGTTAAGTGACAAATGCTCATAGAATCATTTCAATGAACCAGACTTTGTAAACATTTTGGAATCATTCATTTTTTCTATAAGGAGCCAACCTCCATACGTTGTTCTTTGGCAAACTGCCTTTCTCTCCTCTTCCACGAGGCTTCCCCACCCAGAAAGCCCTGTCTGGCAGATTTGTGCCTTTCTTGTGCTCCTTTCATACAGCAGAGAATGCAGCTGAAAGGCAGGGCAGGCTTCCTCGCTGCCCCGGGACCAGTCCAAATTGTAATCCTATTCCTCTGTTTATCAAAAAGAGGGAGAGAGCAGAGAGAGGGAGGCATTGAGCTGACAGCTTGATTGTGATGCTCCTGTCTGATAACTCAGCTAACCTTATCCATCTATTTCACCTCAACCTTGCAGCCATGTCCCCAACCCCCTTCCACCTGCTTCATCCTCTACCCTGTGAGAGCCCCCCCCACACACACACACACACAAACACACACACACAGGCTTACCTTAGACACTCTCTCTCTTTTTTTCTCTCTCGTTCCCGTAATACACACACACAAATAATCACTGCACACCTCTGACCCCTTTATCGAGTGTCGGTGTTAATCCTCATCTCTCTGCTCAATGCAGAGCACAATCACAGAGACCCGTAGGACCTGCAGTTAGCACGGTGGTTAAGTAGCCCACGGTGAAGAAGTCTGTGATAAAGGTGCCACAAAGGGTCAGTAGCTGCTAGGAGCACAGACCCCAGCCCATGACTGGCCATGGCCTTGAGACAGGACAAAGAGGCGAGGTGTGGAGGACATGCAGGCTAATAGAGGGATTGAAGAGGAAGTGGAGGACAAAGAGAGGGTGTCTACAGCAAGGGTTAGGAGAATATAGTGGGATACGATGTGAGCATGTTCATAAAAAGATATCTTGACTAACTTCTTCAGTATCTCTACAGAACACTGGTGAACCTATGAAGGAAGGGGCTCCAACATCTGACACCATGGGCCTTCAAACTCACAAAAATCAACTCAAATCAAGATTTGTTTTTTTGTCTATACATTTGACGGATTGGCACTATTAAAAAATATATTGAAAAATATTTGGATGTTGAAGAAACCTAAAGAAACTGTTCACCCCAAAATGAAAATTCAGTCATTATGTACTCACATCAATGCTGATGGAAAGTCAGGAGTTTCAAAGCAAATCAATGCAGCAGCCTTCTCCTGAACAGCTGTGGCAGATGGGGACTTGTTTCAAAATGTAAAAAAAAAAAAAAAAGAGCCAAACATTAAGTGATTTAATACAACCCCAAACTGATTTGAATTTATATTGTATTCATTTACCTATAATTTATTTAACCTCGAAACTGAAAGCGTTGGCGTGCCCCCCATCTGAGGAGGGTGCACAAGCTCAGACATGTTGCCGCAAGACAAGATCAACAATAACTCACAATCTCTGCATACCTAAGTTTTTACCTGCTACCTGGAAAAGTCGATCACACACCAGAGAGCTCTGTTGAAGCCGCACCAACAAGTGCTTCTGTCGGATCGAACATTAGATCTTCAGTTTATTACAGGACGTGTGTGAGCAGAGCACTGTCTGTTTTCTCGACTAAGACACCAGACTTTCCATCAGCATGGGGGTGAGCAGATGATGAAATGTTATTCTTTTTATCTTTAATTTCTTCTTTTATGATTTCTAAGCAGATTTATTTACAATAAATATCAATAGATTTTTTTGTCATTTGTCTCCATGAGCTCCACCTGCTGCACATACAGTCTAAACTCTATGCTAAATAATAACTAACCTCTGTTCACTCCATCTGCATTAAAATGTTATGCTCCTATATGGTGAGTTGAGCTAGCATGTACATTAGTCAGTCTGGCACCTGCCACATGTCAGCAAAGTTAACAGATGTTTTGCAATTAATATCATCTAATTACTGTATAATGAAAAATTACACACTTCCCATTAAATTAAAGCTTCCAGAGGATTTTTACATTGATGGACTGTGGAGTGTTGATAAGTAACATATTTAAATTGAAGCCATTTGCGGGTTTTATGTTAACATCCAGCGACTGTGATTCTGCAAATCAATCAAGCGCAGTACAGGTAGCTTTAATGATATTCTCCTATGTTCAGAAAACATTCATCTTCTCTGCTCGTTCCGCTGTAGCCTCCTCTGATGATTGTCCTTGGGACACCCATGTGACACCCAGCCAATGCAGAGTCAAAGGCGGAGCCGCATGAAGACACACAAGCACATTCACATATTCAGACAGACACAAACACACACACTCTAGACAGCTTCAGTGTCAGAGATAAATGATGCCTGACACTGTGGCCTGAAGAAATGGGCTGACTGAGCAGCAGCGAGATGAAGATACTCCTCACAAAGGTTCCCTGAGCTAAACAAGTAGTGTCCCTGGGAAACCGGGACGCGGACTCCTGTAGCTCGAGGGCCCCGTGTCACTCAAAATATCCTCCAAACAACCACTCTGAAAACTGACGAACTTTATCACCCAGACACAAACTCTTAGACTGACAGCTTAATGGTGTCTTAATATAGACGTGAAGAAAAAAAACGCTGCCTTCATTCAAAAACAAATCAGGAATTGTGCATTTATTTCTCATGAATAGACTTATTACCCCACGTCTCTGATATTCCTGAACATTTTTTATATCTAATTGTTTGAGCTCGCCTTTGATTCTTCTGTTGACAAAAACTGATGTGAGTTCAAGACGATCCAGAGGACTTTTAATGTGATGTCTGTCTTTTGTGGTGAGAAACAATAAGAGCTGTAGCTCAGGGGCTTCTCTGTGTTGTGGGAGCCCCAGACACAGACAGGAAGGGAAAGACTATACACAATGTTCAGAGACCTATCCCCTTCAGGACGATCGGATCAGTCAGTCAGAGGGCCCCTCCGCGAGCCCCGGGGTCAAGGGCCACGCCAGTCAGACAAGACACAACAGAGGCTCTGTCTCTTCGTATGAGGGGTTATTGTGTCAAAATGTTCGCAGAGGAACTGCTAAAAAGTGTGTTGTATGAGCTTTATCGCACAATGAAATAGGACACAATGACACAAAGGAGAAATGAAAGAAAAGAACAAAATCTCTGTAAAACTGCTCCAAGTGCCTCCCTCTAAAAATATCTGCAGAAGGGGTGGAGGATGAGGGGAAAAAAAGTGAGAGAGGAAGAAGAAAAAGAGAACAGGCAGTTTACAACTTTAAAGAGAAAGAGGCTGTGGAGTGAATGGGAGAAAATATTTACTCAGGGAATTAGTTCAGGATCATTGTGTGCGTGCAGGGCTTTAGTTCCCTGGCTCCATTTCAAGGCCCAAGTGGCTCAACTGGAGCTCCCTCCAGGGCAGGCCTAATTATCACAGGGCTTGGGCCATTAAAATGCTTAACTAACCTCGTTTCTCCAAAACGCACAGATTAACGCCAGCCTCCAGCAAAGTGTCGGGAATAACCCCACTGCCTAATACCCTCTTTGATTTTTTTTTTTTTTCTCTAGAGTGGAGAGGCGAGGCAGAGGACTGGTGTGGTAATAGTTATGGATGGATAAGAATGCTGCAAGTTACGGTCCCTTCAACCAATCCTTTCACTATAAATGCTGCACAGGTTGCAGGAGGCACGTGAGGAAGTACGGGTAGTACTGAAGAGTAGGCTGTGTACCTGTCTGTGTTATGGATATCCCTTTCAAACACAGCAAGATCCACCACACATCATACTTACTTACTTACCCTTTGCTCCTCCAGGGAGCAGAGGCCACTGACAAATGTCCTCCAGCACCACACATCATGCTTGTATTTTATTGTAACCGATGACATGCAAGGACAGTATCCAGCAGTCTTTGCACAATATTAAAAAATCAAATAAAGCAGAGATCAAGACATGAGGTGCATAAAAGCTCTTTAAAACTGTTGAACACCACTATGATACTCTTATGACACCATTTCCTGCCATTCAAACTGTGCTGCTACCTTAAAGAGTGGATGAATACATAAAGTGGAGCAGCTGCTGTACAGCACCTTCAACAGGTGTAATTATTAATCACATTTATGATGATAAAATCAAGCTGAATTAAATGTGTTCTTGATCATTTTATATTATGTCATATTGTACCCATATTAAACAATGCATTCAAAAATTAAAACCTATTTCTCTGAATTTTTTAAAACACAACTTTATAACGTGTGAATTTTGGTGAAATTTTGCTGGTTCTTGTCTTATGATGAAAATATTTCCTGGTTTTCCCTCTGAAGTCCTCCGTCTGCTCTGCCTGAACCTTCTGTAATTTATGGTGTTTCCTGATGAACAGATGGCTTTACTTGCGATTGAAGCAAACCGCTAAGTGATGCTAACAGAACTGGGCTCTGGAGTCAGTGAGCAGTCAGATGGAGATCGTAAACAGCCAACGAGATAAACTGAGGCCATTGAGACTGCAGGGAATCTAGTACTGAGGTAGTTTAGGGAGTTTAACACTACTTTTTGTAGTCGATACTAAACAGTTTGTTCTATTTTTTCTTTTTTTTTAATCAGTCTGCATAAATAATTTGGTAAAAACCATTATTTTTAAATTATATGCAGTTTGATCTTGCAGCAGATAAGTGTTATTTCTGTGCGTGTGAGTGTGTGCGTGTGACCTACACCAGCCCTCTTTGAAAAACTAGCCTATTACATTTTATTTGGAACCAATACCTATCTCTCATCAAAGAGGGTGTGATCAACCATGTGTGAAACACATAGACAAAACAAGACAGACAAGGACAAAAGGACAGGCAGTACTGAAAAGATATGCAGTAATGATAGCGATTTATATTCCAAACACCCCCAGCCAGCCCAGAACCTAAAGAGTCTCAAGAACCAAACACCGAGTGGTGATGTTGGGCACAAATACTGGCTCAGCAGCCACTGGTGGGCCAAATTAACACTGAAGATTGGATCTTAGTGGTTGCTGGAGTGCTGGGCCAGACTCAAGCAGCAAGACCCCTACCAGTGCAAAGGACCCCCTCTCAAAGTCCAACAGAGGCAGCTTACATGTTAACATGCTAGTAATTATCTGTCAAAGTTCCCTTTTTTCCCCCTTTTTGACATTTCTTCTCATGAAACTAATTTATCCAATAACAAGCTTTATTCAAGAAGGAAAACGTATTTGCTAAAACATAACACTGTTTATATATGAATAGATGACATGAATTCTGTCTCATACTTGTCTGCAAACCATCCCTCTTTTGTGGCGCAGTACTCCAACAGATGAAGCTTAAATAAAAGTGCCTGATACAGTATATCAAGATATGCTATGATAGAATAATATGTTTTAGATTGTCCAGCTCTGTTACCTAAAAGGTCAATTACTGGTCAGCAGTGCAAATTCACAAATTTGAACTCGATGCAAACATTTCTGCAGAAACTTAGTTTCCTTCAAAATAACACATTCAGCAAACAACAACAAGGAGTCCCTCGTTAAGTTTGGGGTTTCTGCTAGCAATAATAAACTCTGCAAGTTCTTTGTTACTAAAAATATGGTATATGCATTTTTTTCTTGTCTTCAAAAAGACACCAAATGTGATTGTGCCGGCTAAAAATCAATTTCACATGCAGAAGGAGCTTGCATGTCAGCATTTATGAAAATAAATCATAAATCAAATTTCACAGAGATCATACACAAAGAGTGAGGAGAGCAACACGTTTCCAAAGTTATAATAGTCAGACACAGGTGCAGCAACATGGGTTTGATTTGTATCAATGGAAACACTGAGGAAGGTCATGACAGCACTCTGAAGATTTGTCAGCCTTCTAAGAGTCTGACATTTGGGTGCTGAGGGAAAGATGGTGAATGTTTATGCAGCAAATGCAGAGAGAAAATTGCTGTAAAAGAGAGGAACACTTTTATGAGTCGTCTTATTGACCACCACCTACTGCAATAGTGAATACAATGTAAACTAGAATGGCACTCAGTGGAACAAATACCTCTGCTGAGGCAGAACGACCCTTCACATCTTACATGAACCAGATCCGGAAAATCATACAATAATAATGTCAAGCTCTATTCATTACCATACAGCAGCTAAATAAAGATCATCTCCTATAGAGTTACATATTTGGATCTACCAGATCTGGATTACTGTCCAGATCTGCACCACACGAAACACACAGATGGACTATTTACTGAGAAATTAGGGAAATTGTTGAACAATTCCCTACCTGACAATGGTAAGGAAAGTTATAAAAGTTCCCACACTCACCATTCCATCTAGATCCACCCCAAATTGAATGGGTTCTTTCCTGACCCATGCCCCACCTCCAAGTTTCATGGAAATCTGTCCTGCAGTGTTAAATAATCCTGCAAACAAACAGACCAACCAACAAACAAATGGGCACGGGTGAAAACAGAACTGTGGCAGTGTGGAGATGTAGGGTTGGTGTCAGGGAGAGAGGGCTAATTATTCCAGATGTTTTGTGTTGAACTGATTGTTCTCTCTCCCTTATGTTGCAGTGTGATGGACCTGGACGTCTCTTCCTGCTTGAGTCAGTCTGTGAGTCTCACCTGGAGGAGACTGGAGCTACGTGTCTGAACTGATGCTGGAAAGCGTCTGTATTTGTGTATTTTTGAAGTATAGAAGCTGAAAAGCTTTGGTTTATGTTTGGTGTTATTTTGTGTTGAAATTAAAGACTGTTATTAAACGCCATCCAAGGTGATGTCACTGAGAGAACCCACACACTGTGGTAGCAGAAGTGAGCTCACTACTGCGATAACTCACAGTTAACTTTCAGCTCCATGCAGGAGGGGCTTCGTACTGGAGGAAAATTGCAAAATTGCAAATTCCCTGGATCACAGTCCAGATCAAACACCTGGTCTTTGGTCCAACAAAAAGAGGTGGTCTCGGTCCGGATCAAACTGAACCATGGTTTGGTTCGTTGACAGTGTGAAAGCACTTTTTTGGAAGTTTCAGACCAATTACAGGAAGTTACAGTAGGCTACCGTTACAAGTAAACAAAAGAAGAAGAAAAACAAAAGAAGAAGTTAAGAATGAGCTGCGGTAACACATAAGGAGAGGAAGATATGGTATTTAATAGTGGTATGGTCTAACGAAGAAATAAAAAGTCAATGGAAAAACATAAAACATTAAACTTTAAACATTAAAATTATTTTCTGAGAGGACGGGAGAGCAATGAAACCTGAATGTAAAAAAAGTCGATGCAAGTTTTTATAAACATGTCTTAACGATTCTGTTGAGTACACAATATCTAAAATCAGTGCATGTATTGAACAGGAAACAAGGTCATTTGTATGCAGTACGCTGTGTAACAAATATAATTAATCTTGGCAATAAGGTCCATAGAGATGCTGATCATGTTTTAGCACTGCTCTAAATGAATTGGTTGTGCTATTCACTACGTCTTTCAGGCATTGAGAAGACATGAATGAAGTGTCTGATAGTAGGATCACAGTCTTTGTTCAGGATAACACGAGAATTCATTGGTTCATTTGAAGAACTGTTGCAAAATCAGTGCAATACAACATGATTATTTTTCCAAAATTATTTTTCCTTTTTAAATAAGGGTTTCTTGATCTTAACCAAATCAAATTAAAATCAAATCCAATCTGGATGACTGGAACGACGTGGTTTATCCTCACATCCCAATTCAAACACAACATTGCTTGTGAAGTGTTTTATAACCCATTATTCTCAGCTGCGTTGTCATCTCAGCTTTGTTTTAGATATGTGCATATTTTCTGTCTTATTTCTATTTATTGTTCTAATGAAATTATTGAATATTATCAATATACAGCACAACCAGATTTAAATGGCTGCTTGCCAGTTTCTACACTGTACAGCTGCTAAAGCATTTAAATTCACATTCTCTTGTAAATGTGATCTCAGCCTTTATTTTTACCAGTGCTCCTCTGAGGAACCAGTTCATCTCAACATTCAGGCATTTTGTAATCTTTTATCTCTAATTATATCACACAATTATTTATTCTATCACTGTACTATATGTAGAAACACTCAGGTGACAGGTAGCGGCTCCCTTCAGGGAACCATCACACCTAAGACTTAGACTTAGAGAGCAGCCAGAAGCAGTTAGCACTTAACTCAAAGGGGAAGAAAATCAACTGAAAATGGCTTCAAATTGGAGAGACAGCAGGAGGTCTAGGAGGTCTGGGAGGTCTGGAAGCTCCGTATGCTCCGAGCAGAGGATGAGATCACCCGCCAACAGGAAAGGTAAATGATTGTTTTTGCCATGTTATTTTTGCTATTTACAAATCGCCTCTCGATGCTTATGTCACACTAGACAGTGACCTCTTTTGCTTTTGGATTGTCGGCTCACTATTTACAATAGGAACACACTGGAGCGCCGTTACACCACCGCTGGTTTGTCCAGTGTAAAGGCGGCGTAGGGAAAGCTTTGGTTGCAGCACTATTGTGCATTCTCAGTGTAAAAAGGAGCTAAAGAGGCAATACTGAATATTTTTGAAATCATTTATCAGTGGCAATGAGAAAAGAATCTGCAGCTCTTCATTGGATCTTTCATCCTTCAGATCCTTCTTTCTTTCATTATGGATATTTCTAGTGTGTTCGGGGGATTGTGCGTGACTCAGACTACAGGAGTCTCAGACTGATTTAATGCCAGTTCACCCCTCCTTCGTCTTTGATCATTACAGATGTTTGACTCAGATTGTCTGGTTGTGTGAGACGTTTACAGATCCAGTCTTAAACCTCCTGAACTCCTTGTGACCTCATCAGGCCTGTCCCAATCATTTTAATTCAATATTTAGGAATTAAAAACTGTAAATTCTAGCTCTCGGGGCTGACATCAGCTACCATACTGCTGTTGACAGAAACTGAACTGCATCTTCAATTCTCGCTGAAAAATAGACAACAAGCTTAACCATTGTCTCTTCTATTGTTTATTTCTCAGTACAAAGCAACTTGTTGTATCAAATCATCTTCCATTTTGTTTACATCAGCTTCGTCATCACATCAGAGGAGAGAGATCACATGAAGTGGTGCATTACTACTTCTGACATGATGATCTTAAAAATATCCTGTGGTGCCATTCTGGTCAAATCTTGTAACGGGTGCAGGTTTGAGATTAGAGAGAAAAATATCCATTAAGTTTCTTCTTATGTTACTTGATGCGACCCCATTTCAAAATCAGCTGATTTTAAAACTCCTGCAGTCGGAGCCCAGCTTTGGTCGACCATACATCTTCAGCCAGATTGCACTAATATGTTCATTCATGTTCCTGGTGTGAATGTTGAAATGCATTAAATGTGTAAGAATGAACTTTGAACATCAATTTAAATGTTTTCAAGGTATGCTGTAATAAACCAAACCCTACATTGTGAACTGAATATTTCCTTCATGCTCCATTAAAAGTCTGTATGTGATTGATGTACTTTAGTCTTTCTGGCTCCTCTTCTTTTCTGGCCTTTTGTCAGCTTCATAGTCTTTGTGCCTCTCACCTAAATCACAGTATGCTAAGGCTAATGCTGAGAAAACTACAACTCAGTCTGCATGAATTAAAGAGGCACAAGCATTGCTAATTATTTTAGTTATTCCACAAATAATCCTTTTAGTATTTTTTTTTGCCTCAGAAAAGGGGAGAAAATACAGTAATAAATAAATAAAATCCACAAATAAATAGAGACTGATTTGAATGCGGTGTCAGGGGAGATGTAGTGCAAAGGCGCGATAATAGCTAAGCTAGCTTATAACATCTTTGTTTTCACTGAGCACTCAGCTGTGGGTCTCTGGGGCCGCAAGAGGATTTTTGGCAAAGCTATTCTTCTCAAGGTCCACACTTTGCAAACACTCAAGGAGGCTTCTCTGTGCTATCAGCGCATCAGGATCCACTACACTCTCATTGCATTGGAGCAGGAGAAGGCTACTCATATGCAACAACTTTCCCCATGGACGCACGTTGGTGTATCTAACACCTGGGGAAAGCTGAAGGAAAAACAATGAAGCCAAAGAGGAGCCTTTTTAGGGAGATTAGTTCCACATTTTAAGGCCTTGAATGGAGTGCTGCACACTGGATATTATTTTGCTCCACAAGCAAACATTTGCTGCAAAGACACTCAGAATTTATTGTGATTTCTTACATCCACGGTGAATTTATAGTTTTTTTCTCCGAATTCTGCTCTGCCTCCGTTTTGACACAAATAAATGACTTTGGGACCTTGAAGGTTTCATTTGAAATAGCACATGTCTTGCAGTCAAGACAGAGGAGTGAAACAATTGCTTTTCAGCTAGTAACCAGTCATGGCAGAGGAGAAGTCAGGCATAATATTTATCTCCCTGCCCCTGGAGCTGTGGAACGCTCATCCAATTCATCCACGTCTCCATCGGAGAAGAATGAAAGTGTGGTCGTCAAAAAAAAGTCCTTTTCATTACAGCAGCATAGATCATTTATCTTGAGTTTGCTCCATCACATGTCGTCGATTACAAGAGCTTCTTGAAACAGGGAGAGCAGAGTTCAGGTCTCATGTAGGAAGGTCTAACACGGCAACTAATCATCCAAATTGTGAGAGAGGACAGTTGTGATTCTTCACCGTGTTCATGCTGCAAAACGACGTGACTTGAAGGATTAGATGGATAAAATAGGTAAAGATTAATATAGTGGATCATGTGACTGTTAATATTTACACAAGGAGCAGCACAATCTGAGGAGCTCATCTGGTTTCCTGCTCAGCCTTTATTTGAATGTAATCAAACATATTACCTTCAAGGTGCTGCAGCACTGACTGGTGATTCTATCAAATTACTGTTGCATTACTGTTCAACAGTTATCCCATCAAATGACTGCTGCTGTCAGCTTGTATCTAACAGCGGATCAGAGGACACACCTCACAGAGAAGAGCTCTTAAAAAAAGAGAGGCCTGTTTCCTTTCACTGCAGATACTTAGGAGTGTAAAATGGATACAAATGATACTGAGAAATACTGCTGTAAATAATACAGTTATTGTACATCTGTAAGGGTGAAATACTGAAAGACCAAGAAATCTATAAGGTTCAACTCATATAATTATTGTGAGGCTACAATATTTCACATCTGAATAATGAGCTGAGAGACCACCACATTGAGAATTCTAATGATTCATGTATTCATTGTTTAGGTTAGTCATAAATGTCTATCAGAGTGTCTCAGATATACTGACAAACTCACTGAGCTCAAAATTACTTAAATTTTCATTAAAAATATGCATGACAAAAAGACACATTAAGTCTTCACATACAAGAAGCTGTTAGGGCCAATATTCAGCATTTCTGCTGAAGAGGTTTAGTAGATGTTCAGAAAAATAGTTGCCAAATATTGTTCTGTTAGTCAAATAATCACTGAATCAGCTGGTCAGTAGATGTGAAGGCAACCACACAAGAAGATGCAATAAAGATGCAAAGATTATAGAGTATAGGCCTATATCTACTTTTCAGCTGCCAATTGTAGCAACAGAGGACAAAACGTCCAACACGTCCAACACGTCCAACACGGTTGAAAACTTAACTTTCATGAGAGGTAAAAATGCATCTGGTGACTATATATACTATATGTAGTATATATAGTTATATATACTTATAGTAATAACACATTGCATAGAAGAATATTGCTTAAGATCAATAACATGAAGAAAAGAAAAGTGACACTTTGCTTCATGTCAAACTGGCCAATTTTTTCCAGTTGAGAGGACTGGTAAGAGTTAAATGCTCAGCTGTCCATCTTGGCCTGTTTAGTATTCTGCCCATGAAATGGTTCAAACCTCATCCCCCATCTATCTATCTACCAAAAGATATGAGCTAACTTTTTTTTTCTTCTCAACAGATGATATTAAGTGCCTCCTATTATCTCAGTAGGTCTGTATCATATTAGAATCTGCAATCGCAGGTCACAAAGTATACGGCGCTCTTGTCTCGGCCGGTGCTGCAGAATTACTTTCCTGCACACAATGGCTGAATGGGTAGAGGCTTTGTCATTTAAACTGCATAAAGAGGCCAGAAATTGATTTTTATTGTAGATCTTCATATCTAATAAAGCTCTGTGGATCTCCTTTCTTCATTGTCTGAATGGCCAGTGAATGCATTCAATCTTCTTCTCTGTTTCATGCATAAAAGTGGGAGCTGGAATGATAGGGGAAGAATGAGAGAGAGGGGTGCTGCCATGCAAGTGAAAAGCGTCCCCTCTCTTTTTCGCTCCTTGGAAACTGGACCTGGGGAGGACAGGAGAGGTGAAGGAGCTCGGGGTAATTGAAAAGTGAAATGTTTTTTCCTTCCTCTTCACAGAGAATGTGTCTTCTTCAAAGAGAAAACATAAACAGGACTCATTTCTGCTGAAGAAATCCCCTTTAGGAGCCTCTACAGCACAGTCTACAGAGATATCAGTACTCTTTCTAAGGGGGATGGAATAAAAGAGTATTGTAATTTTTCTCATTATTACAGTTTACAATAATAAATCTGCTGGTTACATGGAAGATTTGGTCAATTTTGAAAAATCCAAGCCTCTATTACACAGCCTCACATTCAGTCACATTCATTGTGGCAATTTGCCACATTCAAATGTGGCAAATTGCGAAAAAAAATGTCTTTTGACCTCATCCTAAGACTTCTAGACAGTCTGTTAAAACTTTTCTTTAATGTCTTTATACAGTATCTATACATACTGCATTAACATTTAATGAATGTTTTAAGTCACACTATACACTAAGCAAATATAAGGTCTTTTCAAGTATTCATTGATATAGTCGTCAATAACCTGGGAAATTGGGTGACTGGCATTAATACATAGAGTACATAGGATGTTCATTAATGCCTCAATTTAAGTTATTAAATGTTTTTGATGTCACTGAAATGTAATCTACATCATTAATGCTTGCGAGCACATCAGTAAAACTGACATTTCAAAAGTTATTACTTGAGCAACTTTGTACACAGTCCATTTCACACAGAAGACATTTTCCTCTGATGTCATGCTCAGGGTGGGAAGCTCAAATGCTGACATCATGTTTTACTCTTGTGTACAATTCACAATCATTTCACCACTACCCAATTGATAGGCAATTTAACCGATAATGGAAACCAATGTTCCTTCCAGAGGGACATTGTGACAGATTTCAAGGTGAAACAACATGTTTGATAACCTAGCGACCATCAGCTAACGTTAGCATTCAAACACTTCATAGCTAACATTTGTATTTCATAGCGTGACTCAATCTGATAGGAAAAGCATAGATTATTTCTGATATCAACACACATCTTCAACATATTTATTTTAGCCTTGAAGTAAAACAGTATATTTGCAGCCATATGTTCCACTTTTCAGTTGCATAATTTATTCACCTGAAATCTTCAGCATAACAAAATTGTTTTGGAACAAACTATTTTTGCCCACCCCTCTGCATAAGTGGCCTAAACTACTGTATGTGCACCTTTAAGTGGGTGGGGGAATAGAAACTAAATTAAATTTGCAGACATTAATAGTTTACTTGTAATGCTAATAATAACAGGCCAAAAGTTATGGCCTCAGTTCAGGTCTCAAATAGGAAGGTCTATCTCATCATCCAACATGTAGAGGGCAGCTGCCATTATTCTCAGGTGTCCACATATTAAAGCATATTTTGACATAGAGACAGAGCAATGAGGGAGTGCACAATGTATAGTCCTTTAAATGTCCTGCAGTGTATTCAGGACAAAGTGTGTACAGCAGTTCATCTGCTATAAGCCTTTATTATGAGATAATAAAAGGCATGGAATCAAGGCAGAAGTGTAATTACTCCAAAAGCATACAAGGATTAGTTGTATTGCACAAAAACTGAATTTCATGTTCAACTTGACTGAACAAATCTGTAAGTTGTGAAACAAAAACTTCCCCCTGTTACACGTGTGATGAAGCAGATTAACTTTGCCTGCCTTTGGTGTAACATTGTAGAATATCATTAACGCTCAGCTCATCAAAATGCAAAAGAAATCAATAGGACTTTATTTCTAAAATGAACATAACCTGTTAAATTAATGACTGGCTGTAAGAAATATAATAATTGAAATAAAATGCTCTGAATATAATTTGAATGAAAAATGAAAGAAGCACATGCCTCTGTTCATCATAGGCAGCTCTAAACAAATCATTCTCTGCTCGCTTGTTTAAACTAAATGCTATGCAAATGCACACCTAAGTCACAGGGCCGCACACTCCTCCCTCGTTTTTCTCATTTTAAGTGATGGCAAATATGTAAACAAAATTTGTTTTCATGCATTTGAATATGATTAATTATCACAGAGTAATCCAGCTACACTCGTAAAGACTTTTCAGACAAGATTAGGGATTTCAAAGTGACAACCATGATAGATGGGAGCATTCTGTAAGTCGTAGATTAAAGGTCACAGCGATGAACTGAAGAACTCACAAGGCATCTTTTAAGTTGAGGCAGATGCAATCAAAGCTGTGCCTCAAACAGACAAAATGATTATGGAAATGGTATCTGCACACAACTAAACATATGGCAGCGCCTAATGCCATATAACACTAGGGGCTGGGTTTAATCAAACTTCACCAATTATAAACACAAATGATATGCAAACATCTGAAAGTCTGAGGAGAAAATGAGGATTGTTATTAATGATAGAGAAGGAATCTATCGCCACTAATTCTCTGAATGTTTCCTCCACTGCTCTCCTTTCTGCAGATAAGACTGATCGTCATCACTGAATAGTTTGAACAAGCGCTGGTGAAGTAAACATGCCAAGTGGAACAATGGAACCATGTCCAAAATAAATATAGATTACATTGGGAATTTACGACAGCATGCATTCATGTGCAAGAAAAAAATAAAATATCGTCTTTTCTAACCAGTCCAGGGTTCGCTCCATATCAACCGGCTCTGTCTAATTTAAGTCAATGTTTGCAAAACTGAACCCAACACCAACTAAGGAGGTCCTTCATTACCTAATCCTGTGGTCCAGGTTTTATAGCGCCTTGTCAATATGCGCTTTTTTGAATGGATTAAAACTGAGTGTCATTTAACACCATAAATGATGCATAAGTGGACATTGTCGCAATAATGTTTTCATACATGACCTAATGATGTTGAAATAATCCCTGCTTACGCTTTTTCTTGGTTTGATTTTCTTCTAAGGTTTGGCTGGTTTTGCATTTGTACTGATAGAAGCTGGATATTTCACCAGTTTATCTGTTACTGACTGTAATTAGTTACTCAGTTGCTATAAGTTTTGTTACTTTGTCTCATTGGTGGGTTACAACTGACAGAGATGCAGCATTTTCCCTAATAAAGTTGTGTTGTGTAAATGTCTTTAACTCCTTTCTAAAAGTAGTATTATTCTATCACAAGAGGACTGCAACTAACAATTATTTTACTTAGCGATTATTCTGCAAATTATGTTCATTATTAATCATTTACTACTATTTAGAACACATCAGAAAAAAAGTGAAGAATGTCCATTACAGTTGATAATGAATTTTGAAGGTTATGAACACACATAATTAATGACAATGATTTGTAAATAAATTAATAGTCAAAAACCCCAAAACATTAGATGTACAGATATAATTTCAAAGCATCAAACATTCATATCTGAGAAGCTGGAATCATTTGTTGCTAATTAAATTTGTATCAAATAATGAATCGTTTAGGGGAAATAATGAACCTGTTGATGTAAAGAGTAGGTGAGCAGGGGCCCAACGACTCATTTATGCCCCGGGGCCCCCTAGCAGATTAATACATCCATGTTAAAGTGGAAACAGACAACTGTCTCTACCATAGCGTTTCCAAGTGGTATCATTGTTGGAAAAAACTGTTGCAAAAATAAATAGGTTGTTTTCCATTTTCCTCAGAGAAGCAACTGCCAACAACACAAGACAAAGAGAAGTTTAATATTCGTTTAGTCTGAAATGGAGACATGAAAGCAAATAGAAAAGGCTGCAGACTGACTGGATCTCCAGCCAGCTTCAATTTTCCAGGGAGATTTTGTAACAGAATGAGTGACAGCAAGATTCATAGGAAACCAATATGAACCCCAACAGTATCACAGTTTTATAGGTACTACATAGTGAAATCAACATTTACCATATTATGATATATTGAAGCAAAAAAAACTTGACTATTGCCTAATCTAATTGTACTTTTGTGCATTTTTGACAAATGAATCATATCTGATCAAATCAACCTTTTCTGAGAAAATATTTATTTATCCATCCATTGATGCAAAGATCACTCATGTAAGTAGTATGAGTCTGATGACCTCACAGACAGGAGGGGAACATTGTGACACTTTTAACTAACACCGAGGAAGGACTCAAGTTTCCATTAGCAGCTCACAGAACAGCATCCAAGGAATCAAATTACAAAAGAGAATGTGGAAATGGTCCCAAATTATATTTGATGTCTGTAATATCAGAGTTAATTTGAAGTTAACAGGTTTAAGAGGAGGACAGGAAGCTGAATGAGGTTTGAATGGTAAAGGTATCCTCCCATATATAACTATACCTTATTTTTGTCGACATCATATTGCCCATAAACATTTAAACAGGTGTCGATGTTGCTCTTTCTTAATGGAGCTGCTGCCTGTGACAGTGTGTTAGCAAGCAGTCATGGGTATTTGTGAAGAATTTGGATCCCTTAATGACATGCGACTTGGTTTAGGTGTCTGACTGCATATCTGCACTGATGTCAGTATTACTCCAGCAGCAGCAGCGTAAACACGCACGCACGCACACACACACACACACACACACACACACACACACACACACACACACACACACACACACACACACACACACACACACACACACGGAGCTCAATCATCCCTCCCTGAATGAACAGTGTTGTTATTCCATCAGCTGGCACACTGAGCACACAAACCAAATCTATTTAAAGTCCTACAATATTTTCTGTAAAATACAGACTTACAGTATACAGTATTGCATTTGCTATATGGTCACACAGGTTAAGTGAATGTGGGCATATATGGATGGAAAATACATTACCTCTTGATCAAATCTTTCTGAATATTTATGCTCTGCACATTTATCCAGCATGCAGGAATAGAGTTTACTGCACATTGTGAGAATTTAAATCATGAAATCAGTACGCTCTATTTCTTTGTGTTCCTAAAAATCATATATGATGCTCGTCTTGCTGAGCACAATTTATTTTTAAGATTTTAAATGTGTTTCTTTCCTAGCATGTCAGCATTACATTACTTTACTTATCCTTAGCGACTTACTGTAAGCTTTAATGTATGTGAACATCACCAAGTAAATCATAATATTTTCACCCTAAGCTCCTCAACCCATGCAGGCAAAGGTGAACCTGCCACTTGTCCATTACAGACATGACACGGGTATCCCCCCTCGGTCCCTCAGGAGGAGGTAGGGATGTAGGGTATGGAGTACAGATTGGGGAGGGGGGGCTTTGAGAGGATTCTTTATGCAGCTCTGTGTATTGCTTTCATGTTGTCCAGCCGGTAACTAAGTTGGTTTGCCCGGGGGCAATGGCTAATTCACACCCTCAGATCACGAGCATGAAATGAGAGAGCAGGGAGCTCTAAAGCCCTAGGGTTAATGATAGCTCCCTGGCACCACACACCCAACACCCCGCCATATAAATCTGGCCAAATGGTTTCATTTTAGATGATCCCCAGAATCTCCTGCACACACTTAAGTAAGAGGAGGAAGCTCGACCGGGCCCATCTGAGATAGCAGGCCTGATTTTAGCGATGGTGAAGAAATAAATTAAACCAATCAGGCCATCCCGTTTTGCTTTTTGAAGCTGCCTTTCTTAAAAACACTTTTTGGTGTAAGCAAAATATGCTTATTATTTGTATTATCCTAATGCAAGCTGCATGAGTGGACACAGCAAGAAGCCCACACACAAACCATGATGGAAGCCTTTTTTTTTTTTCAGTGGAGATCAGCAAAATAAATACATATTAAAAGAAGAATAAAACTGTGAAGGACTTTAAAAATCTTTTACCCCTCAGTCGTACAAGCTAGTGGATGAAGACCCCCTCCCTTTCCACCACCACCACCACCCTTTTCCCCAAAACCCCTCTTTAAAGTTATTTCAAATTTCCCAGCAAGGCTTTAAGAAATCTGTTTGTTTGAGGGCAGCATTAGATGTGACCAGCGTTTTATTGTGACATAAAACCGCATTTCTTCCTTGGCAGATTAAAAATAAAATCGGTTAATAAGAAAAGCTGTCAGCAGCAGAAAATGGCTGACATAATCCGTTTATCCTGCAAGCAATAAAGATATTGGTCCTTGGGAGTCTATCTTTCCTCTTATGTTATTTCGCCCAAAACATTATCTTCTATGCATTCAGATGGATTAAGAAGTCATATGGGAGATAGGAAGAAAATGACAAATATATAAAAAAATATAATATCCCTTTATTCCACATCACACACGTTCACGGGAGAGTACACATACGATCCTGTGTTGAGTTAATGACTAAATAAAAAGAACAGAGAGGAGGAAGAAGAGGGAACAGGTCCCTAGCAGATATCCTGAGGTGTGATGGGGGAGATTATGGGGGACTAAAGGGGTCATTGGAGCAAAGGAGGAGAGTGGAACCAACCCCAGCTGAGGCTAAAATGGGAGCATCTTACTCTACTCCAGCAGGATGACATGCAGATAAAGAAAAAATAATTGTGGCCTCCCAGCAAACATGACTTACCTCACCTCATGCTACATGCTCTTACTTCAGTCATACTCGGAAAAAATATTAGTTGTAATGTTTAATTTGACCTTTTTTACAGGGCTAAACTACACAAAAAAATATTCAAATGTACACTGCTGTCTTTTATCAACTTGTAGGACATGATACGAGGCAGGTATTCACTGCACGACTGTTGTCTTTAAAAAGACAGGGGGTGTTATCCCAGCCTTCCACTGCGGTTTTCCAGGGAGGCCGTCGAAGGCAGAACCCCCAGATGAGCTGCTCCTCGGGGACTCACATGACTGACAGATAAAGGCAGAGGCAGAGGAAACGTGTGGTCAAAGATGTGAGGCCGGTCATGAAATGCTGATTTGGATCTGTGTGAGCCAGCGGGGCCACGCTGGGGCAAAGGGGAGGGAGGGGGCGAGAGTTTGTGAATGATGAAGGGGGTGGAGACGTCTCTGAGTGGCAGCCAACGTGTGCAGCAGTGTGAGGCTCTGAACTCACACTCTGTTGTGTTTAATCATGTCAGTTTGGCTGGTAGTGAAATTTGATTATGCCTCTAAAGGCAGCATAGTTGAAGAGGGGGATAGGGTGGGGGTAAAATATTAATATCGTCTGAGATTATGCATGAAACCCCGGTGTGTAATTTTCCCTCTCTCCTTGTCCACCACCAAATTGTTAGTAGTTCATCATTAGTATGGAACTTTCACATTTCCATTCGTCTTTCTGTGTGAGATACAAAGTGATTAATGCGGACCTTGATTCATTAGTTTATCATCAATGTGGCTTTAACTGATCACTACAGATCCATCATGCACTCCACAGGGCCCTGTAGCGGAGATAAACACTCTGCATGCTCAGAAAGGCTATCTACAAATCTGCTCTGGTTGTCTCTCATAGGGGGCGGGGGCATATAACTCACAATGCCACCAGCCCTAGCCCACCACACTCAATGAGCAGCCATTGTACGGCCAGGCCTTAGAACACCCTACTATTAAAGAGTTGTCATATTCATTTGGAAAAAAGAAAAGAAAAAAAAAAGGAACAACTCCCCACCAGCAACCAACCACCTCCAAAAATAAGCTGAGATAGAAAAAGAGGGCATATAATGAAGTACTCATGATGCAGGGAGGAAAGGTTTGGCTGCAGGGTTTCATAATGACAATAAAGTAAAGGCAAATATTGACTTCCATGTCCAGACCTGACACTATTTTTTGGGTTCTGCTGACTAATGATGAGCATCAGGCCTGATTTCCACTGTGAGAAATAGCCTAGTGAACCAAAAAGAGACTAAAGAGCTTGTTGAGTCCTCACTGCAGCTTAACAATCAAAAGTCATGTTGGAGAGTGCTGTTCACACTTCACAAGAGCTTACAATGTTCAGGTTACACAGATTCTAGTGAGATAGCTCATATTCATTGTTCACATTTTTAAATCTTGAACTAACCGCAGAACAGGTGCAGCATTGTGGAGTCCAAGCAGGCCTGGACTTTCCTACTTGTACAACTCGCCCATCCTGAATGACTGAAAGAGAACAAATTTTATTAACTTTTATTTTATATTGTTAACATTAATGGGAAGAAATGGGAGGGTTTGTGAGCATGAACTGCTCTTTACAGGTCCCACCACAGCATCTCAATGGGGTTCAGCTCCGAACTTTGACTAGACCACTCCAAAAGTTTAATTCTATTCCTTTTGAGCCAATCAGAGGTGGACTTACTCTTATGCTCTTTCAGAATTTTCTGATGGAGAGCAAAATTCATGTTTCCCTCAATTATTGCAAGTCGTCCTGGTCCTGAAGCAGCAAAGTATCCCAACAACATTATACTGAATAATAGGAATAATGTTCTTTTTTTGGAATACTGTTTGCTTTACACCTAATATAACAGGACCTCTATCTTTCAAACAGTCTCATGAGCTATAGAATATTCTCCCAAAGCTCTGAGGGTCATCAAGGTGTGCTGTGGTAAAATTCAGATGAGGCTTTTTTTTCCTCATTGTCTTTGGAATAGTGGAGCCTTTAAACCTTTAAACAGGGAATAGTAATGGGAGAAGATGAAGAGACGACAACACACAGCTCTTGCCTTCACTCATCTGTATTGCATGAAGAAGAGAAGCGCGATCTCCCTACAGGAGCCCCAAGG
Source organism: Chaunax sp. Z400 (assembly GCA_037577475.1). Taxonomy (NCBI): domain Eukaryota; kingdom Metazoa; phylum Chordata; class Actinopteri; order Lophiiformes; family Chaunacidae; genus Chaunax; species Chaunax sp. Z400. Next base: position 6,077,535 of record CM075188.1, read on the forward strand.
CATTACTAGCAGATCAACGAACAATTAAACCTTCACAGACAAAGATGTGCATCACTGATCTGCATTCCTCTTTACGTAGGGCCTCTCTCAATGGCTGCAGTTTGAACCATTATACATCTGAAACCAATTTGAAACTAAATGTAAAATAATACATGAAACAAGAATGAAATTAAATGTAATACTTTGACTGAATATTTCTATCTGTCAAATACTACCTGTCACACCATGAACACTGACCTTCATTCAGGTGACAGATGCCTGAACTTTCGTGGGTGTTTTCTTTGGTTCTTTTGTGACTTCCTGAACTAGCCTTCACGGTGCTCTAGAAAGAATTTTGGAAGGTTCACTATTGTTATATTGTTGATAAGGTATCTCACTGTGGATCTGTGGAGTCCCGGAGCTTTAGAAATGGAATGTAACCCCTCTCAGACTGGTTTATTTCAATCAAGCCTTCTTCCTCATCTCTTCTGAACTTATTTTGATTTTACGATAGTGTTCTACTGGTGAGACCTATTAGCCAAGTTCATGCCTCTGAAAATGTTCTATTTAAGTGATGAGTTGATTGGACAGGGCTGGTAGTAATCAGGCCTGGGTGTGTCCAGCCCAGCTGCAACCAGTTATTAATACAGTTTGGTATTTTTTGGATTTAGTTTCTAAGAGAGCAAATACCATTGACATCGGTGATTTGGATATTGGATAATTACCATATTAAATAAAATTCTAATTTAAAATTATATGTTTTGTTTACTCAGGTTGCCTTTGTTTTATGTTAAATTTAGTTTGAAAATCCGACACACAGAAATAGATGTAATAATGAAAGGGTCCAGTGCTTTTTCACACCATGTAATGTTTACGTGTTCCTTAAATACAAGCAGTAGATTTTTCATTACCCATAGTTTTGATAGATGCATATATATTTTATGCAATATTTCCATTAGTGCAGCTCTAAGTTCTGAGAATTTTAAGGATTTTTCTGGCAACTTTTTTTATGTTACTACATTTTAGGATGAATAGTAAAACTAGTGTAGATGCTGTTAGTTCATTGAATTGATTTCTTTGGAACAGTTGACATTTGCATTGTAAAACGGGTACAGCACAGCATCCAACATTTGCATTATATGGACAGTGTCTTCAGCCATGTTAATCATGCCAGTTTGGAGGGGGGTAATTTTGGCTCTGTATTGATCTGCTGTAATTGTTGCCACTATGTCTCGGTTTGATCTCACTGCAGTGTGATTTGCTTAATTCTTGGTCACAGTGCATAATTATTCTTTTGAATAAGCATTGTGTTGAAATTGCAACAGCTGATATAATCAATAACAAATAATCTCAGCTCAGCTCAGTTTCCTACTTTCAGCCTAATCTGATCTTCATCTCCTGGAAGACTGCGTGCCCTTGAAGGCCTCCCTACATCTGTTACGGTTTCAAAGATAAATGAACAATTTGAGGGCAATGTCCTTTTTCACTAGAAACAAATCCATGCAGGAATTATTTCTCTAATAAAGGGGATGGTTGAGTTTCATGCTACTGGCATAGACAAAAAAACATCTAACCATCCCTGTATTAAAAAAACAAAAAATGCAACATTTAAACACAAAAAAACCTCCAGCAGACAGCTCAGTTAGATTTTTTATGTGACTTGAAGATTTCCGAATTGCAGATTAAATAATATAAAAGTAAAGCAGGATAATAATGGCTGTTTTTTAGATAACAGGCAGATCAATACGGTGACAATTATTTAAGAGGTGGCACTAACTATTAGACTTGATCTTTAAAGACTAAAACCACTGTGTTGCATTCAGGGAAGTGGGATTTTGCCATTAACATCAGTCATATTCAGCTTGTACAAAAGATGAAGTTCTCAGTCTCTCTGAAGGAGAAAAGATTAGCCTTCAAAATGCAAGAACTGTAGTTTAGTATATGAAATGCATGAACTAAAAAATTAAATAACTGTCCATGTATAGTTCATTACTAAGGAGTGCAGAGTGATTTCACTTACCTCAAACTTCTCCTCAAATGTCAACACAAAATGTGAACAATGAGGAGGATCTAATAAGATTGGCCGTCACAGAGAGACCTTGGATATTTTGTCTGTAAAAGCCAGCAGAATGAATGCACATCTTTGAATTAGAGGGGTTCATCTACTTTGTATCTGCTTTCACTGCCACATCTTTTATCTCAACCTTGTGCTGAAAAAGATTTAATTGATTTTAGAAACCAAGTTTTCTGATGAATGTCTACACAGAATACACAAAGAATGCTGTGCCCTCACCTTATTTATAGTTGACCCTTGAAAGGATGCAGCTTCTGGAAAACGTGTGTTGACAAGTTCATAGAGCAAACATTGGAGAGGTGATGAGTAGATGTGAAGGTGAACAACAGGCGATATTAAGTTCCTACAATAGTCTTATCTTTTTATAATGTAATGATGGAGGAAGAATGGTGTGTCTCTGCAGAGAGAGAGAAGGGGCTAGTCGGGTTCCACGTGAAAACATTAGCAGCAGGAAATTCAAATATTGTCAATGGTTGTGCAGTTGTGACAATGTCACTGTGGTGCCGTATTAACTGAGAACTACTGATAACCGGGTCTAAGTCCAGGGCAAATCCATCGGGGCGCAACAACCCATATCAGCCCAGGCCGGAACAGACACGGACTTAGAGCATCAGAAACCTAATAAGCACTTGGTCCCACTTAACGCTACTACTAGTGCTACTAGTGCTACCAGATATGCATTTAATATCTCTTAGTCCAGGTAGTCAGGAGTTTAAGCAATAAAAATGTCATTTTATGTCTGTAATCCTGTCTGAGGTTTTAAGGGTCTCAGTGTTAGGAGAACACTGCCACATAAAGCGACAGACTGCAGGAAGAACCTCAGTCTGTTCAGCATGAGAGGAGATGCAGTATCACACCTCATGTTGCAATTAAATTAATAATCAGTTAGAGGTTGTCTGTAACTATAAGTGTCCAGAGACAGCATAGAGAAGTTTGTCTATGATCCCCCACAGAACTTAAAGCTAGAATTAATCAACTTAATCAAATATTACTGAATTATATGATGTACTTTATGTACTGAATGTACTGAATTGTACATTGAGCTAAATATTCCTGAAGGGAAGATATAGGCTATGAAAAGTAACTCAACTATAGCACTTAACATAATATGTGTTTTAGAGACTGTATAGAAATTATTAGGAGCAATAGAAGGTAATGATGGATGGTTTTATCATTTGTTTTTCCTTAAAGAAAAATTATACAAAAAAATCTTTTTGTTCACTCAAGATTCATAATATATTTATTCAGCCCATGTGCAATTTCCTGCAAAAAAAAATAAAAATGAAAAAGTCACATCAAAAAATGGCTTAAATAGGAACATTTTGCCACATGCAGGAGGCAACGATACTCTCTCTGTATTAGAGGTCGACTGATTCCAAAGGCCAACATAATAAAGAAGGAAAAATCTACAAACTGTTGAAGTGAACATCAATGTCACAGTAAAACCAAAATAAACAAATCACTCAAAGTAATAAATACCTAATACAAAAATCTGGAACTGAGTATGCAGTTCAAAGTAGTGACAAAATAAATATGGACCTGATGGGAGCGGTTTTTACTTTTTGAGCCATTATTTTCCCTCAAACTCAGTAAATCCAGTTGAGAATTTGACTGGTGGAGACTGCAAAACCATCGGATATTATCAGAGCCAAGTTTCATCAATCATGAGATCAGATATCGTAAATGTCCTATTGATGCAGATCAATCAGTCTACCTCTATGCTGGCTTGATTATATTTTCTTCTTTGAAATAAAGTAGAAGCTCATATAGATTCATTTGTGTTTAGATATTTAATAGTAACCTGGCTGGCAAACATTCCAAGTGGAAACAACACACCTAACCAAAGGACATAGGATAATGTGATTGGTTTAGTAATGGCATAGAATGCACCTGTTTAGCTCATTCATTAATACATTTAGTGTTAATTCCACTCATAACTTTGGTCTTTTTGTGGCTCTGTGAAAATTACTGTCTCCTTAACACATTGAGAATTTTAATGGTGGGAAAAAAAAGTCACACATGGTAATATTATTTTTGACTTGAGGAGGATGGTGAGATGGTGAAGAGGGTGTTGCATTTTTTCTTTGTGAAAAGGTGAAACCAAAGCAAATATTAATAATAATAGGGAGGATCATGCATTTCTCTTTTTATTATTTTAACTCAACTAACTCAAATAAGTTTTATACAGTCCCTTGGTTTATTCCAAATATAACTCTAATCTAAAGCTTTAACATATGTGGTTCAAATGTACCATTCTAATATTAAAATGTGTCCATCTGCTGGATCAAGCTCTCATTATTTGAAACAAAATGCCTGTTTGCCTTTAGTTTAGGAGGCTCAGAGGGCTGAAATTCCCTTTCTTTCAGCCTAGACATACACAAACAGTGGTGCTCCCTCGCTGCCTCTCTTCCCTTCTCCAGCACGCCTCTAATGCGTCCTAATCCTGGCTGAAGACAGACGCGGGTTGTGTGTGTAAGAAATATCTCTTTGCTTTTTCTGCCTCAGTTCATTATTTTTCTTTCTTGTCACTTAGTGTGATAGGTTGGACAGAGGCGCACAGATGAGCACTGAAGACACAGTCACAAGGCCTTAATCTAGTCTTTAATGCGTGACTTCAGAGATGTCATTTATCTTGTGACTGCAGCAGGCGTCCACAAAACTTTATCTCTAATAATATATTGATGGATTAAAGGGGTCAGGCAGGAGACCAGGCAAGAAAAATTGCTTATTGACATCAAAATACAGTGCCCCAAAACCTGATAAACATAGGGACAGGAGAGTGGAAGTCAGAGAGAGAAGGAAAAGAGAGAGATGAGGGAGGGGGAATTGAGTTGGGGTATTGTGAATGTTTGCACCCGGTAATTTCCTTCCTTCACAAGAGCCTCTGGTGGTCTGAGCCCTAGGCTTGATAAAAACCCCAGCCTCTCCTGCTCTCGAGCTAGGCACTGTGCAGTTGCCGAAAGGAAAAAGCCGGTGACTGCTAGGTCATTTCCACGTTTATCTTGACATAAACCACCTCCACCACCTCCACCCCCCTACACACACACAACACTGCACCTTATTAATCACACTTAAGTGCCGTGTGAGACTGGAGCACTCGTGCGAAGGCTACTGAAAGCAGAAACCCGAATGTGTGGCATTATCAGGAAAAGCACTGCTGTACAAACTTGGGAGACCACCGACAGTCTCCTCCATTTTGCCACAGCTTAGAGAGGAGTGTTTTTATCTGGGTAAAGAGAGGACTCTTTAGTCAGCTTGATTTTATGATCAAGGGACAATTTGTAGATGGAGGGAACTTATTTCTCCTGATAAACAGATGACAGAATAATTGTTCTGAACTGTTAAAAACACAGAGATGCTAAAGACGAAGCAGAAAATCAGAAACTCAAAGTGTTTTTTTTCTTGAAGGCTGCTGAAAAAGAAAGTTTCCTTGAGGTGGCCATAGCTGACAGACATTTGTGCAACCACACTTTTATTGGCTTATTATATCTGTCCATAAGCCAATCACAAAAAGATATGAATGCTCTGTGGCAAAATCAAATTACATACAGTCGTGTCAAGTCGGCAGCTATGAGAGACTTTCATTTTTTATTGACAGTTCACACACAGTCACACCGCCTCCTTTAAACTCTTGTAGTAATAGTCTGCCTCTGTGCTGCATGTATAACAAACACACAGCACACTGAGAATAGCTCTCTATCAAATGTTATTATACAGTAAATTAGTATGAAGCACAACTTCATAGGTGAATCCCTGTCAGTAGCCATGCTAAGTGGACTTTCAATTCCAATTTCAAGAATGCCTCCCCTGGAAAAGTCTTTAATTGCTCAGATCCTGCTCCTCGTGATGGATTGTGATAAACCAGTGGGCTTACTTCAGAAATCTACCAACTCAAAGCATGTTTTTTTCATCTTTTGCAGTCCTTGCGTGAAAACCGCGTTTGGAGTCAGTGGCAAGTCGCTCCAATCCCAAATAGAGTCAATTCTAACCCTTCACACACTCTTCCAGTCCAAGAAAATTAATGCACTTTACTGTTACAAGATAAAGCTATAGGGACATATTACACCGGGCATATCTGCAAGCCTGTAATACCACAGAGTCAGCATTCAATAAAAAGACATTTGCAACCAGGCATTTCTCACCACAACACTCGCGAAAGATTTAAAAGCTTCTAAATTAGGTGCAGCTCACACAGGAAAGGTGCCTGGTAAGCAGGGCGATGCTTACTTAAAATGACAGAGTTGTTTATGAAGGGGGTGCCTCCCTCGCTTCAAGAGAACAGTTTATGATCCACACACTGGGTTATTTAGCCTCAAACACTGTGCATAATGTTAGGTGACAATCAGCACACATAACTCACATCAGGTTTTAAGTGATCTCCTACCTCATAACGTCAGACCTTGAATACTGATTGCCCTCTTATCGTGCAGTTTATCTGATACAAACTTCTTCTTTGCTGGTCCTGAGTTTGAGCAGCCAGCTTTCTAATTTGCAGCATCGATATAAGAAAGTTGTGGCGTTTGTGAGAAGAACAGAAATGCATTTGCAGTGAGGCTGTTTCACACTGATGCAGCAGCTTTTTACGACCAGGACAACTGCCCTTGGAGCCATTAAAAATTTAATCCAGCCAGTGTGTGCACATATAACATATCACCCATTATAACAGCAACTGTCTGTGCCAGACAGGAAAGCTGGCAAAAAGTGAAAAGAAAACAGAGAGGATGAGGTCATTTTTCATCCTGTAACAAATCCAAAAACATCTCTGGCTTTATCAAGAGAATGCCAGCCTTTGTGGTCGAGATACCAAAAGAAATTACGTTGCACCATTTTCTAATGAGCTAACAGATCATCAGTCACTCTCGTGTTTACTGAGAGATGGCAATAAAGTGTGATCCGAATTTGGATTGCACCGTGTGTGTGTCACCTGAAGGACAGGCAATGCTCATCAGTTAATCCCCCTCTGGACAAAAAGCCAGGGGGGCTGTAAAGCAGGTTTACAGGCATGTTTGTTGCAAACTAAAACTGCCTGTATTAAACCTGGTAAATCTGTCTCCTGCTCTGACAATAGCAATAAAACAGTAGAGTTTACCATAGAGCTTCAAGGTTGCACAACACCAACACCAAATGCAGCCAGTATTCAGAAGTAACAATGATAATAGTCAAACAGCTGCTGCTGCCGAAGTGACAAAGTAATTGTAAGATGATTACATTCTGCCTGGAGTTCTCACACCGTTCTGCATCTTTATCGCAATCATTACTCATCTTTGGATGTGCATCACTCCCAAAAACACACTATGAACAGGCCAAACATAAACAAGATGATTGAGACATTACATCTCAATGCACTGTATTGAAATGACCTCCTGCATCAAAAAAGAGAACGACATAATACGTCTCAAATTCCACCAGGGAGTCATAAAAACACCAATTTCCATGATGAATAAAACACTTCTCTTTTTGTTGTTCATCCCAAACAGAGGGAAGCACAGCAAAAAGGGCTATCATAGTGTAATCTACCTTTGGGCGTTGGTACATTAATTCCATTCTCATATTCAGAGCCCTACCCCCACCCCCCACCCCCCTCATGCTCAGCCCTCTGCTCCCTCAGAGCAGCAGGCATCGAGGAGGAGGCCCGGGCTACTCCGAGACCTGAGAATACCCCAGAGCCTGCACGCCAGCACCACATAATTCTGGCCTGCCTCATTATTTAGCATGTCACCACTATTTTACATGTTAAAGCCCCTGCATCACCATCTAATTTATTATACGAATATAGAATGGGCTAGGCTGGAATGGGGTCACTTGCTTTCATGCAGCGCAGGAAATAAATTCATACAAAGTCACTCAAGTCAAGGTGAAAACCCATGTCAGCAAGATGCATTTTGTCATTCTTTGGAACAAGAGTATCTGAGAGCAGTGAGACTTTTCCTGCAGCCCGTAGACGTCGCCTCGGTTTCCCCTCCTATTTAACTACTTTTATCTGTGCGTTCATGCCGGGGAAACTCAGGTTCCTCGCTAAAAGAAGAAGAAGAAGAAAAAAACAGAGCCTGCCAAGAGTTGAATTGGCTTTGATGAGATTCAGCTGTAATTATTTCTCAGCTATAACAATAAGGACAACAACAACAGAAGACTTAATCCGCCAGTGAGAGGGTCTGATTCTGCTTCCTGGTGACAGTGATTAGGCCTAATCTAGGGTTTTGGTGTGTTCAATGGAGAAATGCGGTTTTTAATGGCAGTGTGTTTTGTTTTGTGAGTTTTAGTTGCACTGAATGTGTGCATTTATAGAACACTGGGAAGTACAACCCACATCTTTTGTGGTGTTGATATTCAAGTAATTGGGGACTAGGGCTGCAACTAATTATTATTATCATTATCAATCAGTCTGCCAGTTGATCTCGATTAACTATCACATGACAAAGATGAGCATCAAATCCACTCGTCTGAAAAACATCACACAGCTAAAGTTTGACATTTTGGCTTAAAAAAGATAATTTTCTGGTTAATTGTTATCAGAGAAGAGCAAAAAATGACCATCACAACTTCAGCTCCAAGAGGAAGTTCACTCCCCTCTGGTTGTCATTTAATTGGTTATTGCTTTTGAAATTGAATGGCCAATAATGGTCAATATTATTATTAATTAAGATTTTTTTCTTTGGTAATTCCATTAGAATGTCATTTATTATCATAAAAGAAAAACAGAAAATATTCACATTTGTGAAGCTTTAACTAAAAGTGACTTTGCTAAAAACAATATTATCACAATAGTTGCTGAATAATTTACTTTTCATCAACTAATTGATTAATTCACTAATCATTTCAGCCATTGCTGTTGTATTTAATATCATTCATCACCAGGGCTGAAACCAGTAATTATTTCACAACTGATTGGTCGACTAATAACTTTCTCAATTCATCATTTGGGTTGTTTCCTGTTAATAGAGCCCAAAGTGACATTTTCAAATGTTTTTGTCTGATCTAAGGTTCAAAACTCAAAGATATTCAGTTTACCAGCATAAATGATTGAGAAAAAATGATTGGCAAATATTTTGAATGATTTTAGGCAAATACTATCCAATTCAACCCAATGCATTGTAAACATCCGCTTTAGTTTTTGGACTGTTGCTAAGGCGAAACAAGACTCCTGAAAACTGAAATTGTGAGTATTTCTCATTATTTTCACATATTATAACATAATGATCATAACTGATATTTTGATATTTGACACGCACAGAAATACTTTTCTTTAACATTACAAGATGAAGTACCTCCACAGTTAGTGTAGTGATAATGTTCTTTCCCTATATGCCTCAGTACCAGCTCTCACTCCCCCCCCAAACCAACTGAGAAGCAAAGAGGATGGACTGGAAGTGGGAGAAGGGGAGCAGGAGAAAGGCCAGATGTCAGGGCGCTCCAGGAAGAGGATTGCTAAGCAGTGTGAACATTTTTTTCAAAAATGATGTTTTGTGCCTCAAACATCTTGCTTACAGCAGCAGGGTCTGATCCAAGCATTATGTGCGAATACATCAGTAGCCCTGGACCCCCCTCTCCACAGGCATACAAGCACACACACACGCACATAAACACACACACACACACACACACACATTTCCGAGTAACTGAAGCTCACCCCCCTCCCCCCATCCACCGCCACCCTTCTTCTTCTTCTACAGAAGTAAATTATCAAAACTGTGTTTGAAAGTGAATGAAGGGTGACTCGCTCTCTCTCTCCCTTTCTCCCGCTCTCTCTCCCCTTCCCGCTTTGACATCTCAGGTTTTTTTTCTCGTTTTTTTTCTTACTTGCCACCGTTTCTGGGCTAGGTGATAACTGCTGGTAATAGGATTAACATTGATTTCTTTTTGCAAGAACAGAGATGTGCCAGTTCCAGCTATTTATTGAACTGCCAGCTTTGAACTATGAAAACTGACTGCAGGAAAAGACCTAATGCAGCATTTTAAAGAAAAGAAAAGCCTCTGTGCAATTCTTTCTCTCTCTCTTTTTTGTTATTCCTTCCTCTTCTGTCTTCTCCTTCTTGTTGTTGCAGGATGAAAGAGAAAATCGGGTGCCTCTGTTCTAAGCTCTGGTAATGACTTTATTTATTGACTTTGTTGTTGCTGTTTTTAACACCTGACCAGTCAATATATTTATGATTTGATCTATAATTTGTAGGAGTGTTTGACTTTCTTTCACCTTGAAATAAAGATCCACACAAAGCATTTTCTTTGTCCAGCTACTGGGTGTGAAGCTTTTCTCTGATAGACAATACTGTACCATATTTTTTTAATATGTTCATGATGGTCTTTATTAATATTTCAGTTCAGTAACAACAAATAAATACAGCTCAGTGTTCCTTCAAGTAATATGTTTCAATTGCTTATATTAAATCAATCCACTTGAAAAAATTTCACTCCTTGAGTTTGACTCTCTTCATTAGCTCTGAATGGGTTCATTGATTACAGAGCCATGCCTATTGATGACACTACTGTGAACAGCTAAAGTAATGACTGTTCTCTAATTACTGACACAAGCTACTACTGTGTCATTGTCACACGGCGTGTGCTTCAACCTGTCAGTCATTTGGTTATAACTCACTGTAATTGTGCAGGTTAAGAATAAACACAGGCATAAATTACTATATAATTTGACACTGTAGCACATGGCACGTTGCTGTGCATCAGAGAAAAGACAATATTATTAAGAACAAGAAAAATCCAAAACCCATGATCAATAAAACTAAAAATTAATGTTCAATAATTGTTTTATCGCTTTTATATACCATTAGGATTTCCAAAGTGCTATCTCAAGATAGTTTGTTTATTTACTACCCATACAGTAAAATATAATATTCAGTTTCCAGTGATATGAAACAGAGAAAATCAGCAAATCCTCACATTGAACAACCAGCAGACTCAGTATTTGGGGGCATTTTTTTATTTAAAAAATAATATTTGCTGATAAATTTTCTGTCATTTCTCTAATCAACGAAATAATAATTTGTGGTTATGCATAATCAAAATCATTCTGAAGTTGAATTGTATAAAAAAAATTTGATTAAATGTAGGCTAACTTCATTATGATTGAACCCCAAAACTCAGATTAGAAGTATAAACGTCAGATAATTGACGTGATACCACTGAAAAACACCAGCCTCAATGAATCATGGTAATTGTAAATGAAGCATAATAAAATAAAAGTATTAATAATAATTTGAAAACTAGTTTCTGATAGAATTGACTACTATGCATATACTGACAGGAAGAAAGCGTATGCAGGATCCAACGAGGGGATTGAGGAAGGTGTTGTGCTACGTCGTGTTGCGCTGCACCATGTAGTGCATGACAGCAGCACCCCCACACACGTCTCTTAATATCAGCTCAGCTGAAACAAGAAACAACTACCACTGTCACTACAAATGCACCCCATATCCAAACCAGACGTCTGTCAGCCAGCTAATGTCCCCTGACGAAACACGCTCTGAATTCGAATAGCCACAGAAGTGAATGTGTGTTTGTGTGTGTGTGTGTGTGTGTGTGAGACAGAGAGAGAGAGAAAGAAAGAGAGGTGGAGGGAGGGAATAGAGAGAGTGAGGGAAAGAACTCATCTGTGTCACAGCCTATCCCCTCGGGCAATCAAGGAAAAAAAAACAGTCATTAGCAACTGGTGGTGCTTGCTCAGGCAAATCGTCGTTTGAGTGAAGATTTATGCAGACCCCTGACTGGAAATGATTTATTTATTTTAGCAGAGGCTGTGAGATCATTAACCTCCGCTGTGTCTCTGGGGAACGACATCTGCGGCCCCCCACACTGCTCAGACAAAAGGCCCCACGTGTCCCTCGGCTTCACAGCTCAGGAGGAGGGAGGAGGAAGAGGAGGTGAAGGAGGAGGAGGAGGCCCGGCTGAGGGGCCTATCTGCGAGCCAGAGGGAGACGAGTCCTCTGGTGTGCAAACTGGATCTTTTAACAATGATCATGCTCACTTGTTGACATTGCCTCTACAAATGAAGACACTCTTGACGTAATTGAAATCACAGATTAATGTAACTGCTTCATGTAGGTTTTCATTTAAGATTTGATTGTCAGATATTTTGTCACGTGCACTGAAAAATAATCTGTTGGATTTACGCAATTCAATAGCGGACACTGGGTACACATAGATCATTTGCTTTGGTAGCAACTCACTGCTACTAATGTTCAATCAACACAAACTACTAATGTTCAATCAACACAAACTACTTATGTTCAACACAAACTACTAGATACAATACAGCAGTACATGAATTCTATATATACTGTATATATTCTCTTCAGAGGGAAATATCACTGTGGTAGTGTGAAGACAGTTTCTCCAGCTGACTCCAAATGCCGACGGTAATTCTGTGACATATTTTTTACAAGTGAAATGACATTTTTGTAATTACAGAGAGAGCCAGAGAAAAGGTATACTGTAGTTGGGTACTGGTACTGAATTCCTGTTTCCAGTACCGGTATTGGTTAAAATGTTACCGTAACCCAACCCTTTTACTGTCACAGCATTTGAACCCTTAACAAAAAGACAGCTAACTCTAGCTATAGGGAACCTCTTTTCTATAATGTGATACAAATAGTATGTGTGCAGGAGCTGGTGAGACCAGTGCATGTGACACTATAACATAAATCAAACATCAAGTGAAGCAGCGCAAATGTTTGCAAGCGTTGCTATATGAAGCTCTAGCCAAGGTTTAGTCACACATAGGCCACATTTTATTTCAGATACTATCCTGTCTTTCACATCTCTCACACATGCTCAGTCTTAATTTCCTTCTATCATTTTCTGAAGCTAACCCCAGATATCAGCTGGTCACATCAGCTGGTCACATCTATGCAATAGTAAAGTAACACACCTACCTCTCATCTTGCCCCTGTCTTTTTAAATATGATGCTCTCTGTACCTCTAGTTCAATCTTGCTGCAGTTAACCTCCCCAATACAGCCCAGTCTTCCCCAACTAGTCTCAGCAGGGTCATTAGCCACCACCACCACCAGTATCTGGATTCCAATGGTGGGATTTATCTCACTGCTGCTCACGACAGATGACCTTCAATCACAATCTCCCTGAAAAGTCTCAGCACCAAAGACTTTCTGACATATTTATTATCACATACCATCTGCTGCATTAAACAATTAACCTTACCCCATTCACTTCTCTCTCCTGACTGAACTAGTTTGTTCTTTCCTAATGGACTTTCTTAGTCAAATACAAACCCAATAACATGACATGTTGTAAAGGGACAAAAGTCTTATGAACTAGGCTTACTAATTGTTTATAATACATAACCAATACTGTGTGTGCTTACTGAAAATGGGAAAAAAGTTTCTTGCATGAATGTCCGTAGTCTGTACAGAATTGACATGAGCTCGTAGTGCACTATAGAAGTTGACAGCATGTCTCAACAGACGATTTCCTTCCTAACACATCCAGAAACATCCACAGTAGTCATATCATAATAGTTTACATTTCCTTGCACAGATGTGATGATTTAAAAATCATTTTTACTTAAAGAACTCATGGAGGCAAATATCAGCCATGTACAAACTTCCTGAAACCACACATATACTCAGATGTCTTCTCACTGATGCACATCCTGCTCAACCAGCCGTTAGGAAATGACCAAATTAAACGAAATCTTAGTTACATTAAAACAGCATTAATGATCACATTAGATGATCCAATGCATATTTTTGCATGCTTTAATTCGACACAAGTTTAAGAACATGGCCTCTTGGTATTTAAAACATTGCAAATCAGTTGGTCTCCAGGTAGCATCACAGTCCCAGTGCTTCATATACATCAATACACTGTTAATGACATGTACCACTATATTCATGTCCATCTAATTAGAAAAGTTGAGGAGGTCCTGTTCAACTTCAAACTGATTCCTGGTAGCAGGAGAAATTAGAAGGGTGAAGCAAATGACAGTATAAATCTGAAATTAATCAGGACCTGAACTAAATGGGGGCAATGTGTCGACTCACCCATGCCTTTTTAAGTAAGTGTAATTGAAACACTTATGACGATCTCAAAGCTGCAGCAAAGAGCATCTGCATTAACCCACTGCACCTGAAGTTAGGAGGCCAGATTAAAATAATTTCCCCCATTCCCATCCCCCAAGCACTGTGATCCTTTAATTTCATTTGATTTCAAATGATCACAGTTTCTTTGGAAGATGGTATGGAAATCTTTTATGATCTAAAAGACAAGTGAGAGGAAGATGTGGGTTTGTTAGTTCACTGGAAGTGATGACTGTACTACAACAGTATCAAGCACAACACTTGAGAGCACAACAAATCAAGATTTTTATTAAGGGTAATAAACTTGAGCATCCGATTGGTGATGAAGAGTACAAATTTATGAGAATGTTAACGGTGGGATGATTTCCTCTCCAGTTGCTAAGATGTTTTGGATTCAAGATGATATTACCATCTAAATAAGTGCTTCCTCTGCACCATATATTCCAACAGTGTAGACATTTAAAATATTGTTTCAATCAATCCTTCTTTTTCTCTCCAAAAAGACTTACAAAGGTATTAATTATATTAGTTTCATTGTAAAAATCTGTCGTTTTTACTTGGAGAAATGTGCTAAAACTCCAAAATAGCATAAGGAAAGTTTTTAAGGACATTAAGTTATTGTTAAAGGTTACTGTGTTTGGTTCTATAATATGAACCAAAGAATAAAGGAAACAATTAATTATCGACATAAATGAAAGCATGTTTCAAATTCAAACAGCACAGTTTCCTAATTTAATAAATGAAGTTGGGAAATATGCAGAATAAGTTAGAAAAAGGGGGCAGAATAATTTGGCATGGTGTGAAACAATATGGTGTGGTGTGGGTAGAGGGGGGTCAGGGATAAACAAACAAACCTTTACAAGGGCAGCAGTGGAGAATCAGCCTGGGGAGCAGTGAGGTCTGTGGTCGGGTGCAGACAGCCCTGTTTGAGAGGGGGGCTTGCCAAGAACCGACCCTGAACTGTGGCACTCTGGTGCTGCCTGGCTGCACTAAGCAGTGGCTGCCAGCATGCACTGATTTATCAAGGGGGCAACGCCAGCCGCCACCTCTCTCTCCCTCGTGCCCTTCCTTTATGAAGAGCCTCCCTGACGGCTCTGATAGTGCAATCAGGGCTACGGCAGAGCCAAGGCAATTTCTCCTTCACTCTTTGATAACCCCATGCCTTATTGAGAGCCAATAGCAATGGCAGCAACAACAACTCAATTGGAAAGAGTTGCGGCATTTTGAAGGGGGGGGGGGGAACGTTACGCCTTGACAAAATGAGAGGGGAGTGAGGGGATGTCTGTCTCACTTTATGTGAAAGACTCATTGTCCTCCAACAGGTGGCGTGATTCCTAAGTGACCACTGTCCCCTCAGGTTGTCAAGGGGACAGTAAAATGTGTTGTTTTGTTGTTGTTTTCAGTCATTTGAATTCTGACAGAATGGGTGATTTCAAGCGCTCATATGACTTTCTGTCCATGTTGAGTAATAAATGAGTGCAGCCAAGCTAGCATCTCTGTCAGATTATAGTAGTTAGCAATGCTTTGAGCTTAATGCTAGGATCAGCATGCTAACAAGTCTATAATAACAGCATGCTGATTTCAATAGGGTATAATGTTTTTCATGTTTACAGTAGTATCATGGTAAAAGTATGATATATATACAAAGTAAAGCTAAGACTGATGGAAGTACCAATAGTTTTGCATGTATTTGATCATAAACCAATGTATTGATCTTAACTGATGATAGCACTGTTCAAAAAATAAGGAGGACACTAAAGTTATTATATTTCACCCTGGGGGATACATGTAGTTTCGAGGCAATCCAACAAATAGTTTTAAGACCTTCCCCTCAGACTACAAATACCAACCTCATGGTGCCACTAGAGCAAAAGTCTGGGGATCACCAAAGTCATTAGGATGCATCATCTGGGAACCATGAACGTCTATACAACATTTCTCTATCAAAACAAGAATATCAATGTCATAGTGGTCTTAGAGGGAAAGTTCAGCATATAGACTCTATATATATGAGAGTTTATATGAATACCTTCTTTATTATAGAGGGTATTCATGTGACGTCACAGTAGGCTGAGATGAATTACACCAAATTCTTACGGAGAAGCAGCGTTGTTGTTCAGTGTGGATGCCACAAAAACACAAAAAAAACTTGGGAAATGGGAAAGAACTGTTGTACTGTACAAATAGATTAAGCAAGACATTGGATCTATCTTTTTTTCAGAAACTTAAAGAAAAGAGAAACAAATGCATCCTTGAAATTCCCAGAAATAATTTAAATCCAGGCACTGAAACAGGCACTTCTGTCAGGTCAGCTGTGGCTCAGGAGGTGGAGCACATGGTCCATGATAGGTGGTTAAATTTGGTTTAAGTTTGTAAATTTCCCCACTGTGGGACTAATAAAGGGATATCTTATCTTATCTTATCTTAATGCCCACCTCCTCCTGTACACACGTCTGACTGTCCTTGGGCAAGACTCTGAAACCAAAATAGTTCCCAAAGGTAAGGTTGTTGCTTTAAAACACCCAAAACATGAGCTTTACTAAATGATGACCTGTGTTACTTCTTCTCTTTGTCTGAATATTTTGCACAGTTTAAGAGTATAGGTAGTGGCTATGAGAATGAAATGAAATAAAAACTGTTCTCAGTCCACAAAATCTTTATCATCTGAGCGTATCGAGGTTTTGTACTGATGTCACCACTGAATAGTGGAGCCTCACTTATCAGATTTTTACTGTGTCGAATGAGAAGAAAAAAGGAGTTGATTTTTACTCAACATTGTTCTCTACTGCTTCACTATTTCTAAGATACCGTTCATTGTAATATCGTTCAAGGTTGGTGTAAAGTCATCCGCTGTCAACCGAATGCAACAAAAACAACTCAGTTGATTATCTTCATTTAGCACCATTACTTTTCATCTATTCTTCATGTTTTTCACCTCCAGGTTCATATATCTATGGCATGCAGTGATGCACCAGGCTGTGATTTATATAACACTTCATTAAATATAGTGTAAAAGTAAATGAGTGCTGAACAACGGCCAAGACATATACAGTAGATATCGGCGAGGTTGGACGTTCAGGATAATATGAGGTCTCATTAACAAGAGGAATTTGCAAAGGTTAAAGGTCTTTTTTAGTGATGCAGTTTCAAGAAATGAAAAGCAGAGGTTTCAGAGTCAAGTTCCAAATGGTTATGAAATACATGAAATGTTTTGAGGTTGCAAAGGAAAAAAGCAGCAAGGCATCAACAGGTTACACAGGCAAGACAAGGTTTCAGTGTACCAGGAGCTTCCAGAGGATGAGCTGTAAAAGAGGATTGAAAAAATGCAGCTTTTTATGTTGTAGAGGCATTACTGTGAGCACACCCACAGTGCAACAGCTTGGCCTTTCTCTGAGGGGTCATGTTATTGTCTGATAGCCGTTACTGTATGTCACTTTAGTGGAAGAGATCAAGGCTCTCTGTGATACATGTGAAAATCGTTTGATTAAAGACAGAAATCAATTATAAAATCATTTGTTAATAAGACATTATCTTCAAGGACACAGTTACTCCATATGCACTATGTTCTCTGAATGCATCACTGAAATAATTAGCAATGGCAACATATTTAGCCTCTTGCTCTTCCTAGTTTTGACTTTTAATGCCCATTCAACAATTACATATCTACAGGCTCCAATTGCTGTACATGATTTTCCTTTTAAGTGAGTCTTGCAGTCATGCAGCTAACGACTGAGATGGTGTAGGACTGTTATTTTATCAGAACACCTCCCTGGGAGGAGGTGAAGATGCTTGATGGTTTGTCTGGGTGGTTGAGAATACAAAGTGTGCGATACGGACACCAGAGGCCGTGATTGCATCCCATCTCATATCAACAGTTATGTTACCTTTTACAACCACAAACACAACCTTTCCCTAACCTTAACCCAGTCATTTTATTTTCCCATTAACTATCTGCGTGGCCCATCAGAGGATGTTTAAATGGGTCATTTTTTAAAACAGACTGTGTGACTAAGCCTACTGCCACACAAAATCATCAATATTCTGCAGGTCAAATGGCAAAATGTTTTTGTTTGAATCCAAAGTTTTTCATATTGTTACTTTCTACAAAATCTAGCTATGGCAACAATGTTATGGTCATGATTAAGGAAAATTCATAGTGATAGCAGACAAACCATGGTTAAGGAATTGTTCAGGTAAAGCTATTAAAACACTTGGGAAAGATAAAGTTAACTGTAGATCTGTGACAGGGCACAGACTCTATCTTCTCTATGAAAGTCAGATATCCTTAGGGACTGGGATCACATCTGAAAAATAAGAATTTGTGCCCTGAAAAAAATGATACTTTAGACTAACTAAAAATGACTAATTTGTTACAGCCACATTCATTAGGTTTTGTCAAACTGTATTTATATGGTCAAGAGCTTTATATTTGAAATATATTACATTCACACAAAGTAAAAATATTGTTTATTATAAAGACCTGGAGCTTATCCCAGCTGATATTGGATGAGAGGTGGGGTACAACTGGACCGGTCACCAGTTCATCACAGGTGGCTCTTTCTATCTCATAGTGAATCGAACAGCAGAGCAACTGTTCTCTCAGTTTGTGTTTGTTGACAAAGGTTATAAGAGGTGAAGTCATTCACAAAGACAGAACAGTGTGTGGATTCTTCCTGCTGTGGAGCTAATGCTGTGTTCAGACATCAGGCTGAGGTCTTTTCAGGAAACACAAATAGCAGGAGACTAATTAGTATTCAGTGTTTCCTGCCCATCTCTGCTGAACACCATTACTGGATATCTGGTCTCTTTTAGTTGGAGCATCACATAACGATAGTCAATATCTGTATTTTTACCTGTATTTGTTAAATGTGCATACTGAAGACAAGACTTGCAGGTGGTGCAGTTCTTACATGGAGTCCCAAATTAAACTATGTTTCAATGTTTTAGTCTTTTTTCAATATGTAGGGAAAAAATGGGGAAAAAAACTTTTGAAATGGTGAAACAGACATTATTAAGTGCTTAGAACTACATATAATATTTTATAAACTATTTATTAATTATAACATGTTGTATGAAATAAATAAGTGGACAAGATATCTGTGAGAAATCATATGATGGATACAGGAGATTGTACAAAGTTCCATGGAAAGTGAGACCATTTTGTGTTTTTTTTCTGACCAGAATAATTCCAGTGTGTTGTGGGCTCCGGCTCACTGGGTGTCGGACGAAGCACTGATCCTCAGTTATTCCACATCTCTGTGAACTTGGCTGTCCTGTGGTGGAGCAGCCGTTATGCTGGTTTGATCGACTTCAGGGGCCTTCAAGGTCAGAGCACAAAAAAAAACACAATTCTGAGGTGAAAATCCGAGGTCTTATCAGCGTGACCTTCAGGACTACTGATACCACTGATTCCACAAATACTACAATCCTTTGCTTTCAGAGGCTCCGCGGCTTGTTCTGCTGGGACTAATGAAATAACTCCCCTTCTTCAGTCTCCTCTTTTTGCGGGATTCATTTCATTAGATCTACACAAAGTCTTCCATCTGCTGTTTGGATTGATATCAAATAGTTGGTACAGTGTTCATTGATCATTGACCCAACACCTGTTTTATCAGCTTTAAAGTTACTGAATCACAGTTTGATTATTTAGACACACCCTAGTACTGGTACTGGTGGTACTAGTAGTACAGACTTCTTATAGTACAGAGTACGAGGGTAGTGGTTTGAAAATGGGGTCCGGGAACCTCTAGGGGTCCTTGATGGGGCTCCATGGGGTCCTCAGCAACAGGGGATAATTTATTTTCATACACTTTCTGTAATAAAGCTCCTAAATACACAATCTGTATTGGATGGGGGACCCTGGGACAAAATCTTATCAAATTGGGGTCAGTGGTCATTAGTGGTTATTTTGTGGATTTGGAACCATAAGTAGGACAAAAGAGGCTGCATTCTTGCATTCATTCAAATGTGTGCTGACATTGCACTTTAGCAGCATTGATGGTAGCAATAGTAGCAGTAGCAGTACTGTTGGCAGACCCCCATATTTATCCAGGTACGAGCCTCATTTACTGCTCAAGGTCTGCTCTTTTTAAGAGTGCAGCCATGGTAACACTCCCCTCTGTGAAGCAGCTGCTCTCTTCATCAGCTGCCTCACCTCCTTTTTACTGTATAACTTTATCTCATTGTAAGAACAATAGCTTGTCATTGAAGAAATGGTGGTTTCAGTGTCAATCAAGTGTTTCTGACTTTAAGGTGTACATGAATGATGGAGCAGATTTCAAAGCCGTAGAGCAGGGCTGTCAAACTCAATTTCAGCCACCTTACTTCAGTATGGTACAGCACATCTCCATGTTAAATGCCCACCTCCTTCAAAAATAGTTGGAACTGGTGGTGATTCAGGCCCCGCGCCCGAATAAAGTTCACCGTTTTAGTGACTGTGGTCATTACTGTACACGTTATCCAGTTCCAGAATCTTGCCACACAGAGCTTCTTGGTGGATAATCAATGGTACAGTAAGCTGTCAGGGGCTTTTTGGCATTTTCTCTTTCACCAGTCCAGCCAAACCAGTTTTCTCACCACACATTGCAGGTGCACCATCGGTAGTAAGCCCCACACACTTTTCCCAGGGTAATTTCTTTTTACTTATGGACTTCTCCGCCACATTGAAGATGTACCTCCACATCGTCGTCGCATGCATGGTGGCCACATCCAGGAGCTCCTCACTGACAGACAAATCCGCCTTCACGCCTCTTAAAAAATGGCTAGCTGCTCCGTATCATTATTATCAGTGCTTTCATCAACAGCTAATGAAAACACCAGATAAATGCGTGCCTCTTCAACCAGCTGTGTCGTCAGATTGAATATCAGGCGATCTCTTCAGCCACAATAAAGCTGGCATTCACTGCGTCACTTTTGGCTGAAACTTTTCAGAACATATTCTGTTGAGAATGCAGGCTGTCTTTGAATTCTTGGACTTTTTGTTGCTTTTCTTTGTGGCTAAGGTTAACATACTTGGCTCCATGTTTGGTATCATAATGCCGCCATATTCCTTGGCCACCGCCACTGCCTCATAGCAAAGAAGACTGACTTGTCTAGATAAAGCGCAAACATGTATGTATATCAAGCAACTTGACGTCTTCAGTGTGCAGGTAACAAAATCGAGATGCATTGTGGGACATGCCCACCGTACTTCTGTAAACGGCATAGAATTGTATCATAAGCAAATTATATTCTTTGCAAGCTTTTGCGGGCCACATAAAATGAGGTGGTGGGCTGGATTTGGCCTGCAGGCCTTGAGTTTGACACCTGTGCCTTAGACTATACACTTACACTACTTCTAGCAGGGTTAAAGGTAATCCAACAGGTTGGATGGATTAGTAATGTTCTCAATGTCTGTGCAGGTGATGAAGATTCAGTCATATTATGAAGGCTGGCTTCAGGCTATCTATTGTAAATCTTCAGGATCTCTTGCTCATTTGTAAAATGACCTTAAATGAAACAGACCCATCGACAGAGAATGACACTCAGTAGAGCGCATCCCTCCACCGTGGCCTAACATCCCCTTTAATTCAATCAAGCCTCACCCTAAATCAAACTCATAGCCCTGTAAACAGAATTGAATGATTTAAGGTTACTGGATTTGTAACAGCCAACCATTAAAATCTGGTGGATCCAGATTTTTATTTGTATCCACACTAAATTACACATCCTCATAGATACCAACCCCCTAAATATACCTTATTTTTTCATCAATATCCATGCATGACTGAGAAATCAAAGAAAATGTTTTTAAAAAGAATGTCCCATCTCATAACGTTGAAGAAAATTAAAGCACCGGCATTTAATGGGGTCTGTTCTGGCCCATCCTCCCACCATGTTTCATGCAGAGCCGTTCAGTAGTTTTTGTGTAATCTTGCTGACAAACAAACAAACAAACAAATGCACACAGGTGGAGGTAATTAGTTGCATTTGAGGAAAACTTTTAGATTTTTTTAACCAGTGTGATTGGATTGATTTATAATATTTCATACCAATTATTTCTGAGCCCAGAGTGATCAAGTGCAGATATTTAGTTGAATCTGCAAATTTATAGAAAATGAAATGTTAAACACATAGTATTTTGTTGGTTTGTGTTTTAATTTCTATTAAACAAATTTATTTTTTGTTGTTGTTGTTGTTTTTGATTTGTTCATCTGCTATTTTGTCTTTTGTTTTTTTTATTGTATAACAAGTCCGTGGAGTGCAGATGGAAATTAGCATTTTATTTATCATGTTTATCAATATGTGTTGGACCTATATAAATTAAGTCATGTAAAGTTAAGTAAATTTATCTTTTCTCTAATGATGGACTTCATTAATCTTTAGATATGTGTAATTAAACATTTATCAGTGCACGGGTTGAATATTATTAACACATAGCCATGTGCTACACACATGGCTGCAGTCATACTCTGCTTTTAATCCAATATGGTGAATTGGTGCACTGATAATGTGGTTATGTTCAAATTTCCATATTTGCCTCTGTGTCAATGTTAGAGACAGTAATTAATTTGAGAATTTTTTCCAAGGTCAATCTGGTGTTTAAAACTGTTATAATTACTTGAATTTTGGCAAAGAACAGAGCCACAACCTAATAAATCCTTTTTTTTAAATAACTCCAGGAATACAAGAGGTAACTGGTCAGGAGGCATCAATGAGTTTGTTAAGAAGACGTCAAATATGAACTTCTGAGATGATTATGTACAACAATCATTCACTGAAGAAGCATTAGCTCACTTCAAACTTGAGTGTGAAAGTTGTTTAATAAACTTATTAGCTCATGCATGGATTTTATAAAATATCCACGTGGTCCCTATTACTATTGGAGTTCTCTTCCAAAGAGCAAATTGATGAGCCCCTTAAAAAGTAATTAGGCTCGTCATGGCGTCAGGTATAGGGGACAGGGCTTGATGGCTGCAGTGCAGTCCTAATCCAGGCCAGGAGCTGAGTTGTTGATTTGCAGACTGTGGGCCTTGCATTGTGAGAGCTTTATGGTCCCTTTATGGTACGCCAAGAGACACCTGCATGGGCGATATGTTGCCTGGGACATTTTTCTCTCTCCCACTCTGTGACTCCTTTGCTTTTGTATCATTAGCAGAGCAAGGGAGCCGTGAATCACACACACACACACCACCCCCATCTTTCTCAACCTCCTTCCACCCCCTAACACCCCCTCCCATCTCTTCTAGGGTGCTAAACGGCTTGACAGAAGGGTGCCCAGACCGTTGGCAGTAGCCATCGACTGGAAGGGAGAAGCTGCCAGGAGTCCTTGATGGATAGGCTCATTTTCCAGCCGGCAGCAAGTCTCGGCGAAGCATCCGTGTCATTTGTAATGTCAGCCAACAAAATGTAATCAAACATTCCAGCGGTTTAATCACAGAGGGCTGCTCGAGAGATGATTGTAGTGTCAATATAATGCTATTTCATTATCTGTTTGTATTTTATATTGACAGTGTCAGATAAACAGTGTGGAAAATTAAGATTAAAAATATGGTAATTTCATTTCAATCACCCCGGCTACAGTTGCTGGCCCATTATGCGATTGATTACTTCTGAATTAAATTTGGGGATAAATGTAAAGTTTAATCTTCTTTCTTCTCTGCAATGCAGCTCCCCAAAGGCCTCTTAGTAAGTAAGTACCCATTTCATTTGATCTTTAATGAAAAGTAATGGCCCAAATGAATTGTATAAATCAGCTGTCATGTGTACCTAGTTGACATTCTGTTTCTTTTTCCCTTTCATTTTCAATCCAGTTCTAACACAAACAATATTGCGATGCAAAACTACATTTTGAACATTTTATTTCAGTAAATATCATGAATATTTAACTCACTGTTATGCTATTTAATATGCAGTGATCTAATCGTACTACTTTTGTTGACAAAACTTTTGTCTTTTCTATTTAATCCATAAAAGTGAGAACATTTTATTTCTATGAAAACAAAAAATAAGGTCAAATTCAAATACTCTGCAAGGTGCTTTGCGAAGAAATTAAGAGGAATGTTTTATAGCCCAGAGTGCCACTTTAAGGAGAAAATGTAACCCCTAAACCAGCCGAGGGGTGATAGACATTTTAATTACATGGTAAATTTTGAGATTTTTCTCTGTGCCTGGGCAGAACTCTTAAGCGCTGTCATGTACTCAAGATTTGGCATCAAATTCTCCCCATTTCTGCAGCTATATATGAAGTGACACAACTGTTAACGAGAGCTCAGCAGAAAAGAAGGGGGCTGAAAAAAGGAGCTCTTCTTTGTGAGTCCCATTCAGTATGATTTGTCCCCCTTTGTAGTCCTAATTATGTGCCAAAGTAGGATAACAGAAGTTCTCAACTCGGCCATTATGCCAGCACAAAAAAAGAGACGCATACAAGAAGCTGATCACTTTGGAATTAGCAAACATGATACTATACGGGGACGAAAAAAATCATTAATACCGTCAGGGATTAGAGGTTCTGATTAAAGGGTAGCTTCTACCGTATGCAAATTAGTGATAGGCATTTATCAGCGCCTGGGCAAGCTGTCTTAGCTGCAAAGCCACATATGTTTTTTAGCTGATTAAAAAACTGCTTGAAGTTGCAGGCTTTTTAATGGTGGAGAGGGAGGGAGACACAGAGAGTGAGACAGAGAGAGAGAGAGAGAGAGAGAGAGGGATAGAGAGGTTGTGAGGCAACTCCTTTCCTTTTGGCCAAATTCCCGCAATCTCTCAGAGCATTCTCCTTAATTCCCTCTTTTATTAGCTACATTCTTTTGTATATAATTAAAACATTTCTCAAGTGAGTGTGTGCGCTTGTTTTATTTCTCTGCGATATTTTCCAGTCATCATATTCCTATTCCACTCAGCTCATTCTGCACCATATCGCCGTAGCCTTGATGCTTCTCCCTGGAAGAGTTTAGAATGGTGAATATAAGGGCAGAATTAGGTGAGAATTTGTCAGCAGTCTGCCATTGTGTGAGGGCCTCTGTGTTATTATAGTTCCTTTCATATTGAGGTGACCCCCTTTGTGTTAACAAAGAACATGAGGATGAAACTGAGCTCTGCGTGCTTCTCAACTGGTGCTGATAATGCCTCAGTAACCCAACACCCCCTCTTCTCCTTGAGGGAGCGCTTTAATTTATGCTTTTTCATCTCCCTGGGCGCAGGACTGTTAACCTGGTCTGTGCACGACTGATTCAGGGAAGGGAAACCTCTTATGCACACCAGACTGCTGCGTCAAGTCTGCCCTCCCAATCCAACGTTAGGTAGTTAGTTCTCCATGCCCGCAACTGAACAGGCCCCCTAAAAAAATACAATTATAGAATTACAGCATTCATTTATTTATTTATTTACCCAAATAAAGACGTCACAGGGAATATCACTTTTTGTGGTTGCTACTACAGTTAACTCCCATCATCATCATTCTCTTAATCTAGTATATTATTTCAAAATAAGATTGTGTGGCTCAGAATTGATGTCATTCAAAGCTAATTTCTCTCTTTTTTTAGGCCACAACAAATAATCAAAGAAATAATGAATGATCAAAGAAATAAAATAAATTTCAATCCAGTCAGTGGGGATCTGTTTGTAACTTGCAAAATATGAGCTTCACAAGGATGTGTCACCTGGGATGGATTGTAGTATAATATAATATAATTAGTACTGTACTAAATCTCAGAGGTAAATATTGTACTTTTTACTTTTTATCTGACAGCTAACATTACTTTACAGATTTAAATTCTAAATGCATAGGATCAGTAAATAAAATATGATGAATTGTTATAAATTAAACTTCCCATATAAATCAATAGTAGTGATCTGACCAGAAAGCATTCATAGAGTCCATACCTCCACCTAAACCATTATCATGGGACACATTATCAGTGATTTTAAAAACACATTATAATACAGTTCAACATTTTATTCACATAAAATGGAATTATTTAACTTCTAAACATGTTAATATTTTACAAAATATCAAAAATATAACAATCAAATTAAACGATAAAGTATACATATTGATCAACATTAGTCTCATTGATGCCTATATATTATTATTATTCATTCACAATATGCTCTATTGAGCAAAGTTAACAGAACCAAACAAATAAATCCTGGAGCATCTGGATCAAAATCTAAGTCTTCCTTTGACCTCAGTCAAGTCCCTCTAGAAAACTTGGAAATCCATTCATAACTTTTTCACATATCTTGTACACAGTCAGATACACACATATGAGTTATCCAACTCTGTTGGCAAAGGCAATTAAACTGTATATTATACAGTAATACAACTACTAGTACTAATAAGTACATTTTACTGACATCATCTTTGTACTTTTACATAAATTGTGATCCTTAACATTTCAGGCCTGGTAGATCTGTTTAATGGGTTTCATGTGAAGCAGCATCAGAAATCTTTAGCTTGCATTAGCAATGACATAGTATAATTCTGACATGGCATTAGGAGAGTAAACACTAAAAAGTGAGGCTGATATCAGAGAGGTTGGAATTAAAAACAGTGATGCTGGATGACATGCAGCATTGCTGAAAAGATACCAAACATAAATAATTTGATTTTAACTGTAAGGAAAGTTTTGATTGCTGGGCTTTTTATATTGTAGCTTTGTTTTCGTGCTAATATGTGAGACCTGCACGGATCAAAAACCAACATGAATGGTAAATAAATGGATTGTAATGACTGAACTAGTATTTATGTTAGACCTTATTGATAACCACAGACAGATTCAGTAATCAGCCCACATCTCCTCCCATGAGACCACAGTCTGAACAGACAAGAGCTGCGGCTTTTGTGGTCTGCAAAACCATTACCTATTCACAGTCGGCCAATAATACAGTGCAAACCAGTCATTCAATAAATGCCATTGTGGCAAAGGAGCCATGTAATTGAAATATCGAGATGAGGATAACAGTGACTCTAAATGATATAAAACGATGAAGACAAAAAAATGGACGTTCCAAAGATGGGCTAGCGGTTGCCTTGAACAGTCTAGAAAGGACAGCCTAAATAGTGAAGCCATAGAAAACGATGAAAAGATCTATTGTTGCTTTTGAAGGCAACCCCTATCTCTCAAGGACATCTAATTAACAGACAACAGCTGAGTCCATTTCAAATGGTAATATTTTTACCTCTTAAATGCATCATTTTCAATGACTTAGTGCTTACCTCAACAGAGAGCAGGGCTTTTTTTCAGCGAGGGCTTTCATGCTTTATTTACTACACTATAGTGTATATGGTTGGTCCTTGTACAGGCATTTCTCTCCGACTTCTTCAATATACAATGGTGAATTGGTAGTTAATGAAAACTAAGCATTTCAATATGCTTTTCATGTTTGAATCAACACAGAATTTCAATTAACTTCTTCCTACTGTTTCAGTCAGGTCTAATTTCATAAAGATTCAAATCAAATAAAGTGTGATAGCCAGAAAGATCAGGGTTCACATACTCAAGTGTTGATGCTTTCAGTTTAGAGGCAAACCATTCAAACGAGTGCATGGCTTCGTCACAGAAAAAAAAAAAAAAGTGTGATGTGGCCTTTCCTAAACTTTTAGAAAGTATCCATGACACCACACACAATTTTACCCAGTTTACACCTGATATTAAGACTTGACAGCTGTCCAGTTAAGTAGGAACAGCCTGTACAGATGCAGAAAGTCACTAAACCACTTCCTGTGGTGGTCTGACAGATGTATCCACTGGCAGGTGTCCGTCACTCTGTCAGATGTAAAGTCACAAACGTATAAACCATAACAGTACTACAGCTGTTGAGCATTATTTTGACATGTATTAAAAGCGGATGAGATTGGTTTTGGAGATATTAGTGGAAGCAGTGTTTAATCATCAAGCCTCTTTGTAATGTTTCCCACCGCCATGACTGAAGCCCTCACAGGATTGACTATCAACCATCAACTTTCTGTACAGTATTCAATATTTGTGATTAGGTGTGTTGTGCACTCAGAAAACAGATGGTGGTCCTGTGACCTCAGCGCTCCATACATTTCACCTTGATTTGAATCATAACAAGGAGCTAAAGTCAGCCTTGGTGGAGGTATGCGCTCTGCTACAAGCTATTCTAGTTATAATGTTGATTAAATAAGTCGAACACAGAACTAATGTTCTGATCTTTAATAAATGCATAATTTAAATGCTACTTATAAGGCCAAATGGAATGTGAAGAGACGTATACGCCTGCTGTCAGCATCCTATGGGAGATTTCATTAGATGTACTGTAAAATCACTAGTAATGTGTATTGTGTGCGACACATTCGTTCTGTTGCTGTGGCCGCCATCATCCTCACACACACATAAAACAGACAGAGGTGCTGACGACTCACACTGTGCATCTGACTTTGTCTCTCCCATGGGGGGAATCTAAAATCAATAGCAGCTATGTTAAAGATGTAGCTCGCCATCTGACCTGTCCTCCCCTCATCTTCATCACAAGCGTTTTGCCTTTCTCCGTCAATGCCCTTCACCCCTCCCTCCTTACTCTGTAAATGATGTGCACACAGGCTCTTAACCAGGCACAAACTGTTTAAGACAGTCAGTGGAAGTGAAGAGAGCCCCACGTCCTCAGGCTGAAAGAGAGACTGTGTGCAGAAGAAGAGCGGGTCAGAGTTCAGACAAAAGACTTGATCCAGCCCTTTAGTTTCCAAGGAGGAGGACTGAGTGTGCTTAAACGTCTTGGGAGTCGTTTGCCTCTTGATTTTGGAATCAATGAAGGGGACGAGGAGGGAGGGTGGAAGGTTTCTGTAGCAGAAAATGGCATTAGGGTTAATGACCAAGTTTGTCCCAGAGGGGTAGTCCATATTAAAGCCATTTCAGCCATGACAGCACTCACCACATGACCTGACTGATTAATAACAAAACGGTGCTCAAATAGGAATAACAATAAGTGTCAGTCAATGTGAAGGGTAAACAATTATCACCATTCATTTGTTGTGTGTTTTTTTATTTTTTTTATTTTATGACATAAGAGAAAAATTTCATATCATTGTTGTTCCTTCACCCTGAAAATGTAAAAAAGATAGATAGATAGATAGATAGATAGATAGATAGATAGATAGATAGATAGATAGATAGATAGATAGATAGATAGATAGATAGATAGATAGATAGATTTGTTCTGGAGATTGGGTTGCAATTAATCTGTCAATTTTTTATTCGTTTTCTTTTTTTGGTTTTGGTTTTTGTATTGTTTTTATGCATTGATCAATATTTAGTTTGCAATGACATCAAACGTAGAAAAGAACTAAATTGTCACATTAAAGGAATCAAATCTAAATGGTTTAAACTTAATCAAAACTGTAGAAAAGTAATTTCTATAAAGCTCTCTGCAATGCAATAATGTCAAACATGCAATGATTTGAAACCTATACAAAAACCTAATTTGAAAAAAACCACACACTTACTTGATGAGGAAAAAAATATATATATAGTAGTAATAGTTTCCTGCAGCTGCAATTTTAAGTAAGACAATTTTAATATGTAAGAGGAGAAAGTATTCCTATAACTGAGGTCAGAAGGTGGAAATAAAAAAAATACTTTACCTCCCAAACATGCTAGTGTGACAGAAGTCCACAAAATCACAGATAGTAGATTTACATTCTAGTTTCTATTAAGGATATAAAAGTGAGGTTGGTCCGAATGGTCCCTCAACCAACCACAAGCAACAGTTGAAGAACTCCTATTATGTGGGGTATTGTTCTGAATGCTGATTGTATCGTTCCTTTGCAGTGACAGAGGCCCCATCTGATATTTACCACCTCGAGTCTGCTGAGGGTGACAAGGGGGCAAGGCCGAGTCCCACGTGTCTGGCTGGAGAGCAGATTAAAGTGCTCTGAAAAGCCACACACTGCTGCCCGCAATGAGAAAAATAATAATGTGGACATGGCCTTCCCTTTATGACAGTAACAGCACATTCTCCAGAGACCAATCTTTTTTGATCAATCCCTGAGAGTGACAAACGGCGCACTCCCAAAGCCAGAATTGTATGAGTGGATGTATGGAGCATTTATGACATTTGTGTGTCCTGAAGACGACGATGTCAAAAGCAGTCAAACAAACTTTTATTACTATCTGCCTGTTTATATCCAAACCGGTGCTTTGTATCTGGTTATTTCTTACACAAATGAAAGAGGCACTAGCTGTACCTCATCCTTGAACAAATGTGACTGCAGACAAGACTTAGAAGAATTATATTAAGTGGTATTTTGGCCAAAGATTATAATAGCATGCTTACATCTGCAGTGTGCTTTGCTCTTGATATTTTTTAAATACTTGAAAACAAAAAAGTAATTTCACTTTGCAGCACTCGTATCCTTTATTTGAGTAAATAAGCAACAACTTAATTCAGAATTAGTCAAAAGTCATGCATTCACAATGTTACTCAAAGCTGCTATAATAAATAATATAAATCACAATAAAGCTGCTATCAGTATTTTGAATTACAAAAAGATGATTGCGTGATATTTAAGGGTCCTCTCTTAGTGGTGAACCCACTGAAAATTCAAATCTGCAGCTTTCTTCAGGTTTATGGAACATTTTAGCTTAATTCACAGCTCATTGTTTTGGTTTTTCAGTCTCCTGAGGGCTCAGAAAGAAAGAAAACATCTTAATGTCATTAAATATCATGATTATTTCAGACATTTACCTCTATTATGATTAAAGAACGATTATTTATTCAAAATCCTTCTCTTTTTTTAACTGCCTGCAAAGTTCTCTGATAAGGTCTATTAAAGCTGGAATAGATTTAATTTTAGTTCAGTGCCAAATTATACCAAAATGATGGACTTGACCTCCTTTTTAGTTACAAGCTCCTCTGGCTGAGACCTGTTTGTTGGCTCAGTGTTTGTGCTCCTGTCCTCCATGCTGCTTTTTCACCTTTGTTTTGAGTCAACACTGACTAACAGTAGATGGACAGAGCAGAGGCATGTTATGCAGTTTTTTGTTTGGTTTGGTTTGGTTCTATTTAGTCCATGAGCGCACACATTGTTGCAAATATTAATTGAGTTAACCAACATAAGCAGTCTAAGTCTAATCAATGCATGTTTGGTTAATTGTCCAGCCCAACACAAATGTGCTGCAAATTCAGAAAACATCATTATGACTAGGGTGTACCAGGGTTTTTTCTAAACCAGGCCGGGTAACAGGGACCAAAATGCCAACTTAGCTTTAAATGCTATACATTATACTATTACCTCACTATTTTTTCTGTAGAAATATCAAAGTAATTCCAATAAACAACATCACTGTTCATTAAAAACTGTATATGATTAATCCAAAAATATCAAAATCATGGCAAATAGACTGTCAGATGGACGGAAACCCCAAAACAAAACAATATATTACAGAAACATGCATCAAATGCACCTACAGACTAGAACAGCATTGTGATATCCATCCACAACCCCTGACTTCAACACCAACCAGTGTTCATCCTCCTGTGCTCTGGAAACACTTTCTGTTGTGTTTTTTCTGTATTTGCTGCACCTTTCTGTAATTTGTTGTGTTGTCTGAATTGGCAGCGTGTTTTCTAAACGCTTTGCATGTGCTGTCAGATGTTTTCCTAATTTGCCTCTGTTTTATCTAGTTGTATGTGTTGCAGTACGTTGAGCTGTAAAAAAAAAACTAAAAAAAGCAAAAGAATTTAGCAGCTAATGGGTGGATCGAATCACAATTTACAGGAGCCACGTGCAGAAACATGAAACAACTTATTTTGCTTTGCATCTGCTGGCTCTGTAAATAACTAATTGATATATTGGCCATATCAAATTAAAAGGTGATAATATGTCATTCTTGTTTCTGCTGCCCCCAAGAGGCCAAAAATTTAAGAGTTTTATCAGCAAAATATTTAAGTATCAAATATAGAAGTATTCATTTTGCAGAATAAAATGTTCCTTCATATTATTTAATTTTTTTCTTCATTTATTTCACATCAGTGTTGAGGTGCTTTCCTGATGACTGTATGTTACATTTAGAGATGAAATCTTCCTCGTCCACCTTCCTCAGACGGGGGGGCCCCACTAACACTTTTAGCTTAGAGGTTACAGTGGAGCCATCAGCTGAAAAAAAGAGAGTAACTAAGGTCTTTTCACATCAGTTTTAGATCTCAGAGCTTCTGAAGGCTTGGATTATGCTGTTCAAACTGTATGGAGTCTTTTTTTCTTTTTTTTTTGCAGTTGTTTTCAGTTTTTTTAAAACAAGTTGAAGTTGAAACTTTTCCAGTTGTTCACTGTTTTGCTGTGAAGCTCCAGAATTTTTTTGTGGACTGAGAAACTTCACCAAACTATCTTCACCTGACCGATGACTGATTTGTCATTTTGAAGTGAACTGTTCCTTTAAATGATGTCGGTCCGGCAGTCTCAACATCTTCAGACTTAAATCAACACTTTTATGTTTGTTTGTTTGTTTGTGTTTTTTTGTTGTTGTTGTTTGTTTGTTTTATAACAGTAATTAGACATAAAAGATGAATGATGCATTTGACCATACGTAAGACAGAAAAAATATGTATGAAAATACAGAAAAGGAAGTCTGGAAGTGGTACTGTAGTCCTTAATGTTGAGTCTAATATATTAATATCAACCAACTTTATCAAGATTTAATCACGTTCATTGAGAAGACAAATTATATAATTATATTAAAAATAGAGTTCAGGAGTTAGTCATCTCAATGTATACATTTATATAAAAATACTTTCACCAGGAAATAGTCACTATATGATATAAGAGAGTAACAGAACCACGTTGTTGAATGTTAGCATTATATCTAATATTGTGCAGTTTTCTTATATTCCAAGACAATAAATGTGTATCCAAGACAAAGGCAATAAATCTCTGCAGGATCTCTGCACACTGAACACAACAGCACTTGATCCTTCTCTCATATTTGATGTTGTAGAACAGTGCAGATTAAATAGACACCACACTGAAGGAGAAAAAAAGAGGTATAAATAGACGTTGTTATTCCGAACCATCTAATGTGAAAAACATAATTTTCCTAACAATGCTTCCCATCTTCTTTTAAACCAAACACAGCGCTTTAATACAGGCTTTTGTTTTGCCTGTATTTCTGTTCTATTATTGCAAAGAATTGTTGCTCCAGATCTACAGAGGAACTCACATGCTTGAGATTAAACTGGTCACCATAATCAGGCTGCAGAATTTAATTGTAAGAGCTTCTGTTGGCACTGTTTTCTCTCTTTTTCTGTCCTCCTTGACAAAAATCTGACAGTGGCTTTGCATGGCAAACCTGTTTAATGAATGACTAATCCAGGAAGAGCGCATTATGGCAAACTGTCACACACACATTGTACCAATATTAACTTGAATTTACATTATCATCCTCTGGTAATGCTGGAATATTTGGATTTCCATTAATGCATGGCCTTTCTGTGTGAAAAGCAAACAGCAGTGAACTAAATCTGTTTCCCCCCCCCTCTCTTTTGATTGGATGTTGGCGCTAACGCTGTACAGAGGAGCTTTCTTTATTGGGATGACAGCTCTAAGGCTTCCGCACTCCTCACAATCAAGCTCACAAACAAAAGACTCTGCTTGCATTACTCAAAACCTCTTCTCAAGCAGCAAACCCCAACTCCTATTACACCATTGTACCGCTGCTGTAAATCAACAAGAACAATGATGAGAGGCACAAACACACAGGCCGGCACCATCATCCTTATAAAACATGAACCCAGAGAACAATGAATCAGACACGCGAGTGAAAAAAAGTACTTTCCTCCTCCAGTTATTTATTGTGTTTATCTTCTAACTCTCTATTATATTGTTATTGTCCTATTTCTGAAACTCCAGACTCAATGCCAAAATAAATCCAGAGGGCAGACAGTTGTGTTTCAGGGTAGGTACTCGACATGTATGAAATCTGATTATTGTCGGTATAATCAAACGAACAAACAAAAATAAGAACTTGATACGTCCATTTGTTGTCAGGCCACATCAGACTCATTGTAAGCACTGATATTTCACATCTGCTCTTAACTTTGTGACATTTTGAACAGCTGACTGCTGCTATGAACCAAGAATGAGTGTAAGAAGTTTATTTAAAGATTTAATGCATGAAAACAAACATACCTTTGTTCTGTATTTTGTTGAGTTGTGTAAATGTATTATCCAACTGTTTCCAACAATGTTCAAACACAGAAAAATCGGTAATTTTATTAGTAACTTCTGTGGGTCAAAGAGTGGGGAAGGAAATCGTCAAACAGCTGAATATAATGTGAATAAAACCTGAAAATATTACATAACATAACATCTGAGAAGTGTCCGATTTTCCACCTTTGTTCTGTATTTTGTTGAGTTGTGTAAATGTATTATCCAACTGTTTCCAACAATGTTCAAACACAGAAAAATCTGTAATTTTATTAGTAACTTCTGTGGGTCAAAGAGTGGGGAAGGAAATCGTCAAACAGCTGAATATAATGTGAATAAAACCTGAAAATATTACATAACATAACATCTGAGAAGTGTCCGATTT
Source organism: Chaunax sp. Z400 (assembly GCA_037577475.1). NCBI lineage: Eukaryota > Metazoa > Chordata > Actinopteri > Lophiiformes > Chaunacidae > Chaunax > Chaunax sp. Z400. The sequence continues at coordinate 6,112,153 of CM075188.1, forward strand.
TCATCAGTAATGTTTGAGTTTTTTTGTAACAAAGAAGACAACAACTCCCATGATCCCATAGTATGGACATCTTTTGTTTTGTTATTATTGAGAGACCCCTGATGGCAGAAGCTACATATTGTGCATTTAAGAGCAAAAAGTAACTAGCATGGCACTTGGTAGGGCAAATACCCCGACCAAGGCAGAACATAATGTCTGTTTAGCTTTTCTTGTTAAAGATGCCCCAACCCCATCACAAGGTTTCATGAAAATCGGTTCAGTAGTTTTCGTGTAATTAGGGAAAATGTCTCTTCAATGTTACAGAAAATTCCTGGATTTGCCATTTTATCTGGATCTGTACCAAAATTTTTTGGGTTCCTTCCTCGCTCATGTCTGATATCCATCTGTAGTATTTGTGCAATGCTGCTAACATGCAAACCTCTTTATTGGAGGTATTAACATATAGATTTAGAGGCAGACCATAAAAGTCTTTGATGATGATGATGTTGCAGGAATATGATTTAATAAAATGTGTATCGACCAGCTCTAGATTTGGTGGTGTGATCATGTGAACAGCATTTGTTTGGACTTTAAGCCTCCTTATTACATTTTCAAATGTTGCATGAATTTTTGTCCTTTGCTTTTCCAGAGCAAATTGCAAAAAAGTACAAAAGTATGTATAAGTAAGTAAATATGCTTGTTGAATCAATAAAGACGAAATAAATAGTACTTCAACAACAGTCAAGTCAACAGGCCAGACACTGCTCCTATAACACATTTGTGTATTATGACATTAGCATTGTTGGAGCAGTGGCATACAAGACTGTGAGAAGAGCAAGGTGTTACTGTTGGCCACAGCATCTGTAAGAATTTAGGTTAACATAACAAATACATAGGTACAAAGAAATTATAAGATGACCCCCTGCTGGGCCCAACATTTTCTAAATGTTAGTTAATGAGATGTTATTGTATTGAAAAGGGCGGCACTCATTTGTGAAGGCAGTAAAACACTGAGACTCACTGCAGTGTGCACACGCTAGAACTATCTTATGATATATCTCAGCTGGACAACACTCAGACAGCACAAACCTCCACCAAGGGAGCTCAGTTTCCCCATGAAGTCTCCCCTGTGAAGCTAAAATCATGAACAGTGCATTGGAGGCTTGTAGTGATCCAGATCTCAACCAAACTCTAAAGGTTTGTTCCCAGGGTCAAACCCTACCTCTGCAAAAATATCATCAAAATCTGTTCATAACTTTGGATTAATCCTGCCAAAAGACATGCAGAAAAAACAACCAACGCCGGCAAAAACATAACCTCCTGGGCAGAGGTAAAAATAAAGGCAGGGGTTTCAGGCATGCTTTTAATTAATCACCCAATAATTATCCTTTCAGTGACAAATGACAAGTTCTACATATCTGTTATGGAGACTGTCAGCGGAGCAGTGGGCACCAGCAGTAACCAACAACACTGGCTGACCAGCACATAGCACAGTATTAAACATCTTAAAGCAATTACAGTATATGGTGATGAAATGAACTCGGTGCTCAGCCTGTTTCTGCTCAGCGCCTTGGACAGCCATGGAAATAACAACACTGCCACTGCTGGAGACGTCACATAACACATAACACAGCAGAGCACTCTGCATCATTTGTTATTCTCAAACAGGAAGGACAATGTCGAATCTGCCCTCAAAATGATCAATTAATGCAGCAAACTTTTTAAAATAAAAACGCTGCTGACCATTTGTCTATTTATCGTATTGTATTTCAGTCGACTAAGGACACTAGTGTATGGTTACTGAAGCAAAATACTACAAACTGTGCTCCCTTATCTGTTCATTCAATTAAAAATCCATCCAAGAATCATGATAGGATAAAATCAGGAGATAAGCATCAGCCCAGACCTAATTTTAAAGATGTTTATTAAACTACAGTTACAGTAGGAAGGCTCCTATAAACCTCACCACAGCTGTTGGTTATGTCTATGCTGGGACACATTCATCCTGCTCAAAAGACACCAGCAGGTCTAAGAAGTCTTCGAGGGGGACCATGTAATTCTTTAAAGGTCCTGCTAAATCTTGCAGCAGTTTGTCAAAGAAGTACAAAAAATCTTATTACAGTATTACCACCAAAATATCAGAAATATCAGAAACCCTGCCCATGATTGTCATTAAATATCCTAATATGTATACCAACACATTCTGCATGTTGTTTTCATTAAACATTGCTTCACACACTCATTTGCAAATTTCTCCATACGTATAACTGACTAAACACTGCAACCTATACAAGTGACTTTTTATTTATTGTATGCATTCAAGTGTATGTAGTGTATATAGACCATAGCTGTACATAACCCACTGCTAGTACACTAGATAAATATTTGTCCCCATCAATCTATACTACTTAGTTAATAATGCTTACACTTAGTTTAGTATAGAGGCAGCTTTTCACCAGTCACACATAATGACTAAAGAGTAGGTGTGGAAAGGACATCCATAAGTCCGAGGCAGGCAAAGTGGTGCCGGGAGACGGAAGAGCAAAGCAGCAAGTTTTGAATATTACTGACCCAGCACTTGGAAAAGGCAATGCACAACAAGACGAAAAATGAATGCTTTTTAGTCTGAAAATCCTTTCACCCTCTTACATTCAGCAGATCAGATTAAGAGAGAGGTTTAAGAAGATTTTGACACGCACAAAAAAACTTCTGAGCCATGGGAGGGGGTGAGTCGGGGAAGGTGGTAGGGAGCAGTGTGTAATTCAGTGGCTTCAGGCAATTCATCACAGAAATTGAGTTTCTAATGCAGCATCTTGTGAATCCCTTTTGCCCTGTCAACGTTTTAATACATTACATTGAGAATGCAAATCATGTTTGAAATTTGGCACAAACTACACAGCCCCTACTGCACTCTCTCTCTCTCACTGTCTCACACAGACTAGTCCCACATTATACACACATACAGTATGCATATAGGGTAACATGCACACATGTGAAAATGTGCAAACTGTGGTAAGGCTGTGCAGGTAGAGCATCCATCATATTCTGCTGTTACGATCCTTAAGTAATAAATTCTAATACAAAGTTGTGATTTTGCCTTTTAATTCCCCTCAACTATATTTTAAGCAATAGCCATCTTTGAGTGAACAGATCAACGTCACTGTCATTTACTATATCACTGATTTTCATGACCTGCAGCATAATTAGGATTAGCTTTTAAGAATCACACAGTTACATATAAAATTTCAAAATTTGTTGTCAAAATCTTTTTTTTAAGAAAACCTTTTTATTTTGACGCATTTTGACATCACTGTATTTTATCAAATTAATTATCTTATTAGTGTGCAGCTGATTGCAAAGAAGGTTAAAATGCCACTTTAACACTCCTTTAGAAAATGTTTGGATATTAAAGATGACAAAAGTTATCAACATCCTGACAGCTGTGGAACCTGGTGGACACCCACAATCCACAGTTTTGTGAATTTATAGCCATACATCCTCTTAATTACTTGTATTTTGTACCACTATATTTTAGCGTCAATAAAATACCTCAATCTCGAAGCATAAATTTTTTTTATTGGCAATATGGCCGGTATTAATGAGAATTTTTGGTTTTCAGGACACTCACCTTTGTGTCTCCTCTCCAGAGTGTTCGGTGTAAAGGAGGCCACAGCTATCTGAGCACATATTCAAGGTTTCAGGAGATATCATGTGTTTAATCAGTGCAAGGTACTCTACTATACGCTTAGTTTCTATGGTGTTTTAGTGTGTAACGCAAGCTGCAAGGCTGCATTTTATGTGATATATGTCTATATTTTTGTATTTTGTTATTTTAAAGTCAAGGCAGGGACATATTTCTGATCACTGATGAAGATGAGGACTTTTTATAATGTAAAAGAGACAAAGAACAAACATAAAGTGACTCTAAAAAGCTTTTACGGTGTCTAGTCTAGTCTCTAGAAGCCCAGACATGCCAAACTGATTTGAAAAGACATTACAACCTTTTATAAGCTAAAACGTTTAGCGTGCACCCCATCACAAGTACACACGCTGCTTGACTAACCAATGAGAACTCAGCATCTCTGCATACTTCTTCTACCAGGAAGTTGCATGCATTACCTGCTTAATCAGCACCAGCATGGTTACATTGTCATTGTGACTATTGTGACTATGTCATTGTGAACATATTAGCATGCTGACTTTAGCATTTATGTGAAAGCACAACATAAATCTTTGGTGGAGTATTGCTTTAAAGTAGAACTTTTTTGCACTGCCCTCTCATTTGTCATAATGTTTTTTGGGGGTTTTTTTTGTCTGTTTATTTTTATCACTTCTGCAAATACAGCACTGCAAGCATGTCTTCTTTGGTGGAGTGTGGCACTCATGCTGCTCCACAAGGTAAAGTGCACAATGAGCACATTTGCTTCAAATACAGAACTATCATTTTCAGAGTGGGGGATCATAGTATTCAAATCCGTATTTAACCTTTCAAGGCAGGAGGATTATGCAGCAAAGTCTCCATTCCGCGCCGTTTCCTCGCCCCCTACTCCCCTGCTATAATAATGATCATTATCATCATTGTGTGAAAAGAGGATTATCATATCGTTATATAAACCCAGGAACACCCCTACTATTATGAAGTAATTTCACTCTCATCAGTGGACCGGTACTGTGTACGACAGTCAGCTGATCTGTCACAGGTGACCATGGTGGTAATCATTCTCTGACAGCGTCTGCTGTGAAGGAGGATGGAGAGGCAGTGTCTCAGTTAAACCATTAAATGAAAAAGATTAGGAGGTCAAAATTATTGTATAATATGTGTGTGTCTAAAGAAACTTCTACCACTTCTACACAACTTTCTGTATGATTAATAACAGTAATACATAAATGGATCATTTTTAGTAGACTGGCTAATTCAGATTCCTTCTGTCTTCAGTCAGTATACTAAATGTTCCAAAAAGGCTGCTTTACTCCAAGGTGAGAGAAATAGACAACTTATGAGGAGGAAACTTAAAGGACCAGCTCACCCAAAATGTACTCCCTATCTACTAACTCCTGGGGAGAATGAGAGTCAGTCAACGAGACATTTCTGTAGCTTCACAGTAAAACAGTGTTGCAGCATTCTCTTCAACAACAGAAGAAGATGGGGATCATTAAACATTATGCCAGTTTTTGAATGTAATGATTAATGTTGTAAAAAGTCCATTTAGACACCCTCTGTATAAAGACACGTCTAAAAGATATCAGTGTTAAATATAGCATCTTTGTCAAATGATGAGCAGACTTCCACTGAGGAGTCAGAATGAATGTCCAGCATTGATGACTGAATGACATATTTGCAGGGTTCAAAAAGTTTTCATGACACTATTTTAAAACATCTGCTCAAAGTGAATCACAGATGTCAAAGGCACAACTTCTTGTGGTTCAGAATGAACATTTATACGACATCAGATGTCTCAGATGGAGAACATTTAAACCCACTCCACTCGTTTTTTTAACCTTTTCTTGGACAGAGCGTCATCTGGCGAGCTGAATGGATGACATGCAACACGCTGCCACAGGTTGTTATATCATATGACCCTTAACCGTAACCCTAATCCTAACAGTAGTAAAGTAAGAATTAATTACATTTTAAACATGTTTTTTTTAAAATGCACGCAAATAAGATTCAAACTTGAACCATCTTCATGAGAGTCGGCTTTCGTAACCATTACATCATAATCTAGGAAGAATATGGTGTAATATAAGAATATAAGAGTAATTCTAGGAATAAAGTCATAATTCTGACTTTTTCCTGACTTTAAAAACAAAGAAACATTTTTTAGACTTCTGATTTGAGTCTAGATGGGCAAAGACATTAGTTATGAATGAAATTGTGAGGCGTTTCAGTTCCAGTCATAAAAAAAACGTACAATTGTTCTAGTTTGAGAGGAACACAACGTACATTATGCCTGGATTTGTTCAAAGTCATAAGTAGGATTTGTCTTTGTTGGTAAACATAACATTCAAAGATGCCCTCACCTCAGTGACTAAGCTGTTAGTTTCTCTGTTCTAAACTGTTCTACATGCTATAATAATACACATTACCGGTTTTAAGTTCATGTGTTACTGTATTTGGAAAAAAAGTGTCTTATATATTATGTTTTCTGCACCCCAGTTTTCATTCACTAAATTTTAAAATTAAGACTTGTTATTTCACCAACTTTTTTGACTTCACAATGTGCATGAAAGCACAATTTGCAAAATATATCTGATTATTTGTGTCTTTTCCCAAAGCTATAGAGCCAAGGGCAAACAATGAATGAAATGTACATAGATCTTACTGAATAAGGAAATATGCATGGATGTTGGACATGTACTTGGCCCCTCTGTGTTAAATGTGGCCTCTTTGTGGCCCCTGTAGAAAAATCCTAGGTCCGCCACTGAGTCAGTGTGTGTGGCCCCTGCTCCTAGTGTGGTGCAATCTAACAGAAAAATGAACTGGCATAGGATTTTTAAATGTGGAACTAAATGTGCCTTTATGGACTGTGAGGGCCCACATTAACCTTGGCACTTGGTTTGTCTGACTGTCTATATGATTACTCAAAAAGGTATAAACGGATTTTGGTTAAATGTGTTGAAGAGGTAAGGTATGGCTCAAGGAACAATTCCTTAGATTTTGGTGGTGATTCAGATCATCATCTGGGTCCAGAATGTTTGTATATGATGGTCCAATTCCAAGATTTTTACACCTAAATTCATGGATAATGTCTATAATACCTGGATATAAATGACATGATGACATCACCATAAGATCTAGCACACATCAGAGTCTGATCTGATGAAGTAATATTCCAGATCTGGTGATCCAGAATATTTAAATTTCTAGGGCTTACAGAAAATTCACCCCTGTGAGATAACAAATAATAATAATACAGACTTGAAGATCAAATTGTAGCTGAAAGCTGATTCAGTTTGGTGTCAAATTTGATGCATCTTCAAAAGTTACTGATCTAGATCCTGAAGAAAACATATACTATCAACTACCTACATAACTATCAAACTAATAATGACACCAATGTGATTTAAATTCTAGGGATACGTTTTCATGGTGGAGACATATTCTGAGGGTCAAACTATCTTAGGACTGTTGGTTTTACATGCAATGACATAATGGGGAAACTGAGCTGCCTTGTTTTTATTGATTATGTTTGTTACTGAATTGTTTATGTTTATTTCGTTTGCATGCTCACATGCCTTGAATTGCCCCTAGAGGGACAAATTCTAATTTATTAGGTGTAATTTAAAAATAGTGAATCCATATAATAATTTATTATCCAACTTGGATAATGGGCTTGAAAATGTGCTAAACTTTCATACAATCCTTGCTAAACAGGGTAAAATTAAGAACGCCAGATATTTATCCTTTAATGCAATTGATTTACATATGGAAGCAGTGTCTTTTCTGAAAGGGACACTAGCACCATATTGTGGATAAAGTCAGCACTACTGGACATTGATTACAAAACCAACCAGTGACAAACACCCAGCTACCTCATTCAAAGGCTGTTTTTCTTTCCTGTTTCTCATCTAATTATTTACAGTGTGCCGCACGCTGTCATTTTGAAACTCAATAGCAAGGTCAGTTCTGTCACTCCAGGAACCCCAGTGCTTCTGCGTCTCCATACATACAGTCTTAAACATATGGGCTCTTTTAATTAAATCATACCTTGACTCATTCCTTCTCAGTCTTACTGACAGCAAGGTCATTAAACTATTAAAGAGAGTCACAGGCAAAATTGTTGTGAGCAGATTGAGGCAGGAAAGGTTAATTAAATGGCCATTGCATCTCCTTACCTCAAGCAAATCAGCATTCTTCTATCCCAGGCAGGCCAATGTGAGAGAATGTGGCTTTTTTTTCATGCTGCTCAAGACGTTTGACTGCACAGTAATATTTGCCTGTGCTAATGGTGAAAAATGGTTAGTCTTTAAAACTGTTTTGCTCTTTCTCTTCCATAATGCTGATACAAAACTGTGGCCTCTCCCTGTGAACCCTGCAATGCAGTAATAGTAAGGAAACAAAAGCAGTGAGATAGTATCTACTGTGTGTGTCTGAGGACAAATCGTTTTAGAGTGGCTCAGAGATCATTCTAAACATCCACACACTGTACCTGGATAACTCTCTTATTACTGTTTGCAGAAAGAGTCAAGGATTGCCATCATTTCAAATAATAAGCTTTTAATTCACTGAGCATGTTATGATATGTGTCTCATTTTCACTTTGGTTTGTCCTTGCAAAATTTTAAAAACATTCTCACACATGAACATGGCCTTACAGTCTTTACATATGTAGTGAGGTAAAAAACTTACAGGGTCATTTAGACTTTAATGACACCACTACACTCCAGTAATGCTGCTTTTTGTTATTTATGAAGAGAAAAACCGAAACAAATGCAGAGTACTCTGTTGTTGTTGTTTTGCCTGTAGGTGTGATTGTGAGTGTGAATGGTTGTTTGTGTCTCTGTGTGTCAGCCCTGTGATGAACTGATGACCACCTCTGTAAAACGACACCCTGCTCATAGCGAATACTTTTCCATGCTTTTTTGCATTTTGCATTTAGTGTCTATGAAACGCCCACCTCCAAAGCAACTGCAACCAGCATGGAGACCAGAGACCACATGTTATTGATAGATAGATAGATAGATAATTAGATAGATAGATAATTAGATAGATAGATAGATAGATAGATAGATAGATAGATAGATAGATAGATAGATAGATAGATAATTAGATAGATAGATAGATAGATAGATAGATAGATAGATAGATAGATAGATAGATAGATAGATAGATAGATAGATAGATAGATAGTTAGATAGATAGATAATTAGATAGATAGATAGATAGATAGATTGATAGATAGATAGATAGATAGATAGATAGATAGATAGATAGATAGATAGATAGATAGATAGTCGGAATGTCTGGTTTTGATTGTGACTGAGTTTATAAACGGTCCACCAATGTGGATTTGCTGCATCACTACTGTGATCTTACTCTGTGGTGTTGATTTTGAAAGGTTACACCACCAATTACTGGCCTAGTCTGCATACTACAGTGTTTCCAGCCATTTTAGCAGATCCCTGTGTACGATGATCGTTTTGAAAACGTTGCCGTGTTTCTAAAGAAACACTGCAGTGTAAAAAGGGCCTTAGCTAAGAACCTGACGTGACCTCTCCATTGGTCTGGACTGAGTGCCCAGAGGATGAGCTCAGTTAATTCAATCATTAAACTGTGTTTGTGTCATTTAATACTGTGTGGGCTATTGGCTGCTAGCATACATAACATACCTGAGGAAGGTGGGGCAGTAAAGATGTAAGGATTCAAAATATGTGCATTTCTTCATTTGTAAATGACTTTTATTAGATGCTTGGAAAAATTGTTTCCACCATTACATGCAAAAAACCTGATGCACTTGAAGCAAAAAGCTTTGCCAGTATGGAATGGGAATAGCCAAAAAGCATCATAGACATTCAGTATGTCTTTATTTCTCCAACTGCAGAACGATTAACATCAGTGTAATACTGGGTTTCAGTTCTCATCCCAATGGACAACATATTCAGCTTTAGTCCTCCTGTAGCTGTGAGACATATTCCTACACATATCGAAATAAAATTTTAAAAAAACTTAAAGATTTTTAAGTATGCATTCCTTTTCAAAGAGTTCAATCACTGAAAAAATGTAATCTCAACATTCTTCTTCACCCTTCAACCTCACCTTCCTGGTACTGTTGAGATTCTGTGTTGGATAAGAGTTCAGATGGGATCTGTATTGTGACTACAATCACAGCCTGCTTTTATATCCACCTTTGCATCAGACAATACGGTGTTTTTGTTTCTGTAGACGGCTCTAATGTCTTATACAACAGCTGGAAGTGATACTTTACAGATCTGGAGACTTTTATCTGTTCCATACCTGCTGCTGTAATTCCACATCCTCTGAGTGTTTTGTCTGTGAGCTATCTCCAAAACATGTGTCTTTGTGATAATCTGCACATACAGCATAGAAGTTACACTAAATACCACAATCGGTAAATTATCTAAGTATAAATAGATTAAGCTCACAACTGCTGTTTGATATTTTAACAATCAAATTTAAAGATGTGTAACTCATTCATTCCATGACATATCATCACATTCCAAACATGTAAGCAAATATGATAAGACCTACATTTTTGCGCTGTCAAAGATGGTTAAAGGTATTCTCCCACTCAATTAACAGCCTAGGTGTACAAAATGCATTCCACCCAAAATGCAGCATATCAATTAATAAATATCATTTTATTATTTGGTCAAACTTCAATGCATAATTCAAACGAAAGCATGCCTAACGAAAGAGAATTCCGTGGGTAAATTTGTTTTGGATTTCCTACCTGGCTGCCATTTCTCTGCAGCTTCCCATTTCTTATGCGCACCCCCAAATGACCTCACTGTTGATGTAAGTAATTTAATTTAATTGAAAGAAACCTCTGGATGGCTTTTCTGCAAACCTGCCAACCTTAAGACAATATTTTGGGTAGCAAAATATTACTATTATACCACCACCATATCAAATCATTTAACATATAAAGCAGCTGTGAAGAAAAGAATACAATTATATGTTCAAGGGGAGAACTCTTTAAATGAGAAGACATATAAACATTTAGAATAGATGGTCATTTGTGGGTGTGTGTGAACAATCTGATGCCAGATCAGAGGATACCTGAATCAGCTTCTATAGGCACACATTATACAGGCCTAATAATCATGTTATCGATTATCTATCAAATGTAGGCCTTTGTAAATAAAGGTTTAGCTACATTATTACCAGAGGCTCTATTCTGGCTAAGATCAAAATCGTAAATGCACAAAGTGCAAAATACATGACATGGCACACACCTCAAGGTAACTCTCTAGGTTAACATTATATCTGCTGGCTGCAATAATAATTATACAGTTACAGTACAATACACAATACAGTTTAATAGAAAGTCATGTTTAACCATCAACTTAATGTTATTTTGCCAAGTTAAAAACTTAGTGTGCAAGCAAGGCTTACAAATGGAGTAAGGTTAGGCTAACATTATTAACGTTAAATGTTTAAGGTTCACCTGAGTAAACTCACTTCACTATCACAGTTTCAACTGTCCTCATCCTCCAGCCTGTTTACCATTAAAGGAATTAAATCACTGTACTCCTTAAATTCATGACTGAATTCATGTTGTTATCGATCTCTTGAAATGATTGACGTCATGCATTTTATCAATGATCCCCGATTGAACCCAGCACCAAGATTTGTCCATCTCTTCTTCTTCTGTTGGTTTTCGGCAGGCCAAACGCTGCTGCCTTTTAGACTTAAGTACTGACCTTGAAGATATTAGAATATCATTTGTATTATATATAATTTGTTTTTTTCCCTTTTGTCATTCACAACCCAAAAATAGTATTGACACCTGTTGATAACAGCAGATACAAAGATATAAACGCAAAATAATATGAATAAATGTTTTGATTTTGTTTAGTTTCAGTGACGTAAGGTTAAATATTTTCATTTTCATTATGATTTTCATAATGTTGATGATGTGGAGCCCTTTGAGATTGGAGCTGTAATAAGTGACTGTAAAATAATAAATCAGTATTGATTTTAATCATGTGATCTTCTTGACCTGCTCTGAGTCACTGATCTATGCTACACCATGCAACGATTTGGACAACAGAGTCAGACACAACAACTAATCCCTGAAAGCCATTGACAGATAACTTCAAGTCCAACTTTGTGATTGTCTCATCTGTCACATTTCCTCAGCTGTTACCATCCTTTTAAAGGTTTCTTCCATTTTGTAAAGTTTCTTCAAAATGCTGCTTTAATATTCAGCAATAAACATTTATATTTGCAAATAAATTCCATTTATAGTTTCATGTTTATATTTATTCAGCAACACATTAGAGCTGAGAAAAGATGGTAAAGTACCAACAGGGTTCTGGGTTATCATCCCAGGGTCAGTTATCCAATAATTATACTTTATGCAGCCAAACTAAATAGTTGTCTCAATGCCGGTTTGTTTTTTTTACAACAATAATGCTTTTTCATGGATTTCAACATGAGTGCATTATTTATGATTTGTCAATCCTAAATGTATCACAAAGGCTATGACTAAAAATTCATTTTAATAGTTGCTGAATTCAACCTGACAGATTTACATTTTGTATCACAAGCCTTACACATTTAACATTCAGCACTGCATTCACTTACATTAGAGACAAATGTAAACTAGAGTCAAAGGTACTGATTAATCCAATCACTGATAGGACTTTTTACAAACTATCAGTGAACTCAGCTCCCATAGCAGCCAATGGCTGTGCAGTTTACACCAGTGACTAACATCACGGTTTTGCATGGAGGCTCCACAGAGGACGTCCAGGTAATCTCATGTTGTACCTGAGATCATTTATAATTAGTGAGAATTTAAGTAAACTTTCTGTAAAACAACTATAGTCTTACATTATGAGCATAATAAGGTTGTTGGTCCACTTTAATGTCCATCTCTACAGTAGGACAACTGAACACTCACAACAACTGAGAAACATCACCTTGTTATTTTATATCACTCATATTACAGCTATGCTGCACCATATTATGTATGTATCTGCTATTAAAGATGGAAAATAAATCTTTATTTTTCACAAAATAACTTCGCTTTTTTTCTTTCTTTATTTTGAATTGCACTGCATCAGTCTCAAAATGTTCACTTAAACAAATGTAAGACAGAAAAATAACCAACCTTAAAATGGAAACATGTCAGCTCTAGATGCTCACTAAATTCTCGTTATGAAATTTAAATGGTCTCCAGGAGCAGAGTACAACATTCTGGACCCACATAAGCATCCTCTATGGGTCCCTCCCATAATATATGCTAGTTATTCAGTATCTTTGAGGCCTCACAGCTACATGAAGACAATAATAAAGAAACAAGCACTGAGTCGCAGGTGAGGAGTGTCTGTGTAATTAAAAAGGATGAACGTGTTGTCCTCTACGAGATACAGTACATTCTTTATGGCACAATGTGGTAGTCTCAGTAGATGAAGTTAGCATGGCCTCATCTTTTGTGTTCACATGACACACATGCATGATCAATGTATTTCTCCGTCAGGTAGAGGTGCAGAGTATAGGGAGAAAACTCTAGCACACAGGGGGAGCAGGTGGAGTCTCAAACAGTTGTAAAGGCACCAATCACGTGGGTCCCTGAAAGCACCGAAAAGGTAAAGCACACATGGGGAAGGCTGATCAAAATAAATAAGGCCCTTAAAGACTGTGTGCTGGTATGATGTAAGCCATGTTTTCATTTGTAGTCATTTGTATGATTTATGGGTTTTGTATGTCTAGAATTCTACATCTTACTAAAGTAAACACAAAATGATTTTGTGACAAAAATCACTTCAGTGGTTTTCACTTCACTTGGGTACCCACAGGCAAAAACATAAATCAGTGCCTATGGACCATGGTTAATGGACAAAATGACTGGGTAAGATGGGAGTGTTAACTTGATGAGAAATATGTACTGTATGCATGCAATCAACAAAAAACTGCATTCTATTGGTCATTTTTATGAAGGTTAAGTTTTCACCCATGTCTGTTTGTTTTATTGTTTGTTTGTCAGTAGGATTATGCAAAAACTGTTTTTCATGAAACTTGGTGGAAGGATGTTGCATGGTCCAGGAAAGAACCCATTAAATTTAGGTTCTTATTCAGTCACAAAGGTAGATCCAGGAATTTTTTATATATTTACGTAAGATTGTGGGACAGGACTCTTTTTAACATGTTCCAAAATTCTGCAACGATGGAACTGATTTCTCTGACACTTTGTGGAAGGATGGGGCATGAGCCAGGCCAGGTATCTGCTCTATTGAGTGTTATTCCAGTTTAATAATATGACCCAAACTTCCACCACCTGTACCACGTTAGTCTAGTTGTCAGAAATGTGGCCAGTCCATAGCTCATGTCTCAGCAACTCCTTGACATTGAAAACAATGCAGTGACTGTGCACATCAGTTTCCTGTGGATGCCCTCTCTATTGTTGGATTGCAAGCAAGCCAAAGCATGCCTGATACATTTCAATCACGGCAGTCTTTACAGAGCTAATCTGAGCAAATATGCTGTAAGAGAGCTGCGATAGAATTCATCGTCATCAATTTGCGCAGGGGTTTTGATCATCCTCACTGCATGGAGGGAATCTACAGCACTTCAGTCATCCTGTCAAACAATAAGCATATTTTATCTCTGGGTACAACAGGTAGAAGGTCTACTGTAGACAGTGTCTCACCAAACTCTGTTCAATAATGCGTCAATTTAAAGTGGCCTCGATTGACCAAAAACATCAAGTGAGAAGTTTGAAAAAGGTCAACCACTGCTGCACTAGTAGGAAATGTTAAGTTTAAATTGATGTTACTAACAGTAATGTTCAGTGTTTACTGCTTTTTTAAATTAGTCCAAAGAATTTTGGACATGTTCCTAATAAACTTCATTATTCTTTACTACTTAGCAGCGTTTAATAATGTTATATCTATTCCAAGAAATCATGACCATACATGAGGCACTGCATACTCCAAGCCATAACCCATCTGCTCTCAGGTGCCATCCTGCTTTACTGGAAAGGTGAGCGATCATGCACAATGAACTGTGCCAAGATGGAAAACCTAACGTAGAGCTGAAGGTGAATACGTCTTTATTTTCTATATCACATCTCTGAGTATATAATCACACTTGGCCAATTAGCAGAGCAACATTATAAATTTATATATTCGTTTAGGACCATTTGAGGGACAACACAGGGCCTGAGTTTAATAGATACCTGCATGCTAAGTGAATGACAATGATATAATTAATAAATAATACATTCATGAATAATAATTAAAATGTCCACAATTTGTCTTTTTGTGCCCAACGTTGTAAAAGGTAGGAATTATGTGTTGTGTGCTTGTTTTCTTTGATACACATAGACAACTTCTGAGATATCCTATAGACAAACATCGCTGATCACATGAGCTCCTCTAACTCTTGTTGGCGGGGGTAACATTTGCCTATTTTTCATGTTGTGTTCTTGTTTTGTTTGGTGCATATCTTATCATTTCTTTGTACATGATTAATAGAAACAGGTTACCTTTGAAGCACTGCAGTAAAGTGAGCATGACATCTTTTCTGTGTATCAGTTTAAGTTTCATTTGAGTTAAATGGGTTGTTTTCTAGCATTAGGTCTCACACACTTACAGTCCTTGATCTACTGAAAAACGATTGAACATTTTTTCCTCTCCTGCCAACATATTCATAGAGTTTGGAAAGTTGAAGAAGCAAACAATGCTCAGGGTCAAGCTGGCAGATAAAGTGTGAAGAGGCTAGTTCAGTGTGCTGTACTGCTCCTAATTATACACAACAAAACCTGCTATCCATCTCTTCCTTTGACAGGGAACAGTGCTCAGAGTCAGGGAGTTAAGTTCAATGTGAGGGAGCAAAAATTGCTTCATTGCTGCCCTGGCATTACCTATGCAGATCCTTATCAGGAAGGCCAGTGACTCTATTGTGGCTGTTTTGCTGGCCTTACAATGGCTTTCTGTGCACCCATGCTACCAGGAGATTGGCGGAAATTATATTCTTTTCATGCTTGGCTAGGCTGCAGCTTAGAAACAAGCTGCTTATGGAAGCCAGGGGAAGATTGCTGATAATAGGAGCTTCACATCCAGTTGACCTTTTTCCTACTCTCTTTTCCTCCTTCACTATAGCTCAATTGCAGTGACAGGAGAAAAGGAAACAATCTGTCCCGTAGAGGACACACAACCTGCACCATTTAAGCCAAAGCCTTGGCACTGAATGGCAAGGTCTTGGCTCCTTGCAACCAATACTGTGATTTCCACTGGGCCTAAAAGGGATTGTCCGGGTTTACTCATTATTTATGTCTGTCAATTTCCACATCTCCTTGCATCTTGTTGCCTACAGCTGGGATTCCAGACCATCAGGTCTCGGACCTGCAGTTGGCCACGGGCTTTTTGCCACATGGCAGCAAAACATGTGAAAATCCTCAATTTTATCTGCCCTTTGTACAACATATAAACACAACTTTATAGGCTAAATTACAAAAATATTGCAAAGACTCTGGAAAGCTATACACAAAGTTGGAGGCCTTCATACCCTGATATTACACAGATACATTTAGATAGATATGTTTTGGGAAACACATAATGAGAAAAAAGTTATTGAATGAATCTGCTGAACCTCTCAGCCAACATTCTCCAATCTTATATTTTGCATGTTGTTATTTGAAAAATCTAAAAATAAATATTGACAGGTGACCACTGATGTATGGTTAAGGCAGCTAAAAGCTCTTTATTTAAAGGATCAATTCATGCTAGAATAAACATACATGCTATCAACAGTTCTAGATTATCCAGACTCATGGGGATTCTGGTTCTGGAAATAGTTTTAATTTTTTTCAATTGTTCATTTTTTTTCAAATTCAAAACAAACTAAATCTATTCAGCTTCATTTTGCTGGTGTCAAATAATACCAAACTAAATCTGTGATTAGATACAACTAGATCTAAGTGACAAAGATTGATCAGGGTTTTTTTTTTGTGCTGTAAGGTATGAAAATATGGCACCCTAGAGAATTGCGATAATATTTTTGATAACATATTTCTTTTATGTAGTTTTTTATGTATTTGAGGATATAGACAGATATTGATTTTTTGATGATAAAATAGTTCTCTGTCGGTGGATGTTATAAGGATTATGCTAAATACAAACTCTTTTAACTCAGGTTTTATGCATATGGGGTTTATTATTTATACTTTGACAGTTTTCCTAAAATTTAAATGAAAAAAACACAATGTATCACCTTCCTTATTGTATTGCAATGTATCACAATATATGGAATCGCAAGACCTGTATTGTGATTCATATCTTATCGCCAGATTCTTGCCAATACGCATGCCTACTGTAAGGGCAGGAAAAGTTAAAACATTTATTTAAGTGGACGTTTGAGTAAAAAAAAGAAGAAAAAAAAGAAAGAAAGAAAAACACCTGTGTTTCCTCTCTGCTGGGTTGTTGGTCTTCGTGAACCGCTCCAATCCAGAAATCTCAGCCAGGATGCAGTTAAACACTCTGGAGGCACGTCCAGTAGGACAGTCTCTTAAATGCACAATCTTACACTTAGCAGCCAATGGTAGCAACCGGTTGTCTTAGGACCTGGGCTGCCCTACTGAGCTGGCCACTTCGTGCCTATTCAAAATCACTTTGATGACAAAAGTTGAAAATCTGTCCTTTTCCCCATTTTGTAAAGGCTTTGCGGTCCAGATAGAAGCCTCTCTCTGTCCGGATTTGGCCCTCGGGCCACTAATTGGTGACTACTGTTATATAATATGATGCATTGCTGTAGATTAAACTACCTGAACTATAGAGCAGTCTAAATGAGCACAACCTTTACCATACACAGCCGTAAAATGCTACTTATGGACATGAATGCAGCAGCAATATTAATCAAAAAACATCAGATATAAACGTCAGATAGTAAAACATTGACCGGAAACATTTTACTGCAGAAATAAATTATAATGAACTACTAAAATAGTGACAAAAATGATGTACAAGTATTTGGTTGATTGTGTTTACATCCATGTCTCAGTCTGTTTATGGTGAAGCTACACACACTCTATAAGAAAACCTGCTTTTAGACTTTTCTGTCCACAATCTTGTTTTACCAACTCTGAATAAATGTAGTAGTTCAGACATTTTCATTTCTCACCATAGATGTTCTCAGCAAATGTAGTGTGAACTACAGACAGGGGAGAAATCTGTTGAATATAAAGCAGCAAACATGACTAAAAGAGCAGTTAACCCAAAAATTAAAACCATCCTCTTGATCTCATTTATCTTATCGACTGGTGTACAAACGTTCAAGCATGTAACCTTCCTCAGACAAACCAGTTTGGAATCTGGTGATTAAACAGTACGAGCTGTTTGGAGTCGCTTTGGGTTTTAAAACAAGTTCCTGTCTTCTGCTGTTGTGTAGAATACTGAAATGTGCATGTCCTCATGAAGCCAGCCACCTTCTTTTAACTAACGCTGAACTGAGGCTACAAGAGATCCAGAATGTTAGAAATGTTAGAAAACAACTTAGAAATGTTAGAAAACGACTTTGGTGAGTGTGCCGGTCTGTCCTTTCAGGCCAGAGGAAGAAGTTTGCTCGTCACAGTGAAAGAGTTCAAAAACTTCACATGGAAATAGTTATCTATAGAAACTTTTGTCTATTCATACAGAGGAGGTTAATAAAGAAAAGGATTTTTTAATACACCATTACAAGGCCAACACTGAAAAAAAGAATTAATGAATGCCCTTTGAATGCCCTCAAATAAATAAGCACGACACACTAGACTTGACCCGGTGTGAACTTAAACCATTTTTTTGATAAATGCGAGTCGTTCCTCTGAATAAAATTCTTTCATCCTTTTCATTAATGTGATTTACAGTAGAAGCCTCTATTGATATGCTACTACTAACTATGTGCACCCTTAAAGCACACAGTCTTCACAATGTCTTCATTATGAAACCTTGCAGAACACAGACTGGACTGGCACGGTTACTTGTGTGCACATTGAAAGACTTTGTGTCGGCATTGATTTAAGTCATTTAAATGGCAGAAATGGTCGTCAGTAACACCAGAAGTGTTTTTTGGACTCCATATCTGAAATATGTGAAAGCAGCTATAGTGCCATTTTGCAGGTCACCAGTACTCAGTTGAGATTTGACAAAAAAATAATGATGTATATAATGAAATGCTCTGAAATGCCTGGAAGCTTCATTTCCATCACTTAAAACACTTAACCCCACTCTGTCAGCTTTAACATGAACAAATGCCTTGTCTTGCTGCCTGTGTGTGTGGTTTTGCATCAACAATGGCTTTTATAATGCAAAGAGACAACTTGACTTGTCTAGAATGTCCTTTAGATTTCCGGTTGGTCAAATCTTCCTTTATCTATGAGACTTTCACACAAACTCTCAAAGAGTCAAATCGATGTAGTCTCACATTTTTCCACCCTTTCAGATAAAAACCAGGAATAAATGTGATCCAGGAGATAGCTCTGGCCCTCATATGGGGGGCAGTGGTTGCAGGGGATATGTATATCTGCAGATAAAGCCTCCCGTTCAGAAGCAGTATTTACCAGGCCCTTTTAGATATACATCAGCTGTGAAGCCATGGGTCCAGCCTTCATTATACTGTGTGAATCTTCCCTCATTTAGCAGGGATAGCATCTCCTTTCTTCCACCTCCAAATACCCCTATCCACATTCTCATTCGCTCCGCACAGCTAACAAGCAAGATGTTGCAATTGATGGTGGCAATATAGCTGGAAACAAATGTCTTTGTTCAGCCTTTCTCCGAGACCCCCCCAGTCATATGTGGCAAACCTCGAACGAGCCGAGCAATCAAAGGTGCTCCTGCAGACGATACAAAGTCAGGTGGTATGACTGTAAAAAGACCACCAGTTGATAGGCAGGGGAGATAAATGAGACCTTTAAGAAGTTATCAGAGAAGAGAAAAGACAACAGGCCACAAAAATATCCAGCATTTTTAAGAATGGCATTTTCAGAAACAGTCATCTCAGTCTATTTGCTTTAAATTATAAAATGATCTTTCTTAAGAAAAGAAAGACTAAAATCAAAGATGCTCTGAGGACACACTTCATCATACAGCGATGTCTGTGAGGAAGACGTCAGGTGTGTGACATTCTCACTGATGACCTCTCTCACAGTGGTAATTAAAGACACTCCGTCCTCAGCTTACCCTCATCATGCTTATCACAACTGGAGAGAGAGAGACATGCTTATTAAATAGCTGCAAATCATCTCACTCTGCCCTTTGCATGAATGCTTTACACAGCAGAACTGACTCATTCAAATATGCAAACATGCACCTAAATTCTAATCCTCATATAACAACATCTGAGAGAGGATTTTATCATTCTGCACTCTCTGATATATTTGCTATTCAGGTCAGAAGACACCGTCTCATTGGCAAGATGCTCCCTGTGACACTCTATTGACATTTTTCCCTGGAGAACAGAAGGCCCAGGAAGCATAAACATTGGCTTGCTAGGCGTGCACTTGCGCTGATGTTGAGATGGGACCATTCCCCTATCAGATTTCCGTCATATTTCTCCGGCTGACTAGACTAAGCACAAGTCAGAGGTATGAGCCGATAAAGGGTGTCTTTCACACAGCAACAACACGTACCAGTGTGCTTATCGCCTCGCTGCCTAACATGCAATCACAAGGAGGACAGGGGGAAGATTGTTACATTTGGTGATTTGTTGGGGGTTTTTTCTTCTTCTTCTTCTTTTTCTTCTTTTTGCTTTTGGGGACTGATAAAGAATGAGGAATCTGAGCAGGAAAGCCCATCTGTGAATGCACGTCATGAGCCGCTGCTGAGGCAGGCCTAGATTTGCTCCTCTATGTCTTAATGTAAATAAAATGCTGTGTTGGGTGGTGACTGAAATAAACACAAAGGTGCAAAGCACAGCAGATACAGCACAAACAACTTAAGAATACAAATGCCTCTAAAAAGAATATGGTTATGTAAAAAAAAAAACATGTGCGACAAAGGCAAGAAAAAATATATATTTGATATGTCTTTTAGTCATTGCACAAGTTATTTAATATAAATCATAAATTCAGCATTTATTTCCATTAAAAATGTTCTATGAGCTTTAAGTCTGAAAGCCACTGAGGCTCAAGCTCACCTTTATTCTTTTAGCTGTAATGGCAGCAATTGAAAAAAAAAATGAAAAAAAGAGGTAAACTTTTAAACAGCCTTTTCTCTGGCATGAAAAACACTGTGTAGAATGGTAATAATATATTCATCCCCAGGTAAACATCCCTGCCATGTTCTCTATAAACAACAGCGGTGAACAAAATGAAAGTGATAATTTCTCTCCCTTTGAGAATTCTCTTCTTTAATTCTGACAGTAAACTCGTGGCTGTTACGGGGTGTTAAGTAGGATTTAAAACTTGTCAGACAAGACATGTTTGAAATTGCTTTAAATAAGTGCACTGTGTTGCTGTCAACCACAGGCTTAGAGGAAATATCCCTACAATTGAAGCACTCATCTGGGCTCAGAGAGCTGTGCCCCAGCAACCGCCGCCAACTTCTTCCTCACGGTCACCGACTAGAAACCCTGTGAGCCAGCACCTCCTGCTGGATGCAGGATGTACTCCACCTCTGCAGGAGTCAAACGTTCTCCTGCTCTTTTCATCTGCAAATTTGAATTCTAACATCATTATTTGAACATAACATGAGATAAAAGAATCAAGAATCGAGTTATTTTCTTGAAAATAACTCGATTCTTGATTCTTGAGTTTTTCTTGAATGTGACTCATTTCTACAGTAGATGTGATTTTTGGCCCAGTATGAACCTCTTTGTTTAAAATGCCAGCCTTTTTTTTTTTTTTTACAGGAACTATTTTGTGCCAAATAAACCAGCTTCAGTCGAACACACAGCCGAGCCAACTCCACATGAGCCTCCACTAGATTTAGCCGGAGCAGCAAACTTCAGCCTTCCACCCATCACATTTTAAAATGTATATATTGTCAGTGATGTTAGCGCTGCTGCATTACAATGATCCAAGGTGAGCACCATTTATTTAACATGATATATAGTGTCATTTTAAAACAGCATTCATGCTAAAGTTTCAAATTGAATTGATAATAAATTATTATTATTTTCATTGTATATTTTCTTGAGGTTCTTAGACTATATATGGATTAGAGACTAAACTATTTTAAGTGTCTCTTCACAGACAAAAGAGTCTGTTTTTTTCCAGATTCTACCTTGTTTCTTTTGATTCCCTCTATAAAGCTGAACAGAAACCTCCTGAAAAAGTGAAAAACGTTATTACAGAAAAACACATCACCAAAATATTGTTAAAAGAAAAAATGTTCCTTGACTCTATGATAACGTCTTACTTAATTGCTGACAGGTCTTCTTCACTATGTGCTCATTATGTCTGTGTGTGTGTGTGTGTGTGTGTGTG
Source organism: Chaunax sp. Z400 (assembly GCA_037577475.1). Taxonomy (NCBI): domain Eukaryota; kingdom Metazoa; phylum Chordata; class Actinopteri; order Lophiiformes; family Chaunacidae; genus Chaunax; species Chaunax sp. Z400. Next base: position 6,134,225 of record CM075188.1, read on the forward strand.
TGTGTGTGTGTGTGTGTGTGTGTGTGTGTGTGTGTGTGTGTGTGTGTGTGTGTGTGTGTGTGTGTGTGTGTGTGTGTGTGTGTGTGTGTGTGTGTGTGTGTGTGTACACATATAAGGACTTTTATGGCATGACAGGTATTTTAAAATTAATCATCATTTATTTCTATTTAAACAGGGATGGGCCACTGAGAGAAAGCTCTCTTTTTCAAGGTCGCCCTGATTTATAAACATGTACAATATAAAAAAATAAAATTTTTGCAATATGTGCACATATATCTAATTCATACATAATACATATCATACAACATTTCATAAACAATCAAATAAAACAAATTTACACTGCTCCAAGTCAAAAGGGTCCTAAACTGTCCAAAACAACCAGAAGTTCTAATTTTGCATATTTCTCCACGTTGACTGACTTTTGTGAAGCATAATGATTCAACCCAATTTCTCAACCTCAGTATTAGCATGCAGATTTTTAAGGACCATGATTTAAAATAAATGTAAGATACTCAGGCAGTTTGGGAAGATGTACTGAAATAATTTAAATACAAAGCTGTTCTCTTCTTCCTGTGGCTGTTCTCTGTTCTGTATTATTGTAAACTAAAGATATTTGGATATGTGATGCTGAGCAAATAAATACAAATAAATTATAAAATTGTAATAGATCCTTTTCTGACATTTTACACATCAAGAAATTAAGAAAATAATCAGCACATTGATTATTTGAACCCAAACTGACCTTTTCCAATAATTTCCCAAATGTTCTCTCTCAATGTCACCATCATGCCAATCACCATAAGTATATGTGGTTATACAGCCTACATATGACAGTAAAGGGTTAAACCAGCAGTTGTCAAGTGCATCACACAACTTTTTGTATTAATGCAGTAACTTCGGCTTTTGGGCCTCATGTTGCTGCTATTTCCCCGTCAAAAGAAGAAGGAAATAAATAGGGGTTGTGATTTGAGGGACTAAACCTCTGCAGCACCTTGTCCTATGATCTGGTACACTCCCCTGCCAAGACGAGTCTTTATCATACAAAGGGATTAGATTGCCCAGTGTAAGTGCCTTCAAGTTATTAACACCTTCTTGTACAAAGTATAACAGCAAACCCAAAGACATTGATTGCAGTGAACAGTTCAAATATGATTTCCTTATAGCTATTAATATGTATGCCTTAAATAGAAGCACACCGCTAAGCAGCTTATGATATTATGAAAAGAATGTTCCCTCAGGGGCATAATATGCCAGCAGTGACAGTAAGGAGAGATTCGTATTTACCCAGATTGGCTGTACTTACGTCAAGCATTCTCAGAGCTTGTGGGAGGGAAGATGGGGCAGTGGCAACAGCTCGCTTTCGATAAGCACTTACCGTGAATAAAAGACAAGCATGAAAGTGAGGTTTAGCCTCTTTAAAAATTCCCGACCAAATGTAGAGGCAGATAGGGCAGGTGCCTTTGGTTCCGGACGTGATTAGCCGTCTGTGCAGCACTGTTCCCACAGAAATGAGACATAGCAGAGACATTGTCCAAGCTTGTCCAGGTGGGGGACCTGTCATCCCAAACCAGAGATTAGCATTGCAGTGCTTGGAGCGAAAGATTAGGACCCAGGAATTCAGATTTTTCTTTTTTTTTTCCTTCTTTCAATGAATGCTTAATTCAAAACTGTTTCACCCCTCCTGTTCCTCCTGCTTGCTTCACATCAGCTTTCATTCTATTTCGTTCGTCACTACCTTCATATTATATTGATCATTTTCTCCTTGTCTCTCATGTCTCGTGATGGCTTTATACGCCTCTGTGTCATGCAGACAGTTTAGGTACAAATTTTCCTGACAGACACCGGTGAAAATATGAATACATGCTCTGTTTCTCCTGCTTTGTAGAGCATTACACAACATACTGCAAATGAACAGTGGTACATTTTACTGTATTAATTATTTCACATGGCCCAAGCTTAGATCCTCCACAGACGAAAATGATCCAATGAGGTATAAAAACCACAGATCCTATGAACACTGACACATCTAATTACAGGGTCTATTTAACAGGGTTTCACTCTATATTTCACTGCTATATTTGATGCTTTTGGTTTGTGGTTGAAGGATTCATCGGTGCAAATCAGACGACTGAAAAGTGAGGGGAAATTAGGGCAGGGAGATGTAATGCATGACATTTATTTAAAGTACCTTTATTTAAAGTGATCTTTAAAAAGATTCACAACTTCTCCTTGAAGCAGGTGAGTCGTCAAAACCCTCAACTAAATGATATATTATAATTACATGTGTTTTATAATAAACTATGGAAATTAGTTTAGAAATCCTAAGAAAATGATTTACATGAAAAATGTCTTGGCTCCACTCTTTACCTTTGTGAGGCTTTAAAAGGCAGTGAGTCAGATTTACAGCCCCAGAGCTGAGAATATATCTATGATGGAGCGGTAGGATTATTGATCAATACCAATGGATTCATGATTGCTTTGCAAAAAAAAAAAAAAAAAGGAAGAGATTTGTGGTTTTCCAAACTTACTTTCCAGCCAATAAAAGTTAAAATAAAAAAATCTCATGCTTCCGCACCAACTGCTTCCTGACAGAACGTATTCCGTTATATACAGTGTGATATATTCACTACACTTGATGTTGCTGATAGCTCTGGTTCAGTAGCTTCATCTCTACTGCAAACACATGACTTCTTTGTTTAGCCTACGTTGCTCATGAGGACAAACTTTCAGGACTGTGCCATTGATTTGTAAAGTAGGAAGTGATCATTGCTGCTGGATTGTCACCACTACATGTTGGTGAAGCTCAACAGTTGTGCATCACATGCAGATAGATGTAAAAGTCTAACAATCATGTCCAAATGATGATGAAAGCTGTGGTTACATTTACCAATATTAGTGCCATCAGTCCAATGTATGGTTCCTGTAAAACTCAGTGGTAAAGGGAGTACAGCTTCAGATCTATTACCAGAAAATAATGTATGAAAGTGGAAGTACTTGTTCTGCTGATAAATTGATATTCAATTGTATCATAATAGTAATTATACAGTATGTATGTAAGAGGTTAGGTTATGGAATTATTATTACCAATGCATTAATGTGTAAGCAGCGCCAACCAACTACTGCACTGAAAAAAAGGTTTGTTGAATTTACTTAATTTTATTATTTAAGTGGCTGCACAAAGTAATTTTATTTGGATTCATATATCTTCTTTTAAGTTAAGTTTACTTATATTTTTAAAGTTTTAAAGTTAAATGTGCTTATATTCATCAGGTCATAATGCATTTATAATATTGGCTGAATTCAGAGCTACTGATTCACCTACTGTACATGCATGTTAGGACTGTGGGAGGATGCAAATCCAAGCAGACACAGGAAGAACATGAAAACTCCACACAGAAAGGCTCCAGGTTGGTATTTAATCAGAATCTTGTTGCTGTGAGGTGATAATAACAACCAGTACCGTGCTGCCCTGAAATGTGAAAACAAAATCCCCACCTCCACAAGAAAGTGGCATCATGTGTCTGCACATACACAGACGGGACACTATTGAAATAAAATTGCACATACGTTTTTCTCATTACTTTTAATTGAGTACAATTAATTTGTTTTATTCAAGGAGAGTACATTTTAAAATAAATTTCAAAAGATAAGATTCAATAACACATTAAAATCTATTCAAATCAACAAGAGTAAAACATGAAACATTTTTGAGGGATCAGAATCTGTTTCTTCAGAGTGGGGTAGGGATGATTTTAACCAGTGCTAAAGAAGCTATTTATATACTGCTAGACAGAGTCAAAAGAATAAAAAACACTTTAAAAAAACAAAACAAAAATAAATGTGAAAATAAAGACAGTCACTCTGAAAATGTCTTATTCTTACAACACAGGCTGATTTTTGACTTTTCAAAAAATGTATACTTTAGACTCAAAACAGACTAAAATGACAGGATGATTTTGAACTGAGAATTGCATCATGCTGTAGACACATGTATGAAAAAACCCTCAAACTGATTTGTAGCTATAACAGTCAAATCATTTGAATTAAATTAAATATAAGAAGTGCAAGTGTCTCAAAACCTGTGCTTACTTACTTGTAGGCACAGTGCTTGAGGAAATGTCATGCTCAGAGATTAGAAGAATGTTCTACACCGTTTCTTTGCCTCAGCAGGTGAGACAATAATGGTCAAGAGATAAAACAGTGAAACAGTTCCACAACCAGACTACAGGCAGAAGGTTAGCAAACTGTCACATTAATGTCATTTAGGCAGCAATATCTAAACCAAGATTTGCAGCATCCTTGCAGAGCAATTTTATCATTTTACCATTATACACAAATGACACGATAATGTAACATTTGTGCATGTCACAGTCAAACTCAACAATGTTTCACTACAGTTTTTCATCAACATCATATGGCCATTAAATGGGTGTCTGTTGGTTTGCACGTTATTTCAAAATTCATGCTCCCAGTAGGAACAGCATTAGCTTGTAGCGTGTTTTTATCATTTGCTTCCATTTATTCATACATTCATATATTGATACATGTATAATTACATCCTCAGAGGTTCCATCAACATAATCATTTTCTCATTGGCTGATAAATCCTGACCTATAACTATGACAAACCAAGGTACAATGTGTTAGCAGTGTCACTCAGGGCTTCATATCTTTGCTGTTCTAGCCAGCCATTAGTGACCAGCAGCAAGAGCGCCAAACATTCGGGCTGATGTGCATATTCGTAACCAATCACATCTGTCACAGTCACATCATTCTCCGGGTCAGATCAAGGCACATTGATATTTCATGTGGCCTATTTCCACCGAGCATGTCACAAATTATACAAATTTTCATACCATAAATGAAGACTGGTACCGAATTATAGCGGCCATACTTCTTAAATTTTACATCTCACATATCAAAATAAATTGCACAGTGGTTGCAAGTTGCATTATAAGATGCAGCTCTATAGAGGAAATGCTATAACAGGCCGGCAGTGGCAGTGTGACCCTAAATGTCCTGTTAACTATCCACACAATCACAGTTTTGTGAAGTAGCCCTTCCTGGGTCAATTCTCACTGTTATGGCAAATTACCAAAATATGGAAATATGCCCATTGAGATCAGACTACGCAGCTCCTGAATAAGCCCGAACAATGATCTCACCCTGACCCTAATGTTTATCGACTCAATTATCCTTCATATCCACATTTGGACTGTACACATGGACCCCTTATTTGTACTATGTAAAAGATGAAAGCAAGTGAAAAGTGTGGAGCAGAAGAAATGAGGGATGTGGAGTCAAAGAGTTTCATTTAAAGAGGAGGAAGGAGGTATTATGAGCACATTTATCCAAAATTGGAAAATAATGAAGAAAGATTAAAGCCCTCCCAGTATTTTGGATGCTCCAAATGGACAACCAGTCCTGTAGTTGACAAAGGACCACAGAGAGTTCCAGACACTATTATGTGCCACAAATGAGAGAGTGACGATGTGAAAGCCTCTTTGCAGGAAAGAGGGAAGAAACTTGAATAAGGTCTACTTGTGCACATCCCCTTTTAGACATTTTGTGCAGCGGTGACAAGACAAGAGACAAGCGCTCACTGTCTTAAATGAACTAAATCACCCATTTTCCCTGTTTTACACTCCACCTTTGCAAGTGCTCCATCCAGGCTAGTCATGCTGACCTCTTTATATATGTGGAGCCAACACATGCATGCATGTGACCAACTCATTCAGTCTCCTTGCTTATATCCAAAAAAAAATGGAATAAATCATTTATTAATTCTATTTTTCATTGGTGAATGAATCGGCTCATGTGAACTATGTGTGCAGCTTCAGCTACATATGACAGGATGAACATTTTGTTCAGCGAAGCCAGATGAGAACTACAGCCCCCATCTGTTCGACCTAAGCTGAGAAAATACAGACAACCAGGTCACAGAAATTCTGTCACAAGTTATTGGGCACCTAAGAGTGTGGGAAATCCTACGGTGCAATATTATTCTCTGTAAATCTCAAACTGTGAATAACACAAGCCAAGCAATTTAAGCAGGAAGGTCATAGCAAAGTAAAGCAGGAAAATTGCTAAGGAAAAAAAATAGGCTTTCTGAGAGAGTGAAATAGATGAGAGATGAACGGAGATGAAAAGTTGACGGGCTACCCAGGCAGGTCTACAAAAAGTAATGAATATCCCTTGGTGTGGAGCGATTTTGAGGAACTGTCATTCTGAATGAAGTGAGATAAAAATTATATTTCGCCCAGATAAAAAAAAAAACAACCAATACAAAAGCAGAAAGGACATACGTCTGCCTGATGCTGCCCTTAATCCAAGACAAGGCCTGACAGGCTGCACCATCAAATGTCAGAGCAACTGAAGCATCAAACAGTTTGATTATACAACACATATGGCCAAAATAAAGACAGCAGAGCCTACATAAGTAAGCAGAAAAATAGTTTACAGCAACAATGCTTACTGCAATCCCAAATAAATGTCACCTCTGGTAAAATAAGAATACTACCCTACACTACAAATTGTTCTGTACTTGCCAAGATTTAAATGTGGAAACGTGTAACATGGAAGGGTGCATTAAAACACAGGGGCTTCAATAAAGAGGCTGCAACAGTCAGTCATGCCATAACCAGCCATTTATTTAGCAAATTAATAAAACTCTAAAGAACACAAGACAGAAAGAATAAGGAGACAGAGTGTCGTACTACGGCTGGGAAGCCAACCACCCGCTGATAGGACACTAGGAGTATGCTACCTGTGCAAAAACATAATGACAACCCAAAGCACACTTTGACTAAAACACCACACTAATAAAAATGTGCCATCACAAACCATATCACCATCGAGAGTGAGTGAACTCCCAGCACCCCGACCACACCGGTGAATGGAGGACCCCACCAGCCTCAGCAATAGAAACACAAGGAGACAGAAGGTTAAAACTCTAAACTATACAAAATCATCCTATGCTAAACAATAACAATACAATGGATAAGGCTAAAATATGTGATGCTAAAATAATACTGAAATAAACAGCAGTCAGTGCTCTGCCTGTAAACAAACAAAGCGCTGTTCATTTGGTTTGGTGTAAGGTAAATTACTACTTTAAAATGCTGAATAGGTATGTAACCTTTGTATTAGTCAGAACATTTCAGCTCTTGTTCCTACAACACAAGTTATGGCAGACCCACTATGTTAATCATTAAAATGCAAATACCTGCAGGGTGCTTGCACCCCGACAACACCCTAACAATTAAGACTACAATGAGTATAAAACAGAACCCTACTTCATCTGTTTTCATCTGCTAACCTGAACGTCGTGCACAGTAATAATAATTTAGATACCACTGTGCTAGCGTTAGGTAGCTTGAGAGGACAAGAGACAGGGCCCCTTCCCCTCTCTTCTTCTCTACTGTATATTTTAGGGGTTACAGGGAGCACATATAGCACAACCATAAACAGGAGTTACAGCGCAGATTTTGCACAAACCTGAGACAAAATTTGTATAACTCCGGCTTGTAATCCATGCAGAAAGTATCACAACAATTTTGGGATGGTTGTGGCTCAGGAGGTATAGAGCAGTCGACTCATAATAGGGTCAGTGGTTTGATCTTCAAAGATTGTCTTTATTTTTGCATTACTGAACCACTATTTGCTCCCGGTGTGTGTTCCAGTGGTGTGTGTTCCAGTGGTGTGTGTGATTAGCTCCTGATTAGCAGCTGGCACCCTTCATGGTAGCCTCTTTCTCTGTGTGTGAAAGGCTCAATGCTGGCTTGTGTTGTGAGCTTTATAAGTTCTATCTATTTACCACTTTTAATGTTCCTGTATATGATTGATATTTATTTTTTGTTAAGATATTAACCTGATTATATTCCCAGGGCATGCCTCTAATTCAGAAAATAGAAAATAAATCAAATACTTTGTAGGTTTATATGAATTCTACAGTTAAATAAACTCGAGTCACCATATATCACAAAGTTAGACATGTGGATTGCTTGAATTTTTATTATCAATTAAGCTACTCATCTTTTTCAACTTTTTAAACATGCAAACAATAAAACAACACAAAATGAATACAAATATAATGCAATAAATAATCAAATTAGATACAGATTTTCTCAGGAAAAAGACTCACAGTTACTACATTTTGCCTTTGTACTATCTATAAATCTGTTTGTTAAGTCATAATTTTTAAGCCATGGAAAATACTTAAAGAATACATTTTAACATGAACAATTGCTGTTCTACCTATAACATATTGGCTGGAGAGTCAAAGTAATTTGTCTTAGTTTCATCATTAGCATAGTTACTGCAGCTTGCCTTTATAGAGCAGAATAGGTCCATGTGTCATTAGTCCATATGTTTTTTTAATTACGTATTCATACTGAAAGAAAAGTTAACTTAAAGCATCCTCCATCATATAAAATCATAAAATAGTATATCTGAGTCCAAACTGACACTCAATGTTACGTCTAGCGTCAATCAGCTTTAGCGTGTGCATTACAACATTAAGCAGTCAAACATGTGGCCTATCTATGAAAACTTTTTTCGTCCTCTCTCTCCCTTATATCAATTCCTTTTGTGAGCAAAGAATGAATTGAGCAGCCATAGATTTTGCCTTGTATTGTAGAAAATAACATGTCCTTCGCAAAAGAATACAGTCATGCTTCTCATTCCGGAGTCTTAATGATATTCCCTTGAATAAATCATCCACATCTATTGACTCCTTTTCATTTTGCAACACAAGCCCACCATTCAAGGAGAAAAGAAAGGAGTCTGAATTACTTCAAGCTCGAGAGTTACCTTGCATAGAGCAGAATTAGGGACCATTTGAAAATATTGTGGATCAACTATGCTGCGAATAAAAGCAGCATTCTTGTGTTACCTAGCTGGGGAATATATCCACAATGGACTTCAGACAAGGACCAGCACACAATCCTCTGATTGATTTTTACTTGAGGGACCTTGGACTTTCACAACAAACATTTTCCAGCAAAGACATAAAGGGAAGCATTTGATTAGACGTTGTATTACCCTCTTGCCCTTTGTGGGGAAGAATGTAGGCTGTTGTATGTCAATGGATGACCTCAATCTTATAATTTATCATTGTGGAGAAGGAAAGGAAAAAAGCTCCATTTGGAAACAGCTGTTCACCATTGTTCACAAGCTGTTTGTCGTGGTTTATAAGTGGCAACATTTTGTACTTGATACCTTCACCTGCCCTTGTATGTTGTATGATTGGTTTACTAATGCAGACTAACCATAAACAATGATTAACAAGTACACACATGCTCTGTAGAGCTGGCACAAAATCAAACTCTAAATGATTTCCATCCTTTTTAGTGACAGGAGAGGTTTTAAAAGTTTCAGCTTCAAACAAAACTTGAGAGAATGAGTTAAAGTGAATACGAGGGTCGGATGTTTGTGTGTTTCATTGTCAGCCCTCTAAGCCGGTCGACTATCCCTGCTGCTGTTAAAGGTGCCCACACTCCTACCTGAGTGACAGTCACTTGAGCTCTGCTCCAGTCTCTAGCCCCTCTAACAGTGAGATAAGACTCTTATCACCTCCAAGAGTGAAGATTTGGCCTCAATCCAAGAGAACCAATGGAGCAAGAAAACCACTGTCTAGACACTTAATGTGAACTAAAAGCAACAATGCTCTGTTTGACAGGAAATACTAAAGGGCTGTCGCTGAGGCACGGCACGCCGAGGTGGCTGTAGTTCAGACAATGTCATTGTGCGAAAGCGCTTCACCAAATCCTCTTTCCTGCAGTATTTTTTCATCACCATCTGCCATGAACCTTCTGCAGGACAGGGGAGGTGGCAGCACACTTTTTCTTATAATGCCATGACTTGCAGTGGTGTTAATGTTGAGGTGATGTGATGTCCCAGTAAAGTAAAGGTGCCCTGTAAAGTTTTATTGTAAACAAAGTTCTGTTTGCATTCAGCATTATTCTCCTGAAAGTTGTTGTGTGTATCATTGAGGACTGACAAGCTTGTGTAAGCTTGTACAAGCTTTTATTTCCTCATAAAACATTATACAAGACAATATTTTAAGTCCTACATTGTTAAGATAGATTGTTTGCTAGCCTGCATTCTTCTTCTGCTAGTTCATTCTGCTGTGTTACCGTTGGGGTGTTCATGGAGGGATGGTACCTCCAGTGGTGGGCCCCTTTTAAGGACATCTCGTTCACTTTTGGTGACCATATGATACCCAACTCTCACCTGTGACTCCTTGTAGCTGTTAACATGTGACAGCGGTCACACACCAGGCAGCAGCTTTGGCAGGCCGGCGAAACCATGGTGAGGGTAGCCGACGGGCTCAGAAAACTTTCTCGGTGAGTTAAGTTTTGTCTAGCTATACGCATGTGAGGACTGGACTCTGATGGACTACACAAGTAAAACTATCAATGTTCAACAGGCAGGAAGACGGACAACAGCAAAGCGTTGTGGAGAGCTTTCTATGCTCAGTGAAAAATCCAGATACTGCTAGCCATCCACTGCATCCTGACTCAACTCTAGTCCTCTCGACTCCATCGTACCACTGGATATAGATGTCTTCAACTATCATCACATCCCATACTTCTATCATCACCATTCCATTATTACCCTTCTTCAAGTCTTGTGGCGATCATGGGATGGCAAAGCGATAGGTGTTGATACACTAGCAGCCGTAGTCACAATTCCATGCATAGGCCATAGGGTCGATCTCTCCAATGATGAAGCAGCACTGGAATACAGCAGCCACCTGAGTGACGGAGCAGCCCTATTCAGGAAAACTCTGCTCCCCCCATAGTCAGAGGAAAGGGCAAGAAAAGGTGCCCTAAACATTTCCTGCTTCACCTTTACCATGGCTGCCACAGCTGGCAGAGATCCCATCACAGCAGGAAGAAGAATGCAAGAATTGTGCTGTTGTTCTGCCCCCTTTGTTCTAACGTGGATGGTGTTCAGCCGCCACGTAAAGCAGCTGAACTCTTTCCTCATGAGATGCCTCAGACTGCTGCATATCTAATAGCAGAATAAAGTACCAGATACAGAGGTGCTCCAGAAGGCCTGATGGTTCACAAAATGCTCAAGCGCTCCCGTTTGCGTTGGGCAGGACACGTGTGCCGCATGAATGACAAGCACCTACCAAAGAGGCTTTTTCTACAGCAAGTTAAAATACACAAAGCGCTCCAATGGAGGACAAAGGAAGTGGTAAAAAAAAACACACTGAAAGTCTCCTTAAAGAGTTGTGGCATCAATCCTGACTCCTAGGAAAACACTGCAAAAGACTGTCCTGCCTGGTGCACCATGATCCATTCTGGGGTGGCAGCCTATGAAGGCAGACACGAAGCAGATACACCAGCAGCCTGGCAATCCCCTGTCCACACTGAAACAGACACTTCAGAGCCAGGATTGCATTGATCAGTCATCTTCATACACACAACACCCAGTGATACCTGGAGGCATGGTCATCTTCGCCCGTGAAGATGAACATCACTGTTACCAACTGTCAGCACAATAGCATGAAACTAAGAGAGCAAAGAGTTACTGATGGTCACAAACTTTAACCTTTGCTTTTATCCAAATCACATTTCATTTAAATCACAATCAGCCAACTGGGTCCATCGGTTTTTTTAATTTAGAGAAATAGAGTTTCCAAATCCACTTTTGAAACAAGCTAAGTTTAAGTAATCATTCAATTCCAGTTAAAGTTTGGTTATCACAAAGCCATCATGTTAAATAGTATTATAACACTGACATAAGTTAAAGCATACTTAATGCTCATAATGAGATTCTTGTGATATATTAAAAAATTCCAGAAATGAATGTAAATTACACTTGAAAGAGGATTTTTTAGTAATTATTTATAATTACTTATATGAATACTGTTACACTTTGTAACATTGTTATTAATGGCAACACACGTATAGAACTATGGATTATGCCTTTATTTTAATATGAAAACCACTTAAATTATGAGGCTCAGATACAACAGAAAACATCAAAGTGTCATCTCGTCTGTGCATCAGGCTGTTGTGGAACGGTTTTCTTACCGAGCAGTGAGAGATAGCAGCAGCTGCAGGTTGGGGCGTGTAGGAACACGAGGCTATTTACACCATTTAACACCTTTTCAGGTGGGAACTCACCTGAAGTTGTTTTTCTCTCTCCACACTTTGTTTTAGTTGTAAAACATCTTAAAACACTGGGAGGCAGCACCTAAATGAGTTTAACTACAGAACACTGGAGCTACTAAAATAAGAATAATTAATTCTATTTTATCTTATCTTACTAAAATAAGATAAAATAAAATATTTTATCTGGATGATAGTCTGTACTAGTAAAAATGGCAGAAAGATGCAAATAGAAAAACACTTCAGTTCCTATGAGGCAAAATGATAAAAATGACTAAAAATGCTCCTCGTTCAGTATTGCTTAGTAGTCAAGGTCTAATCAGTCATTTTTAACAACATAGATGACCTGTATATTTACATCTATCACTTTGTGTGTTTATTAACTCACTATACAAACATTACAGATGTGAACAAACATTGAACAGCATCAGAAAATATTACAGACCCCGCCTGTATTTTATACAAAAGAGTTTGTCTTGTCAGTATACATGTTTATGGAGTTTGGCACTAGAAGGCTGTTTTCAAATTAATCTGCTGGCTGTACTTCCCCTAAATCAGAGGTGAAGACGACAAACCGGATTTTGTGACATCACAAGTCATTTGGAAGCCAGTCATGGCCTTCAGGGCCTCCAGTGACCCAATATTCTTATCCAAGGTCGTCAGATACAGACACTTCTTCTCCTTGTCTTATCAGGATGCACGAGATGCTCTGTGTGTGATGCGCAAAGTCTTAACAGGGGTTAACAGGAAAACTAGATATTAGATTCCGGATTTTTCTGTGAGGTAGAAGGGGATAATATACTTTTAATAATCCATAAGATTAGATTCAGTAGATAAGTAGTTTATTAGTAAAGGTAATAGATTTGTCTGGTGTTGGTCGGCATATTAAAAGACCTACCTGTAACTTGACAGATATGCCATTGATAAATGTGTGTACAGAGCAGACAGAAATATAGTGAAAATACAAAGTGCACAAACTGGATGATAGTATTAGGTAAATAGACTGAAACCACAAAAGAAGAATAATAGCAGTTTTGAATTGCAGTCTTATTGTTTACATTTATATAGCTGGTAGTGCCTTTAAGTGATCAATGAATTCCCTGGCCACATGTGACCTCTACTGGTCACTTATAAAGGAGTCCCAGCATTCAATCAGCCTGTTCACGGCTCTCCTTTGGCGCTCCATCTCTTCTTTTTAACTGCAGAAGTGCTGACAAAGTTAAATATATAGTTGAGGTGTGTGGACTCTTTCTCTTGCTAAAAGAGGTGGAGCTCATGTCCTGCCAAGATTGCTCTGAAATGTGGTTGCTGATTTTCACTTTGACCGAGGCAAACCCAACGCAGGACAAATCAGAAGGCAAATTGGATGTTTTTCTCCTTTTTTTATAGAAGTCTTTAAGTTCAGCAAAATTTCACACAGCCAAGCCTTTTCTGGGGAGTGTGTCAGGGAACATAGTATTTACTTGCATGTGAATGTGTTGCCTCTCATCATTTGATTGAGCCCTGCCGGTTTGGATGGCAGAGGATTCCACAGTCTGTTTGTGCCATTTACTGCCGGGGCCTTGAAATTCAAATTGACCCAGAGAGGCACACACATGTTTTTTGTTTTTTTTAAGGCAATAAAATATCAAAATTAGCGCTTAATGCCAGGAGACACTCTTTTTTTTCTGTATCAAGACTGCAGAAAAGTTTAAGATGTGGATCCTTGTGGATCAATTCAAACACACAGCATACAAGATATCTCCTTCATTACTACTGCATGATGCTGTTATACAGCTAATTTGTTTGATAAATTTGTTGAGATAGAAATATACAATGAATTTATTTATTTTTTAATTATGAGATGTACGTACACAGTATTTCTAAATGGAGTTACCTCTGGTACTGAAAATATATTCAAATACATTTCTGTTAAAGCTTCAAATCCACATTCTCCCAGAGACAATCAGTCAGAAGAGGAAAATAAAGGGGACTAAAACATTTATACAAAATAATAATTATTTGATACAGCTGTTTTAAAATGTAATCTTCTGTGAACACATTAAATAATCCAGCTTTTCCTTTCAGCATTTTACAGCTGGAAGATTGTATAGTAGATATAGTCAAAAATGAAGGGGTAACCTGCTTCTGGGCTGAATTCATTTTGTACTTTAACATCTACGAGTTTGTAGATTTGTTTGGAAGTTGGTGTTGAGTGTTAAGGCTGGGACTGGCTGAGAGAAAAAAATCAAATTCAGGTCTATCAATGCCATCTAGTGGAGGGAGGAATTTTAACTTGATCCCGCTGCCCTTCCTCTCTCCATAACACTGTTGCCACACAGCATACACTGTTGTAGTAATCACAGTTACTGCTACAAATTGATGGGTTATTTGAGAAATGAGTTTTATTCAGACCTCTACACATTTAACGCACTTCCTTGTGTTAAAGGGTCAATTAAAAAAGAATAAATGCACTGTGGGCGATTAAGTTAATACACAGTGATACATAATAAAATATTTTTATTGGAAAAAATTTACTGCATTTCATGTCATTATGAGCCTATTGATAGAGCAGCTACAGGATCTTGGTTTCCTCTAAACTTGAATACTGAGGTTTGCCACATGGCCACTGGCCAACCCCAGAGAGAGCCCTGGGCCAGGTTACACCAGCTGTTAGTTATAGTTAAAGTACTTATTAGATGGAGACTTCCACATCACAATATTTGAACAGGTAACATCACACAGACTAGTTCATACACTGTGATCAACTGTACTCACATACAGTCATATAGTTCATGCTACTCAGATGGTCCAACATTTCCCACATTTGGAAAGCATTCTTCTGACTTCAGTGTGTTTATGAGCTTCTACGTTTATAACCATCAAACATTTACTTTCAAACATCCTGTTTCTCCATCTAAAGCATGCATGTCAGGTTTCCAAGTTCCAAGCAGGCGTTCATGTGATTTTCCAGACTCAGAAACTAATTTTTCTAATGAATTTGACACTAAATAACTGAAGCTGTGAACCAGGATAATGTTAGATGCAGATAAACGGGCGGATCCAGCAATTTTTTTCCATGTTCTCTAACAATGCGAGATGGGGCGTTTTTCAACATTTTTCCTAATTACATAAAAACTACTGATCAGAATTCTATTAAAAATTGTGGAGGGGTGGGGCATGGGTCAGGCAAAAGTCAATTAAATTATTATTATGGGCCAGGTAAGTTGATCTGGTGTAGGAATTTTCAGCCGTTGACCAAGTGCCATTCTTGTTTGTAATAAATTTGCAACATAATGCAAAACAAATTTTTTTGTCTTTGTCATATTAAGTTTGTGTGTGTAAATTGATGGCAGATAAATAGATTTAATACATTTTAAGTAACATCGTAGTACAAGACAGTGTGCAGAAGGTGAAGTGAGTACATCCCAAAGCCACTGTGTACCCTAATCACAATATTTATCATTTATTTACTTTGTATGATCTCTATTAATGAATATTATACATTTACATTATAGATTACATTATACATTTATAGAGATCTGAAATAAACTTGTCTTTTATTGAACAAACACAGTATTTCATTTGGGAGAGTATAAATTTGTATTCCTGAAATATTTGTAATTTTGATTGGCTGCAAGAAGCTTCCATCCCCACACATGCCATCTCATACTGTGTGTGTTGAATTTTGAGTTTGTCATTGGATGGCAAGTGAAAGAGGAAGACAGAGAAAGAGAGTAAGACACTGATAACAGACCACTTGGCTCTTTTAAGTCACAAGATGCAGAAGTAGATGGCAGCAGAGGCAGGTAATAAGATGACAAATGCCCAGAGACACAAATCCACCACTCAAATGTTTTTCATTTTTGAAATCAAAAGTGTGTCACCTTACGGACAACCTCAATGGGCAAAGAGTTACCTGAGGCCAGCTGGATCCCACTCCAACAACGTAGCCAAGACAATTTCCCTCAAATCACCTGCTATCTTAATCTGACAGCCAGACTCGATTACAAGGCGTAAAAATTGCTTTTCTCGCCACCAGCAGTCGTTGGGAAATTATCTTAATTGTGTCATGATTATGCCTCACAGCTCTGGTGAGAGCTTTACGTTGTTCCTTTCAAACACACAGGAGCACTTCATGAATGTTGAAAGTGCATCTCTGTCAGTATTCAGAGGGAGAGAGGAAAATAAATTCATCTCCACTCTCTTCTGTCTGTTGAACAATTTCACAAACACGCACACATTTAAAACACAAAAGGAAGATTTTTGAAATTCCTGATATTGAAGCAGCTGACCTGTAAAAAAAAAGAATTTGACATTGATTAAAAATTGGCTTTTTTGGTATAGTTTTAAGAGTTGTGAAAGGTATTTGAGTATTTAGTTTGGAGGAGTCATTGAATTCATAGCTTGTTGTAGTCTGAGAATGGGAAAATTACACTTTTGCTCTGTTTGGATAAAACGTACTTTAAGTTAGAGAGTTAGTTAATTATCAGAATTACAATTTAAGCTCAGGGGCCAACTAGGGGCCAGTTATTTCTGAGGGGCCAGTTGAATTGAAATCTTAACCTAAACATTAATTTTACCTGCAGTGAGTTCATGGCTGGATCCAGGGGTGGGGCCAGAGGGGCACTGGCCCTAGCTGAAATCTGATTGGCCCCTGTCCTATCACTTTTTTTCTTTTTTTTTTGGTGGAGCCTCAAGCAGTCTTGTTACTATAGTGATGCTGTGTTCATGTGGGAGGGAAGCTTACAATGGGAAAGATTCCCATGTTTATGACCTATGATGCAGCTTGATGTCGAGAACCTTGTTTATAAGTTAGATCTGGTAATTCCGATATGAATTGAACGTGGCATTAGACTGTGTCACACGACAGTGTGAGGCTTCTTTTTCTTTTTTTCCCAGCAATAAATGTTGCTACTGTTACGGAATAAAGGAATAATGTTGTTTTGACAAGGCCAAAATAAATTGGTGTAACTGAGATTGTGCCACCTTTTCACCTTTGAATTCTCAAATATTGTACAAAAGTTAAAAGGACACCCACCTTTACAAAGCAAGATGAAATTGCAGAATCATTCGCTGAATTCTATGGGTCCTGCTACCAAAACACTGATACTTGCTCTGATGATGAACAATTAATGCACTACTTGACAGACATTTAAACCCGTACTATCAGAATTGATGATAAAAGAACTACAGTAGATGAACCCATAAAGGAATGTGAGATAAAAGAAATAATTTCAAAATTAAGAAATAATAAAAGTCCTGGCCCTGATGGCTATGTTAATGAATTTTTCAAGACCTTTCAAGATAAAATATCTCCCTTGCTATTAAAAGCTTATCACCATGTGCTAGAGTCCGAAACTATGGCCCCCTCTTGAAATGACGCATCAATAGTAGTGATACATAAAGAGGGCCTACCCTAGTACCCTACGAAATGCCAGTCATATCAGCCCATATCGTTACTGAATGGAGATCTTTGTATATTGACAACCATTCTGGCAAGGCGAGTGAGCAAGATCCGTACCCATATCATACATCCAGACCAAACCGGATTTATTAATGGGAGATATTACAGAGATAATATCCATAGGTTGTTGAATCTAATAACACACTCGCAAGACCAGAGGCAGGAAGCTACAATTCTATCATTAGACACATAAGGCGTTTGATTGTATGTCTTGGCAGTTTTTAATTCAAACACTGAAAATTTTTACATTTGGTCCTAATTGTCTAAAATGGGTACAAACACTATACTCAAGCCCAGAAGCCTCTGTTAAAGTAAATGGATACAGACTCAAAGCTTTCACATTACAACGTGGGTGCATTATCTCCTCTCCTATTCACAGTTAGTATAGAACCATTGGCTCAGCTCATTAGGGAAGGTAGCTAAATAAAAGGCCTGATAGTTAACGGAGAAGAGCAAAAAATATCATTATACGCTGACAATGTCCTGCTGTACCTGACAGAACCTGCACTGACAGTTCCACACCTAAAAGAGATTATTTCCAAATTTGGATATTATTCAGGATATTAAGTCAACTTAGACAAAACAGAGGCTATGAGTATAGGAAGTTAGATTTTGCAGCAGTTTGTATTGAAAGTGGCTTTAAATGGTCCAAAGAGGGGATCAAATATCTTGGAATATATATCCCCCCCATCACTAAAGAAACTGTATGATGTCAACTATAAGAATATAATAAGAAGTATCGGTGACGATATGGACAGATGGACTGCACTTCCTCTATCCTTACTGTGATGTATAGAGAGCATACGAATGAATATACTGTCCAGACTGCTTTACCCATTTCAAATGCTTCTTGTTGAGATACCAAAATCCACATTTGATAAACTGGATCGATTGTTTGCTAGATTCATTTGGCAAGGAAAACGTCCAAGAATCAGACTCAAAACTCAGCAGCTCTCCTAAATGGCAGGAGGACTATAAATCTCTCAAATTTTAGATATTACTTTTGGGAAGCACAACTGAAACCCCTCACAGCATGGATTACAGACCTCACAGATACCTGGTGGCTTAACATTGAAAAAAGTCAGTGCCAAGAACCTCTATCTGAACTGCCCTTTCAAGATGGTTCTTTGAAAAAGATTGAAATGGGAGAGTGGTCTATGTTCAGCTTAAGAATATGGAGAGAAATACAACCCACATTTAGGTTATCCAAATCAATCTCCTCTCTGACATGCATCAGATCAATAAGAAATTTTACACCCTCTCCAGTGGACACAGGATTCTAAAGATGGTCAGGGTATGGTCTCAATTATATAGTGTACATCAATTGTGCTAAAGGGGCACTCTGAAGCCATTTGAACAATTAAGAAATGAATGTCTCCTCCCCAAAACAGACTTTTTTAGGTACTTACAATTAAGACACCTTTTAACAAAACACAAAGACTGGGATAAAACTGTAAACCCCACAGGCCCAGAGAAATACTCTTACTTATACCAGGAATTAGTATTCATGAATCCAAATAACTCAGTACATATTAAAGAAAGATGGGAGGCCGAGATGCAACAAGTGATATCAAGGGAGGACTGGGAAGAAATATGTACTGAAGCTCATATGGTAACTAGTGCTAACACTTGGAGAGAATTCAAACGGAAAGTAATTAACAGATATTTTCAAACATCCCAGATAACTGTAAAGATGGGCCAAACACAGACTAATAAATGCTAGAGAATCTGTGGAGCACATATAGGTAACCATCTCCACATATTCTGGTCATGCTCTAAATTAAATCAATTCTGGGAGGAGGTTTATCGAGCGCTTAAGGAGGTGTTCCACATGGACATTCCTCAAGACCCACGGATCGCCGTGCTTGGGGAAAAACCTAAAGGCGTAGAGGGAAGAGCTGCAAATTATTTATTGCCAATTTAACTAACAGCAGTATTAAAAGGTATTACAATCAACTGGTTAAAGCCTGAACTATAGAACTGAATTATGTGTTCTATAAAGCTATAGCTAATAGCAAAGCTATAGGACCAATGGCAAATAAGGAATGAACTGTAAAGACATCTTATTGAATATGGAAAAGTGCATGGATATTAGACATATACTTGGCTCCTCTGTGTAGAATATGGCCCCTTTGTGGCCCCTGAGTTAGAAAAATCCTAGATCCACCCCTGAGTGAGTTTTAGAAGTAGAGTCAAACCCTGTCATCTAAAGAAAAATGTTACTCAGTGGGACAATGTGTTATTTTACAGTTTTTATTTATTTTATTTTTTTACAGACCAGATATGTATTTATAATTTGATAAAATAAAAATAATAAATTAATAATAAATTACGTTTTTAAAAGAGTTTGTATAGGTTATGTATGTATATCATATCAACTGTTTTATTTGAGACATTTTATTATTGATTGATTTTTTATTATTATTTACCTTAGGCAGTTTGTATTTACTACAAGAAACACACATGGTTGTTTTGCTCATAGCGTGCTAAAAATAAACATACAGTAGTATCACCTGTTTGAATAATCATGTTAAATAGCCTAAACATTCATGTTGATTTTTTGCTCTGGATTGTGCAGACAAATACATTCATTAATTTAGAACTCTTAAACTCTTTTTAAGGATCATCTTGTCTGGATGGCTGGATCACTGGAGATTTTAAATCCTTTTCAGGGGTGCTCAAGCACACCTGAACTTCATTTCAGTGACACTCTGGTTTAGTACAGTACAGACATTGATGGCTGTCGGAGGACGAATCCTAAAAACTTGAAGCGTGTAATCCCAACTTTTCATTAAGTGCCACCAAAATGTTCAAGGTTTCCATTTGGTCCAACACTCCAGTTCATTTCATGATGTCCCAAAATGACATAATTCTTTTGGAATTTACTGTCCATATTCACGGCAGGGCGGCACTGTAGCATAGTGGGTAGCACTGTTGTCTCAGAGGTGGGTTCGGATCCAAGAGGACCTGAGACTTTTCTGTGTGGAGTTTGCATGTTCTTCCCGTGTCTGTGTAGCTTCCTCCCACCACCAAAACCATGCAATATGGATTTGAATGCAGAACCTTCTTACTGTGAGGCAACAGTGCTACCCACTACGCCAACGTGCTGCACAGGGCAAAATTTAATGTATTAAAAAAAATTGCAAAATGTCATAAAATGAAATTGCCAGTACAATTGATCAATTTCTTCTACGCTTTAAAAACCACCACCACCAGTGACAATCTTGATTTCAAACAAGTGTGCTAAAAAGGCAGGGACTTGACACAATAAATACAGAACATGGCCAATCTTAAATATTTATCATTTGTTCATTTTAATTCCCCATCGGTACAACCACTGAGATTGTGATACTTCTGAGATGAGACAACCCAAAATCTCATGAGTGGATTAGCATGACTTCTCCTTTAGCACCACTCTCAGGCCAAGAAGTAAGACTGTCATGCAAACCTTTCAGACCTTTAAATACTTTTTTTCTAATAGCCAAATTTTCCAGTTTTGTTCATTTTACATTGTGCGACAAAACAGACACGTTCATGAGAGATTTTCAATTTTTATTGACTTTTTGGACAATTTCGTTTCCAGTGTCATCCATAACCGTTCACTTCAATGGTATTTGCATAAACTTTCATTCAATGCTAGGAGGATATAAACCAAGGTAGGCTGATGGTAGATGTTGAATTAGCAGCTAGCAAGCTAAATCTGCACTCTTCAAATGAAACTTCTTAGAATAGCTGGGGGTCAGGGACGTTCCAAGAGTTTCCAGAGGAACAATAAACATCCAGCTGTCCATTGAAAATGTGACTAGACATCATCACTTCCTGGTTTGTATCTTTCTAGTTGTAAGGCTGATAAAAAAAGGGCCATTGCTATTTAACAGAACAATCTGCATAGCAACTGGAAGACAAAAGGGCTGGACACTGACCCGATGCAGAGAATGAATAACATGTGACATCACTAGACAGATATGGCACAAGATGGTCTGCTGTTTTGCTCACAAACAGATTTCATAGAGTGATGTACTTTTGAATAGTCCATTCAATACTTAGTGTGACATTTGATACATTGGAGCTTCAGGCCTAGTGTTGTAAGTTTAGTTCTGGCATAATCTCCAAGAATCTGGCAGTTTGAGAGGGTGCCATTCTGAAGTGGCTGGAGCCGCTTCCCATCCCTAGTAGTTTACCAGTTCATAAGGCTAAAAGGTACGTGCCACCTACTTGACCACATCCACAGAAGCAGTGAATGGTGAGCAAATGGTAACATGTGACAGGACAATCAGACAATTTTCACCCAGCTACATGATTAAAGCAGGAGAGGGATGGATTAGTGAAACAGCTGGCCCCTCATTGGTCAGGAATCATGTCTTATGCATGTCATGACCAGCAGTAATTCAATTGCATTACCCCACCCTGTGAAGGCAGCTAATATAAGGGCAGCTCAAAAAACTAATGTCTGGCCACCATTTAATTTGGTATAAAAGTTCAAACCACAATGAAATGTCAGGTCGTATAAACACTCATGTCAGTCTTGTACAGACAGCAGACTTAACCAAAACATTGTTCACTTTTTTTTTTAGTAAGACAGTATCATTTAATGCAGATACAAAGCTCACAAGTCAATAACAGGATGAGAAAACACTTTTAGACTCATGAATCTGCAAGAGCAGGCCAGAATTAAGTAGACAGAGGAGGATGACTTTCTCAGAACTGAAGACTTTTAGGGTCAGCAGTCAGTCCAGGTCAAGAGGGGGATGATGAAGGGGAAGATTGTGTCCGGTTAAGGTGAGGCCCATCTGTAGCAGCATGGCTTAGAAGCGCTTGGGTCCCCAGGGAGAGGTTTTGGTTGCCACTGGGGCTCCAAAGCTGGGGAAATCTTCAGAGCTACTCATATCAGGAGCCTATAAGTAGAAAACAAAATGGTGATTAAGAAAATAAGGTGTGACTGATTCTAATTTCAAACAGTGTCAGGCTTGTTGGAAATCCTAACCTTTTCATTGGCAGTGGTCCAGGGAGCCTCCCTCACCACAAAGCCTTTGGATGGGCCACGTTGTTCATCCATGGCAGAAGCGCTACCCCCAGGAGGCCTCATGTAAGCCATCTTTGCCTCATTCTCCACAACATCTGCCATCTGACAAGTGAAAATAAATCAGACCTAATGAGCAACTTGTAAACATAACAGACATTTTCTGAAGTATCAACAGCAAATATTGACAGTCATCATTTGAGGCAACTTACGTATTCTTCTTCCAGGTTAAGGAGGTGGTCGATGGCTTCATCCACAAACTCAGGGCGACCTGTGACCGTCACAAGGTTCGGGTCTGCAGCTCCACTCTGGGGAAACCTGAGATCAACCTAAAAAATAAAAAAAAGCCACATAAAGGACTGGATTCTTTTAAAGTGATTAATACACAAAGGAAGTGAAGGATCCAAGAGGAGCCCCAAGAGGCAGCCCAGACTTTTTTATAAAGTATATTAAGTAAGTTGCTTTCATAAGTAGACACCACCTGAAACTAAACACACAAGCTGGGTCCAACCTTCACCTTGCACACAGGAAACAGCCTGTTTCTAAACGTATTCACCTTTAGCTAAGAGTAAGAGATCAAAAGGGAGGAGAGTCTTAATGCATGCTCCCCAAACAAGACCACCCCAGTGGGGACAATCAGCAACCAAGACTAGCCCACACTAAAGTAAAGTACAATGTTATTAATGTGATTACATAAAATGTGATCAATTGTGCTTTGATTGATATACTGGAGAAAGCTGTTCATACTATTACTCTAAAACAAGAACATCAATGATGCCAGTTTTAATTAAAGATAATAAGAGTCGGTGTACCTGTTTGCAGGTATCTTTCCTCTACCACTGAGGTTATGTTTTCACCCATGTCTGTTGATTTGTTGGCAGGATTACAGAAAGAATACTGGACAGATTTCAACAAAACTTAGAAGGATGGGCATGGCTCAGGAAGGAAGTCATTAAAATTTGGTACAGACCCAGGTAAAGGGGCAGATAATGATTTTTTTCCCAACTCTTTATCATCACAAGATAGGGTGTGTACAGAAGTATGTTCTCTACTGAGTGGCATTATAGTTGGGAACAATATCCATACTTAAAGGTTAATAAACCAAAGCAAAACATTCATTTAGGTTGCCATGTGCAGAGATGATGTTTAAAAGTTGCAAGTGAGGATTTCTGCCTGCTAAGAACGGGCTAACAAGGTTTATGTGGTGTCAAAATGAAAGCTCAAAAAACACAGTGCAAGTAAACTGTTATGTAGTTTTGTTACACTGACTAGAACATCTCCCTTCCTCTCTGCAGACTCACCTTAAACTCATCCATGATCTTGCGGATTCCCTTGCCGCGGGCTCCAATAATACGGGCATGGACCCGGCTGTCCAGGTTGATATCCTCGGAGATCATCTCTTCAAGCTCATTCACGATGACCTGGATGGCATCTCGTGCTGCTATGGCTTTGTGCTCATACCCTGTAATAGTAATCTGATCCTGTGGAGGAACAAATTCAACATGACAAAGAAAAAACTGTGAATAAAAGGACAAAAAAACTATTTCTTATTCTCTCAAACAATCTGTATGATAATGATTACTACAGTCGTTGATAACTCCTTTTCTATGAGTGTTCTCATTAGTAATGTCATATATGAAAAGGTAAATTGGCACCACCTGCTGTGCTGATGAGGGTCCACTTTTTGACTATATCCATTTTGATATGTATTTAAAGGAAAACAAGGAAACAAGTTCTGCAGTAATGCCATACCTGGTTTTCATCATTCTTTTCTGGGAACTGGATGTTAACGTCATGCTCATTGCGGATGGTTGTTATAATCGCACCCTTGCGGCCAATGATTTTGGGATGATACTTGGGGGCCACAGTGATGGTCAGTTTAAAGCTCCTGAGTGTCTGTGGAAGGAGTTAATGTAAACTTAACCAAAGTTAATAAGTATTTCCTCATTCAAGGTTATCATGACTGTGGCCTTGAAAGGAACCTCAAGGATAACTGTGCCATCAGTGTATGTGAATCATAAACACTGCAGACACTTCAAAATACCAGAAAGAGTTCAGCAGGAATGCCCGAGCTTAGTACACATCAAACAACAACTCAACACACTTGCTATGAAAGTCAAAGTTCACACAATACTAACCCGATCCTCCTGCTCGGCCTGCAGCTCTTTGACACGCTCCAAGAGGCCCTCTTTGGCGCGGTCGAGGTGATTGGCCAAGCCAGTGATGGCAATGTTATTACATTGCTGTTCAGGAGCAGGCACTTGAATATTAACCTGGGGGAAGACAGTGAGGTCACTCAGAATTAGCAAGGCAGGAAAAACATTGTGCATTCCTGTCCCTTCGCTAAATCTGTGACATGCACCTCAAATTCATCCATCATCTTGCGAATTCCACTTCCTTTCTGTCCAATAATGTATCGATGGAGCTCAAAAGGCACTTCCACCTCAATAGTGACGGGAACCAAAGCCTAAGAAAAAGAGACAAACAAAGCAGGGATTTTGTCTTCCTATGAATGCAAGATATTTAGACATCTAACAATTCTGAAATTGAGTGAAGCCACAATACAAATGTCCATGGTCTCAAATCGTGGCTCCATCTTGCACAAGCACAACCCCCACAAACCCGAGACCACTGACGAGTCACAACTTCAGCTCTTCTACGGTCACTTCTTACATGACATGTCAAAACATTCTAGTTTACCGCTGTTTACTGGGAGTCATGTCAGATTTGGATTTATACTCATAAATTTTTTGACTTTAATATCAGATGATTTGGGGGGGGTCCTCTATTATATTAGAAAATACCTTCAATGATTCCACTGCAGCCTCGCACCGCTCTTTACGACCAGAGATCACAATCACGTCACATTTCTTGGGTGCATTTGGATCGGCAGGCTCCTTCATTTCTCCATTGGCCTCTCCATTCTCCTGAACAGGGGCCTCTGTGGGAGGTGCTGCTGAAAGAGTGAATCAGACAAAGTTTGATGAGAACATTTTCTAAGGAAATCAATGCCCCCACTACTTGAAAAAATAAAATAAAACCCTGAATGTGAGCAGACTGAAAGAAAATCGACAAAGTTCCAAAATGCCTCATAATGTAAAAAAAGCTAATTGAAGATGCCAATTATGAGTCATACCTTTAGTGTCCCTACAAAGCATGTGTGAAATTTCATTGAATTCTGTCAAGTGGTTGTTGTGGAGATGTTGATAGAATATACCCCATTACATACAGATGCAAGGACAGACAAAGCTAACCCTATATGGCTGGGGCAATTTAAAAATAAATAAATAAATGGGGAGAAATGACTCCATTCCCAAGTCCTAACACTAATCAGGCATTTACCTTGCGGGTCCTCACGCTCTGGGAACTTAATCTGTACATTGTGATCTCTGGTGATCTGCTGGATTCGTGAGCCCTTAGGGCCCATGATAGAACGGTGAAACTTCTGAGGAATCACACACTCAATGGTCACTTGAGCATCCTGGACAAAAAATATGTTCAAATGGGAAGATGGTTAATATTTCAAACCAGGAGAGGGCAGGGGGACAATAAAAACCATCTTAGCAAATCAAAAGTGTTTCTACTAACCAAGTCCTCAACAATCTCCTGCATGCGCTTTTTGGCTGCTTCAACACATTCTTTGGCTCCTTTGAGGGTGACCTTATCGGCCTGAGATCCAGTGCGAGGGAAGCTCACCATCACACCACCATATTCATCAGCAAGGTCCCGAAGGACTTGGCCACGGCGAGCCACAAAGTAGCGGTGGTGCTTTGGATCAACGCTCATGGTATCTTCAATGACGTTGTCCTGTGGCCACAGTAAATATATTTAACATTTGTGCATTTGTAAGAGAACCAAAGCCTTATCCTCACTTGTCCCATATGTTTGAAGGCATTTTGGGCCTTACCAAACTCTTGATGAGTTCCTCCAGCTCTTTCTGGGCCTCCTGCACTGCTTCTTCAGTGCCAATCACAGTGATGAGCTCCTGATCTTTATCTTCTGCAGTGGGGAAGATAATCCTGGCTCCGGTGCTGTCACGAACTTTGCGGATGTTTCCACCACCTTTCCCGATGAGGAACTTGTGGTATTCTGGCTTTGCACGCAGCTCAGCGGTGTGACTCTTTATTTGCTGAGGAAAATCATTACAAACTTGTTTAAAAAAACATTTTTACAGGTCAACCCCAGGTATTAGGTCAGCAAAAAGAAGCCCTTATTAACTTGATGATGACTAAGTAAACTCAAAGCCACTGATTCTGATGTTTTACTGGGCTAAACATGAAAACTGCAGCAACAAACACAAAGACCAACTTCAATTTCTGACATTAGCTATACACAAGCTTTCTGTTTTTATTTTGATAGCTGAAAGGACTCTTCAAGAAGTTGTCAGCATGTGCTGATGTGCGGCCAAAGCCTCTATGCCCCTGTTAAATGGCTGCCAGTTTTGCAAGTTCAACAGAAGTTCATATATTTTATCGTTAGAGACACATGTACAAACCTTTTCCTCTGCCAAAGCAAGCAGTTGCTGCTTGGCCTTCTCCACCTCCTCTATAGGGCCTCGGATGGTGACTTTGTCGATCCCTGAGCCCTCAGTGGGAAAGTGGATGTGTACACCACCACACTCCTCCATGATCGAGCGCACAAAACGGCCCTTTGACCCAATCAAGGAGTTGTGTAGCTTGGAGGGAATGGATACCTCTATCTCTGTGATGTTTGCCTGAAGACAATGAGACATTAATTAACCATAGGTGGTAGATGTAGACCTGAAGAGTTTGAGAGACTAATATGCTTACCAGCTCCTTCTGAATGGCCAAGATGCGATTTCGTGCAAACTCACAGTTGGCCTTCTTTCCTGTGATGACAATCATCTCAGAGTTGCTGTTCTCAGCAGGCAGATCAATTTTTGTGTTAGTTTCCTCCCGAATCTAAAAAGAAAAAGAAAAAAAATAGTCAAATCAAACCTAGACTACCTCAAGAAAGCCGTCAACTACATAATTTCTCTTTCAAATATATAAATATAGTACCTTCTTGATATTTGATCCTCCCTTTCCAATTATGTTTCTGTGGAACTGCTTGAAGATGGGGACTGAGACAGAGAAGCTGTTCTCCACCTGACAAAAGGAAGCCCAGAAAGTCAACACTCAACGTAGTTGAGAATGCCAAATAAACAATCTTTTATCATATGATCTTAATAAAAGTATGATAACTCATGAGTAATGATATACCATTTCAGCCACTATCTTCTGCATGAACTTTGAACATTTTTCCACTTCATTTCGAGGGCCCCTAAGTTGAACGATGTCACTTTTCTGTGCTGGGTCGGGGAAATTGATGATTACCTGGAACAAATATTAAGTACAGTTAATGGGTTGTGGGTTTAATAGAGACAAATCACCACCATATACCAGCTCACAGTTTCCAACTCACCTCTGGGAATTTGTCGCGCACTTCTTTAATCTTCTCCCCTTTTTGGCCAATGATGGCTCTGTGAAAACGTTGTTCAATGATCAGGTCCTTTGTACGCTCATTCTCCTGCGAGGGACAGTATATTTAGTAACAGCACAATAAGAGCCAATTTGTAGCATGTTGCCAATGAACTCAGGTTTGTGTTCACCATGCGTGACGCAAGCTCAAGCAGCTCCTTCTTGGCCTCCTGCACACCCTGGGGATCCCCTTCAATACGGATCAGGTTGCTTTTTTCGTTGTCAGGGGGGATGCGGACACTCACCTTGTGCAGCTCTTTGATGCGGTTGACTAGAAATTAAAATCAATAAATAAAGAATGCGAGAAGGATCCAGGTTTTGTTGCTATTCACCACACCAGCCTTTAACAGTAACACTGTACTTACTGTTAACACCTCCTTTTCCAATCAGGTGTCTGTGGAATTTAGGATCCACGCTGATCTCTGCATAGTCCATACGGCTTACCTTTTACATGGAAGTAGACAGAAACTTGAATATCATGTGTTGTTAAAATGCTGCTCTACTGTCTGGGTCTTCATATGCAGAGCCTTAATCCATAAAAGACCACCTTAAAGTCCTCCTTTAAAATCTTTTACTTTCCAGAACATAACCTTGAAAATAGAGAAACCTGTCTGATTGGCACACTATCAAGGCACAATGGTACAGGTCAACAGATACTCACCAAATCCGCAACAATGGCTTCAATCTGGCTCTGCACCATCTGCACGTCTTTGGTGGGACCTTCCAGGGTGATTTTTTCTTCTCCCTCGGTGAACTCGATGTGCACCTGAATGATAATAGCATAAATAATATAGTTACAACATGATATCTAAAGAGTATTTTCAAGTAGTATGATTAGACATGCATTCTTCAACTGACCTTGGGCATTTGTTGCGTAATCTTGGCCAAGTTCTGCCCCTTCTTGCCAATAATGAAACGATGAAGCCAAGAAGGAGCTGAGACCGAGGAAACAGTGTAGCTGTTTGCCTGTTTAGGCAAACACAATCTTTAAGTTACTTCTAAGATGCTTTGTAACAGTTTCCCATCTCAAAGGTCAAAGATCATTTTATAAATATACCTTGGCATAAACTTCAGTGAGGGCCTGACCCAAACGGTCTGGCTCCCCACGGAGGATGACAGTTTCTGAGCTGCTGTCAGAAGGTGGGATCTCAACTGAGACACCAGTTTTATCCAGGATCTCCTGCAGAGTGTTTCCCTTGGGGCCAATCACATATTTGTGCTGAGATTTCTTCACCTCTACTGCAATGGTGGTGGCATTCTTCTTCTGCAATACAAAGGTTTGATCAGTAAGATTTAACTTTGTTTAAACCTCCCTCATAATCACATAATCTATATCAACACCAACACTAATAACTTTGATTTTCACGTACCTTGTCTTCAAAAATTTTCTTGATCGTAGCCACAGCAAGTGCCACCTGCTCCTTTTCCCCAGTGATGACAATCTCCGTCTTGTTCACACTTTGAGGGGGGACATTAATGCGGGCACCAGTCTCCTGCATTATCTCTCCTACCAGCTTATTGTAGGCACCGGTGATGAATGGGTGGTACACCTTGTCGATGTTCACTCTCTCTACAGCACGTTTGTCCTGAGGGTAAGAGGGTCAGAGAAAAACATTGAAAATATATCCTAAAGCTGTGCTATCTGGGATGTACCTCAGAAGTAAGCTGGTTGTCTCAGGAGTCACGTTACCTGCTCAGCAGAGATCAACAGGATCTCATGCTTTGCCTTCTCCAGGCCCTCCTTAGTACCAGAGATCTTGATCTGGTTGCTGGGGTCGTCAGGTCGAGGAATCTGGATTTTGGTGGCCGTCTTGAGCTCCAACTCCTGAAGCTTCTCCCCATTTTTGCCGATGACAAAACGATGGTGCTCCTTGGGGATGGCAACAGTAGCTGAAGCCTGATAAGGGATAAAATGTACAGTTGTCACAATTGTTTTCAGATATTAATGCAGATACATTTATCATTAAAAAAGATGGCTCTCTAGACCTGAGTCTGCAGTCGGGACACAATCTCCTTACGGGCCTTCATCACAGCATCTAACTTTCCAGAAACCATGATGGAGAGACCCTGATCTTTGGCCAAGGAGAGCTCCAGGTGGGCCCCAGTCTTATGCATGATGTCCACACAGACCTTGGCTTGGTCTCCTTCCCCAAACTGGTTGATGTCCTTGTACTTGCGCTCCTCCAGAGGCACATGGAAAACCTAATTCATGTGGAAAAACAAAAAAAGAAATCAATTTAATGAAATAAACAATTGTTACCATCAGGATTGCTTTGATAGAATTTAAAAAATTAATCGAGGACGAACCGCACTGAAACCGAAAACATTGAGTTGAAACTGCCTGTGAACTAAGAAAGACTTGCACATGCATAGAACATGCACACAAATTGTTGTGTAAAATACACAAGTGAATGGGTTCTATAAAACACAAACAACACAAATACACTGGGGACCTGGAAGGGTAAACGGTACAGTAAATGGGTTTTAAAGTAGGAAAAGTAAAAATTGCTTGCTTTCTAAACATAATTTTTTCCAACTTATCTTTAAAGTGCCAGTGGGAAAAAACAAATTTGGCCTTCAAAAATGACCTTATGAAATTGCTAATATGCACAAATAATTAACAAAGTTAGTATGCCCACGCAAATTAATCCAACATAAAACCATCAGGACACTTTTTATAAAAATGCATTTGTGTTTTAGTTTGTGCTCCCATAAAATGAAACACTGTTTACTTGTAACACCTCATCAAAAATTATGGTCTTAGTGTTGACATTGCTTACCAGACCACTTCTTTTTTTTTCTTTTTTTTTTAGAGGCCTGAAATTTCAAAGTAAATTCAGCAATAATTGAAAGGAAAAAGAGAAATGTAATAGAAAATTGTATTTACAAGTAATTTGAAACACCTTTTTGGAGCAACCTGGACACATGGTCAGTGATGACTCTGGGTCATTGGGTGTTTCAGGTCTTATCATCAGACACCCTCACCCGGGAGACCCAGCCGGGAGTGATCAGGCCCCGACTTGTGTCCAGGTAGCGTGCTATGCCACGCATCACCCCTCCTCAACCAAAGCAAATGGGAAGCCTTTCCCGCGACTTGTAAGATGTCCTTGATGGCTCTCTGTTTTTGCAGTCCACAGATCCCTAAAAGGCCCAGGACCCAGTGGAGTGACTGACACCACTTGCTTGGTAGCCATGGACATCAAGACCATGTCTGACTAGAGTGTGGTAGCTGCAATGGTCTCCGGGAACCTCAGTTGTCTCCTTAAGTCAACCAGAAGCAGCCAGTCTCTCGCTGTTGCAAGCAGCTTGCCTTTGGTTGGGGCCTAGGCTTCTCCCCAGCTCGAACCAAGGAGATGGTGCACTTACAGCATGTTGTTGCTGCATGCTGTAAAGGATACCGGCACATATGGTGTCTGCTACTACTGCCTACAGAACCTGGTCATGGCTCTTTTCTGACACAGATGGAATTTTGGGGAAAAAAACAAAAAGAAAAACTGATCAGCTACTCTACCTTTCCTCCTGAGGTAGAGAGACCTCCATTCTGTGGGCTTGAAGCTTATTCTTGCCCATGTAATGAGACCTTGGAGAAGCCATCTGGCCAGGGCCAATTCCAGCTTGTGTGGGATAGACCTGATCTCTTGTGCCTCTCTGATCAATTGAGTTACCACACCTGTATGCTCTGTTCATCCTGGAATGCCTGGGACTCCTCCCTTCTGCACCGAGTTGTCTATGTAGGTGTTCTTCAGGAGAACACCAACAATGAGGCGATTAGCAACAATCTTAAAGGTCTTGCATTCCACACTGAAGAGTGACATCATCCTGAATTACTTGATGTCGCTTGCATTCTCCTCCTTAGGAATCCACACGCCCTCTTCATATCTCCACTGCTGTGGCACCTCCCCCTCCTCCAGATCACACTGAGGATCTTCAAAGCCACTCCAGAAGCCTGGGGCATTGTTTGAAGACCTTGTAAGGCACTCCCACTTGGGCCTGGGGCTGAGGATGTTCTGGCTGCCTTGATGACCTCTTTCACTTCTTTAAGAGTGGGTTACTTGATGTTGAATAGGGTGCTACGTTCAGGTGGGGATATAAGGGCTGCACAGTTGCCACGGTCTTGCTCCCTCATACAGTCACTGTAGGTGTTGCTGACCACTTCGTTTCTGCCCCAGCAGCCGCTTTGTGAATCCAAATTGGTCTGCAAAAAAGGCACTGCGCTTGCGTGCCTTCTCTTTGCCTTTCTTCCTTACCACTCCTCTAATTTCTGCCAGGTCTGCCTTCTCTTCCTCGCTTGCCTTTGTGTACTGGCTCCAGAGTGTTCTCAGCTCTTGTCTGAGTTGAGCGATCCTGACCTCTCTTCTGTTTGGATTTGGTCCTGCCGTCTTCGTGGTGGCCTATATTTCCTTCGCACTGAACCTCTCCGAAGCAATGCTGACTATGAAAGTGCTCAATGTAGGTGCCTCTGGTCCACGTCACCCTTGGCTGTTGCATCAAAGGCTGTAGCCACGTCTTCGTCAAACTGGCGCCACTCAGACTTTTTATTAGCAACAGGCCATAAAACTGATGTTTTGAAGGTCTGCTTTGGGATGTAGCTCTTGGTTCTTGGAGGTACTGGGCACTGTGGGGTGTCTCCGGGCCCAGCTCCTCCTCCATCTCACCAGGTGCTCTATCAGGTACTGACCCTATGCGTTGCACCACTTGCTTCCTTAAGCAGACCATCTTGGTCTAGTGGATCTTAAGACCTCTTGGGTTACAACATGTTTAATATGAAAAGTACATTTAGCAATTAGGTACAATCATCAACCAAAAGATATAGCTATCCATTTCTATTAAGAATTTGAAACAAATTTAAGATAAGTTGCTGGCATGGAAACCAACAGTTATTGCTGACTGCCTCTGTTAGGGCAGGTCAACTTGCACGTGTTTCCTTTTTGGATAGATCTCACATCTTAAATGAAATCTCACATAATTCTTATCACAACTGCCCACGTTCTTCCTCATCAGCCAGATGAACTGAAAATACTTGTGTGGGTTCACAAGTTGGCCTTAATCAAAAAGGAAGGAGAAATCCATCACAGACAGAGACTCTCCACCAAATGGGGCTAAATTTACTGCAGTACAATATATAATACAATACATACTATGAGACACCCTGCATTTAACTAAGAAGGA
The DNA here is from genome assembly GCA_037577475.1 of Chaunax sp. Z400. Classification (NCBI taxonomy): domain Eukaryota; kingdom Metazoa; phylum Chordata; class Actinopteri; order Lophiiformes; family Chaunacidae; genus Chaunax; species Chaunax sp. Z400. Next base: position 6,167,464 of record CM075188.1, read on the forward strand.
AGATTGTTTTTGAACATTTTTTTAATGTCCAATCAGTTTCATTTGCATATATTCAATGTAATATCTGCTTTATAATACATTAAAAAGCTCTTTGGATGGTCCCATTTCCCTGAGTTGGAAAGTTGATATTCTGACATTGGTCTGTTAATGAGCTTTTAAGTCAAAATGTAGGAACAACGTGGAAGGAAAATGTGATGCACTTCTTTGCTCAAAGTGTTTAAATAACTGTTTATGGCTGCATCAAGTTAGAAGCTTTATATTACAAAGTCATTTTGTCCCGGTCTTGTTGCTGCACTAGTACATTCCCTAAAATTAATAAAATAACAAAAACGTAATATCATGTTACAAATTAGATGTACTAAAAAATGCCATTTGTTGCCGTGTAAATTAGTAAGTTTCTAATCATCAACCAAACATTTACCTTCTACAGACATGTTTCTGTGGGGGTTTTTGCAGAGTTTCCGAGTTGTTGTTCCAACTAGGGCAGCTTTACATAAATTTTCCCACTTGGTAACACATTTTTCATATTATTTTAACACCACAAGTATTCACTCATATTCAGATGGAAAAGGTGAAAGTCTTTCAGGAAATGAAGGAAACCACCACATGAAAAATAAGGAAGTGGATGTCGAAGTACATGCCACCTTCCAAGAAAATACAAAAAACACATAAAACTCAATCATTAAATTACAATACTTGTTTACAAAAAACTAGTAAACTTTTTAAGATGTACTGTTAGCTTTAAAAATATTATACCTGGGTGATAATAGAAGACTTGAGAGGACGGATTTTAGATGTCCAGGCATTAGTCGTTTCCTGGGTCCCCTCAGGTGAGGCCGCCTTCTCAGGCAGAGGAGGGAAGGCATCCTTGTAAGTAGGAAGGGCGTCATCCTCCTCTCCAGCACTGGTTCCTGCCAAAGCAGCTGAACACACAAAATGGTATCTCATGGCTGTGATTGCATTTCACTTATCAAGTGCAGCCTTACAAATCCAAATACTCACCACCGCTCTGCTCGGGCAGGAGCCCACTGCGATGCTCATTGAAGCTTTCTTGCGTAAGTACAGCGACTGAGCTCATTGTCAAGATCTCACGTTAACACAGAGTCCGAGTGTGCCACTGAAAGAAAAGTTCACATGAAAAAATGTGATAATAGAAAAAGCATAATATTTATAAAGTTCCTAAAACCTCTTAACAAACCTCAGAGTGAGGTAGTCTTACATTATTACAACATTTTCTGATAAAGTTTGAGCATTTTTTCTTATTTTGAAGTTTTCACCATTTTCCTTGTTGAGGCAGAGCTGAGACGAGAAAGCTCACTGAGATTTGTAGTGTTAAACAACCCAAAGGATGTTTTTCTTTATGACCTTTATTGCAAATTGTTACTTGTCTATTTGTAAAAATGTAATGAGAAATACTAAATAAGTCAACAACATTTTTTGTTCCTTCAGTATTGCCAAAGTAGTCTGTAAAATTTATATTTTATTTTACAAAGCAACCTTGTACTAAACAGAGTTATGAATATTTAGTGACAGTCTAGCTGATGCATCAACTTTATACTTTTACTGTAAATCTGGACAAGAGAAACAAATGTTTAACACATAAGCACTACCAGTGACATATGGATGTGATCATTTCCATATTTAACCAAGAAATTTAATTTTGCATTTACTAACAGCTAAAACTAGATAAACTAGTCTATTGCTTAAATAGTGGCAAAAGTCATCCTCTGAAGTGTCACATGAACACATTTAGCATGGTATACAAGCTTATCATAGATGGACTTTAAGATTTTCACCATTATCTAAATCTACTATCAAAAAAAGCCATATCTATCACAGAGTAATCACACGACTCGTCACATCACAATGTCAGCACTGTATTACTGTGTGCTCAGACTGAGTGATGAGTTAAAGTTATCCTTAAATCCATAAAGAATACACTGGTGTAGGAGGAGCAACAGTATATTTTGTCCTCCTAGAAGAAACCAGTTTGTCTTCTGTTTGACGTTCTCTGTCCGGTGCTCTTCTACAAAGAGTAGCGCAGTAAGTAGGCTCCAAGGTTAAGAGGATTTTTCCCCCACTGAACATCCATGTTGGATCGGATTAAAGTAAAACTCCACCAACAGGAATCTAAGATGTCCTGTGCAGGATCTTTGAATATGAAGAACTCAAGTGAGAGAAACCACAAAGCACACTTTCTCATCTATGACATTTATAAAAAGATGAGTGACGTGATAAATTTTTGCTGGCGAAGCAAGAAGTAAAGGAAAAAGTGCTAGGATTGAAACTTGATTGTGTTTCATTAAAAATGAGGATTTAAATCCGAATATCCTCCATGTTAGCAATGATTTGAACAAGAACCTTTAAAAAACAGAAGACACTGCATTGTTTTTGAACAGGTTTTTCAGATGGATTTCAGATGCATGACAATTTAATTTTGGAGGTGTGCTGTACACGGCTTGTTGGCATTTTTGTCGCAGTACACATGCCAAACACATCAAAGACATCCATGTTAGGTGGAAACAAAGCCATGCCAAAGCTAAATAGACTGGCTTACGAGTTTAATTGACCTGTAGTTTTGCTGTGTGATAACAAAACTATTGTTTTTCCTCCAGAATAGACTAGGTCTATTCAGAGACTCAGGGTAAAACTATCTCCCTTATGCTCACTGCTAAATACACCGAGACGGTGCTCAAGTAGTATGACAAACTAACAATGTTTCCACCAAACTCCAGAAAACCTTGCTTATTTTAGGAAACCCTTAACATCCAAGGGACAAGGATGAATGTTTGATATAGAAGACCATGGGCCATGGGACATATCATGGCAGTGTTGCACAGCTATGTTTACACCTAGGTAGCAATTATGTAATCCACCTTCAACCTCCAATTTCAACCAAAAAGCACATACAGCTAGGGTAAACGCAAAGAACACAGGCCTATGAAACAATTCATCTCCTAGCTTATAGGATCGCAGTTTGCCCTTTAATTTCATTGTACACTGTATAATGACAATAAAGGCTTTCTATCTTCTATCTATCTATATCATATTATACTGAATTGTAACCACTATGTTATGATATTGCCAAATTCTTGCCATTACACAACTCTAGTGTCAGGGCCTATAATGCTAATAATTGTAAGAACTTACCAGCTAAATGGTCAGTTACCAGATAATCCGTCCTGTAAAGATGTAAATTCCCGTCAGCCTGCCAGCTTTTGCCTAAAAACCACAGAGAAGAGAAGATCAATTATATCAAAATAACCACTGTGGTACTTTGTTTCGAAGAAAGCTCAAGAACTTATATAAGAAAATGGGGACATCAGACAGAAAATAATTTGATAGTCATGGTTCTATGAGACAAGTAAAAAAAACAATTGTGCCATTGCAGACAACTAGAACCATCCAGAAAATGAAGGTATGTTCAGATAAAGTTGATGCCAATACACAATTTTTGGAACTCCCTTATAGTACTGATCAGGCTCCTTGATGACTTCTATTATTGGATCCTTTCTTGTCAAACAGGACAAACTATGAAGCTGCTGTGGGTGAACCAGGTAAGAACGTCACTGCACTCTTATGCAAGAGATGGCAAAATTACAAAGTGTCATTATTAAAGGGTGTGATTATTAAAGGTCATCTAATTTAACATAGCATTACATTTAGTTTAAGAGTCATGAGAACATCTGGATTTATTTTACTAATTTGAAACTGGTGGCTCCTTCCTGAATGATCCTAGTCATGGTTTTATGTTTCCACTGAGGCATGCAGACTCCTTATAGCTTCTTGTTATAAATACTGAAGTTTGATTTGGTAAGGAACATGTAATTAGTTTGGGTCCTTTATGTACATTTTTATACATATTACTAAATCAGGCACTGAATTAATATGTAACTAACTAGGTCCTAGTTTTGATATAGTTGCATAAGCAGAGACATCAGCATATGACATTTTCCCTTTAACATTATTGAAGCATTTTATACCAGATTGCTGCTTTCTGTACCAGCAGTCAGAAGAGTATCTTCTTAGCCAACATGTGAATTACAACACACTGATGCCATGGTTGTCTCTTAAACTACCATGTCATGGATACAGTTGTGAGTATAAATTGGGGACTAATAACTATTGCATATAGTCATGAGCTTCAAGCTCAGAAAACAAACACACAAAGCAGTCAAGCGACGTCATCTATTAAAATCTTGTTTCATATTATCGGACCTATGAGATCGTTAATGTTGACGAACTGCTAATAAGTTAGTACTGACGAACTCGTCTAGCAAGCCAAACTTGCATTAACGTTAGCTGCAGCAAGACACCCTTCGGGCCTATAGAGCGGTATACCTAAATCCCAGATTAAGCATTTAAGTACTGTAGCTGGTTAGTGTGAGTGCTAAATAACATGATATCAAGTTAATTAGCTGGTAGTTGCCAACGACACGTTAGTGCTAGCTGTCGTCATGTTGGCTAACGTTTATCAATACTACAAATGTACTGAAAGATCAACATGTCAGGGACACTGAGATAACATCGGGTGTTAAGCAACTATGCGTGCCTCCTCTCATAAGTGGGGTCTTCGGAAGCACAATCACTGTAGCATGGATTACCAACATTAGCTTCGAACCCCTAGCTTGTTAGCAAACTTGCTAAAAACTTTGCCTATGGTGTTTGAAACTGTGACACGTAGCTCTTCAGCTAACATGTAGCTTGGCTTACTTGAACAACCCTACACAGAACTTCAAGCTGTTTATTGAACATCTCAAGACACTGGCATTAATAGTGAATTGTAAATTTAAAATATCTACCATAAGCGTAGACTGTGTGTAATTTTTATATAAACTAGCAAACACTAGCATGCCATTAAAAAGTTGAACCGTGGCTTTAGCTAGCGAGTTCACGTTAGCTTACAGTTTGTTCTACTAGCTCGCCAAGTCCACGTAGGCATACAGCTGAGCAGGGAGAAATGACACGGAGTCAGGACAGAACATACTGTAACGTCCAAGGTTCACCAACAAAGTGTCTTCTCAACAAGTACAGCTATGTAATGTACACGTAGATGTCATAACTAATAACAGCACACGCATACCCGATACAAAATACTGAAATACTTACTTATTTTATGTACTCGTCTGCCCTGAAGGTGCAGAAGCTGAGATGATTCCACTGGCGAGAAGGTGGGATTGAAGTGTGACGGATATATACCAGTGCCGCCCACCAATCATATCCTCCAACGTCACGTAGAAGAGTCCGATTACAAACATCCACAACTTCTTTTCACGTCTGCTACTGATAGACACTGTAACTGTGTAACTTCTGAACTCTGATTACATTGTACACATGCCAGTTCATAAGATAAAATGTGATTAATGTTGTATAATGTAGATATGGGAAACTTGCCCTAAGGTAATGACATGTTCAAAATCATGTTTACAGGAGAGTGTGTACACAAGTGGCAACATATGTTTTGTTTTTAGCCATTTCAAGAAGCCTGTGGGATGATTTCTCTGTGTGTTTTCAGACTTGTATGACATCGGTAAAGGGTGAGCCACTCCACAGCAAAGAATCAAATCCTGTCAGGCAGACACACAATGATGTTTGTATTGAATCTGCAATATGAACATACCAAACAATCCTGCAGTTTTATTGAGGTTGTGGTGAGCACTATTGCCTCACAGCAAGAATGTTCTGAGTTCAAATCCACCTGGGGAAGGCCACAGGTCCCCAGGTAGTGACTCTAAATTGCCCAGAGGTGTAAAAGGTTGTTTGTCTGTGTCATGTGTTGGCTCTGTGATGAACAGGCGAGTTGCTGCATAGTGTTGAATATGAAAATGTAAACCATGCCAGGGTGACTTTAGTATGATGTAAGTGACACAAATACAACAAATAAAATTTATAATGGGTGTGTTAGATTTACAGTGTGCAAATGATCAATAATTGAAATAGTCAATAGTATTGGAGGTGGGTGGCCCCAAAATCAAATTCTGCTTGTTGCCCAATAAAGGCATGGGCCAGTTCTGGTGTCGAAATACTTTCTCAAGTTCCGATTGGCTGCATTCTCCAGTCTCAGTCATTCCTCAACCAGCTGTTAGACTGCACAAGGTCACAAAGTCCACAGTTTACTGTGAGATGACTGGTAAAAAAAAAAAAATCAATAAAAATCAATAAGTACAGCATCTAACTAAGCCTAAAATATTTACTGCCAATAGGAATTAGAGGGAGTACATTCTGATTGCAAACTCTGCATCTCTGTCCTAATCACCACTAACTTACAAACTCTCAAAACTGCCCTCATTTGAATGAAGGAGGACATAAGAGTATTCATTCCATCTATCAATACACACTGTTTTCTTCCACTTATTAATATTGACTGATAAGATTATGGTAACTGTGTACATCTCATGATACTTTGCTGAGAGTTCATGAATGAAAGTGTCATTAATAGATGACATTTCAATGAGTTTGGGTAGTGAGGTAATTGAATGGAAAGATATATTCCTATTCTTGCACCTGAACTGCATGCATGAAATGGATCAGATTAGATTTTTTAAAAATATCCATTTATTGTCCTTGAGGAGAAGGAAGTCTGTCAGAAATCCTCTAATTGAAAGTAAACAAAGTAAGAATTAATAAGAATATATCACTAAGTACACTTATTTGCTCCCCATATTATTTCTGAAGTTTAAGACATCAATGGATGAGCTTGCATATAACATTCATTATGTTGTAGAAGGAAAGCAGACAATGAAGCATAAAGTTTTTTTGGCAAAGGTGATTAATTCCCATTATTAAATCAATATATTATGACTGAATATAATGGGCGGCATGGTGGTGTGATGGATAGCACTGTCGCCTCACAGGAAGAGGGTTCTGCATTTGAATCCTGACCTGGGGCCTTTCTGTGTGGAATTCTGCTGCTTCCACCCACAGTCCAAAACATGCAATATGGCTGAATAGGTGACTCTAAACTTGTCTGTAGGTGTGAATGTGAGCGTGATTGTTTGTTTTCCTCTCAATGTTGGCCCTGTGATGACCTGGTGACATGTATGTTGTTATTTATCCTGACTTTAGCCAGGATGTTCCCATTGAGATACAAGAGCTCTTCTTCCAGGGTGTCCTGGATGTCAACTGGTGCAGGCTACAGTCCCCTTTTATTGACAATTCATGAGTACAAGCTTTCACCAATGGTCAAATGAGAAAAAAGTTTCATGCTTTCCATCTTTCTGTATGTTGACATGCAGAGCTGTCTGTCCGTGTCCCCAGATAATACTGTCAAGCCAGACACAGTGGCGTTTGGTTGACGTATCTGTGACTTCCACAACAAATAAAAAGCAGCAATAGTAATTTTCTTCAGTCATGGTTGATAATTGAAAGAAATGGTGGAAATAAATGTTGGTGAAAATTTGTGTCACATTTTGTGTGAAAGCAGCATTAGTCCTAGTACTGACCCAAGAGTAAGCGCATGGTCAATCGATTCGCTGCGGTCAATCCATAACTGCCATCACTTGTGAAAAACAGGCAGCCAATATGGGTCAGTGTTGATAGGTTAATGTTAATGTTCATCAGCTGGTCCCTCACTTTTGACCAAAAATATCACAATGTCTATGAGATGAGCTGAAATTACTAAGGGTCATGGTGCGGATGAATAGAATAGCAAGAGGGTGACAATTTTACTTTTTGAATATATTTATGATTTTCAAATTATAAAATCCAAATGATTTTGTGATCCCTTAACTTTCCTCCAACCATCAAAATGTGAAATATTTCTAGATCTACTTGATGGAAAGCTACAAAATATGGTGGAGATATTCATGGTTCTCAGACAATAAATCCTTAATGATTTTGATGTTTCCCTAAATTTATCCTCTGGCACTACCATGAGGTAATACCATGCAGAATGACATGGGAAAGAAAGAGGCCAGATATGAATTCAGACCCAGATCATAAACCAGATCCTGGAGATTGAAATCTATACGCAATTGCTGCAGGATTTTGTTTTGACATAGCCTGGAAACTATTTTCTAATAGTTCAGGTTTTAGTGACAATGTCATGCACACTCTATGTGATTTCTAGTGTCACATTAATGTTTATGGGGTTTAAAAGGTAATGTTTGACCCTGAGTCTGCCTAAGAGGTCTAGAGCAAAGACTTCCAATATGGGCCTTCCAGCTCAGTGTGTTGTCAATATGGAGTCTGTGTTACCTGTAAGTAGAACTGAGTGACATTATTAACTAGAAAGCACTCGGAAAGCGCAGACCTCCGCCAAGGCCACTCAAGTTTCCCCATGTTGGCATTTCACTCGAAAGCAAAAGTCCCATCATGTAACCCTCTGAATTAAGTCATTAGAAAGTTTGACAGGAAAAATTGAAACAAAATCTTTGCAATTTACTAAAATTTGTATTTATTGTGGCTGTTAGTTGTTCATATTGTCATCTCTCATATAAAAAATCTGCAATGCCACAACAAGTAACATCTTTTCAGGTCTTCTGTCTTCTTTTTTTTAAATTCAAGCATAAAAAGCTACACATTTTTGCTGTAGCCCTCTATATTTCACTGAACTGGATCTTGTCATACACTGTCTGGGGCTACATGAGTGACAAAAAAAAATGAAAAAAACGATTAGTGTCAGAATCAGATGCAAAACTCATTTAATAAGAATTACTTTGTGTAATATGAGGAAGAAATGTGGCAAGCATAATTTTGTCTTTCAAGATCCTGCAGTATTAGCAGATGTCAGATTTCATTAGCTTTCTAAATCATGTTTAGCATTTACCATAATATGCTTAAGTCATAATATCTAACTTTTTCATGAAGAAACAACACAAAATTTCTGTTGCAAATAGAAAAATTTGCTCATGTGGAAAATGATTGTGCTCCTTGGATCTTGGCCTGTGCTGACAGCTCCTAATGTTAGCTAAGGTCTGGATCTCTGGGACTATTTCGTAGTGCAGCTGACATTACAGTCAGTTTCCTTACTGTCTGGCACCGTTATTTTGGGGGTCAGGGGGGTAAAGATTTTGGGAACCCCTGACATAGGGAACAAATAGGGAAATGGCAAATTGGGTAAAAAGCAGTGAATTCCTCATTAAATTTGCTTGTTTGAATCTTGAATTGCATCCTCAGAGATATCAGCATATTTGGTGAGATCATTTGAGTCACTGCCTGGTCAACGTAAAAGAAAAAAGTATCAAGCATAACTAAAAAAAAAACACATGAAAAAGTAATATCGTGAAGTTAAAAAGTGACATGCTGCTATTCAGTGTAACGTTTCTTACCTGGCTAGCTTCATTTGCAGTAACAAACACCCATCACTATTCCAACTACAATGACAATCATCAAGCAAACTCCTCCCGCCGAAGTCAGGAGAGTGACAACATTTACTGGGCCTGCTAATGATGAAATTATTATTATGAGTGAGGAACAGCAATGGGTTGGACCTTATTTCTTTTGTTCAAATAGAATTGGGCTAATAAAATGCTAGTACAACAATGACTGCAGGAACACATGGTAAAATAAAGAAATTTCACTTTTCATTAGTTGATGAGAAAATATCATAAATCAAATTGAAACGGCAGCAATAATGATAATAAACAGCATTTCTGCATGTTCTCCTCATCCTGTGTGACCATTATATCATTAATCAGCCTCTTAAGATTCACATGACAGATGTCATAAATATTTTTAGATATATTCACTATTTCTGACAGGTAATAACCCACATCCAGACTGAAAAGAAGCAAACTGGGTCCCACTGAAAATTTAGAGGTTCAGGATTCACATTTGTTGCCCTCTGCTTTATTAATAATGTATAAGAATATCAAGTAGAGTGTTTTTGCTAATGATTTCCTCAATGTGCAGAACCTAACAGTTACAACCCCATTTCCATAAAGGTTGGGACGCTGTGTAAAATTTAAATAGAAACAGAATGTGATGATTTGCAAAACATTGAAACCCCATATGAAATTGAAAATAGCACAAAGACAATATATCAAATGTTGAAAATGAGAAATTTAATTGTTTTTTGAAAATTATGTGTCCATTTTGAATTTGACGTCAGCAAAACTATTTTTTTTTTAAAGTTGGGACAGTGGCAGCAAAAGACTGTAAAAGTTTGAAATGCTATAAGAAACACCTGGTGGAACATCTCAACATTAATGCAGTTAGCTGGAAACAGGTAACATGATTGGATATAAAAAGAGCATCCTAGAGATGCTGAGTCTTTCTGAAGTAAATATGGGGAGGGGTTCACCACTCTGTGAAATGGCAAATAGTGCAACAATTTAAGAATAATGTTTCTTAATGTAACATTGCAAAGAATTTGGAGGTTTCATCGTCTACAGTAATAATATCATGATTCAGAGAATCTGAAGAAATCTCTGTCAGCAAGGGACAAGGCTGAAAACCAATATTGGATGGCCGTGATCTTCAGGCCCTCAGACATCACTACATTAAAAACAGACAGGATTCTGTAGTGGACATCACTGCCTTAAAAACAGACAGGATTCTGCAGTTGACATCACTGCATTAAAAACAGACAGGATTCTGTAGTGGACATCCCTGCATTAAAAACAGACAGGATTCTGTAGTGGACATCACTACATTAAAAACAGACAGGATTCTGTAGTGGACATCACTGCATTAAAAACAGACAGGATTCTGTAGTTGACATCACTGTATTAAAAACAGACAGGATTCTGTAGTGGACATCACTGTATTAAAAACAGACAGGATTCTGTAGTGGACATCACTGTATTAAAAACAGACAGGATTCTGTAGTTGACATCACTGCATTAAAAACAGACAGGATTCTGTAGTGGACATCACTGCATTAAAAACAGACAGGATTCTGTAGTGGACATCGCTGCATTAAAAACAGACAGGATTCTGTAGTGGACATCGCTGCATTAAAAACAGACAGGATTCTGTAGTGGACATCGCTGCATTAAAAACAGACAGGATTCTGTAGTGGACATCGCTGCATTAAAAACAGACAGGATTCTGTAGTGGACATCGTTGCATTAAAAACAGACAGGATTCTGTAGTTGACATCCCTGCATTAAAAACAGACAGGATTCTGTAGTGGACATCGCTGCATTAAAAACAGACAGGATTCTGTAGTTGACATCACTGCATTAAAAACAGACAGGATTCTGTAGTGACATCACTACATTAAAAACAGACAGGATTCTGTAGTGGACATCGCTGCATTAAAAACAGACAGGATTCTGTAGTGGACATCACTGCATTAAAAACAGACAGGATTCTGTAGTGGACATCACTGTATTAAAAACAGACAGGATTCTGTAGTGGACATCACTGTATTAAAAACAGACAGGATTCTGTAGTGGACATCACTGTATTAAAAACAGACAGGATTCTGTAGTGGACACCACTGCATTAAAAACAGACAGGATTCTGTAGTGGACATCACTGTATTAAAAACAGACAGGATTCTGTAGTGACATCACTGCATTAAAAACAGACAGGATTCTGTAGTGGACATCACTACATTAAGAACAGACAGGATTCTGTAGTGGACATCACTACATTAAGAACAGACAGGATTCTGTAGTGGACATCATTGCATGGGCTCAGGAACAGTTCCAAAAGCCATTGTCTGTGAACATAGTTTGTCACTGCATCCAATAATAATAGCTGAAACTACCATGCAAAGAGGGAACCATATATAAACCAAATCCAGAAACGTCGCTGCCTTCACTGGGCCTGAGCTCATTTAAGATGGACTGAGGTGAAGTGGAAAACTGTCCTGTGGTCTGACAAGTCTAATTTTAAATTCTTTTTGGAAATCATGAACACCATGTCCTCCGGGCTAAAGAGGAGAGGGACCATCTGGCTTGTTAGAATTGCACAGTTCAAAAGCAAGCATCCATGATGGTATGGGGGGCATTAGTGCACATGACATGGGTAACCTGCACATTTGTGAAGGCACCATTAATGCTAAATTATACAGGTTTTGGAGCAACATATGCTGCGAAGTAGACGTCTTTTTCAGGGGAGGCCTTGCTTATTTCAGCAAGACAATGCCAAACCACATTCTGCACGTTTTACAACAGCATAGCTCCATAGTAAAAGAGTTAACATGACTGTTCCAACTTTTTTGAAACATGTTGCTGGCTTCAAATTCTAAATGAGGATATCATTTTCAAAAGCAATTAAATTTTTCTGTTTCAACATTTGAAATGTTGTCTTTGTTCAATTTTCAATTACATATGGGGTTTTAATGATTTGCAAATCATTGCATCCTGCTTTTTACATTTTACACAGCGTCCCAACGTTTTTGGAAACGGGGTTGTAAACACCAGTGCAATTAGCGTTAGCTGTTTGTATTTGCTCGAATTTGAAAATGATCGTTTCACAGTGAATGTACAGTAATGACTGATAGAGTGATAAATGGTATGATCTGGTTTTTTGTTGATTCTACCAAATGTCACCGTATGAAGCATCTATTACAGCTCAAAGCGGAACAAAAAGCTCCAAGACAACATCGTCGGATTTTTAAGGGCGTGACATCCAGCGGAAGTGAACATGCTAGTTTCCGTCCGCTAACAAACAAACAAGATGCTGCAACACCAGTGCGATTTGCTTTAGCTGTATGTGATGAATTAACTAGAAGTTGTTATCATTGAACAAAAATGTCTTCAGTTGAGAATTTTAGAGAGTTCATCAACGAGCGACTAACAGCTGCTGTTGAAGAGATATTCGGAGCTTATAAAAGAATTATCGTTGAGTACGAAGATGAGATCGATCGTCAGCGCAGACTGCTGGAAATCGTCTGGAAACCAGAAATAAAGTTACACAGGATAGGTAAATACAACTTCATTATTACACAATACTGATCAGATGATTTGTATTTATCTGCAATCCACCTTGTTTGAATATTTTCTGCTACTCAGTCTACATTTGTTTCTTTTCATCACAGTAGCATTTAGGCTGTGGGCCGATGAGATTAAATCTGAAATAATAAGAGCTCCACGTTTTTGATGAAGAGAACGTTAATGTACTTCATGCACTTGTTCTAAAAATGCAATGTCAAGCCTTTATGATGGATATTTAATAGCTAAATGTTGTTAAAACAACAGAGCAATCTTTAATTACGTCATATTGTATGCAACTAACTACATCTCATAAACACATTTAAGATCATTATTTTTGATGACTGGCAAAATCACTATTTAATTTACAAAATGTCGTTGTTCTCTCTTACTAAGAAGAAGTGAATAGGCTCACAAAATATAACCATCAACATGACCTAAAATTCCTTGCAAATCACATAAACTGAAAATTACTCAAATATTTCAAATGAGATTTGATGGAATTATTTAACATTTAGAAACGTGGAAAGTTTAGGAAATAATTACCTCTGGATGGGGTAGCTATTCAATATGATTTAGGTACATTCAAAAGTCAGGCGACACAAATAATACAATGATCAGCAGTGTCAAAATCAATAAATGAATGTATTGAATAGTTAAGAAACTTCCAAACACTATGAATATATGTATGTGTTTTAAGTTTGATGCAGAGAAGCAGTATTTTGAAGTTATAGTTCAGTCAACTGTCTTGATCACCCATACTGTTTCTCACAAAGTCGTATTTCCGTAGAAGTTAACTTGTAATCTACACATCTTGTGAATAATTACAAGGTAACTTGAAGTTTTCTAATTCTGAAAAACCTTTGCAGGTATGCTTTTGGAGAGAAATTCCGATCAAGATAATCATCTGGAAAATATTAATTTACTTTATTACAGTTAATATGTTTGTTTTTTTCAAACTTGTGAAAATAGTAAAAGGCACAATAGCACACGTGCAGAATGTAGCCAAAAAGAAGCCAAAACCTTCACAACAGTGACATAAGTAAAGTTTGCTGGAGCGAGGACTTATAAACACCTATATGGGAAACATTTAACACGTAAATATCATTTGACAGCTCACATGAGAATCCACACAGGTGAGAAGCCATATATACTTTGTAGAAATGTTAAGACAAATTTACCCTATGTACTTCATAGAGGAGATACTAAAAGGGAAATGTATTCTCACCTGAAGACTAAATAAACTCTGTAGAGACGAGAAAGTGTTGATGTTCAGCACTTCCTCCCTCTCTTTCTCATCTAATGTACTCCACAGTTCAACACGCACACAATGTTTTCCCAAGACTTATCAGAAACACTAATAATTGGTTTGTTCTCTCTGTCCAAAAAAATGTGACATACAGTACACAGACGCCGCCATATTTGTGAAGACTGGTCTGAAGGCTGAGCTGCCTTGATGGGTCAATACATAGCATAGCCATGATAATTGCACAACATAAGTAATCCATATAAATAAATATTTTCTAACATGCAAACTCATGTTTTCAGGAGAACATTGTTTGATTGGTAATAAAAATGGTCAAATATACTCTTCACTGACCAACTTGGACCTCAAGTCTAAAAAAGTGGAAAAAAAGCTATTCGGCCCATGGCCTGATCCTATTCCTTTTGTTCTGTCGCTCCAGAGCCTCCACAGCAACACGTCTATAAGGAGAAGGAGGTTCTAGCTGACCAGCAGCTCTGTCACCAGGAGAGAAACTCCAGTATGGACCAGGAGGACCCAGAGCCTCCACAGCAACACGTCTATAAGGAGAAGGAGGTTCTAGCTGACCAGCAGCTCTGTCACAAGGAGAGAAACTCCAGTATGGACCAGGAGGACCCAGAGCCTCCACAGCAACATGTCTGTAAGGAGGAGGAGGTTCTAGCTGACCAGCAGCTCTGTCACCAGGAGAGGAACTCCAGTATGGACCAAGAGGACTCAGAGCCTCCACAGCAACACGTCTATAAGGAGAAGGAGGTTCTAGCTGACCAGCAGCTCTGTCACCAGGAGAGAAACTCCAGTATGGACCAGGAGGACCCAGAGCCTCCACAGCAACACGTCTATAAGGAGAAGGAGGTTCTAGCTGACCAGCAGCTCTGTCACCAGGAGAGGAACTCCAGTATGGACCAGGAGGACCCAGAGCCTCCACAGCAACATGTCTGTAAGGAGGAGGAGGTTCTAGCTGACCAGCAGCTCTGTCACCAGGAGAGAAACTCCAGTATGGACCAGGAGGACCCAGAGCCTCCACAGCAACATGTCTGTAAGGAGGAGGAGGTTCTAGCTCACCAGCAGCTCTGTCACCAGGAGAGAAACTCCAGTATGGACCAGGAGGACCCAGAGCCTCCACAGATGAAGGAGAAGAAAGAGGGACAGGAGGAACTCTGCATCAGTCAGGAGGGAGAGCAGCTTGCTCTGAAGCAGGAGAATGATACCTTTATGTTGACTCCTACTAATGAGGGAAATGACCACAATGAAGATCAGACTCTGTTCTTGAATCCTGATGAAACTCTAAGTGCAGTGCAGTCTGTAGTCAACATGCCGGTTATAACCTCTGTGGTAGGAGTACCAAACAGACACAATAGTAGTTTGAAAATCCACATGAGAATCCACACAGGTGAGAAGCCATGTGTTTTTAAAATATGTGGGAAAGATTTCACACGTAATGATCATTTGACAAAGCACATGAGAATCCACACAGCTGAGAAGCCATATGTGTGTAAAATATGTGGGAAACATTTAACACGTAAATATAATTTGACAGCTCACATGAGAATCCACACAGGTGAGAAGCCATATGTTTGTAAAACATGCGGGAAACATTTCACACGTAGTGATCATTTGACAATTCACATGAGAATCCACACAGCTGAGAAGCCATATGTTTGTAAAATATGTGAGAGAGTTTTCGGACACAATAGAAGTTTGAAACTCCACATGAGACACCACGCAGCTGAGAATCCTTACATTTGTAAAACGTGGGAAACATTTCCTACGTAATGATCATTTAACACGTCACATGAGAATCCTTACATTTGTAAAACATTTGGAAAGCTTTCACACGTAATGATCATTTGACAGCCCACATTAGTGACCACATAGATTTACTTTTAATACATGGACAATATTATGTTATATCATTATCAGGTGCAGTGTTACTCTTCCATATCACTGCCATTATTACTTTCAATGTCATTGTCAATACCGCTTTTCTATTTCCATTTTAATTAGTGTTTTAGTTCACTGATCGTATTTCTATTGTTATATTATTAGGCACTGGTTCTTGCATTAACTCTTTATACACTTTACTGTATTCTTTTTTTGAATTCTGTTATCTTATGTTTTTTTGAAACATTTGGAAGGTCTACCTAGACAGTCGGCATGAGAAGAGCCCACTCTGGTGTCAAGCCGTACCTTCGCAAGATATGTGGAAAAAGTTAGTCTTATTGCTGCTCATTAAATATGCTTGTTTAATGGCAGAGATTATCAGCCTCCACTGATGGTTTTTTTCTGCCTGTATGTAGATGGAAGTACCTTACAAGCTTTGATTTGACAGTTTAAATTTAATTTTTTGTTAAATTTACACCATTAGCCTTGATAAATATGTGTAGAAGGTGTTCAGTTGATTCAACATGATGCTTTATTGTTACACATTTCCCGTCACAAGTTTACAAGTTAATGTTGATTCCACATATATGAGTGTGGTTAAATGTCGTGGCTGTATTTTCTTTGTGCATTGCGCATTATAACCACTGCCATCTTATAAACATCACATAAAATCTTATAAACCAAATTACACATTATAAAACAAACAAATTATACATTCCTTCCTATTCACCATAATATCCACACTGAATGAATCTATTACCCAGCATATACAGTACCAGTCAAAAATTTGGACACAGTTTCCCATCCAAACTGTGTCCAAATTTTTGACTGGTACTGTATATATATGTGTGATATAGTAGGGGTGCGAATCTCTAGGGACCTCACATTTTGATTCTAATTCAGACGGCTACGATTAGATCATAAAACTATTAGCGATGCATCACTATTATTTTCTACACATGACATTTTTTCTGACTCTGTGACATCTTGCTTTTAAAGCAGCGCATTTGTAAAGATGAATAATTAAAACATGCATTTATTTCCACTGCCGAAAAGTAACTAGTGTGCCTGTAGCAGCATCCTGTAATAATTCAACAGACTTCTGCATATCAGTAACTAAAATAAAACCACATCTTTGTTAGTGATCTGCCATTCTTCTGCTACATTCTGCAACATTTGAACCCGTGCCAGGAGGTGGTTGTTGGATCTCTCGCTCGTCCATCTTCACAGCATGTTTGTGTTCTGTGCGCACCAGTCGACTCTCCGGGCTGCACTGCTCTTGCAGTTGAGTTCCGCCATTTTCTTTCCGCCAACATTATGTACATTACTAATGTTTAGAAAATCAATTTTTTTAATTTGTGAATCGACTCATCGTCATCCATGTCTGTATCCTGATGCATCTAAGAATCGATTCCCCCACCCCTCATATGCAGCAGTGGTTCCCTCCTGAACCATTAGATGAGCAGCTGTGAAAACGTTTTGGACCTGCTCCTGATTTCTTGTGTTTTTGTGTGTAGCTCATGTTAAACATACTTAATGTGACTATCATATTACCGTTTGAATGATGACAATACTTTATGACACATGATGATTTGCTATAAGAAAATGTCCATATTACAATCATCTCAGGACTATTGTCATGCTTTTGGTCTTCGTTTCTTATTTTGAAGGGTTATTATTGTGATTTTATGTTAGTTTCCTCTTTTTTTTCTTCAAATTTCACAGTTCAAACGCCAGCATCCGTGATGGTATAGGGGGCATTTGTGTACATGGCATGGGTAACCTGCACATTTGTGAAGGCACCATTAATGCTAAATTATATATACATACAGGTTTTGGAACAACATATGCTGCCAAGTAGACAACATCTTTTTCAGGGGAGGCCTTGCTTATTTCAGCAAGACAACGTCAAAACACACTCTGCACGTTTTACAACAGCATGGCTCCGCAGTAAAAGAGTCTGGTGCTAAACTGACCTGCCTGCAGTCCTGACTTGTCACCCATTGAAAATGTTTGGCGCATTATGAAACGTAAAATACGACAAAGGAGACCCCGAACTCTTGAGCAGCTGAAATCCTACATCAGACAAGAATGGGAAAACATTCCACTTTCAAAATGACAGCAATTGGTCTCCTCAGTTCCCAAACACTTACAGGGTGTTGATAAAAGAAGAGGTGATGCAAATCAAATTCTAAATGAGGATATAGCTCACAGTGTATATTAGGTTGACTGGCAAAATAATATACTATTTATCAGCTGTTTGCAATGACATACTCAAACAAGTTTAAATAACTCACTACAACAGATATTGCAAGTGTTTTTCAAAAATATAACACAAAATACCATTTTTACTGACTACTCCAGTCTTAAAATTATTAAATCCCTTAATAACAGGCATCTCTAGTTCTTTGACCTTTTTGCTGCTATGACCTAATGCAACTGTGATGCATATCCAGACATCAGCTTCTGACAGCATTCCTGCTGAATATTAGCCCATTCCTCATGGGTAAAAGCCTCCAGTTCTGTAATATTCCTGGGTTTACATGCTTCAACCACCTTTTTCAAATCCAACTTTTACTTAGTAATTTTCTATGGGATTCAAGTTCAACAATGATGACCACTTTAGAATGTTCCAGGACTTCTTCTGAAACAAGCCTTGGTGGATTTTGGGGTATGTTTAGGATCATTGTCCAAAGATGCCTCCGCTTCCTCACAGATGGCCAGATGTTTCCTTGATGGAATCCATCTTACTCTCTGCATGCTTTTGGGTCAGCAGTGGTGTATGTCTTAAGAGTTCAGGCATGAAGCCCTTATGTAAATTTAGTCCTTAACAGAAAAAAACTTCTCTACCACCTAAGGTAAGTCTATGAAGGTTGGCACAGTGTTTTAATGACATATGATATGTAAATGTGTGCTCATATGAGAGATGCTATTCAGGGGTGTTTAGGGGTCAGTAAAAGTAGCAATTGTGTGTTATTTGGGGAAAAAAACTTGTCTGTTGTGTTGAGCTATTTAAACTGCTCTTGTTTGATTTGGTTATTGAAAACAGTTGATAAATAGTACATTTTGCCAGTAAACCCAATATAAAATGGGGGCTAAATAATTTTGCCTCCAACTATGAGTCTATTTTCCAAATTAACAACATTTTACTTAAATAATCAATGTCTTGATCTTAATTGATTGATATTGATGACAACATTGATGGTATTGCTGGTATCATTCAACAAAAGTAGTAAAACCTTTTATTGCATCATTTTCATTGCCAAAACTACTTTAATGATACAAAAAAAATAATACAGCTTCCGATGTTCCCAAGTTTCTTTGAGCTTGTGAACATGGAGGCGGTTTGTGTGTGAGGGACACACCAGCAGACTCTCTGTGGGAATGTGATGTAAACCATAGAACTGGGAGATGAAAGGCGATGCTTGGCACACCGAGGACACTGTGGCCCTAGCAAGGCAGAATCAACACAGTCTAGGCCTTGGGCCTGCGAGATCACAGGCACAGATCAGAGGCTTGGACCTAAATTCCCCAGGGTACAACACTCATGATATATCCTCTTTTCTTGCAGCACCACAACAATACAGCTCCTCCAGTGCCTTGTTTTATTCCAGTCATGAGCTAAAGATGCTGACTACTCAGTTGGATATTTGGATCATCATTTTGATGAGATGTGCATGTGCATCCGCCTACAGTGCATCTCTGTTTTTCTCACCATTGAGCTTGGAGGTGAAGCGCTCGTCCTTCTTGTGCCTGTAGCCATAGTTACGAATGCCAGCAGGGGTGTCGTTGTGGCCACACTGGTCTCTGGGATGAGAGATGGGGTACTGGACTGAGCCATCCTCCAGCCAGCCAGCATTACTATAGTCATACTTAAGTATTAAGTATATTATTAAAAGGCAAAATGATTTGGTTTATCTCATCTAACATAACTCCTTTACCCTGGACTTTTATGCACACCGACTTTAATATAGAGGGATGGATGCACAGTAAAACATTCTGCTCTGGTTATATGCATATACTTAATTTAAGACTTACTGCTTCTCTGAAACAATATATGACTGAGGGTTGCAGAAAGTAAGTGCATTGTTACAGTTCTAAGAGTGGTCTATAATTGAATGTGCTATGGTGGGTGTGACATACAGAGCAATAAAAAATCCTTGGAAGTGATCTGTGACTTCTATTCTAATCTCGACGACTCTGTCTTGAACATGACAGACACTTGAGCCACAAGAAAAGCATAAACTTACTTTGTGCAGTTGAGAATGGGAGGCCAGAATGGCATCCTGCTGTTTGCAGGCGCCCTCTGCCTGGTTGTAGTTGTTGAGCTTATAGCGCCCCTCATGGGGGAAGTAAGGAAACACCGCTCCTAGAGATTGCAGAAATTGGCCTACTGTTCAGTGTGAGGGTAACCAGTGCTTTATGTAATAGCCAACAGATTATTAGATATTAAAAAATAAGCTTCATAAGGCATCACCTGGTCCTGCCTGCTCCAAAAACACACGGCCTCTGTACCATCCAAATACTCGTTGCTGTCTGAAGAGATTTGACAGAAATTAGAAAATATTTGTAAATATTTTTCTCCTCCGTAAAACTTGCTGTGAGTATAATAACAACAAAATGCTTCAACTTGTGCAATGCCTTTAAAAACAAATAATTTTCATGATATTGTAGTGAGTTCTCTCTCAAGGACTCATCAACAATGTGATTTTACTGATTTAATGAAATGAGGAAGGAGGAAGTTGTCCATTTATGTTGCCTGGGACAGATGTATTGATGACTTAGGAGGAGGAAGGTGAGTCCCCCAAGCCAATAACAGACCTCAGACTGTTCCTGGAAAAGAAGAGCAGGGAGAGGTTTGCAGAGTATTGAACAAGACAGGATGAAAGGAGGGAAGAAAGGGTCAATGAATATGAATAGGAGTGGGCACAGAGAGATGAGATAGGGAGCTGTATGGGTGAGAGGGAGAGAAACCTAACACAAACAGTTGATTAGAGGTGTGGTTGGGCAGTGGCCTTGTGTGTTCTAACTTCGATCTGGATCTAACCACCACCAAATTTTAATGAATTCTATCAAGACCCATCCTCCCACCAAGTTTCATGGAAATCTTTTCCATAGATTTGGTGTAGGCCTACTCCTGCTGGAAAACCAACAATCAAACGGACACAGCTGAAAACATAACCTCCTCGGAGGATGTAGTCAGTTCACACCAGTAGGTACAGGTATACACACACATAGCAGAACATGCTGTAGTTTATCACTGTTGGAGGAGATGTTGGCTACAACTTAACGGTGTATTGCTCAAGTGTTTAGAAGAGCATACCTCCACTACCTCCACTTACAAAGATGGAGCAGTCTGAGAGGGCTCAGCTGACTGTTTGCCAGCAGGTGGCACTGGAGGCACCGACAGAACAATAATTGAGTGGACATTCAGGGTTGGTAGAATTTGTTTAAAGACACATTTAAAGAGTTTTGTATAGTTTTGACAATAACAAGTTAGGCAGTATTCTCCACCACTATCATAAAAAAGTGAAATTATACTGGAAGAAATATATCTCTAAACCAACAGTCAGAGTAGTTCTAGATGCAGGGCAATGTCAGCACATTTACTTTACCAGCAGATGGCAGAATGCATTATGTTTCAATTGATGCTGAGAACAATGAACGTTATCCCGGCCCTGTATCAGGAAGCCTTCATGTTCTGAAGAAGTTCTCTCACTGAAACTCATCTTCACTGACACACACAGCCCCTTGTCCCACCTTCATTACATCTGAATTAAACTGGGTGTGTATGTTCAACAGATGGTACAGAATGTTTCCAGTGAATTTAATCAGGATGTTATGAGCAAATATGAGATAGACCACGCCCACTAGTACCAAATATGGCAAAGATGTTGGTTAATATTTGCCCCCAGAGCATGCACAGCTAAACTGGTGTAACTCTATCCACTGGGTTTTAAGGTGCACATTTTTGGTGTTTATTCTGGCCCCTATGAGTCGAGCTCAAAATGCTTCTGTTGCCAAACAAGATTTATGATGACTGGCCAATTTTCTGTTAAGCCTTGTCTTTTGTAATATCTTTTGGTTCATGGTAGTGATGTTTTTCCACTGTTTTGGTCATTTATAATGGAAATGTGTATGGCAGCAATGCTGTGCACACAATTTGGTGTTGATACAAAATGTTTTTAAAAAAACAGTATATATATATATATATATATATATATGTGTGTGTGTGTGTGTTTTCCCTTAATTATAGTGCCACCATCTGACTGACATTTCATGTTTCTAGCTCATTCCAGCTCACAGCTATTTGAGTCCACGCAGCAGACAACGCATACTACTACTAATACTACTAGTAATAATAATAATAATAAATATAATAATAATAATAATAATAATAATAATAATAATTCCTATTATAAAATAACTTTCTGGTCATTTTTACAGTATACACAATTTCTTGATCATCATTTTCATTCATTCATTTATTCAGTCTTGCTTTTTTTGTTGGTTATTGGAAACTAGGACTACTGAAAGATTAGTCCTTTAGTGGAAGCAAATGCTGGTGATGCAATGATCAAGTGTTCAAAAATGACTTTATGGATATGAACTATACCTACATATTAAGTTGGATATTTGAGAGCCAGAGAATTATAATTAAACAAAATTGCCACAAAAGTTACCTACATTTCATCAACACATTCTCACGGCAGCAAAATTATTCTTTTGCCACAATATCTCTCCCATCAAAACTGTTATATGGAACAACGAATACATAACCAGGGGGAATAAATCATTAATTTTGAATTGTTGGATTAATAGGCCCTGTGCTGAACTGGTGACTTGTCCAGGGTGTACCCTGATTCTTTCGCAATGTCAGCTGGGATAGACTCCCTGCAAAGGATAAGCAATTATAGAAAAAGATTGGATAGATTAACAGCTGCTCTGAGAAACTTAAGTTACAGGAACCTACCGTATTTGTTAATGGAAAAAACATTTAAAGGCAGAAATATACTAATAAACGTATAACGAAGTAGAGGGCCACTCATTAGAGTGCATAAATTTGCCAAGGCCCAACAGCACATATTAATTAAATTATACCCTAATCCAAGTTGGAACAAGATATGTGCACCATCAGGATAGCTGCCCTCTGTGTTCTCACAATGTCAGAGTGAGAAAAAAAAATCACGAATCATCTTTTTATGTGGATTTACTCCAAAATTGAATGGTTCCTTCTTTGGCACATGTGCCACTCTTTTACCAAGTTTCATGAAAATCTGTTGATGTATAATTGATAAAAATGCTAAAACAAAAATTTTAAAAAGGAGTTGGGATCCATCTGTTAATCTGGATCTTCTACAAAATTTGATAGATTCTTCCATGGTGCATACCTCGCAACTCTACCTAGTTTCATGGTAATCTGTCAACCACTACAGGAATTTTTGTGTCAAGTTATATTGTTCTGTTGCCATGTTAAATATACCGTCTTACTGAGAATGGAGGCATGTGGGCAGGGGACATGCATGATGCACACACCTCCTGTTGTAATTCTCAAAGTTTTTCACATCAAGAACCCCTACACCAACACAAATCAGACCCCCATTCGATAATATTTTGTCCCAGGGCCCCTTATCAGATAGGAATTATGCATTTCAATGTTTTAATACATGAAGTATATGAAACCCATGACCAAAACACTGGAGACCCCTGAATGACCCCTGGGGGTCCCTGTACCTCACTTTGAAACCTGTTGTTTTCAGAGAAATGTTTTACACATGGCTTAACCACAGATGTTATCTACAGCTTGCAGAGTAAACCCACATCTATTTCACTGTATAAATGTGTCTACTTGGGCTCAAATTTCGCTTTGTAAATAAAATCAGATAAAAGTAATCAGATAAGGAATCATTTTATGCCTTCTGAGTGTTGACAACCATCGGCCTGTAAAGTAAACGCGCATAATGCAATACGTTTTTCAAGAGGCCTTGTAAAAAAACAACATATAATTTTTCAGCCGGACAAGTTCATTCTAGGCTATTTAAAGCAATGGAAGGGAAATCTTCCTCATCAGCCAACAACCCTCAACCACATTTGAACCAATAGCAGGACGAACGCGACTGCTTTAACCAATGATACACTAGTCTGAGTGCGCACGCACTCCGTCGTAAGACGACGGTCATGGACTGGTGTAGTGTCCTTTTCGGTGAACGAAGTTTTAGCGTGTAGTTTTGATACGGGTCAGACGGTAAGTTTGTATGCTTTATATGTTTATTTAGATACTCTTATATGACAACTCTTTCGACGACTAAGCTCGGTTTAAGGTTTTTTAAACTTCAGCTCGTGTTTTGTTAATAAACTGGAGTCTGCTGAGATGCCTTTCTCTAAAGAAGCCTTAGCTTTAACATGTTTTTAGTTTGTGTAGTCCGTTAGTGTCGTGCCGTTGGTTTAGCATCGCTTTTAAAATGTTGGAACTTGAATTATTCTAGTGTCGCTGACCCAGTTTGGCCCACACACAGAGTACGCTCTAAAAAGTTAAATCAGTACGCCTCGTTTCTTTTTGTACTTTCTAGATCGTCTTCTCTCGAAGGTTTCAACGTATACTCATTTTTTAATGCCACACAGATAAAGCTAGCTTAGATAAATATTAGCAATTGGACACAAATATGTCTAATGTGTGTGTTGCCTGTATAGTGAATGAGTCACGCTTTCAGCTTTCACAAACAGCTTTCAGACAGCAAGACGACTCTTTTTGAATTAAACATGCTGAAACATGCGCCAGTCGTCACCCTGTGTCAACCTACTAGACTTTTTCAAATGACGGATTTATTCACACCCCTCAAAAAAAGGGAAATCGTTTTATCTCCAAATGTTTCATTATTTAGTATTTTCTCCAACTTTGATATTGATTTTTAAGACCATTTCCTCTCTGTTTTTGCAGGAGTGAGGTGGGGAGCTGCTCGGTTCATCAATGGGGGAGATAGAGGGTTCATACCGGGTCCTGCAAACCCCTGGCACAAGGTTGGGAGCCCAGTTCAATGCTGGTATTAGCACTTTGGAGCCGGGCCAGAGCCTCAGTGGCAACATGGTCAGCGGGAGCAGAAGCCATGGGCGAGGAATACAAATCCGTGTGCAGGGTCTGGACGACTCCCTGGAGTTCTTTGACATAGATGTAAGTTTCTCCTCATCTGTCTTTCTTTAATCCTTTCTTTATTCATCTAATTTATTTACCACGTGATACCTGTGATAAGCCATAGTTTGTCACACAGCAGGCTACATCTTACCTTTTAGACCTGGTTATTCCCTGCTTTGTGTTGCTTGGGTTTGTGACAGCTGCCACATGGCTTTGGTACTGAAATCCCATCCTCCTTAAGGCTTCTTATTTGGGCAATGAAGTGCAACTCACCAGGGCTCTTTATAGTGCTTTATCTGTGATTTCTGCATAGAACAATAAAGAAGATGGAAATTATGGTCATTTAGGACTCTAGTGTATGTTTACAATTAATCTAAATTTAGTTATTTTCAAGTTTGCACATTTAATGTCAACAGAAATAGTTGATATCTGTGTATTGCCCAGTGCAGACAGAGGATTCTGGTATATTCAAATTACACTGGGTCTACACTTACTTTGATGGGTCTTTCTTTGTAATTGTCAACAACAGGCTGTATTTCTTTTCTCCTTTTTTTCCCTCTCCAAAATTAGGGTTTTAAGGTCTTGTTCAACCATCATCACTGTCATTGCAGCAAGTAAATGTCAACACATCATTTATAGCCAACCCCTTACAGTGAAATTTAGCTGACCTGATTAAATATAATCAAAGAAGTAAAATTAATCAGATTTAAAGCTACAAAAGTACACAGTGCAAGGCAAATTACAATGAAATTTTAGAAATCATAATCTACAAGTTAGCCTGAGTGAATCTATATTCAGGAATAATATCTGTTGTCTGTTTTTTAAATTTCAATTACTTAACAGAGAAATAATCCCCTTTAAAGATTGGTAGTGGTTTGCCCATATTTTGAGATCCACTCTGTTACTGTGCTTTCCTGTGTTTACTTGCTGAGTTGCTGCTGGAGCCATTCAGAGGGCAAATAGGAAGCAATAAGGAAGTCACTGTATCAGAGCTAGTTTCCTGTCCTGTCTGTAATGGGAGAAATGTTCAAATGATCAAAGGAGAGTCTACAATGACTAAACAATCAAGTTCATGACTGGGTGATTGATGAAGAAGATTTAATTTGGATTGGAATATAACCACTACAATAAGTTCATTTGACTTGTCTAACTACTCTGCCCTAAGTCTTTATGTGGCCACAATAATGGTTCTGGCAGATGTAGAGTGGGGGCACTGCTGAGACAGACATTTCATAATCTTATGCACCATATGTCGTCTCAAAGTTTTAAGCTAATAGAATGTGATGGACACAACTTTAATTACCTCCTGCCACGATTGAAGTGAGGATAGGATGTAGGAATGGCCTCCGTCATGTTTGATTTCCAAACATAACTCAAAAACTGTTTTTATATTTTTTTCACAAAACTTTCTACACACAGCAACCAAGTACTGAAGGTGGTGCCTATTGTTATTTAAGGATTTTGTCTTTTTTTATTTTTTCTGGTCAGTATTTTTTTTTTTTGCTGAACTTTATGTACACAGTTTTTCTCAGATATGCAATGAACAAGAATTGCAATTAATGGGGACAACTTAAATAACTTCTTTCTAACTGTATTTTTTCGATGAAATGCATCCGTGACGAGGGCTCCTGAGTCTTTCATGCTTGTTTGTATTGAAGCGGGTCCTTGCTTTGTTTAGTCTGGAGGAAAACAAACTTTTGAATTTCTTCTTAGTTTTATGTGGATATTTAGCCTTTGTATTGAAAGACAACTGAATTTGGCCCAGAGAGATTAAAGAAACCTCTGGACATGGTGTTAATAGGAGGTGGCAGACAGAAATACATGGCTGCAAAAGGGGGATGACGACAATCCTGTTGTCTAGCAGACTGTAGTCTGCTGAGAACAATATGGCCTCTGAGATTCAGTATCATTCATACTAAGGAGTCGTGGGCTGGTGGCAAGATAGCAGTTGTGTCTATATACATAAAGGCTGCAGAATTATATATCTGCTTTATGACTTATGTTTGATGTCTATTTAAAAAGAACTGTCATTGTGCCATATCATAATTAGTTTTATGTGTAAGTGGCACAGTTCCTTACAATAAAATTGAATTACGTAGCATAACTTGTCATACATTGTATTTGTAGTTTTTCCTCCTGCATACTGTATGCTAAAATGGATACCAGGGTTTTTTCTAAATCAGGTAACAGGGCGTGGTGCCCTCTAACTTTTGGGGTGTGCCCTTAAATCCCATACATTATGCTATTACACAACATGTAGTCTTCCTTAAAATGTAAAAAAAAAATATCAAAGTAATGCCCATGAAAAATGTATCTGTTCATTTTAAAACTGTATAAGCACTCAAAAATGCCAAAATCGTGATACAGTCAGAGGGCCCTAAATAATTTATGATTTAATGTAGCTCTGTTGTGCACAGATCTGCGCCATCTTGTTTACATGCCACATGTTCTCACGAGATTTCATAAAGTTTATACGAGAATCTCACATTCTTGTGACCTCACGTAAATGTAGCAAGATTCTAGGAGAGTGTTATCTGCAGAAATGCATTGAAGTGCATTTTTTTTCTAAGGTTGTAAATTATTGCAAATAGTCCTTGGGGTGTTGTGTTATTTGCAATTACACTTGCTGTCTCACTTTTCAGCAATAACACAATAAGAAACAATAATCCACCTCCCTCAGGTAGCCTCAGATTGCTTAACTTTCACACACTCACACACAATTTTTCAGGAAAAACCCCTGAACACAGCGTTTAATGTTTGAAATGTTTGTGACCTTCAAGCACTTGCCTCCACAGCTGGGTTTACATTGACACTTTTCTTCATTCTGATTGAAGGTTTCATTTCAACTGTTTACATGAGTTGTGATTTAATACGATCTCGTCTTTACATGCACCACCACATTTAATCGGAACAGCCATGTGACGTGCAGATGTGATGGGAGTGACGAATATTTTGCACATTTTACCAGAAGATGGATTTCGATCGTGTGATCTGTGCAATTTTTGCTGTTATTGTCGTGGTTTTAATAAAGCTGCAGCATGATAATAACGTAGGCTTACTCATACTGGAAGCAATGAAAGAGACAGCGAGCACAAGAAAGTCTACTTCTGCTTTAAAGCCGCCATCTTGCAAAATATGTCACGACTCTGAGCATGCGCAGACAGAACCCTACCAGTAGATATTCTGTTCTACTGTTTACATAGTACGGTTGTTCTAAGGTTTATACTACCCCTATGCAACGGAATGAAAGTTCATTCGGTTTTGGCGTTTTTATTCCGAATGAGGTGTTTAAATGGAGCATTTTCATTATGATTGAGCTTTTAAACCGATTTTAATTGGAATGAAGAGGTCCATGTAAACCCAGCTACTGTGGCATTTTGGTCGCTTGGCAGATCAAATACCATATATATTTATTCTTTATAATCTATTCACTATACACGCTGTAGTGAAGCCCAAATAACACTCACATCTGAAATGTGTTTACATTTTGCTTTGTTATACACAAGTAAGGCTCCTGGCTTTTTTGTGCTTTATAATTTGCAACCAAAAGTTCATTACATATTTCATAATTATGAAGGCCCATAAGAACATGATGTGATAAAACGTGTATTTATGGTCTCACGATGTTTTTCATCTGGAACTACAGCTGACAAATTGGATCAGAGCGTTATTGCCTTGATCTGTGGCCTGCTGCAGGTAGCTCGCGGCATGGACATTTGCTTGCATGGCTCTTATCCACGGGCCCCTCCCACAGCCAGCACAGGAGAAAGCTCAGCCGTGTGGTTTCTGGACATGGAGGCAGGGCCGGCAGGCCAGAGAAACACAGGCTCCTTTTATCCAGCACAGCCAGCCCCTTTACTGGCCTTAACTTTCAGCCCAAAACTCACAAGTCCGAGGGTGGGATATGGAACCTAGCTGTATGAACATTCAGTGCAGTTGGGGCATTGGTAGGAGGGAATGTGGGCAGGCTTTGCTTTAGTGTTAGCAAACAAGCACATAAATAGAAAGGTTGACAACCAAGTGGGCTGGGGGTAGCTGAGGGTGTTAAAAGAGCAGTTCAGAGGGAGCTGCTATGGCCAGGACAAAGTCTGAGCCAGGGTGGTGGGGGAGGGGACACACTCAGGAGTGAAGCCCAGCAAAAAAGTTAGGAATTTCAACCACTTGCCTCCAGCAGTAGTCACTTTTTGATTTTGTCACTTGAGATTGATGAAACTTGTGTAGTTCAATGGTAATGTAATAGTGCTTGTATCTGTTTGAGCGGGGATTTAAAAGTGTGAAAAAGAGGCTGGTGTTTCATAGTCTTTTAAATTTGTCTTGAGCGCTCATTCACAGGATTCTTGTGGATAACATGACATTGTAATTATATGTGTAATGGAGCTAAACTGGGCATGTGTTTTGTGTCCATGCTCACAAAGGAGTATTCCTGCTCCTCATTACAACCACTACAGCTGAGCACTCAGCTCTTAGCTTTACAAAACACCCACACTATCCCACTGTGTACCGAAGTAGCTTATCTAATGACTGTCCCTTTAAGGACTTATTTAACATCTGAAACAATCCCCTGCTCTACACAGCACTGATCTCTCCTGTTGTTACTGTTCTGTAGTTTTGTCAGTGGGAGTGAGTGGCTATCATTCAAGTATGTCCCACCTAACTCATTTTTTTGTGTTTCTTTGCATGACAAGCTTAGTATGGAGAGCATCTGGGTTACACAGGTGACCATAGCAGAAGGCACACGAACACCTGATCCTGATTACCACTACATCGTGTTTGTCTGCCAACACTCACTCTGGCCAACTGTCCCACATGCGTCTCCTGAAGCCAAGTAGTGAAAAGAAATCTACTCCAACTACTTCAAATCAATGATTATATTAAGCTAAGAAAGGTGTCAATGAGTCTGGTCATCTTTGAAATGTCTCCTCACAGACTTGTGAAAGTGGCTGAAAGTGTGCAGAGCTTTAAAGTGTATGTCAGCAGGAAATGTGGTTGCAAGGCCCTCATAATGTACATCCCACTGTGCCTGATACAAGCCCCAACACACCCCTGCTGTCATTTGGAGGTTCTACTAGAGCTCACAGCCATTCACTGGTAGCTGGGGAGCATCAGCTGCTGTGAACCATGCTCAACCTGTCAAGCAAGGTTTGCCCAAGCTTTGGACTTGAAATAGGCAAGGTGCTATTTGGGTTACCCTTGTTTTTTGTCTGTTTTCGTCTTCATTCTCTGTGTGGAAGAAGGGCTGTCCTCCCTCATAGCTGAAAGCTTTTCAAACCCTGCCGTTGTATTCCCCTACCACATACACAGAAGATTTGTTTTCCAAGAAACATCTGTTTGTCATAATCCCTGCTGCTTTCAGAGCTTGATTGGATGACCCAATGACCTGCTTTAATGTCAGAGCTCATAAATGAGACTGCGGTCCATGCCACAAGTTGGGTGTGAACAAACTGCATCTGGGTTTACATGGACACTTTTCTTCATTCTGATTGAAATCATTCCGATTGAAGGTTTTGTCTCAACTGTTTACATGAGTTGAGATCTAATACGATCTGGTGTTTACATGCGCCACCAAATTTAATGGGAACAGCTGTGTGACGTATGGAAGTGATGTATGTTTCGCGCGTATGTATGTGATGTATGTTTACCAGAAGATGGATGTCCGTCGTGTGATCGGCGCAATTTCTGCTGTTATTGTGATGCTTTTAATAAAGCTGCAGCATGATAATAACGTAGGCTTACTGGACGTAATGAAAGAGAGACAACGAGCACAAGAAAAGAAACTCTCTGTTGTTGTCTACTTCTGCTTTAAAGCCGCCATCTTGCAAATATGTGACGACCCTGAGCATGCGCAGACAGAACTCTTACCAGTAGACCGTCTGTTCCACCGTTAACATGGTCCGGTTGTTCTTCCGATCGGTTTAAGAAAAGGTTTATACTACCCCTCTGCAACCGAATGAAATTTTATTCGATTTGGGCGTTTTTATTCCGAATGAGGTGTTAATATGGAGCATTTTCATTCTGATTGAGCTTTTAAACTGATTTTAATTGGAATAAAGAGGTCCATGTAAACCCAGCTACTGTCACTGATCTGCTTGAGCTGAAAATGCCAGACAGACTTTAAGGTAGCAACCCACTAGTTTGTGATACATTTATTTTCTCTGCAGAGTGGATTTAGATAAATCCCATGGACAAAAACACACACAGGCTGTTTGCATCCACTATTAACAAAAGAAGAACGTATTATTACCACCAGGCAGCAGTAAAATTGGTGTGGCGCTGTAATATAATGATAATAGTCAAATAGTGCTGACTGTCTATCAAATAGCATTTTTCCTTGATATGCCCATCCCTAGTTTATACAGATGTCAGATTTGCCTCTGTTACTCCCTCCGCTTCTGTCTCAGAGTCGGAACAACGCATACGATTCCTTCTTTGCGTTTATACAGAATGATGGGGCAGAATAAAGGCGCACCAATCCCACCCTGAACAGGCTCTGTAAAAGGATCTTATGATTACATTAGCCCTTTCTACATAGATACCATGCAATAGTGCCACAAAGAAGCACCCTTCTCTATTCCACCTTTTCTCAGCGTCAGTATCCACTTTCAGACAGGCGTTGTGCAACAGCGCCGAAACAAATTCCCTTCTCTGTGACCCCTTTGGTGCGTTGGACCAGACTGGATCAGACCAAGGCGTCACAATGCTATGTCGGTGTGTGCGTTCACACAGGAGAATCACGCCGATTTCACCCTGATTTTCCCCTCCCAACAATCACAAATGAAAACTGGTCAGAAACTTTGGTCGATCTGGATGTTCAGCCTAGATTATCTGGTAGTGAGAGCCATTTACAGAAGCAATCTTATACCTACCAATATGCTTGTGGACACTTGGGGCCACCCTGTTAATATTCCAACATGACGGTGCTGCTAAGCAAATGGAAAAATTTTAGCCTTTTAGGCTAATGTTATCTAAAAAACTACTCTTGACAGATATTAAATTGATGCTCACACCTCCAGCTCTTCCTGAAGGATAGATAGCCCATGTTGACCGTTTCTTCTTTTTTTCACTGTATAACAGGCTGATCACTACGCCCCCTTCGTCAGTCATTATGTTTACCTTACACCTTACATTCATGCTCTCTCGAGCATGAGGGTCTTAATGAAATCCAGTAGTGTGTGTGTTAATTCAAGAGAAGATAATCTGTGGAAATTTTCATTATGTGTTTGAAGCTAGACTCCACAGTTGGTTAGAATTCCTGTTGTGTGAGCACGGCCTTGCTTGGTGATTGACCACACTGTCTCCCCAATTTGAAAACAATTTTGATTGATTTTCTTCTTCGTTGAGTTAGTTGCTAACTGCTACTAGCTGCTTTTTGCGCACACACCCCCCAGCATATAACGCATGGACTATAGCTGTTGCTCCGTCTGTTAACTTTTTTTCCCCAAATATTTTCTGAGCCTCACAGTTTACTGAGAGGACAGCTGGAGGTGAACAGGAAATACGGGGGAGAGAGAGCAGGAAAACATGCGGCAAAGGATTCTTAACATTGGAATCTAACCCGTGGTCACTGCTAGAGGACTCGGCCTCCACACATGGTGCACCTTCTCTACTGACTGAGCTAAATTGCGGCCCTGTAAACATTTTTTCCGGCACACGACTTAAAAACAGTTCCATTATTTTTTCATGAAACTCAACTTACACATACAACATATGCAAGAGTGGTACCTTGGGGGTTTATTTTCGGATTTTTAACATTTTTATTTTTGTCATTTTGGGGAACATATTCAGCTTGGGCTATTTAGAGTATGGAGTGTTTGTCCGGAGTGTAACTTGAAAATATTTCTATATCTTCAACGACTTGTGCATACACACCATCCATATGCTGGAGTGGTGCCTTTTGCTACTTAGAAATTTTTACAGTTCTTATTGTTTTGCATTGTAAACTGTGTATTCTTAATTGTACATTTATATCAGGAATAATATGAAATGTATCTTTTTCCTAGTTTTCATTAGCACAGTTTACATGCAACTATACTGGTTGATTTTGCAGGGGCCAGGGGGCATATGCAGGTCCAGGTTGTGGTTGCACACCTAATACATTGTCACAACTGTGTCCTGTCGTAACGGCTCGCTCCTTAAATGTCGCTTTGGCATCGTTACTCTCTCTGCTGCTGTCAGGCATCTTTTGTAACATTTATACAGAATGGTGAGGCCCAAAAAAGGCGCTACAATCCCACCGTGAACAGGCTGTGTATAAGGGGCTTCGTTGAATCGCCATTTACTTAACCTCCTGAACCAGTCAAACTGAGACAGAATATGTGAAAGTTTTTCTTACATTTGGACTCTGATGCACTTTGAACACTTACCAACCTCTTTCAAACAGGCATTGTGCAACAGTGCCGAAACCAGTACCCTTCTCTCTGACCCCTTTGGTTTAGACCAACCTAAGGCATCACGCCACATCAGTGCGTGCATTCACAGCATATGCTGGCGTTACGCAACGTTAAAAGGCGTGATGTACAATAAAAGCTGACACATTTCACTATTTCCCTTGTTAATGGACGTTTTCTGTGCATTTTCTTCAAATAACTGTCTACCTGTGGCTAGACAGTTGTGACTGTGTGTGTAGGTCGCACACCTGAACACATTACTACAACGTCACACTTGTTCATACAGACGTCTGTTTCGGTCCTGTTACTGCCTCCACAGGTTTCACACCCATTACACCTTCATTGTGTTCAAACAGAATGTCGGGGCAGAGAAAAGGCGCACCAGGCCCGCAATGAAAGCACTGTCTGAATGGGACTACTGACACGTCTGCGTTGTATGTTTGGCTTGCACCCAAAGACAAGCCAGACGAACTCCATTTTCTCGCTGGTTTAGATAGATGTAAGCAGACACTGTAAATGCATGGAAAAAGGGCATTTTACAACAGATTCTTAAATTTAGTGATGTTGTGTCAGTAGGTCTCACGTGCAATTTATAGATTTTGTGAATGTAGACCATATGATTGTATCAAAGTAACGAAAAGACTAACTACAGTAAATCTCCTAGTGTTCTCTGATGCTTTACTTTAGCCAATGCAAAGCAGCTCTTTTTATAAGGCTTTTAAAAATACTCTTTCACATTACAACCAGATGTCTCAGGCTATAATTTTCTCAAAAAGTCACGGGCTAGGATTCCAAACCTCAAGTGCAGTGTGTTCTTAATGCATAGTAATTAGCTCTTCGTTTAGTGAAAAAAAAAACACAAAAAAACCCTGACCGTTGAGAAGGTAAAACTTAGGCAGATTTCCTGCTTGTGATTTTCTGTGCTCTGCTCAGACCTTTATAACTGCAGTAGGACACATATTTGCAGTTAATTTGCTCAACCAAGTCAAATAAACTATCTGAATTGACAGATGGAACATAGGCGGCCATAAAACACACAATAAAGTGGATTATTTGCAGATGCTAAATTTTTTCTGCACCCCAAACACAGATTTTTTAGTTTGAACACAAACATGGCCTTCTTCACCTCAGCAAAAATGAGTTTCTGGTATTGATCTATTGATTACCTACATCTTCAGTCAGGTATATTGTTCTTCAAACTTTGATTTGTGTAAACAATGCCATTTCCCTTTCCAGTTAGATTTTAAGATGTGTTGTCAATGGAATTTTAAGAGCTTTGTTTTGGACCAAGTGATAAAAGTAATGATTCCCTTTATTCTGTTGTTTTTTCTTTCAGCCCAAAGCTCTTGGACAGGCCCTCCTCTCTGAGGTTTCCCTGAGAGGCAACCTCATAGAGAGTGATTATTTTGGCCTCGAGTTTCAGAACATGCAGATGATCTGGGTACGTACACCAGAAACTGTGTATTTATTTCCTGTTTAAAGCAGACACACATGAGTATCGAGGGGTTGACATGCAGATTGATTATACATGGCATATAAGTCCTGACCAGCAAAGGCAGCCAACCTTTCAAAGGTCAGTGCTTGATGAAAACATGATGTGTCTTGGGCTACAGATGAACTTAGTTCATCTTACTAACTTTTTTAGTTTTCTACAGCAGTGCAAACAGTGATGTAGTATTGTTTTTACTGGACATGAGCAGTGTATAATCCAGACATATTTTTAACTTGTCTGGTATAAGTGCCCATACACAAATGTCAGACTTTCCACTGTTTTATTCTTCCAGAAACATAAGTGAAATTCAAGACCACCTACAAGTTCTTTGTAAAGCAAAAGAGAAGAGAGATAAAACATTCTCTATATCTTCAAAGAGAATGGTGCCGGTGTTGCAAACTGAAAAGCCATACTGCATATATACAGTACATTATTTACTGCATACATACAGTACATTATTAAATCTGTAGTATTGTTTTTAAAGGATCATTCACTTAATTTGAGCACTGCACAAGTGCACAAGGCCAGGCTGGCAGCAGCTGCATTTATGGAGGACTAAATGCCTCTAAGCAGAAAGGTAAATTACAATCTAGGTCAAAGGTCAAATAATTTCAACTGTGGCGGCTCCGTTTTTCTTTAAAAGTCCCTTTGCCATATACAAGAGTTACTCCTAAAATAGCTAGGAGAATTGCTCCAGCTTTAAGCTTTTGGTTTTTCTTCATAACCATCAGTAGCAGGTGGAGGTGTATGGAAGCTCCAACTAATATCAGAAGGAGAATCAGCAAATCCTGACTGCTAATTGGCTGGAACCATCAAGTGTTATATATATTTTTGATCTATGAAATTACTTAAATTAATATATAATCAAAAGAGTTGATGTATCACTTGATTGTGTTTGCTCTATTTTTTGTTTTACAAATTAGATGCACTTTTATCTATACTTTTAAATTTATTTGGATGCCTAAACACATGTATATGCACATATGAAACTATAAAGTGAGAGAATTATTCAGGCAAATATCAGCACACATTCCTCCCTCAATCAGGCCTAATAATAATAAAACAAGCAGTCTCCTCCACTGAGAGAGTACAGCTGAAACTTGCCCACAACATTGCTGCATCACTGTTCTGTCATGTGGATGTTAATACAGCATAAAATCACTGTGTAGTAAGGGAGTCAAATTTTGTAAGAAGTTCTCAAAATATTGTAAAGATGATACTACTTTTTTTCCCTTCAGGTTTGGCTGGAACCTACAAAACCTGTTGCAAAACAAGTCAGAAGTAAGTGAGCTCAATCACTAGCTCATTGTTATCACCTAATGAAAATGTGCTGATGATCTGTTCTCATGTTTTTCAGGACCAGCAAATACACTATTTAGATTGTCAGTGAAATTCTTTCCTCCGGACCCCGGTCAGCTGCAGGAGGAGTACACGAGGTCAGTGACCTTAATTTCCTACTGGACGTTACATTTATCTCATACATGTGTCTCCACATGAGCTTTAAATATCACATTTTTTCCTTTACTGAAGCTCAGACTGGTTTTCAGGCCATTATAGTTCTCAAGAAAGAAATGTTGATGAAAAGCTTTCTCAAGAAATAAAAATCCGCTACAATTTCAAAAGAATGTTTATTTTTTTTAAATTAGGATGAATTGTGTATTTTTACACTAACCTTTAGAGACCCTCCATAGACCCATTTTTGTCTTTGTAGGGGACTAGAGGGGCTCTTTAGGGAGAGATTGTAGATCCACAATGTGGTCCACATCATCTGAAAGGTGGTAACTTCAAGAATAATTTGATATGCAGCCCAGCATAATGTGTCATGGTGTTATGCCTCTGCACTAGCAATAGCTGTGGCTGGAGGCATTATGTTGTTGGGTTGTGTGTCTGTCCCATTGTCTTGAACGTGATATATGCCTCGAGTGACTTCTTCAAATTTGGCTAAAACATCCTTTTGACACAAGGATGAACCGATTAGGGTTTGGTGATCAAAAATCACAGCAACCTCACAAAACAAAATTTTAGCCAGAACTCAAGAATTTATGTGAAATTTGAGCCATAACTCAAAGTGTATCAGGATAAATGAGACATTTTGACATGATATTTTGAGCATACTTCACATTAGAAGGCATACTGAGTTTGTGACGCTAATCTTGGATGTCCACCTTTAAACTGTGCTGATTGTATAGATTCTCTGTGCTGCTGGATTGAAGATGTTTGTGAAGCATCTATGTTTTAGAATTTGTAGCTTCTTTGCAGCAACATCCATTTTCAAAACATCTCAGTACATTTAGTTTCAAGCGACTGTTCTTGCACCATATGAGTAGTCGGTACAAATATCAGTGTTTCCCCTAGAATTTTTTTGGCCCCGGTGGCAAGAGCTGATAGAGCCTATGCGCGCACACCAAATTTTTGGTTATTTGTTTCCATGCAAAACACTTAAAACAAAGTGATGGCAAGGAGAGGATGACTCAATAAACTGCATTTATTACACACTACCACACTTCACTTCACTGGAAGTAACAGCAAATAAAACAAACACATCATAACCATACCGAGGTCCAAAAGCGGAGCTTGCTAGTGGGGTTCAGGGCATGGCCCGAATAATTAAGTGAAATAATTAAATTAAATTCTACACACCTTTTTTATTTCATCTTTGTGTTTGCATCATTTTGGATTTGAATTACAGAAATGTGCCTCAAACAGTGCATAAACATAAGATGTGTTATACAATAATATAGTCAGACAATAATAAGATATTATGACTCCATAATTATGCTTTAGGTTTGTATTGTTACATTGAGCCTATAGGTTCCACTGTAATGACCAAAGAACATAAATCTCTGTGGTAATCAGGCCCACATTGTTTCAATGTGATCAGTTCAGTTTGTGTTGAACAGCACAGGGACATAATGCTGATCATATCCTGGTCACAGTAGGCAGTACCTGCTCTTCCTCTCTCATCATCTCCTCTCTCATCATCTCCATCACCCACTGTCTCATCATGTCCTGTTTCACTTCTTTTTCCAAACCTGAGCTACAGACTGCTGCAGTCTTTTCATTTTAGTCTATATCAGTGCAAACAGTAAACACAGGATCAGTTGATTAATTATGCCTCCACTGAGTTATCCCTGCAGTGAAAATAAAGATAAATAGGCGTACCCTATTTTAGCACACATTTAAACCTTTATCAGACTGAACTGAAAGAAAAGCAGTCCAAGGTCCCATCAGGAAAATATTTTTTCCTGAAACTTTATGTACACATCGCCCATGAAACAGAGAGGTCCCTTTTGATATTTGGGTAATTTTAAGCATATCATTTCTTCATTCATTTTAATTTTTAAAATTGATATTTTTTCTCATATATTTAATTAACAGTGACAACTAAAATAACTGTTTTTCTTGAATGAAATGCGCCATTGGCAGGGGAACCTGAGTATTTTATACTTAATTCTAAGACTGTTTAGACCCAAGTATGCAGAAATATCCAAATACATAATTTTAGATAAGGCGAAAATAGATAATTTATATTAAATGCAACCAACTGCATGTTTTTTGCAAAGACAAACTGCATCGGATTAGCATAAAATAGGCATGTCTGTAAAGAGGAGACTTGTGTACCCATAGAAACCATTTTCATTCAGGTATTTTGAGTCTAGAGGTGAAGAAAAAAAAATGGCTGTGCCCATTTTCTTCTCTCAGCAAAACTTAGCTGCAGCATTATATAGCCCCTTCCCAACAAGCTAGCATGACATAGTTGGCAATGGATGCCTTAGATTATCTGTATCATACCACTATATATTATACCACACATCTAAATTGAGCATGCCACAACCTCTTAAAGATAGTGATGTTGCCCATGATGGCTGTTGTTCCCACAGGTCTCTTAGGATGAATAAATAATAACATTCAAGATTCAAGGAGTTACTTTGTGAAGAGCTGTTATATAACATTTAACTTTGATTTAGATACTTCTAACATCCATGATAAGCACTGTTTATTTAGTTTTTATGAACATTAACAGATGGACTCTGTGCTTTTTGTTTTTTGCAGGTACTTGTTCTCACTACAGATGAAAAGAGATCTGATGGAGGGCAGGTTGATCTGCACAGAAAATACTGGAGCCCTGCTGGCCTCTCACCTTGTTCAGTGTAGGTTTAAGCTGGAATTTTTATATTTCTTTTAATTTATTTGATATGATAATATTCTGTAAATACACTATATTGTACAGATTTGATAGAGCACACACAACACTGATTGACAAAACATTCACATGATAAAAAATATTTTTCCTATATTTCATTATACAAAGGGATGTTTCTGTCATTTAGCCTCTCTCCATTAATGTAAATGGGGTGGACAAAATAATAGATTTACCTATCAGTGTAACGCAGTATAAATTCACAGCACCACAATTGGCAACCTCCAAAACATGCCTATTACGGTTCCTGCCTTTTTCGTGTATGCAGACACCATACTATGGACAGAACAACAACAAAAAATAATGTCGGACTGTCTGGTTGTGTTTGTGCTGTAGACTCTGTTAAGTTTGTTCACGCTCCTCCAATGTAGAGTTGCTGCACCACGACTGCGATCTCTTACTGGTGTTAATTTTGAAAGGTTACACCACCAATCACTGCCTTGGCATGCATACTACTGTTTTCAGCCATTTAGCGGATCCGTGTGTACGGGGATCGTCTCGAAAACATAGCCGTGTGAAGGCAGATCTTCTGCAAAATGCAAAGAAAAATGCAGTGTAAACGGGGCCTAAATGTCATATTTGAATGTGAAGCCTTTATGAATTTTAGAATTTGTCACTCTAATCTAATAGAAACTCTGTTCAAGAAAATTTTTTATTTGGTGTCAATCTAAAACCCTATCCACACCATTGTGAACGCACTCAGAGTCAATGGACCTTGCTTACATGAACAACTTTTGATGTACAAAAAAACCTTGTCTGTCTCTTAAACCACAGCGGAGATTGGCGACTACGATGATGTAGCAGACAGGGACTTCCTGAGGACAAACAAGCTGTTGCCTTACCAAGAGAAGGTGCAAGAGAAGATCATGGAGCTCCACCGCAGGAACCAGTAAGTATAGTAACCCTTGAGCTGCAATGTCATCTTTGTATTTCTTCATTGATTTATTAAAGCTGACTGACAGGTAACATAACATTTTAACTAGTTTCAATTGAAGCAGAAGTCAAGTACACGTTTATTGCGGCGTCAAGTACACGTTTATTGCTGCACAGTGTCTCATGCCTGAGTGCCAGGCTGCCAGCAGATTGCTCTGTCGCAGCTGCTGACTAGGCACTTCTGCTCAACTCTTGTGCAGTTTCTCATATTATGCCTTTTCCAAGGAGGTTATGTTTTTACCTGTCGTTGTTTATTTGTTGGTGGGTTGGTTTGTAA
The DNA here is from genome assembly GCA_037577475.1 of Chaunax sp. Z400. Classification (NCBI taxonomy): domain Eukaryota; kingdom Metazoa; phylum Chordata; class Actinopteri; order Lophiiformes; family Chaunacidae; genus Chaunax; species Chaunax sp. Z400. The sequence continues at coordinate 6,207,853 of CM075188.1, forward strand.
GGAGGATTATACAAAAACCTGGGTAGAAATAGATCTCAATAAACAGACGGATCCAGAAATGTATTTGTATCTTTCCTTAACATTACATTTTTAATAATTTTCCCTAATTACACACAAACTGCTGAGCCTGTTTCCAGTAAATGTTGTAGATGGGTGGGGCCTGAGCCCGGAAAGCTAAACAGATATGTGCATGATTGTTTGGCCTTTGCGGAGGCATGCGATCTACCAAGTGCCATTCTTTTTTTCATGGCTACTTACTTATTCATTTTACATAAATGCTAAGATACTTAACATAAACAGTATACTGTTATGTACTACAATTATTTTATTTATAAACTCCAGGCACACAAACAACAACGTCTTAACAGTATTAGGAGTAAATTAAAAAGAGAAATGAGTAATTATTTTCTATTACTGACCGCATGTAACATGAGTTGAATGTGATGTGTGACACGGCTCGGTTGTAGTTTGTCCTCGCCCCACAGTCGGTCCATATTGTTTGTTAAAGTGATTATTGCTCTGATAATATAGTTGAACAGCATCACCCCATCACACCAGAGTAGTATCCTTGTGGAGCATTAGCCATTGTTAAAAGTGAAAAATAATTCCCAGCTACACTTATGTGGAAGGTTGAGTATAAATGTACCCACAGTGAGTATTTTATTTTTTGACTTGAGGATTTAAGATTTTTGGCTAAATGAGCTAACCGTGGATTTTGAGTCTTAGCTATGCAATGATGCTGCCAACCTTTTTAGAACATCTCATATTCATTTACCACAAATGACATCTAATAAATCACAATTTTTGGGATTTATTTGTGCTTTTTTTGTGGCTTTAAATGCAAATATTTATTGTTAACTATGATTATCTACTGAACTGAGCCAACAGTTTTCTCGCTAAACAACCATAATGAGAGGTTTTGCTTGATTCCACAGCCCTGAATATCACACAACCACTTGCTGCACTTTTCTCACCACCAGTCTCCTTGTTAGCACAATACCATCCTATGGCCAATAGGGGAACTTTTTAACCCAGTGTATTAGGTGGCTTGAAGGACCTTTGCTAATCTCTTCCTTTGGTTTCCAGTGTGGAAATACAAGCGTTGAATTCTCTGGCCTAATCCCCTGCTCTGGCCGGTCTATTAGCCATAAGGCCAGTGGGGCAGTGGAGGGCCCTAAGGAGATTTCCCCACTTAGCGGATGAACAGAATTAGAATGTGGTGATGATTGGATGGATATGTCTTCCTAACATGCTGTTTGGTTGTAATCACATGGATTTAGATAATGCCTCTCAATTCCTCTGTTATAAGAGATTTAAGGACATACTACTCCAAAAACAAGTCATGATACAATCTTTATATGAATGTCATGTGATAAATCAAAAAGAGAGCTTGCAGCATGGACAATGGATAAAAGCCTGGGTAATTATGATTATAACCTTATTGGTCTGAGCAACACTAGTCATTTACTGCACCATACACATGGACAAAAAAAATCTCTCTGTAATTTTCAGTTATGAAGATGATACAATTTATAAATAAATACTTCTTATTCTTTTTAGACCAGAATGTGAAACTGTAGATTAGCAGAAAAAAGTAATAAATGATTCAAATAAATATAAGTGAATTCAACTACAATGTAACTACGAGGTGCATAGTGGTGATCTGACGATTTTCTAGATATGCAACTGGAAACAAATGGGGAGACTTTAGAATTGGTCTGAAGTACCGTATTAATATTTTTGCTTTACATTTGACATGATGTCACTGATTAATCAAATTAATTTTGGTCAGATTACACTTGGATTTCCCTACTTTTACTTTTAAATTATGTTTCAAAGGATTGAAATGAGCACTGAGTCTTCCTCTCTTCCTTTTATCTTTCAGTTTTTCCTGTTTTTGCTTGAAGAATGTTAAAACAAACATCCGTTTGTTTAGTGTAATTGACAAAAAATATGTCCAGAGATTGAGCCTTGTAGAATTCTGGCATGTTGGTCTATTAAGATTCCTAGTAGAACAGGAGAATGTAGTTTGATTTGTAGATAGGTTTGAACTAATATAGGACAGTGTCTGAAAGTTTATTACAGTTTTCTAGTCTGTATAGCAGTATTATGTGGTCAGCCATGTCAAACAAAGCACTGAGATGATTCAGTAAATCGGACTCCTCTGTAAACGTAAGTAAGTTACAAATGTTGCTGTGTGTTATTGTCTACTCCAGGGGCCAGACTCCGGCTGAATCAGATTTCCAAATCCTGGAGATTGCCCGTAAACTGGAGATGTATGGCGTCCGCTTCCACCCAGCAGCTGACCGCGAAGGCACCAAAATTAATCTGGCTGTCTCTCATATGGGCCTTCAGGTTTTTCAGGTGACCGCAGCTCTCATACCAGCTGTGTTTTTGGATGTGACTGTCACTGCCAACCAATGTTGCTAAAGGTTATTCCGTTGTTCCCTTTTGTCCCAGGGTAACACAAAAATAAATACCTTTAATTGGTCCAAGATTCGCAAGCTGAGCTTCAAAAGAAAACGGTTCCTGATCAAGCTCCACCCAGAGGTTCATGTATGTATTAATGAAGAGAATATTGTCTTTATTGAGAAAATGCCAAAGTTGAACTCCCGTCATTTTTCCTGTATGTCTAAGATTTCACATCCACTGCGAAGGAGACCAGTTTTACTGTGTGATTTAATTGTCTTTCTTTATTTGTTTCAGGGCCCCCATCAGGACACACTTGAGTTTATGATGGCCAATCGAGACCAATGTAAAATCTTTTGGAAGATCTGTGTAGAATACCACTCATTCTTCCGTTTATTTGACCAACCACAACCCAAATCCAAAGCTATCCTCTTCACTAGAGGCTCGTCCTTCAGATACAGGTATTTAATAACAAAGGCATGTGTCATCTTTAATGTTTTTAAAAGAACATTGGGTTTTCTTGTACAATGAAATGAAAATGTTTCAGTTGTTTATTTTTCTGCGTTTTAATTCTAAACTCTGTCTGTTAGTGGAAGGACCCAGAAGCAACTTGTGGAGTATGTCAGGGAAAATGGAGCAAAGAGAACGCCATATCAGAGGTGTGTGTGCACTGTTTATCAGAAAGACGAGTTGTTTGCCTTACTCATTCCTCTCAATCAGTGGGAAATGCTTCAACACTGCATTCATGATAATAATTCTGCCACTGAATATGTTTTGTCCAGGAGGAACAGTAAAATACGAATGTCTGCTCGCTCCATAGCAACAGATGTGCCAAAACAGGTCAGTGGCGCTACAAGCTGGATGCATTTGTACAACAGATGACACAAAAGATTCCTTATATTGTGCTGTAATGAATAACCTTATACAAGCCTCCTTTCATTTATCACTTTCCACTTTTCCTCTCACTCTGTTTTGCTTGTCCTGTCTCTGTTTCAGAGCTTGTCATTCAATGACAGTCTCAGGGCCCCAGGCTCTCCTTCCTCCCCTACTGTGTCCTTCTACCCAACGCACATCTCTAACATTGCCCTGCGAACAGAACTCCAATTTCAGTCCCAGCCTTTGCCCACACTAAGCCGGTCTCCAGCACCTCCCCAGCAGCAGCAGCAGCAACTACAACAGCCGCAGCAGCTTCAGTCCCCTCAGCAAACTACCAGACCGCCCAGCCCTCCGAAGGAAGAACCTGTCAAGGCTGCTCCCCCATCTCACTACGCTTTTCAAGGTGCCCCTAGTAATCAGGCAGCAGGACACTGCAGCCCCTTGTTTGTGTGTGTAGAGAGTGGCACTTCCCAATCACAGCCCTCCAAAAATGGCAATGAGGATAAGGAGCATGGTGGGAGAAGGGGAACTGGGTGCTCAGTGGGAGGGAGTGGAGGGAAGAGGAAGGGGGTTCTTACACCTGAGGCATTTGAGATGGAGCTTTTGCGCACAAAACAGAACCCCATGTTCTCAATGTCCAGCTCACCGCTGCATGTCACTGAGGAGTTCATAGATGATGATCCCACTGAGATGTCCTTTTATGGTGGAGGGGCTGAGGCCTTCTCTTTCGGGCTTGGCAATAAAGTAGATCGGTTTGATCACGTAGAGGAATCTGACCTCAGCAAAAGCAGGATGTTTAGTGTGGGCATTGAAGACCTGAATGGGAATACTAATCCCTTCCCTGATAGCATTGTTGGTCACTCTGAGACCAGCTCCCTAGTTAACAACCGCTCAGAATGCAGCTCTCTGGACAACCTGGGGCTCAGCTCTGCAGGCGAGTCCATGTCAGTGGGTTATGGAGGCAATGACTCCTCCTCCTCTCTTCGCCTGCCAGGCTCTGACATCCAGTCAGAGGCCAGCTCAATGGTCAACTTCCCTGCGTACTCTGTGCGATCTGAGAGCAGCTCTGCTGTGCAGTTCAGTGACCTGGTAGAGCAGCTTGAGCAGCTCAGCTACCCACCCACAGCCACTGAGGGCTCCGGGAATGGCAGCTCAGATTCAGACTCTGACTGGGGCTCTGACAGCGTCCTTCCCCCTGAGCAGAACCTCTTTTATAATAATCCGCTGACCGGGAGCAGTGGAATAGAGGGTTTCCTCCTCCAGTGCCACAATCTGCAGGCTCTGGCACTCGCAGACCCCTCTGCATCCCCTCATATTAAAATGTAAATCGCGTAGAGCACTTGAGGCCTCTGTACAGGGCTTTCCAAGTTGGAGAGAAAATTCTTGTTACCTAGTAATTAATAATGAAAAAATAAGTAGCAACATTATAATTGCATTATAATTCACTGTCTAGTAATACAATTTAACCTTGGTGTCTACAATTTTCACATTCACATTTCACATTTTATCGTAAGATGGCCAATAACAAAGATGATTTCACCATGTGAAACTAGAAAAGCTAATACATAAACTGCTGGTGTTCGGATGTCTTCATATCTTGGAGTTCATTTCCAACAGTCTGCGCTCCCATCTGGGTTGATGCACATCTTTATAGTGTATGCTTGTTACCTGTCAGGTGCTTTCAGTTTGAACTCTGTTAAGAAGTGGAGGAGAACATCTGCTGCTCCACATGTTGGATTTCTGCAGAAACATTTTCCTTTTTATTTGAGTCAGTGATTTGACCTGGTGTACCAATGCCATGGTCAGGTTGTGGTGTTTTTAAAAAAATCACTCCTGTCTCCTCATGAAACTTAGCTTATCAAGTTCTCGACATAATTTTTATGAGATTCTTGAATGAAGTCGTTATTCTTTGTCTTTTTCAGTTGTCTTAATATCACCATTAAGCATATTTAGAGCAGATGTTGATTATGCATCATGAATGTACACATTTGCATAGGAATGTCTTGTTACTTTTGTCTGCGTTTGGTGAATACATAATTTACTCAGAATGTCAGAACAACAGTGTTCTGTAACCATCCTTCCAGTTTGATCACCTGCCTTATTAGTTTCAATTTAATGAAACAGATGTACCTAATTCAAATTAAATGTAAGTAATGTGGAGTTTTTATAGTCTATATTTTAACCTGACCAACAAATAATCTTAAAAAATGTGATACCTTAATTAAAGTACTTAACGACTAGTAATAACTATTGTTAGTACTAGTGATAATCATCATCTGGCTTTAAGTTTTCATTATCTATATGGTACTTGATGGTACTCTAGTGTAAGGTTTTCCTGGAGACCAATCATTCATCATTCTCTAATCTAACGGGTCCGATCTCAGGGTAAAAATAAAACCGGAAGTTTCACTAACAGGTCCAGTGATCCTCACAGGCCTCCTGGCGTAAGACGTGCCATGGAGCTACTTTTCCCTTTGCACTTGTGTGCTTCACTGTCATCTGCTGGCTGAAGGAGGTGTCAACACGCAGTACGTTCATGATGTCTGAAGGCTAAAAAATAATCTATTTAGACATCAGCTAACATTTTTGCTTTGTGTTGAGCTAATTTGAAGAATGTAAGCAGTGTACTAATGAGCCATTAAGTACACTGTTAACACCACTTTCTACAAAATGAATGTATCCTCCTACATGGATGTAGGACTTTGTGCTCTTGTAGCGACCCAGCAACACTTAGTAAACCATATGTAATGGTGTTTGACACAGTAGTGTGCCTTGATTATTAAAGTTTAGAATGTATTGTTTCTCAGCATTAGAAACCATCCATATTTGGATCTACCAGGAAACCCTTTAGATATAGTAGCTCAGAGTTTTACTGAAGCATCCGTACAAGACTGGAGATGGATGTTGCTTTCTTTTCTGACATGTGGCATTTAGCATGGTCAGGGGTTTTGGCATTAGCTGTCTTTAGGGTACCAACTACATGATATTCTGTTTATTGGAAGGAAACAGGAGTCTTTGCACATCAGCATTGAATTTCTCTTTTATAATAGCTGGACTTTTGTTATGTGTTTTTTTTTTAATGTTGGCATAGGAATAATAGATTGCTGTCATGTGGTTAGTCGCTAAAGTGTTTTTGTTTGATTGTTCAACCTCCATTCCTCAGTGATATGTCTGTGATTCGTAGCCTGTCTTCACATGAAAAGTTAATACTGTGTTGATATCAAACTAATCAGTAGTCTTTATTACTTTATTGATGTCAACTCCTAAAACCAGTCTTGAATTGCTGAGTCCAGTTTTAATTACCTTTCATTTGAGGTCACCTTAGTCTGCCTTCAGGCAGACCTCACTTGGCTTTTGCAAAGTTTGCTTGCACCTCAGTGCCTTTAAGCACTTACTTTCACTCTTTTCATGCAACGTGCTTTCATTCGCATGCCAGCCATGCCTTCCTGTTTACTTTTCACTTGTGCTGAGGTTTTTTCAAGTGGACGTTTATGTGGAAAAGGGGGTTATCTAAATCAAAGAGTTTTACTCTTTAGTAATTCAAAGACAATTGTTAAAAACTCACCGGTTCTCATTGTCATTTTGAATAATGGCATCTAGTGATTTTAATATATTCCTTATTAAAAACACTGTGTCTGTGTCACTTAACAGATCGTGAAGAGTTGTTTGATCTGTTCAAGGGTTTGTCTTGATGGCCTTTTTGATTTGATTCTTTTTCTGCCATGTTATTCTTCCCACATCTCAACTAAAGATTTAATTAATGACGGGCTAACAATTATAACCAGCTAAGCTAACTGCACTTAGGCATGAAGTAATCATCAATTAATCCTGAACATGTATATGACGCATTATAAACAACCTGTACTTAATGTTTGTATGTTTTACTCTCAAGAATAAAGTAATCACTTTTGGGTACCATGAATGTCAGACTTAAAATTATTTTTGGGATGCAGACTGAAATCAAAGATGGTGATGTAATTGTTTAACTGCTTTAACAGAAACCCTGGAGGTGTTCATGTTCTTCTATTTGCCAAAATGGAATATTATGCACAGTCCAGACCAGTTACCGGAGTTTCAGACCAGAATTTTTACAGCAGTATTAGCAATACATGAGAAAAGAATAAATCCCATAATGTTTGGGTGTTGTAACCAGACATCAGCTGAAAATGTTGTGTATAAGTGTGACAAAACATCCACCATCCTTCGTTGCTCCTTAGTGTAACATCAGAAAAACTGTATACAGCAAGTCAGCTTTCCTTTTAATAGCTGAGGCAACAAACTTGTGTGCTATTGGGGGTTGGGTCTCACTTGTACACAAGATTCCTCAGCCTAATTCCAGCCGGGTGTGTGTGCTCCCTGTTTGAACAGGCTTTCTGCCAAGCCATTCCTCTGCAAACCCTCGTCCTCCTGCTGTGGAGCCTGGCGTCCGCTCCCTTCCCCTCTTGTGTCATTCCCTCTGGGGCACTTTAGATAAACCATAAACAGCCCTTGCCCTCCAGACAAGCCACATTCCTGATAAGTCTTTGCATGAGCAATTATATCCGGGTCGAGTAGTGACTTTTTTTTCCTCTTAGCCTTCCCCCACTCCTTTTTTTTCTCTCTCTCTAATAGAAGTGGAAGAACAGCTGTGGTGACCTGTGACTCAGTAAAGAGGATAGCCCGGCATTTCATCTGCTTGTTTTGTCTCCTGATTTGTTATGTAGCACAGCTCACTGGCAGAACAAAAGCAGAAGAGCCAGTTCTCTGAAATTGGACGTTGACGTTGGCAATGAATCATTTGTCCTTGTTGAGGGCTTTGAAAACAACGGCAGGGAAAAATGTGGGAAGCATTACTTGCCCCAGTCTAGTCCGCTGTCTCTCACTTGTGGCTAATGTGTGTGATGGAATCTTCACTTGTTTTTGTTCAAATGTGCACCACTATTCTGAGAGGAAATAAGATTATTGTGGGAAATAGAATTAGGTGAACATGAAGCTTACTTTTATACAGTATGTTTGACTGTAGGCAACATATTGTAGCTCTTTTTTAAATGTGTTCAGTTCCACTTCTTGTAGAGATTGTTGACTTAAACTCCACCCATTTCTAAAGATCATTTTTGTCCTGTTTTGGCAGAGTAAAGTTTGTGATAAATGAATTTTCACTTATTTTGGGATGTTATTTATTTCTGTGTTTCAGACTCAGTTGTTGACAGCCCTCAGCTCTCACCTCTCAACCCCAAAGGTCCCCTCTGCCTGTCACCCTCCTTCCAGATGTCGACCCTCAGCCTCCCGGTCCAGGCCCCATCGCCCCTGCAAAGCCCCATCCTGAGTGAGGTGGGCAGCAACGCCAGGCTAGAGGAGGAGGAGGAGGGCAGGAGGAAGGTACATTGCTCACATGCCACCCTTCTACCCCTCCACCTCACAACCCCTTTTAAGAGTATAAATCACTGAACTTGGAGTTTCTTTTCCAAATTTTTGTTGTATTGATAGCAGAGGAGGAGAAATTAGTTGTGGTTTTAGTTTTTAAACATATGTCCCTCTTCTACCTCAGCGGTATCCCACTGACAAGGCCTACTTCATTGCCAAAGAGATTCTGACCACAGAGCGGACATACCTGAAAGACCTCGAGGTCATCACTGTGGTGAGCTTTTGTTGTTTATTTCCCTCCTCAATTTGTCAGTAATTTTTATATATTTACTTTAAATTAGGTTTTCTTCTTTGACCATGTGTAGATACCAGTCTATTTATACATCCATCAATAGTCTTTTGTCCCCTCTTGTTCCCAGTGGTTCCGCAGTGCTGTGATCAAAGAAAACGCCATGCCCGAAGGCCTGATGACCCTCCTCTTCTCCAACATCGACCCCATCTATGAGTTCCATCGAGGCTTCCTCAAGGAGTTAGACCAGAGGCTGGCTCTCTGGTAGGTGCTCTTGCAGCGTTTCTCTATGTGATGAGATGTGTAGAAGCTTCTAACAAGATTATAATGAAGGCGAAATCTTTCCATATCTTCAGGGAGGGACGCTCTAATGCTCATGTCAAAGGGGACTACCAGAGGATTGGTGATGTGATGCTGAGGAACATGTGTGCTCTTAAGGTGACGATGCTTTACTAGCTCTCCTTTACATGTTGGACTAACGAGCTGAATGTCCTGGATTTCATCTGCGTATGTTTATTGTTGTCTTCAGGAATTCACCAGCTACTTACAGAAACATGATGAGGTGTTAACAGAGCTGGAGAAAGCCAGCAAGAGGCTGAAGAAGCTGGAGACTGTCTACAAAGAGTTTGAACTGCAGAAGGTCTGCTACTTGCCTCTCAACACATTCCTGCTCAAGCCCATCCAGCGCCTCATGCACTACAAACTCATCTTGGAGAGACTGTGCAAGCATTATTCTCCCACCCACCGCGACCACGACGACTGCAAGGGTCAGTTTTCAGTAGCTTTTGGGATCACACTACATACTCCTTATATAAGTATTTTAGTGCTTTGAGATCTCTGTATCAGTTTGGCTGATAATTCAGTCATAAATTATTGACAAGTTACATGACGTACATGCTGGACCTTTTTCACAACTTTCACACTGTACGTATCAGTGTTTCTCACAGCTACACACACATTACACCTCTCTGAATGCAGACACTGACTCGCCCCACCTCTCTCTGTTTCACTGCCCCTGCGTCTGCTCTGTTGACCTTTTTTCGTCAGCAGGATGTTTCATTACGCTCCAGAAAAGGCACCCATTGCAGATTTTTTTTTCCCTGCGATTCTTTTGTCACAACAGCGAGTGAGCCATGTGTGGAGGAAGCTTGTTTTAAAGACAGAGCCTGAAACAATTGAAACCCAGTGTGACACAGAATGACATCGGTACCAACCAAGTGCACTTAGAAGAAGATTGCCGTACAATCAGACATAATACCAGAGAACATGTTTTCTCTGTTTGTTTCTCTGCAGAACATGAGCAATATGTTGTCAGTAGATAATGACTGAGGAGTGAGTGCAGGGAGATTGTGCACAAGTTAATTGATTGTGGAGTAGTGTCGTTCTGTCAGACAGATTTTAAAAAATGAATATAAACTAGAAGGGCACTCAGTCAGTCTTTATAAAATTATCTAAATCTAGATTCCAACAAAACGTGTGACATCAGAATGACTGACCTCAGGATTCTTGCGGTGTTAAAGGAAGGGGGGAAACATATGGATCTGCTCCTTAATGCAGATGCACTCCAACATTTAACAGGTTCTTCCCTGTCACATACTCGCACCAAGTTTCATGAACATGCTTGAAGTAGTTTTTGTGTAATCCTGGTAACAAACAGACAAACTAACCAACAGGCACCTGTGAGAACACAACCTCCTTTGCGGATGTATAAATAAAAAAAGGTGGCCAAAATATGTTTGATGTGTTTTAGCCGTTGATACTGTGGCGGACCTCCACTGATCCATGAATATATCAGTAAGAGGGCTGTTCCACCTGACAGCACCAGTCACAAATGTTAACATAAGTTGTCCTTCATCGTTACTTGGTTGTCCAATTTGCCTTCTGAGTGACATCTAGTTCATTTGATACAGTGGTCCTGATGCTACAGAGAGGATCAGATGGTTGCAGAGGAACTGAAATTGTATTCCTTTCATTACTGGTCATGTTTCCAGTTGTGTTTGGAAGAGTGTTCTGTGCCCTTTTTGGTTATCATCTCAGAACACGTCATAGAAGTTGTAAAAGTTTTTGTGAGGCCTCCCAGATGCTGCGTCCGATGTCTGCCAGTAAAACGCTGCACGAGATAGTTATGCCAGCAGTTATTGTCATTTGAGGTGCCCTCTATCTGTCAGAGCAGATATCATGTAGTCTGAACTAATTATAAATATAGTAGAAAGGATACCTGTACAATATGTTGATAGAGTTTTTGACTTTAATCTCACTGTATGACAGGTGTGATGCTTGGCTATATATTTACTGTATGGTTTTACTTCAAATTGTTATTCTTGGAAATACAGTAATCTATCACTTTCTTATACACAATATCTACAAATTTTAATTTCTCAAAATGGGTTTCAGGAAACTATTCTGTTTCAGTGGTTATAAGACACTGATGGGAGTATTTTGGATTCACATCATTCGTTTTTTCCACAGAGGCTCTGAAGGAAGTGGCTGAGATAGCCGCTCAGCTCCAGACTAGTCTCATCCGGTTGGAGAATTTCCAGAAGCTGACCGAGCTGCAGAGAGACCTGATTGGTATAGAGAACTTAACAGCGCCTGGCAGGGTGAGTGCAGCAACACAGAAAGGAAGGCAGGGGGTGCTGAGAAATTGTGCAAAATTGTAACACGTATTATCTGACATGCTTCTTGTGTTTGTAGGAGTTCATACGAGAGGGATGTCTGTACAAGCTGACCAAGAAAGGACTACAGCAGAGAATGTTTTTCCTGGTTAGTACTAAACTATCACTTTAAGTGTAATAACAAATCAGTGTGCATGGAAATAACTTGTATTGTCTTTTCAGTTCTCAGACATGCTCCTCTACACAAGCAAAGGTGTGACAGCCACCAATCAGTTCAAAGTCCACGGCCAGCTGCCCCTCCATGGCATGATAGTGAGTACATAAGCTCTAGTTCACCTCCCCTAAACGTTTTTTCTTTTCACTAGAGCTGTGCGAGATGAACAAAATCTCATATCCATATGCACATATGAAAACTGAAAATATCCCCGTTGTGGGACTAATAAAGGAATATCTTTATATCTTTTCATGTCCAGATGATGATACACATGATGAAAAAACACATTTCCTGCAATTTGAATGAACATAAAATGAATACATGATCCCATTCCGTATTGCATTTTGAATTACTAGTGCAAAGCTTGTTCTAAACATGCCTGTTCGGAATGGGCCCTTCTGTTGCAGCCTTCTTGTGTCCAGAGCTTACAGAGCATCACATCATTTGATCTCTGTCTAAAATACTCCCACACTTTAGATGATGAGGGTGAGGATTTTTTTAGCGACAGCTTGCTCTCCTGAAGAATCATGCTTGAACCCCTGGATGTGCTGATTGGGACCGGACACAGCCATCTTGGTGAGGCGCCGTAGTTGTGATTGATGACGTCACGATAAGTCACAACAGAGCTCTATTCGCCTGTTTATTCTAAATATTCAGCGTGTCGCATATTAAAATTGCACCAAAGTCGATTTTGCACTTGCCCCCAGAAAGTTACAAAGTTTGTAGTAGATCAGATGAACGGTACTCAGGATTGGCAAATTACAGACAGATAGATTTCTCACATCATATGTAGATATCCTAGAACAGTAAAAGCTACTAACTCATATTAGATTTTTTTTCTCCTACTATTAAGAACTTTTGTGCAAATTTTCAATCAAGCAAAATATAAAATGTTAATGTATGAAATAAAAACTAATATAAATAGAGAACACATGGCTGCTGTGTAGGTGGTAAAAGTAGTTAGTGATGTTTGATCTGTTCAATGTTTCCCACAGAATGACGAGGACACTGCTTTAATCTGCTCGCTTCTCTTTTCCTCACACACAGCCCTACATTGTGAAAGCAGCTTGTCCCTCTCTCTGTTCTCTCGCTCACCTCTGCTCTGCTGACTTTCTTCATCAACAGAATGTTTTATAAAGTTGAACAACAAACACAACGTGAGCCGTGTGTGGTGGAGGCCTTTTGTTTAAGATATTCAAACAATCTAAACCAACGAGGTACCAAATGACCTCCAGCAACCAGTATCACTGAAGGACATTTATAGTAAACGTAGGCCTACATTAAACTGGAGACATCACAACACAATCGGTGCATTTATCTCGTAGTGTCTTGAATGTCGTCAAAGGTTTGACATCATTTAGGGCTGTTTCCTGTCTCTCATTCTGCGCTGCTTGCCACAGTGTTGCTGTCAAGTGTGATTTGTGCCACAACAAAAGCTCCATCATCCCTGTAAAGACTCCACTATAGCTCTTGGTGCACTGTCACTGTAGTGACACCTGATGGTGAGATGTGTCGGTTAATGCTGTCTGTATGGTCTGATCAGTGTGTTTGGAAGGAAGGGTCTGGGTCTGCTAACTTTGCATGTCTCTGCTTTACTCCTGGCTGCAGCTCATAGTGCTGGACACACCGGTAAGTCCTCTGAGCTCTGCCAGCTTGGATGCCCAACCCCTCCCCTTCCTCTCCCATGCTTGTGTAGACAAAATCACCAAAGATCACAGCTAGAAGATTGTTCAAGATACAGAATCTGTCGCTCCTTGAAGCTATTTTTAGTTGTGTATGTCAAGCCAAAACAAACCATGGACATCTTAAATGATGACATCTGAGGACATACTGATGAAGGCACTGACCCACATGTTTTGGTCTTGTGTATTAAATAGGAGGCTAAGTTAAAAAGCAGGATGTGAAGTCATCAGGGTTTATTGATGCTCCTGTAGAGGCTCTGTGGCAGATCTGTCTGAGTCGTGAGTCCGATTCACTGACTTAGATTCTCCCTACAGTCCTCAGCTTTAATCATTTATTGTAAACAAATGTGTTGAGACTGAATGTCTCCTTTGTTTGGTTAATGTTTTTTGGGATTTCTCTTTTGTTTGTAGGTCGAGGAAAGTGAAAATGAGTGGTCAGTCCCCCACTGCTTCACCATCTACTCTGCTCAGAGGACCATCGTAGTGGCTGCCAGGTGAGAAGGGAAAAGAACAGAAAGTCTACAAGTTAAACTCTAAATGGTGACCAGAGAATCAGTTATATGTATTAATATGACTGTTCATGTTGATTATAAATAAGTAATGCAAGTGTAAATAAAGTTAAGCTCCAAGTCATCTCCTATAATAAGACATAAGATAGGTTTGGATGATGATTTGTGTTTTAAGCAGATTTTTCTTAAAAAAGCAGATGAATGCTTTTATGAAATGCGTATTTCTCTTGGTCATAACTGCTGACTGTGAGGTCATTAAGCTGTTTATATCATGTTGGGTACATTTTTAAAAAGTGCAATTACTCATTCAGTAATACTGAAGTCATAACTAGAATGGCACTCAGTAGAGCACAAACCTCAGAAGTCCAACAGTCCTACCCGTCTGTATAGCTCTTAAAATAGAAAATAAAATAAAGTTAAGTTGTGTGATAACAAATGATTTATTTGTCATCAAACAAAGTCAAATACGTAGACATAAAGGACCATGTCACATTTTTTTTTACACAACTACATAGTATACTCTCCTGAGCCAAACTGACTGCTTCACACTACTGGTGAGTCAATCCTCTGCAAACCAGTCCGGCCTTGATGTGTGTCCATATGGTCTCTGTGGGGTTAAGATCTGAGATGATGCTCAAACCATGACTGTGTTGTTTTTGCTGTGCGTGTTGGTTTATCATCTTGTTGAAAAATAGCCTCTTGTCTTCTATTTGTACCACACAACTTGTTCAGGCCTGGAAGCAACCCTCTGTAATATCTTCTGATACTCCTTTGCATTAATGTGCATCTCACCAGGTGATGAAAACACCCCCATACCATAATTCCACCTCCTCTGTGTCTCTCAGAGGTGGAGAGGCATCCTGGGTTGAGTTTACACCTGACCTAAAACATGACTCATCACTGCAGAGTGATTTTGACTTCAACACGTTCATGAAATGTAGACGTTTTTAAAGGCATTTTGAAACAAAAATAACAGCTTCACTCTTCAGGCACATTGTGGCCATATACAGAGATCACAGAGGTGAATAAGGTTTTGTTACCTCAGGACTTGGGCTCATTGTAAGTCAACTAGCCTGACAGTCTGGCTTGTTAATTCACTTAAAATCCTGCACACATAAACACACTACTTGTGTCTACATGTGTGTGTGCATGTAGGTCGAACATGAAACTAAGTTTTAAGTAAGGAAAAATAAAAATCAGATAGATATAGATATGACTGATGAAGAACAGTAAAAAATTAAGATGGAACTGTCTCATTTTTAAACATTTTCTTTCTATTTTACCCCCCAAAAATAACAGGAAAAATGCCAAACATGCTTCCACAGACACATACCACACATTTCTGAATTTAATTGTTGCACATTTTGCTTCTGTTTGATAAAACAAAGAGTAATGGCACAAAATATGGCAAAAAAGAGCTTAACACATTTTTTGTCCAGGAGTGTATACATTTTTAAATTATTATCACAAAAGCTATAGTTTCCAACATATATTTTCTAGCATTTGAGGACAGTTCTGTGACGATCGATTTAAAGAAACCTGAAAAAGGAAAATGATATGAAATTGCTGGATACACCCACCTAACTGGATTAGCACCAACATTAAGTGGATTCCTGCCATGCCATACCCCTCCATAAAGTTTTATTTGCAATCAGTTCATTACTTTTTGAGTAATCCTGCTTACAGCCAAACGAATCAATAACAGAAAAACAGAACCTCCTTGGCAGAGGGAATGAGTTCAGCTAAAGAAAAATGACACAATTACATCTTATTGTCATTTGTTACTTTATCTCCTTCTACAACTTGAGGCATGTGTGATTCAGTCTGTCTCCGTTGCGTCCGTACGTTTGTGCTTTCAGCTCTAAAGTGGAGATGGGGAAGTGGATCGAGGATCTAAACATGGCTATAGACATGGCCAAGAAGTCACAAGAGAAATCCAGCATCTTCCTTGACGCAGGACTGGGTGATCACTCCAACCGTAAGAGCTTCACTGACCTCACTGTTATGTAAAGATGTACAGTGACTACAGTATCTACTGAGTGGATGAGTGTGCTTTGTGTGACTTATCTTATACTCTCCTCAGATGAGATATTTGGGGATACAGCACAGATTCTAATGTACAGTTAATCCCCTACCTCCAAACTTCTGTCCCGCCTCCTCCCCTTCCTCCTCCTCCTCCTCCCTCAGGATCGTCTGATGAGGTTTCTCTGGAGCAGGAGTCCGAGGATGACATGAACTCCTCTCGTACTTCACTGGACAAGCAGACGCACCACCGTGCCAACACCACCATGCACGTGTGCTGGCACCGCAACACCAGTGTGTCTATGTCTGATCACAGCCTGGCTGTGGAGGTACTCCTCCTCCGCCCACATTGAGACACGCATACACGCCCATTTATACACCCACACCCTCTCAATAGATATGCAAATGCACACCTTAAGTCATTTTGCTCATGTGGAAAAGACATTGGTCACTCCTGAGATGATGGATTTGAGAGAACATCTGTAGGTGCTCCGGGATCCGTGTCATCGTTTGTCCCCCTCCTAACCCTTTCCTCTCGTGTTTGTGTCCCCTCTCAGTGACTGTTATCATCTTGTGTTTATTTTGTCTACTTGAAGACTCTGTTCAGCTTTTCTTTTAATGTGCATGCAGGACAGGTTCAGCATATCTCTGACACTAACATTCTTACCCCACAGACCTGGAGACTTCCTAACAGTTCTTTCTTTCCCATTTCTTCCTCTCCAAGCTAACATGCTAACACTTTCTCTACACACATTTTCTTTGTTCTCTTTACCCTCTCAGTCTTCGGCTCTCCAGCTGTCTCACCAGAGCTTCCTCCTCGCTATCTCCTCGGTCAGGGCCAAAGACCAAACACCATCACACATGTTTGTTGGTACCGAAACCAGAACCTCTCTCTCACTGATTACCTGCGCATGAACCAGGTACTAAAGCCACCAGGCATGATGGATTACTAGAAGAGGTCCAGTTATTGTACCAGTCTCCTTGAGGTCTAGGCAGAAAGCAAAGTTCACCCAAAAATTCAAATTCAGTCAATATTAATTCACCCTCAAGCCAATGGAAAGGCAGGAGAAGTTTCTTAGGCTGCAAAACATTTCTGGAGCTTAGCAGAAAACAGCGTTGCAGGACTCTCCTAAACAAGTAGAGAAGATGCAGACTTGATTTTTTTTTTAAATTTTAAATTTAAAAAAACTCCAAATCTTCAGAAGCCCAGAGAACCCAGATTGATTTGAAACTACTTTATTCACAGCCTTTTCAGGCTGAAATCTCCACTGTAGCCTCTAAGCTAATAGCGTTGCCGTGCACCCCGTTTGCAGTCGATCTTTGGGATCGTAGGGAGGCGTACGTGGTGTTAGCTCTATGGAATCATTTTATGTTTGTTTCTCTACGTTTTCTAACAACTCAGTTGTTTAGTAGAATACTGCAGCACTGTTTTGTTGTGAGGCCCATAATGATACACAATGACTGAATTTTCCTACATTCATGCAACGAAGTAAAGTAAAAGAAAGATAACTAAAAAAAAAATGAAGTAGGAAAAATGCCAAAAACCAAGCCTAAAAGGACGTCCCAGCTCTTAGGTCTGAGACATACCTAAGGCTTGTGTACCCTAGCGAATATCTAGACAACATTCCAGTCCCTGAATAAAAAGTTCTTCTAAAAAAGAAAATGGTATCGATAACAATAAAACGAGTCAAAAACTGAGAAAAAACACCGGTCAACTTAAAATATGCCCGATAAATCGGCATCTATGAGTCCTCACAAGTGAACGTTTTCCATATGATGCATAGATATACAGAAGACAAATCAACTGTGCAAGTTTTCCAGAAACATGTCAGACCAGCAGGTTTCAGTTTGTTTGATGAGTCGCAGAAATATTGGACTTTGATGTAAATATTTAAAGAAATACTTTGATTTATTATTTGTAATGAGGACCATTTTCTCTACTACTTATGATAACATTTTCTCATCTATGTAACTGCATGAGCTTGTTGCCCTGGTAGGCCTACTTTTAGCGATGGTATCCTTTCACATCCTGGAGACAGGTCACTTTCTCCAGTGTCTTGGCTGATAGGAAGCAAACAGCTTCATCTCACTTTCCATTATAACAGTAGAGCATGCATCTGTTTAACAGCTCTAACTAATGAACGCACAAACGCCTTCTTTGTAAACTGATTTGTGGCTGTGGATGTTTGGTTGTGCACAGTTTTATTTAGAATATATAGTCATTTAATTCTCTCTGTCTAATCTTTATGTTCTCTGCTGTCTCCATCTGTGTAGAACCAGCTCTCAGGTTACCTCCTGAGGAAGTTTAAGAACAGTAACGGCTGGCAGAAACTCTGGGTGGTTTTCACCAACTTCTGTTTGTTCTTCTACAAAACTCACCAGGTCAGCACTCCCATCCTGATGTGTAGTATTTCTGCTAGAGTATAAGATTCTTAAAAGGTGGAACTGAAGCCAACAGGTCTGTATTCAGAAAGTGTTTCCATCTCTGTCTTCAGGATGACTTCCCACTGGCTAGCCTCCCCCTGCTCGGCTACACAGTCAGCACCCCCGAAGAGTCCGACGGCATCCATAAGGACTACGTCTTCAAACTGCAGTTCAAGTCCCATGTTTACTTTTTCCGTGCAGAGAGCGAGTACACCTTCGAAAGGCATGTCACTTGTTTGTCATTCCCTGAACACTGTAGCACATTTGACAGCCTTAAAGTAGCAGTCGTAAAACTGTGTGTTCTGTCTTGTCTTTGCAGATGGATGGAGGTGATCAAGAGTGCAGCCAGCACTGCAGGCCGGATGAGTCTGCTCATACCCAAAGGAGGCCCAATGGAGATGAATGGAAACTGACTCAAACATCATGTACCTGGAGGCTGGGCCTCTAGGACGTCAGAAAGACTGTCCAGTCTCCATCTTACTGTAATGTTCAAGTACAGTGAACATTCGGTCAATAACAACTGGAGACTGCTACATGCCGCCAGTTTAAACGTTAGCATTTCTCAGCTTAAGGATTTAACTAGTGGTCTGGGCTTTTTTTCTTTTTCGTTGATGTAAATCATAACTGTATACAGGATATAATGAAAGGGAGACGTGTATGTTTTAATCAGCTTTTTGCATGTGTTGTGCTCATTTGGTCTGTTCATATAGACTGATGGGAAATACTGTTTCTATGGGACCAATTCCAACACAGAAGGCATAAAAGAACAATTCACCCAAAAAAATTATTAAAAATCAGTATTTGTCTACTCACCCCCATGATGTTGGAAAGTCAGATGAAGTCTACAAAACATTTCTGGAGCTTCACAGCAAAATAGCATTGGCGCTTTTGCCAACTAAAGAAGATGGAGACTTGTTTTAAAAAACTACCACAAACATAAAATAGCTCATACGATATTATCTCACGACATTTACACCCTCGTCTGAGCTGAAATCTTCACTGTAGCCTCTAAGCTAAAAGTGTTAGCATGCACCCCATCTGAGGAAGGTGCACAAACTCGAACTTGTCTACATGTCCCAATAGGCATGGTCAACGAGACATCGCAATCTCTGCACACCTCAGTGCTTACCTGCTTCCTGGAAGTTCATACACTACAGAGAGAGAGACTGTCGGATCTAATGTCACATTTTCTTTTTTGTTAGAGTTCTGACGTACAGAGATTGCTAGTTCTTGATAATTTTTGCACATATACACCCGTATGAGTTTAGGCTAAAAGTCGTAGCTTAGACTTGGATTACACCCTGCTAGCAGTTTTGTCATCTGTTTTTTTTTTTTTTATATCTGACGTTATAAAACAAGTTCTTTTCTTCAGTTATTGAGGAGAAGTCAGTGCTGTGAAGCTCCAGCTACCCTAACATTCCATCTGCATGGCAGTGAGTCGATAATGACTATTTTCTTTTTTTGCGTGATGACTGAAGCTTTGTGGAGAACAGCACTGTGACTGGGCTGCAGATGGTAAACAGTATGTGCTAAATGAAGGGACAGGATGGTACGTTCTTTGATAGAGTCGGATGGAGGTGAGCAGAAGGTTCATGGAACGTTCAGTCATTCAGTTTTGCAGATGCATGGGGAGTTTTGAGAAATTCATGCTACTGTTGGGACAGTGACACATATCTGGTTTTGGTTTCAAGCATTTAGCGAAGTGCACAGTTTGATGTTTCTTAGGAATAAACCTGTAAGAGCTATTAATGTAAGCAGTATTTGTTTCTGAAACACTAAGACTTTAACGCATGTTAACGGAAGGATGTTTGAAATATTCAACGGGAGGTTTTCTGCTTACATCTCCTGATTAGTTAGGAGGCATTATGGCCAGTTTGATGCTGCATTTCACTCTTTAATATCAAGTGTAATCAAATGTATCTGGTTTTTATTGTTGCATAGGGATAACAACTTGAGGAAACACTGTGTAGTCTGTAAAAGTTGCAGTTTTCCTTCTAGAAACAAGCCTGAAGAACATGTTTTGATTGAATTGCTGTGTCAGACTGTTTTAGACAAATGGAATCTGATATATGGGTGACACTAATGACGTTTATTTAGTGCGCTACACGGAGCCATGGTATTATTTGGTATATTTTTGTATGAAGACTGGAATCTTTACCCTGTGTGTGTGCGTGTGTGTGTGTGTGTGTGTGTGTGTGTGTGTGTGTGTGTGTGTGTGTGTGTGTGTGTGTGTGTGTGTGTGTGTGTGCGTGTGTGTGTGCGTGTGGGGGTGTGTGTGCGTGTGTGTGTGGAGAAGCCACTGGAGCTGTAACACTAGCTGATGATGGAGGTCATCTCCAAACCATCTGACACATCTGTGTGTGAGAGACTGACTGTTAACATACAGGATGTTCCTCCTATTTATTGTCCAGCATGTTGTCGGGGCGATGCTCCTGGATGCCCTCATGTAGTCCTCATGTTAATCCTTTGAAAACCTAATAAAAATTGTTCACACTTTCTGTGGCTTTGTGTTGTAGATTCATCAGGAAACATCTCTCCTGCAGATGTATTCATTTTACATTGAGGTATTTACCTAACATTTCTTTACATTTTGCCTTATCAGATTGTTTTTAACCACTAGTTTGCTTCATCTTTTAAAAGTGAGCCATTTCCAGTTTACATGAAAACAACCCAGTCATCCATAATATAAAGTCAATTTGTATCACCTCTACTACAGGTTAATGCTACACCGCTTGCATTACAGATGACTGACTTTCTGATACAGCCAACTGTTTGAGATAAATGAAGAGGAACTAGAAAGCCCTTGGAGAGTTTATACCAGCACTACTGTCACTAAAGCTCGACCAATCAGAAAACAGTTCCCAGAACAAGCCATAACTAAAGCTACAAACAAATGTTCATCAGAGACATATCATCAATGACTTTAAAAAGCTATGTTTAAAACTATATATAAACTATAATACTGTTAAACATTTCCTCACATCATATAGAATTGCATTAAAACAGGAAGCTATACAAAAAGCTGTATAATTTGAAGAGAATGGCTATTAATTTTAAAATTCTGAACTTTTTATATTGAAATATTTCTCAATATATTACTTAAACAAATTAGCTAAATGATTTCTTTGACCCCTATAGATTATTTATCTATCCTCTATAATCGCTGATCCTTTGCAGGGTTGCGGGGGCTGTAGCCTATCCCAGTTCATATTGGGTGAGAGTTGGGGCGCACCCTGGGAAGGTTGTGAGTCGACACAGGGCTGAAACACAACCATTCACACCTGAGGGTAGTTGACCGTCACCAGCTCACGTGTATTTCATTTTTGAACTGTTGAAGGAATCCAGAGCATTCATAGGGAACCCGCACAGACACAGTGAGAACATGTTGACACTGTTCTCCATGCAGCTTGTTTTTTATTGAGAAATCCACATAGATGTGAAAATATGAAAATAAATCCTGGATGTGCATTTGGATTTGGATCCGTCTCAAAATCCAATCAACTCTTCCTTCTCCCTCCCATCCCTTCACAACATTCACAGAGAAGTCTCTGCGAGTCTGTCAGCTTTTATGTGAAGAGTTCATGTACAGTATGCAAATCCGTTGAGCAGTCATACAGCAGGGCATTCCTCAGGCATGTCTAAACAGCATGAACAGTAGGTGTGGTGGTTTCCCCTTGAATGACATGGCTGCTCATCTGCCAAGGAAATCTTCTCACACAATTTTCAGTTAGGGTGTGGAGAAGGAGTGTATGTGCTCACCTTGTGCTGCGCTGTACTCTCAGAACAACATGGCCTCACAGCACCACCACGTTAACCTGTGTTGTTATGACCAGAGGTTACAACCAAAAGGCAAGGCAAGGTCACTGTGGTTGGATCAGAATGGATCAAATCAGGCACAGAGGGAACACATACTGTAATAATGATGATGATGAAAGGGCAGACACCATTTGACTGTTTGCTTCCTCCTTAGAAAGGGGAACACCAGCAGGGCTGAGTCATCCAACACTTACTCATGTCACATTACCAGACACCAAAAGATGGGTTAGAGCCCAGCTCAGTCCAGAAGGAATGAGATCTACCCTTCAGCACTTCTGCTGGCTGCTGATCCAGGATGTCCCTCTGTCTCCACTCATTATTCTGAGAAAGATTATCAACTGCTAGTCGCTTCATATTTATGAAATGTTGTTCATTTGATCATATAGTGTCATATTTCACAGCATCTAAATATATTAACAGAAAGAAACTGGTGCAAAAGTATTATGCAGTCATATTATGCAGAGATTTGCACCATATTGCAGTCAGTATATTTTGGGTAAAAATTAAACACATTGACCTTAAAATAAGGTGAAATCAGCATATAAAATATCTACAAAGTGTTTTTCTTTTAAAAGATTTGTAGAATTTAAATTTTGATCACGCCCCTCCAGGTCAGAAGAACCACAGAGTCCCTAAGTATGGCCCCCTGCAGCACCCCATCCAAGGACTCCTAGAAGGCTGCATACTCCAAGCTTATCTGCGCAAACGACAGTCAGAGCTCGTTCCCCGACCCGAAGGCGCAGGGAAGCAACCCTCTCGAACCCCAACGTACTGTACAGGCACCTGAGGTACTTGAAATAAGAATTTCATAACCATCATTGGTTTGAAATTTTATGTCATTATATTTTAATGTGTCTCTCACATGTCCCCCCATTTTATTGAAGTGTAGTATTAAATCAGAGACTTTTATATTCTACCAAATCCCTATTTATCTCTCAGAAATGTACCATGTGGAGTCATTATTCTCCGCCATGAACGAAGAATGGGATCCATCCATCCTTCTGTCTGTCTGTCATGTTTTGCTTTTGTTTGAGCATCACTCAAAAACTGTTTAATATTTTTCCACGAAACTTTATACACACATTATTCATAACTTGAAGAGGCGTCTTTTGCTATTCAAGAACGTTTGGCGTTTATATTGTGTTCGTTACCATGGTTACAAGTTGAATTCTGGCTCAATTCTGTAAATGGGATTTGTCTCCAATGAAGGTTTTCATAAATTTAAAACTGCTCAGTATTACTTCATGAAACTTTATGTACACATCTGCCATGAACTGTGGAGGTGTCTTTTGATATTCTGACAATTTTAGGCTTTTTGTAACTTGTGAAAGTGTAACATTCTCTCAGATATACAATTAACAAGAATTGCATTTAACAGGGATACCTTAACTTCTTTCTTATTTCATGCTTGTTTATATCAGAATCACTCGGCCGTATTTCTCCTTCTATTTCTCTGATTTAGATAAAAATGAATGTTTTATTTTGAAAGGCCTTCTGTGGGTTTCCTGTTGAACAGAATAGAATAAAAAAAGAAATGATTCTAATTGTCCGAGTTGAGATTTGATGGTTTTATTCTGCGGACTCCCTTTAATAAATCCAGATATGAATAACAGCCGACATACCACTGGGCCATGTTATAGGGGCGGTGCTTGTATTGCTCTGCTTATCTCCGCCTGTAGACTACACAATAAGTGCCCTTAGAAGGAAAGCCTGCCAGCGTCCAAAGTGAGAGCATGTTTTACGAGGCAGAAAGCTTTCACTTCATTAAAGTCAGTGATCTAAACCACTTTTGTGCTCCGTGTCATGTGAAGATACAGTCCGCTCAGGATGACACTTTATCTGGGCAGTTTTAGCCTATTAAGCCTTGGTAAGTGTTATTTAATTGTCCTAATAATTATATGGACGCACTAATTGTACGTTTATGGAATCATACATAACTTTTCTAGCCTGGTGTCAAACGTCTCTTCTTTCTGCAGATTTGATTTGGGATTTGCAGCTTCCGTAGACTTTGTGTCAGACAGATTTATCCAGGCTATCAAACATTGTCCTCAAACTAATCCGCGTGTTTGTTCTGCAGGATAATCTCCAGAGGTCTTCCTATCTACCAGCGAGGGGAGGAAGGGGCGTGTGTCCGGGACAAGTGGCCGCTGAGCGAGTCGGTGGAGGCGAGGAGGTGAGCAGCGCAGTCCGCGGCGCATGACAGGGACATGGAGATGTTGCGCCGCTCCTCTGTGTTTGCGGCTGAGGTGTTTGACCGCTCTCCCACCGACAAGGAGCTGGTGTCCCAGGCCAAAGCTCTGTGCAGGGACTATATTCACTCCAGGCTGAACCGAGTCGGGATAGGCTGGTCTAAGCCTGAACACGGATTGGCTGCATCAGGTGGGACATTGGGGGAGATATCGTCGGTTCTGCTGTGGCTGGGTAAGTTTAGTCCATGTAGGCTGTCATGCATTTATAGAGATTGATGGTGACTCTAATATGTGAGCTCAGTTACATCTAGCATTTAAAGATATTTCTATAATACTCCCACAGACTGTTAAATCCATTTTAATGTTAACGTTTTCACTACTCAAAGACATCTTTAACAACTTGGATACATTTTTATGTAGGTAACTTGTCAGACTAACATGTCAGAGTCACAACATGAGACACTAGAAGCCAAATGTTACATAATGTTCAGGGACAATTGTAACTGTATGGGTGCAGTTGTAACAACACATTTAAAACCTTCATGTAACACAGCAGACTGCCATGAACACACCTCTAGCTGAAAGCAGTTCATGTCCACTGTACATTTCACTGTAGTCAAAGTCTAAAGTCTGACCAGTATGAGACACCAGCTATTGTTGGGAGGCAGGGAGGAAACACCTCAGAGCACGTGCTGCATGTTTCAACTCTGATTGGTGCACATTTAGATGTTACTAATACCTCTTGTTCATCAGGTTTTAAAAAAATCAAATGGCTTCCAGCGGGTTTTGAATGTGTTGTGATTTATGTTAATGTTTCACTGTGGTAATATGTCTCCAAATCCCTTATAGTCTGTATGTTGTTGTGTTAATTGTATATTTGAATGTGTTATGCTCAACAAACTCCTCTTTAGGTGATAAAGCATTATCTTTATAACATACAAACTCATAACTTGAATGACAGTAATTAGAGGGCATACCTCTGCCAAGGCCCAACAATCCTACACGACTGGCTCATACCCAACTGGGAGGCAGTTTGATGGAAATCAGCAGACATGGCAACCTAATTTTTACTTGTCTCTAAAGTCCTTATTTTCCATACAAACTCTTTAATATATACAAAAATGTACCCATACCTTTTGCAACAGTCCTTTTAACTGCACACATCTGATACACCTATGATAACACAACAGGGAGCTTCATGACACGCACAGGTAATGAACCATTCACAGCTGCTCGGTGCATTCTGTGACAGCAAAGGTGTAAACGTGTTGTTAAATGTCATTTCCTGGTCTGGACATGTCAGGAAACGGGGAAGAATGATTTTCTGTGTTGATGTTTTCAGACATAAAGACATCAACATGTTCTTTGGTGATGTGATTTTCTGACAAACAAAACAAGATCATAAAAAAATACACAAATTCATCCAGTACAGTCGTATTCCTTTCTGACACCCAAAGGTCGGGTAGTTACAGGTAGACAGTATCGCTTGACATGTTTGAATCGGTGCAGTATTTTATGCATAATTACGCAGTATGTTGAAAAATGCCCTAAAATATCCACCCCTTTAATGTACACACCCCTAAATTTAATGGGTCCTTCCTTGGCCCATGCCTGACTGTTACACTAGATTTTGTAGGGAAGTAGTTTTTGTGTAATCCTGACAAACAAACCGACGCGGAGGAGCTAAAAATCATTGGAAAATATATGTTGGTTTTCAACAAACATGAAGACAAGCGTTCAAAGAAATTTGAACTTCTGAATGGATGTTAAAGATTTTGAAAGCATGACAAATCTGCCACTGGCTGAAACTGAACATTAGTCCTCAGACTGAGAAGACTTGGACACTGGACTATGGCACTAAATATAGCATAAGGAGAGTATACATAGACCAGACCTCTTCAAGGGCCAGAACTGAAAAGAAGCCAAGAGGCTGAACATTTAAATGTCTCTATATACAAAAGACAGGAAGAAAACAATGCACCTGTCTGATCTTAGAAATAGGTTGTTTTAATAAACACACCATCTCATTTCACACTATGGTCCTGTTTGATATCACATCTCAACATTCAGAAATATTCTGTGGGACTACCTTTCATTTTTACTGGAAGACCTCAAGAGGAGATTCCCAGGAATCCCCAGATAGACAAAGACAAAGTCTCATTGCAGTAATTTTTCACTACCTGGATGTTTGCCCAGTATGAAATCTGATAGACTGCAGATGGCTCCTCCAGTCTTAGCTCCCCCCCCCACACACACACACCTACCTCCAGTTTAAGGAGTTTTACAATTCTCTGGGAATTGTGCAATTCCATTGAAACTCTAACAAAGATAATGTTTATGGGAAAAATGTTCCAGCAGAGAGTATTTTAAAAAGTGGTGTCAAAACAGAGTTGGTAAACCTCTGAGCCCAGAATCTACTGAAGAGAGAACACCAGTCACTATAGGACCGTGTTCTTTTTGAAGCCTTTGAATCAAATTTAAAAAGCTCATAAAAAAACAATTCTGCTGAAATCAGATTTTGAAGGAATAGTCATGTCGGGAACCTTATTTTGACAGTCACACTAAGCTAAGATATGACCACATAATCAACTGACAGACATGAGAAAGAAAACAGATTCTCTTTTAACTCCTGGCAAGGAAGTCAGTGAGTATATTTCCCAAAACGCCCTATGACCTATTCCTTTAAGTCAAAATAAAATTCTGATTTTATCCATTTAATATCGTTCCAAAAATACTGAGCAGCCACAGTGAGTGTTATCATCTGTAAAAATGTCCACAATATGCTGTTTGCTCCTACATTAGATTAAGAGCCTGAGAAAGTAATAGTTTTGGTGACATTATTAATCAGAATGTACTTTTAAATTTCAAGTGAGACCATGTAGCTTCTGCACAACAGAGAGGATGAATCCTGAACTATTTGTTAGCATTCAGCTAAAATGAAAAAAAAGCTGTTGTCACAGTAGCACAAGTGAGAAGAGTAATAAATGCCTCAGTTTTGTTTTACCGCCATATTCATCAAAAGATTGCTTAAATGAGCTTTTAGCAACCATAAGCTACTGGTACCAGAGCAGGAGGCTAAAGGACGATTAACGAATAAACCACAAGAAAATGTTACATACTCACCTCGAATGTCTTGCATCAAAACATCACATCAGCAGCGATATGAATTTGGGACAGTATGCTCCAATGTGCACATTTACAACAGGGATATATCGTCACGTTAAAATAAATGAAGATTTAAATTCACTTACTGTTGACCAAGCGAGACAGAAACTGAAAGCAGCTTGCAAAGCTCCAGGTGGGCCCAAGGGTCTAAGGGGTCATGATGCAGCAGCAACTGGCATGTGGACAGCCAGACAGAGGTCACATTCACTTACCAAAAAAGTCCTTATATCACAATCTTCAAGAAAGTTATACAACAATTCTGATATGCCCCTTTATCCAGATCTGCACCAAATTATTGGGTTATTTCCTGGCCCCTCATCCGTCTATGAATTCTAAGTTTAGTGGACGTCAGATTTTTTTTGCATAATCCTGCTAAGAAACAAACAAACAAACAAATTTAAATATAAACTTCTTAGCGGAGGAAGCAATCAGCAGGTCCACATCTTCATCAGGAGTTGTGACGCCACATGTGTTTTGCACAACACGGCTGGTGAGTGCCTTCATTCGCGGTACGAGAGCTCAGAGAAACCGTTTTCTTTTTATCATGTAGTATTTGCTTTCTATGGGAAAGTACCCATGGCAGAAAGTTGATGCCCTAATTAATCACATGAAAAAACACACCCAGTGTGTTTACACTAATAGCAAAACGACAGAGGTGCTTTTCATTGCTGATTTGCTTGGGGAATATTGTGTTCTTGCTCCTTTAGCTACAGTCTTGCTTTAATTGTGTGTTTACCCTACAGGCTCTGCAAAGAGTCAGTTGATTGTTAATTGAGCCCTTTTCGTTTTTTGCCAGGTGATGAGTTGGAGTACCTTCGACCCAACGTTTACCGAAACGTAGCGCGACAGCTCAACATCACAGTGGCGTCAGAGAGCATTGTGTCTGATGCTTTCCTGGCTGTGGCTGCAGACATTTTCTCCACAGGTAGGCCCACATCAACATCTGGCTGTATTGTAACTGAGGCCACACATGCAGACCTGGATGACTGGAACCAGCCGTAGTGCTTTGTTATCAGGTTTATCTCTCAGCTAAACTCACTTGGACTTGAAAAGACAGAGCTTTTGTCCTTTTAGGGAAGTTCTTCATTCTGTTTTCATTTGGAAGGAGGAACTTAAGGGTTTGCAGCAAATACAGTAAAGATATAGAAAGTTTGAAAGTTGCTGCTCCTATTAATGCTTTTTTTGTTGAATTACTAGAGCGATTCAAAGTTTGTCCTCTTGAAAATAATCATTACGGCCTCCTTTTGTCATGTAAACACCTCTTACGCAGGGCAACCACAGGACAGAAACTTTTTTTTTTTGCAGTCATTATCCCCTTACAGGAAAGGAACCACAGGGAAAACATTCAGTCCATATTAGGATAACTTGTTGTAGAGTGAGTGATTGTTGCAGACAGTTTGGACCCCGACCAGTTCAGTCATGAACCTCAGCAGGCTTATTCCTCAGGGAATGTAACAAAGCAATCTCCTCTGTCCAAATCAGTTTTTTTGGCCTTAATGTCTTTAACTATTTCAAACATATTAAAATGAAGGAGTTTCTGCCTCAATCCAAACATGCTCTTATGGTTGTGAGCGCGACTTAAGTGCTTATTTAGGGATTCACAAGAGAAAAACAAATTGCAGTGAAGCTTTAGGCTTTCAGTTTATGGGTTGTAAATGTAGCTCTCAATGATCACAGCAATGTGGACCTATAGTAAAGCTGACAGTCGCTGTGTGAAGAGGAAGTTATGGGCGGCAGTAGATTATGACCACAAACTCTAATGTGTGTCAGCTCCGTCACAAATATGCTGTGTTCCACAAGGCATGCTACACCATACAGCAGAGGATGGCAGGATGAGGTGCCTTTTTAAAAAAAGCTGTTCTAATAGTTTCACATTAACAAGGCATCAAATTACTATGCGTGTTAAACCTAAGAAGAATTTTTACCCTAGTCCCATTCAGACAGTGTTTTCAATGTTGGCCTGTTGCGCCTTTATTCCGCACCAACGTCTGTTTGAACGCGGTGAAGGCGTAATGGGGTGTCAGTTTGTTCCACCTCTGTGACGCCTATGGAGGTAGTAACAGCGCCGTAACAGGCATCTGTATGAACAGGGTGCACCGGC
Source organism: Chaunax sp. Z400 (assembly GCA_037577475.1). Taxonomy (NCBI): domain Eukaryota; kingdom Metazoa; phylum Chordata; class Actinopteri; order Lophiiformes; family Chaunacidae; genus Chaunax; species Chaunax sp. Z400. The sequence goes on from CM075188.1 coordinate 6,237,507, forward strand.
GTGGCGGGATGGGTGTGATGCTGTAGTAAGGTGTTCAGGTTTCCGTCTTACCCCTGGGGATTTAACGATGCGGTAGCAACAGGAAGTCCGTTATTTGAAGAACAAGCACAGAAAATGATCAATAACTGAGGAGATGGTGAAATATATCAGCTTTTATGCTCACTGTTGCGTCGTACATCAAGCCTCTTAAAGATGCAGAATGCCAGAATGTGCTGTGAACGCACACACCAACGAGGCGTTGTGACGCCTTGGGTTGGTCCAGTGTGAACAAACCAAAGGGGTCACAGAGAAGGGAATTCGTTTTGGCTCTGTTGCTCAATGCCTGTTTGAAAGAGGCTATAGATTCCGATCCCCTCTGTTTTTGTGTCTTTTAGCTCATAGTTTTCATAGGTTTCATAGCCCTGGATTTTACCCCTGTTTTCAGTGGAAACAGCTTAAAACCTGATGTAAACTTCCTGTCCAGAGCCAAACAGCAGACAAACAAAGTCAGGGAATAGTCAGTAGAGATAAAGCAGCATTTAGCTGCTAAAGAGCCAAATAATTCTCTCAGGAATTTGTGGAGACAAGACGCCACAAAAACAAAAAAAACAAAATTAAGAATTAAGAATTAAGAAAATTAAGATATGTTTTGATCTGGTGGGATGCAGTAGCAACAGCCAATGGGAGGTAGTCACATGACCCAAACAACAACATGACAGTGAAACAAAAAGTAAACAATAAAGGAACCAGAATAATGAAATAATGAAAGATGAAACAAGAACAAGTCTGGTGACTTGTTCTTGTTTAAGCAGCCCCGACTCCACATGAATGCTTGTGTTGCTTTTCCTGCTGGATGTGTTGCAATAGGCGACTCTCCGCTCTGTCTGTGTTGTGTTTTTGTTTTTTTCCCCTGCACCAAGTGCCCAAAAGTGAAGTTAATTCAGGTGTAAAACGTTGCTTCAGATCCCCCAGCCTTATGCAAGCAGAGTGCTAAATTGACAGCAGAAATGAAAAATTGTTTTCCTACTTCAAGGGTGCTGCAAGACCCTCACTTTTTCCATCTGAAATGGCTCCTTAATGGGACACTTGAGTTTCTCCTTTTTACCCTGAAGAGAAGCATGTTTATTCTTTAGAGGCACCTTAAAGCCACAAGTATTATCAATGCACATACAGTATGATTGCATTTTTATTAGTTTTAAATTCAATGCTTTTATTTTACTGTATGTCAGATCATTATCTGACTCAAATATGATCATTTGCCATAATCTCATTTGTTTATATATGTGGTTATTTCTTCTATTTCAGTTTCATCTACTTTATATCAGCTTCTTTCTGTTATCTACATGTTACTTTATACTTATTTTGGACAGGGCTGTTTGCTATGTGATCTCATTTTACAAATTTCACTGTCACACAGGGGGATTACATGGTTTTCTGATTCTTAAATTACTGCTGCCAAGTAGGTTGGTTACTTGGTTTTTGTATTTGTTTGTTTGTCAGATGAATTACCGCTGGACAGATTTCCAGGAAACTTGGTAGAAGGATTGGAAATGGCCAGGAAAGAGTCCATTAACTTCTGTTGTGGAGGCAGATAAAGGGACAGATTCAGAATCTTTTTCCTTTTTCATTGCTAGATTGATAGAGAAACTAGGACTGTTGGGCCTTGGCAGAGGTATGCTTTCTACTGAGGGCCATTCTAGATTGTTTGTTTGTTTGTTTGTTTGTCAGCAGCATTAATCAGAAAAATTATAAACCAACTTTCACAAAATCTTGTGGAGGGATTGGGCCTCTGGTGTAGATCCGGATCTGCATCCAGGAATGTTTTTTTCATTTTCTTCAACAATACAAGATTAGTTTGTTTTGTTGTTGTTGTTGTTGTTGTTGTTGTTGTTGTTGTTTTAAACATATTTGTAAATATCTTGGAAAGTAATATTCCAGTCATAATGAAACAAAAATCATCCTTAGAGAACTACTTATGGACTATAACTATGTGTAATTTGATGAGGGTGCAGATCATATTCTGACTATGGCAGAATGACATGTATAGGACTGTTTGGCCTTGATGGAGGTATGTGCTCTAATGAGGGCCATTCCAGTTTTATTCTATTAATCTTTTAATCTGGAAACCACTTTGTCCTTAATCATAAAAAGTCCTATAAAATAAAATTATTTTTATTTCATTATTAATAGCTTGACTGAAGAACAACTCATGTTAGTCTGTGTCCCGCGAGATAGCTCCTGGGGTGGAACCGCATGTAAGGCCACACCGAATGTATCATGGTCCATTTATTGTCATTTTATAACACAGGGTTGCACAATGAAATGTCAAGGAGCACTACACTGATTTTACACATGAAGGTGAGTTTACTAGTCCTGAAGACTACTCTTTGTCTAGGATAGTGGATACCGATGATGTCATCTGATTTATCTCTGATAGGACTTGGAGACATTATTTTAAGAGAAAAGTTGTTACCAACTGCGAGTGTGGAGTTTGAAAGACATGGAGCTACTGCTGGGATCCTGGTTGACACCCACTGACATTATTATTTTATTATTATTATTATTATTATTACTATTATTATTACCAGTGTTGTTATTGTCATAGTTATTATAACTACTATAAACTGTAATCTTTCTTTTATAATAGCTGTTATTTTTATTGTAGTTGCACATGTCTGTGTCCTTGTCCTTGTCCGTGTCTCTCTCTCTCTCTCCCGCCCCCATTTATCTCACCACCCGCTCGAGCGCCGCCCACCTTGAGTCTTGGATCTGCTCGAGGTTTCTGCCTGTTAAAAGGCAGTTTTTCCTCACCACTGTCTCCATGTTGTTGCTCATGGGGGATTGTTGGGTCTCTGTAGAATGAAGAGTTGGTCTGGACCTGCTCCTCTTGCAAAGTGCCTTAAGATAACTTCAGTTGTGATTTGGCGCTATATAAATAAAACTGGCTTGACTTGACTTGACATGTAAAAGGAGGGTTGTAACAAAAGACACACATGTAATGCAGTCAGTTATAGTTAGCTTCCATAAGTTTGTGCTAATAGATTTTTTTATCCATTAACATCCACACCATCCTGATGACTTCTAACACAATGAAAGATCAGCTGTAGGAAAACAGATTTGGTTGAAACTTACTTGCATTACATCTCATGCAGTTTTTAATTTAATTTCAGTTATACATATTCTTTTATTCAGGATACTTCAAACTGAAGTACCACCATAATTTACACAGTGTTTGCTCTGTTGTGCTAAAAATCCTTCATACCAGTAAAATAAGGGAGGATGTAGCTGGCAGAATACTCAGATCTTATATTTTTATTTTTTTATGTTTTTGTTGTTCCTTTTTTGGGAGCCCTCGAGCTAAAAGCTGGTTTATCTTGACTAAATCTCTAAACTGACCCTAAATTAGACAGGATTCTATGGAGACAGGCTGCAGAAGATGTTTGAGGCTCAGTTTCTATGTGCCGGACATGTAAACACTGCATAAATAGTCTGAAGCTTTGACTGTAAGTGATGTGGCGTCTGAAAGTTATACTCAACATGTGAACTAAGTTGGAAACGTTCAGTAATCTAGTGAAGCGTACAGCCTGCCTGCTGTGTTTGGGTTTACTTCTCCATCCGACGGCATAATGCCGGGCTGCCTCTGAGGCTTTAGAATTTGTCCATCCATCTTTTTAAAAAAAAGCAGCTGACAGATGTTTGCTGCACTAAAACCTCAAAAGATCCGAGTCTGACCACATTGCTTTAGACATATGTTTGTTCTAACGGCCCCATGATTGTCTCCTGTCAGGTGTGACATGGGGGAAGGTGGTTTCTTTATACGCCGTCGCAGGAGCCTTGGCTGTGGACTGTGTTCGCCACGGTCATCCAGCTATGGTCCATACCATTGTCGACTGCATGGGGGAGTTTGTCCGCAAGAGTTTGACCTCCTGGTTGAAAAGGAGAGGGGGCTGGGTAAGAGAAACTTCTTGTTCTACCTGATCACTTGTTTGTGTGAGTGTTGCATGAGACAGAGCTCAAAGCCTCTAATTTCACTGCAGTAAACTGAGTGTGGTTTGTGCCAAGCTGGGCGTGGCAGTGTGTCAAGATCACTGTCAAATCACGCAACCCTTCAACAGCTGATTGTTGTTAAGTAGACATTTAGACTATGATAATATCACACACATTAAACAGGGATTTAAACGATAAAATGAGTGAACAGATTTCTTTTTCTATTTTTTGGTTAGGCAGGTATGATCTACTGATTTTTCTTGATTAATCAATCAGCTGTTCAGTCTAAAATAAACCAAGAGAACAAAAAAATACAAGTTGCTCTTTTGATTGGATGTAGAGTCCCAAATGGAAAAAAAATCACATAGACATAAAGCAACACAAAACAGAAAATCAGTTTGAACTATCAAATGTTGACATTTATTATCGGAATAGAACATTTCCTGTCAACTAATTGACCAATAATTTTAGCTGTAATGAAAATGGCACCCACTCTCTGGGATATGATGCACAGATGCATGCTGGTCCTTTAATATTTTACAAATAGTCTTATTGTTTTAAGAATTTTTTTTTTACTGCAGAGTAGCTGCAAGAGAAAATAAATTAGCATATGATACAAGATGAACGTGGATTAATTCATTAGATACAAATACATTACTGATCACAAATAAACTTATTGTTAATATTTTATATATTATGGGTGAGTGATTGATTTCTTTGTCTGTCTGTTAGCAGATTGCACAAAAACTACTTGACAGATTTTGATGAATCTTGGTAGAAGGGTTGGGCATGTATCAAGGAAGAACTTAGGGAATTTTTGAGTGGATCCAGATAAAGGGGCAGATTCAGGGATTTTTTTTCTCCACATTTTTGAACATTGCAAGGCTTTTTTCTTCTAAACTGGGTGGAAGATTGGATTTTGTCTGAAGATAAAGATTAAGGGGTGGATCCATGACTTTCTTTAACACTGCAAGAACCCTGAGGGGTAACTCAAAAGGCTGGAAACAGATTTGCACGAATCTTTTATCAGAGACAGCCATCTGGGATTAAAGTTTGGGAAGAATCTGTCCAGCAGAACACAAAATGGTGACTCTTCTGAAACAGCTGTTTACCCTATGACAAAAGTTATGAACAGATCCATGTTCTAGGTATATGTTGTTATGGTGACAGAGTCTAAATACAGGTGTTACTTATAAATAGGAAGGTAACTCGTGGATAGAGGGGAATCTCGTCCTTGGCGGAGGTTTGTGGTTAATATCAGCATACAGTAATAACCGTGTCATAGATATAGATATTATAGAGCTATTATACATACTGTATACATGATATGTTTAATTAGAGTGAACAGTGGTCTTTTGCTGATTTGGGCTTTCTGGATCACCCAGTCTGCTGATTGAACTTGAATTAAAATCACAGTGTTTTGGTTTAGACTCACAGCTTCAGACAGAATGGTGGATATGTCTTCTGCAGAATCCTGTTAAAGGTGGGGCGAACAATTCTGGAGGAAGATAGTTTATCACTGAGTTTCATTGGTTTGTATTTGACAACCTGGGAAACTCAAACTCACCCCACCTTTAATGGAAAAGGTCTGATAAACAGAAACAATAAAGTGGAACTCAGGGACAGAAAGGAACAAGGCCTGGCAAAGTGCCTCCGTCAATGTTCTGCTCTGGTGGAAAGAGCATAACAAATGAACGCCCATGAGACGTGGCACCCGAGTCACTTTTGTTTTGAAGATAAGTAGAGTGTGACAAAATGAAGAGTTGCATTGTATGACTGACCTCATAACCACCAATGAGCCGCAGTCTGGGGTCAATCTATAATTCTTCTACCCAGGGAGATGATGTCACAACTCATCAACTCAACAAAACCTCCTGGACAACAAAAACGTAGCCTATATTATTTACTGTTTGCTGTATTTGTAAAAAATATAGCATAGTTACAATCAGTCAATAAAACCAATTAAATGTTGCCTTACTTCATAAATGTTGTTGTAAATGGTGACATCAAACAGCTGCTGAGAATGACTCTGTCTCCTCCTCTGCTACAGGTGGATGTGACAAAATGCGTGGTGAACACTGATCCTAGCTTTCGCTCCCACTGGCTGGTGTCTGCTGTCCTAACCTTTGGACACTATCTGAAGGCCATCGTGTTATACCTCCTCAGAGAGAAGTGAAAGTCAGCATCACACACTGGATTGTGACCTGCACTGTACACTAGCAGCAGCAGCAGCAGCAGCAGCACCATTCCACTGAAGCATCCACTGCTTTGGATTATGTTTACACTTGTTTGCACTGAGCCTTCATTGATGAACACCTATCTCTTCACAGAAAACAGACTTTCCGTGCTTCTTCTGCTTCCTCTGATAGATTGTCTATTTATTGATAAGGGTTATATTGTGGCACGTGTTTGATGTGAATGTATAAAATCACTTACAGTAAATGTTTTTAGCTTTTCACAAACAGCAGAACTGCCCATTTTGTGGCAGTGGTTTGGCTGCCCTCTTGTGGCCGAAAATGATAACTACTGTATATTGACACAGTTTCAAATATTCCTCTGGATCTTGAGGACATTCCTGGTCTTACAGAAATCTTCACTTCTCTCCTGGATGGCACATATGGCCCAACAGGCTATAGTGCATGTCAGATAAATGCAAAATACAGGTATTTTCCTCCAACTAAGGGACTGAACTAAAGTTATTAGAGGGGTTGAAAAGGGGAGGGTTTTTTTTCGGCTGAAGGGAAAGAGTTGTAGCCACTCAGTGATCTCATATATGTTTAAATATTAGGGGGAGAGTGATGCAGGTTAATAATAAGCTCTCCTGAAGGTCTTTTTTATAATCAACAATAAGATTCATCCCTCCCCACCCCTATAATTACAGTCCCAAATGAGTCCCTACAATTAATACATGCATGTATTTCAGACAGAAATATACATTTGTAATTGTTGCTCTCTCTTCATTTTTGTCTGTGAGGCAGGTCATTATTATTTTATTATTATTATTTACTGCAGTAATGCAAGTTGGAGTATATTTTCTCTTTGTTGGAGCACTGTGATAAGATTTTATTTTACGACAGCAATTGAACCCGTGGGTCTCAGATTTCAAGTTTCAGATTCATTCATACATACATACATACATGCATTCATTCATACATACATACATACATACATACATACATACATACATACATGCAGTACACAGAGACAATGAAATGTGATGGTTCTGCATCATTCATTCATTTTCTATAACCGCTTATCCTGTATAGGGTCGCGGGAGAGCTGGAGCCTATCCCAGCTGACTTTGGGCATGAGGCGGGGTTCACCCTGGACAAGTTAACAGTTCATCACAGGGCCACAGAGAAAGACAAACAACCATTCACACTCTCATTCACACCTACGGTCAATTTAGAGTCACCACTTCACCTGCATTGGGTTAGGCACTATTGCATGTATGTATACTTCCGTTAGTATACGCACATGCAGTATGTGAGTATAGTAATGGAAGTATGTGATTTGGGACACAGCAAGAGTCTGCAGCCATGCTAGCGGCCCTGTGATGCTGCACGTTAGCACAGGAGCTAAATGCAAAAATCAGCATGGTTAAATTGATAATACCAGGTTGACGATATATATTTAGCAGGTATAAAGTTTTCTATGTCTTCTTAATTTAGGGTGTTAGCATGCTAACAATAAGCATTGAATACAAAGTACAGCTAAGGCTGAAGGGAACGTCATTAGTTTTGCAGGCCATTAAGTATTAAAAAAGCTCAGGTTTCAAACTTTTTTCACAAAGAAAATGTCTGCACATCACCAAAATCAAAGGAATTCTAAATACAACCCGGTTTCGAAAAAAGTTGGGCCGCTGTGTAAAATGTAAATAGAAACAGTAAGTGACAATTTGCAAAACATTGAAACCCCAAAGACAACATTTCAAATGTTGAAAATGAGAAATTTCATTGTTTTTTAATAATGATATGCCCATTTTGAATTTGATGCCAGCAACACATTTCAAAACAGTTTGAACAGGGTCATGTTTATCACTGTGTTGCATCACCTCTTCTTTTAACAACACTCTGTAAGCGTTTGGGAACTGAGGAGACAGGAGATGCTATAATTTTGAAAGGGGAATGTTTTCCCATTCTTTCCCATTTATTTCATCCAGAAAAGCAAGAGTCATATACTATACTTGGATTATACTGTTCCCATACATACACTTGGAGAGCAAACGGACGATCTGATGGAGAATGGAGTGAAGAGCCAGGGTACAGGTGAGGTGATGAGCCACATAGATCTCTATGAGGGGCCATTTAGAGACATTATTCAGAATTTCCTCTCATACACATATGAGAAGCTCTCACACACACATATGAAACACTTTGACACACACACATGAAAAGCTTTCATACACACATGAAAAGTATGTGTGTCCTTTGACTAGAAAAAGATTGGGTGAAAAATATCAGAAGAAATAAGATTAGTTTTAGGAATCAGACACTGTTTAATGTTCTTCACCATTTATATAGATTATTCCATTTTAGCTAAACAACAGGGACCAGCCTGACAAATGAAGTTGTTTGTAATTAAGGGACTAAACTAAACTGAATTTACCCAATTAGTAACAGTTTCCTACTACAGTAAAAATACAAGAAAAATATTCACTTTCAATTGATTTTTGACTCCTGAATCACTTTTAAATAAAGAGCTATCTCTTAATCTGTTAGCTCAGTGCTAACACATAATGGGAATTAACATCATCAACTGAACAGTGATAAGATTATCTTATCAAACAATCCATTTTTACTTAACATATTTAACATAAAACATGTAAAACGACTCGCCACAAGCATTTTCTATGCTCTGTGGAAAGAAATAGGAAATAATGGTGATTGCTGGCCAATAATGGCAGCCTCAAAAGATCAAAACACTCAAACTCAAATCTGCAATGGGTTTAGAAAAACAGCCAACATCTTGAACATATCAAGTATTTATTTTATCAAAAAGTATCAAACATTATTTAAAAGTGTTTCTATTGTACATTTGACTACAATTCACATTTATATATGGAGCAGAGTAGGAGAGAATGTTAACAATCAAGAACAATGAGAGACAGTCTAACAATCAGTCACTCTAACAAAACATTCAATACAGAGTGAAATCAATAGACCTCCACAGGTAGAGAGGGCAGGGTCCTCTGCCCCTCTGCAACAGCATTTGTATTTGTATGTAAGAGTGAGGTAAACTTGTTTACACAGACCAATAAGGAAACCAACAGCTGTCACTGCAGCCAAAAGACATTTAATTGTGTAATAAATCATTTCATTTCATGTATGTTATCTTTCTGTATAAAATTTGAATTTATAGAATAGAATTTATAGAATCCAGCAATCATTCATTTGATTTGTTTTTCCATATTATGACATATCAAAATGTCTTTAATACAAAAAGACCCACATTGTTGACCGAGTACAATAATTTTCAGTGGCAAAGAATGTGCCTCTTCAGTAGAAGCCCAGAGCTATGCTTTCTATCTAAACTGGCCCACAAAGAAGAAAAAAAAGGGTGACCTTTTTTAAAAAAAATTATTTTTGAATTCTCAAGCTCTTTCCAAAATGTGACACAAAAAGGGAAACTAAAAAATAAATGAATTACAGTTTCATATTCAGTTTTACAAAAAGTACAATATTTATCAATATCTACAAATCTTGAGATGTTCATGTTTGTTGGATAAATGTTATGGAGTATTTTCAAATTTTGTTTGAGATGCAAAATTTTAAAGGAACAAGCCGCTCTCTGCCAGTTAATGTCTGTGAGCTGAGAATTCCAAAGGGTTTTATTTAATTTTCCTTTTATTGTAGAGACATTTTCTAACATGTTTGTTGGTGCATTTGTTACTTATTACATCAATACCATTTATATAAAGAACATCTACAGATCTAGGAATGTCATCTTGTCATTAATCATTAATCATTAATTCCAATATGCCATTTGGTATGGAATTAACTACAGAGCTATACTTGAGAACGAGGTCATCTTTACGTCCTGGATTTGACAATTCTAATTAATATTTCCATTAATCACAGAATACATATGTTGATACAGTCATTAATACTCATTATTTGTACATATAGTGAAGGACTACTACACAAGTCACCTCATGAACGCTCATGAACGCTCATGAACTGAATGTTCTCAAAACTGCCTTGAGATTTAGTTACTGCCTCCATGGGAGGGCGTCCATGAGCCAATAATCACTACATACTTCACATACTTTGCAAACTCTTTCATTTATTCATTCATTTTATGTAACCACTTATCCTGTGTAAGGTCGCGACTTGCAACAGGGCTGGAGCCTATCCCAGCTGACTTTGGGCAGGAGGCGGGGTGCAAGTGGCCAGTTCATCATCCTAGGGCCACATAAAAAAACAAACAACAATTCTCACTCACATTCACACTTATGGTTATCTCAAATATACTCTATTATATACTATTATACCCGTTCATTTCTAATGACTGGTCCTTTTTGACTGGGAACTCCAAGGGTGTACACAAGTTCAATAAAACACCCAAAATTTAATAAAAAAATTCTAAATGTATTTTGTGTGTTCTGATGCCATATGTGAACAAAGTGATGGAACCTGATGACAAACAGATGAAATCAACTACATTTTTTTCCACATTGGCTACACATTTCTTTGAGAATTGATTTTAAGATTTTATTAATTACATAAAAGCCTGCTCATGACCTGGCTCCTGAATATATTTCTGAACTTTTAACTCCATATGGACCTCAGCGTAGGTTGAGATCCTCAGGAAGTTGTCCTCTGTCTTCTGTCTAAGTCCAGGCTGAAATCTAAAGGGGACACAGCTCTGGAATGTCCTGCCTGAAGGCTGTCTGAGTCAGTGCCTTCTTTCAAGTCTTGTCTAAAAACATACTGTTGTGCATATTTGCACGATACACTCAGCCTGGTTTACCACAAGAGTCAACAAGTGAAAAACTCCCAATAGGGGCGGTGCCTCAGAACTAGGTCACTAAACTGACATAATATCTGAAAGACAGAAGCAGACTCAGGAGATCAGGAGTCAGGAGTAAAGACAGACATGGAGCTGGGATCCACAGTTAGTGCAGTGAGGAGTAATAGAGTGCTAGTTGGAGATGATGTCTATCCTGCTGTGATTGTAATAAAAGATGGGAAAATCCATCAAATACTCCCACACAGGGACTTTACTGGGGATTTAGCCTGTGAGGTAAGCTGACTCTCATTGGTCTCAGTTTCCGGAGACTCTCCTTGGTGGAATGAAAGTAATCTTTTTCTGCACTGTGTTGACAGGTGATGGATGTGGGAGACAGTGTGGTTATGCCAGGCATTGTAGATTGCCATGTACATGTGAATGAGCCAGGCCGTACCTCCTGGGAGGGTTTCTGGAGTGCCACAAAGGCTGCTGCAGCTGGAGGGGTGACAACGATTGTGGACATGCCGCTGTAAGTGGGACACTTCCCCTCCCGAAATAAAAAAAAAAGTCCACTGGGTAAAGGTCGCAGGGTAAACAAACTGTTCCAGTTCTTAGGACTGGTAATAGTACAGCCTGAGGGTCTGATGTTTGTTTTACCCAAAAGATATGAAAAAGCAAACATGTGACATTCATTGCCATGTGATAACCTCATATTAAGGTGATTTTCTTGTTTGCACCAGCAGTGTTTTATCTCATGTACTTTTTGTGATCAACTACTTGTGTACAGTGAAGTATTGTGTGGGCTGAGTGGACCACACAGCTAAAAGTGTATAATACTTGCATTATGTTTTAATTTCTAGGGAAAAGAGGGTTGCTTCTCAAAAAAACATGCATTTATTAATAGGTCTCCTGGTCAGGAGTTACGAGTCAGCATCATGAATTGTGACACAGAATGCAGATTTATTTAATTCAGTTGTTGAAAAAAAGTATACAAGCACTTTTAACATAAGCACATTAATAAAGCTATATAACTGGAATACCTCTTTCAGCAAGCTAATGAGCTAATGAGCGAATGTTTGCTGCTTTTCATGCTTTAAAGGAACAGTTCACCCAAAAATTTGATTCAATCATTATCTGCTCGCCCCAATGCCGATGGAAAGTCGGCTGAAGTTTTCTTAGTCCACAAAACATTTCTGGATTTTCACAACAAAATAGCGTAAAGTAGGAGGATGGGGGCTTGTTTAAAAAAACTGAAAAATACAATACATACACCATTTTTAAAGCAGAAATTCATTTTACAGCATGAAAATAGCTTCAAGTCCCCATCTTCTTCAGCTGTTTATAAGAATGCTGCAACGCTGATTTACTGTGAAGCTCCAGAAATGTTTTGTGGACTAAGAAACTTCACCTGACTTTCAATCAGTAAAGGGATAATGGTGACCTATTCTTTTAACACTCTGTCCTTTAGCCAAGAACAATGATATATTTGATAAATCTATTGTGTCTTTTTAATAGTAACAGCATCCCTCCAACTACCACACTTGGTAATTTTCATGAGAAGCTTCGGGAGTCGACTGGGAAGTGTTTCGTGGACACAGCCTTCTGGGGAGGAGTGATTCCTGGCAATGAGGTAACAGCCTGGACAAAATGAACACATTCTTAGCCACACAGACCAAAACAAAGGTAAACAACAGATGTCTCCTTATAGCTAGAACTTCGGCCCATGATCCAGGCTGGAGTGGCTGGCTTCAAGTGTTTCCTCATCCACAGTGGGGTGGAGGAGTTCCCCCATGTGACTGACTGTGATCTACACACAGCCATGAAGCAGCTGCAAGGCACAGGAAGTGTCCTGCTGGTAACTCACTGACTGCAACATCTTCCATAACAGTGGTGATGATTAAATCCATATCGAAATACAGTGCATTAATCTAACTAAAACACCCTCTGCATTGTCTCCTGTAGTTTCATGCTGAGAGGGATGTTCTGCAGACAACAGAGGAGAATGGCGGTAATAATAATAATAATTTTACAGTGTCTGTCTCAGGCATACCTTATTCTGTTGCAATCACTGTCACTGAAGGTGCAATATTGTGATGATATTTTGATCTTGATTTTTGAAATACAGTATATTGAAACAAGAAGATGGGAACGCGACAAAATAAAGTCACTGTTATTGTCTGAAAAGAATTGTTTTCAGTAACAAACACGTATGTTCCATTCCCCTGCCTCCTGCCTGTCCATGTAGACCCTACTCAGTACTCCACTTTTCTGAAGTCCAGGCCAGATGTCATGGAGATAGAGGCAATTCGCACTGTCACAGAACTCTGCCTTGAGTTCCGGTAAGAACATCAGTGTGGTAACAAATAACCATAATATCACAGTGAATAAATTTGGATGGGGTTTAGTTGTTCTTGTAGCACAGATGCCACACTCAGACTCTGACTCTCTCTGCTCCAGGGTGCGGTGTCATATAGTTCACTTGTCATCTGCAAAGGCACTGAACCTGATCCAGGATGCACGGAAGGCTGGAGCCTCCTTGACTGTGGAGACAACCCACCACTACCTCAACATGTGCGCAGAGAACATACCTGCAGGGGCCACACAATTCAAGTGCTGTCCCCCTATCAGAGGATCCGTTAACCGGGTAAATAGTATGGGGTTCAGATCAGATGAACAATCTATTTTCAGTCTGAGCATCAACAGAAAACTTCACAGAACTTACTTTATTGCTCTTTGGTTACTAGATTTATTTTGTCACCACAGGAGGAGTTATGGTCTGCACTGAAAGCTGGGCAGATTGACATGGTGGTGTCTGATCATTCCCCCTGCACCCCTGATCTGAAGAAATTGGATACTGGAGATTTCATTCAAGCATGGGGAGGAATTTCTTCTCTACAGTTTGGTAACCACTGAGTATTGAGACTTATCAAAACTGTAGATAAGTTAAGATTAGCTGCATTTCCACAGTATAGTACTGGCTCGACTCGACACACCTTGGTATCAGGTACCTCTCTGCTGGTCATTTTCCATTGCGGGATGGTACCTCCTCTGGTTAGATGGGCGCTAGGCGAAACTGCCGTGGCGTAGTCTTCAACACGACACACACCTCTCATCCACCTCTAGTGATCCTCACATCAGCTGTTAAAGACAGGAACGTCTGTACCTCCTCAATACAGCGGCGGCAATAAAAGAAAGTTATAGTTGCTAAAATAGCTTCACTGTTTCAGTGTGGCGGCCATTGATTTGCGCTGTGCAGGATACTCGCGTGACAGGCATTGATCAATTAGTGGTCTGTAATGTTTCATCTGACCTTTTAGTACCTGCTTGGCTCCCTTGGAACCGCAACGGAGGAGGTACTAAAAAAGTAGTACCAGGTACAAGGTACCAGGGCATTGTATTGATGTATGTGGGGAGTGCAGTGTGTGGGCAAAGGTACATGTGTGGGTAAAAGAAAGTGTGAAAGAGTACTCATCGAGTAGCATTATCAGACCCAGATAGAGAGCTGGTAGTCACTCCACTCTGGGTAACTACTCGGTGTGCGTTGTCTAGCGTTTGTTGTGTGGTTGAGGTTCAAAATGCTAATGGTGCACAGTCTGGGAAGGTCACATGCACTTTCTGCCCTTCACCAGCAAAGGCAGGACATTTGAGTTCTGCACCCTGCCCTTTGGGATCTCCCTGTCCCCCACACCTTCACCAGGTGCATGGACGCATCTCTGGGTCCATTGCAACGAGAAGGTCTGAGGGTCCTAAATTATCTGGACGACTGGCTCATATGTGCACAGTCGGAGGAACTGTGTCGCAACCATGTGGCCCAGCTCCTGGAACATGTCCAGGGCCTCGGCCCCCGTCTCAATTGGGAAAAGAGCCAGCTAACAAACAGTCAGGTTACCCAGTTCCGGGGGATGGTGGTAGACCTTGTGGACACCACGGTGTCCCTCACCCAGGACAGACTGAAGACCCTCAGGACCCATCTGGTTCAGTTCAGCTTGGGATCCAAGGTCACATGGAGGCTATGCCTGTGCCTACTGGATCTGATGGCGGCAATGGTGCAGATAGTCCCATTGGCCCTCCTCCACATACGACCAGTGCAGAGGTGCCTCCTGGGATTAGGCCTGCACCACCAAAGGCATCTCCAAATCCGATTACGGGTCACCTGCAGGTTGTGGCTGGCCCTGCTGTTGTGGTCTCAGGCTTGTTTGAAGCCGACATAGTAAGCCATTATCCAAGGTGAGACTCACTGGATCAGAGAGGTGATCCAACAGGCTGACTAGCGGCCCCTGGAAGGGCTGTCCTTGGCGCCTTGCGGGGCCATCAATTTTCTGGGCAGCGTCTTGCACCCGAACATGCAAACGGCAGTGGTCGGCATCGCCATCCTGCTGTATAGGGGTCTTTCATATATTGTATATTTGTAAATACAACCCTGTATCCAAAAAAGTTGGGACGCTGTGTAAAGTGTAAATAGAAACAGAATGTGATTATTTGCAAAACATTGAAACCCCATGTTTAACTGAAAATAGCACAAAGACAACATATCAAATGTTGAAAATGAGAAATGTCATTGTTTTTGGAAAATTATATATCCATTTTGAATTTGATGCCAGCAACATGTTTCAAAAAAGTTGGGACAGTGGCAACAAAAGACTGGAAAAGTTGTGAAATGCTAAAAGAAAACACCTGGTGGAACATCTCAACATTAATTAGGTTAATTGGCAACAGGTTGGTAACATGATTGGGTATAAAAAGAGCATCAGAGAGGCTGAGTCTTTCTGAGGTAAAGATGGGGAGGGGTTCACCACTCTGTAAAAAGACTGCGCTGACAAATACAGTAGTTCATGTGAAGCTGGTGTTTGGTTGGGTTCCTCTGACAGAACTGCTTCTTCTTCTTCTTCTGTCCTACATGGGACCTCATACTTATAAATACGCAGCTCAATGGAGAGATAGTCTCAATATGATAGAGAACTGTAGATTAGGCTACTTGGTAACCGTTGTCCTCTGAGTGAAGAGACTCTCTCCACCACATCATCGCTCAGCACCAAGTTGCAATCTTTGAAAATCAGAGTGACTGTGTGAACAGATACCTGTATTGGCTAGGGTCACACCCAGAACAGCTGAAGTGTCTTACAAATCAATCACCATAATGACGAACAGCTGGGACAGAAGCCCCTCACGTAGCTCAGTGGAGAGATAGTCTCTTCACTCAGAGAACATCGGCTACCGAGTAACCTACAGTTCTTCTATCCCAGAGGTCCCTGAGTACACTGCAAAAGCTATGGTTACTAAGCAACATTTGTAGTATCAAGAACAACTTTGTTAGACCGACGTGTTTCAGCTGGTGGCCTTCATCAGCGTCATCGAAGGCCAAAAATCGAAACGTGTTGGTCTAACAATAGTTGTTCCTGATACTACAAATGTTTCTGGAGTTGTTGTTTTTTTACCTCTTAAGACCTTTTTTCCCATCTCCTGTAAATACAGACTGTGAAGACAAGCAGGTAAATGGTTGTAAACATTTGCACGTTTATGAGTGGGAGATATGCAGACTTCCTGAGTGATCTCTCACTTGTTGGAAAGAGCTGCATACGTATCAAAAGAATGATGCCATAATGACAGCATCTTTGACGGATCAGAGTAAATAAAAATGAAAATTAAATCTACACTAATCAATATTTTCAACAATAGGTTAATCATCTATGTATAGTGTAAAAGGTATAGAATCAGTGAGTGGACATAGAGAGAAAAGATATATAAATCAAGGACAATGTTTAATACAGTAACCGCTCAAAATGCTATTACGCGTGCAAATGTTTGAATTAATGTTTGCTAACGAGCTCATTAATTAATTCACGTGAACCAGACGGCCACTGTTTAACGTGTTTAACGTAGCGGTCAGGGGCTTTTCGTCAGATGAACACAATTGTGTTTGGAACATCCAACATAGTAAAACTAAGCCTCAGTACATTCCATAGAGAGGGTTTGGTTGTAGTGACATGTTTTAGTGCAGTTCTCTTCCACTCCTCAGAACACTCAGCATCTTCTAGCTCATTGTTTTGATTTTTTTGTTTTTGTTTTGCAATGGAAACCTAAATGTGTTCTGTGGCCAAAAAAAAAAAATTCTTCAGGAAATATTAACATTTAAATTTCTACACCGGCCATCCATACACTGAAATGATAAGAAAGGCACATCAACTATAGACTATACTTTCATTCTTATAAATAATAATATATATTGGAATAATGTCAATTTTGCACTGCTAGACCTCATTGTATTGTATGTTGTGAGTATTATATGCTCTATCAAGTTTTACTCTGCAATGTGCATTTATCACTTTAGAGATATACAGATCAATGAGAGTGCATTAACTGGTAAAATAATTAACTTACAAATTTACATGATCAGAATTTTTGTGCCAACAATCCTCTCTTGCCTCATTTGCTACAACAGTGTTGCTTTATGCTGTAATTTAAAAAAAAGAAAATATTTTCATAGATCTCCATTATAATCAAATTAAGCAGGTGGCATGCAATTGGTGCTTTCAGTGTGGAAGAAATGCCAAATGTCACAAAAAACATCCCCTTTTGGGAACACACACACAGCCAGAAGCAAAGAAAGCCAGGTAAACAAAGACAGCTAACCACTATCATGATACTCTGACTGAGGATTTAGTTTTGGTGAGACAGCTCATGCAAAGAAAGCCTGGTTATGTAGAACCTTCTTCAAAGTAAGCACTAAAAGGAGAGCAAATATTTTACTTCCTTGCATCAGGTGGTCAGAAACAGAAAACCAAATAAATGCTGATTAACATCAAAGTTTGCTTGTGGCTGTTTCAACATGTTAGCAGCCATTGCTATGCCTGCAAATAAATAAAAATAAACAATTAAAATTATAGCGTATATTCTTTACTTTTTATTTTATTGACATTTTACATTTTATCCTAATCCCTGGAAGTAGATGGAATTATCATGGATCAAAACTGTGTCAAAGGTCATTGATTCATCAGTATTTCATGTTCATTGAATTAGTAATCAGGAAACTGATCGAAATCACTCATTGATTCATTTTTAGAGGGGAGTGATGTGAGCACCTCGTCTCCTACAAATTATGTTGAGAAACAACTAATTTGGGATGATGAAGACATTTATAAGGAAAACATGATGCCAACCACTTCTGTTTTCTATAAAGATAATGAGGAAAATGTTAATGAACACACATTACAAATGCTGAAATGTCGAAATAAAACATATCAGATCTTTAACTGAAAAAAGCAATGTTTCCTTAAACTTTTGTTGCCTGAACCTACTGACTGGAGTCACCACCTCTCTGCAAGCATCACTTACGTTCTCCTCATCCGCATATTTGGTGCTGCATATTAACTGTATATAAATGTATTCTCCATGAGACAGAGTTGGATGTGAGAGGATGTTCTTTTAATGTTTTGTTTGTGAATGTACAATTAATACCTGAATATAGGGTCGTAAAATGAACCAGCATCATGGTGAAATTTCTCCAGGATTACATGCTGTTTGTCTAAAGAAGACAGGCTACAATTCAAAAGCTAATGATGGCCTGTGCAATTAATTATACAGGGAATTTATATGCAAATTCAGTTTTAGGGTGGATGGTTATTCCCCTCTTCCCTCCTCCCACCCATAATCCTCCTCACCGTCACTCACACGGTGCAAAGTTCACAGCTTGGTAAACAAAAGCTGAGGGACAGTTTGGAGGGCTGAACAATCATTTACTGGTCACACAGATTCACAGAGAGTGGTCAAAGTCTGACCAGTATGACAGATCATAGATCCACAAGGGATCCTTTTCATCCCCTCATAGAATGATGATCCTTATGTGGTTGTACTTTTAAAAAATGTGATTAAATGCAGCAGAGAATAAACATTTAATCGTCCTTGCCTATTTTACATTTGCAGGTTTGCCTCTGTTCTGGAGTTCAGCCAGTAAGAGAGGCTTTCAGTTGTCTGATGTGGTGAGACTCCTCAGCCAGAAAACAGCCCAGCTGTGCAGCCTTGACAAACAGAAGGGCAGCCTCGCCCCCGGCTATGATGCTGACTTGGTCATATGGGACCCAGAGAGAGAATTTGAAGTTAGTATAAGGAATCCATAACATCAACAAACAGTCTAAATCTGATTGCATATGTAGGGCCTCTGCACGAAGCAAAGCTCTATACTTTCATAATATTAATCTTATTTTCTTTCACAGATTAAAGAAGCAAGCATACATCATAAAAACAAGGTAAATACATTAAATGCATCATTTCTATGATGCTAGGAGCACATCTTATATGCCTGAGCTTTTGATCGTGTGTGTTCTCAGCTTACTCCTTACCTGGGCGTCACACTGCAAGGAGTGGTGTGTGCCACCATTGTCAGGGGACGGCTGGTGTACAGAGAAGGCTGCTTCTTCCCTGAGCCTCTGGGGAAGCATCTCCTCATCCCTGTCAGGACAAATCAAGCCCAGCTATGAAGGACAACAACAAGCTTTTGACGTGTCTGAATGATTGTGTTGTCTGAATCTGTTGAATAGAATGCATCGTGTTGTTTTCTTTATAAAGATTTACATCACAGGTTTCATTTTTAGAACTGGGAACTCTTGCTGGTTAAGGGATAGCCGATACTTTACATACTAATTACTAGTATGCTTTAACAAGGATGATGTTATGTCATTTCAAAACATTTTGACTTTTTGAGGGAGAATTAGAAAGTTTGTGTCCAAGGACACAGATTTCAACACTACAGGAAAAACTCAATTCATGCTGATATGTGTAACCATAACCTCTATTATAGCAGTGTAATAGCAGAATGACACGATAATCACCTCATGTTCCTAAAAATGTATAAATAAGGAAAATGAAGAAATGCACACCTTTAGAGCCCCTAAAAAGTACATGTGAAATTTCGTTGAATTCCGTCCACAGATTTTGAAGAATACCGAAAAAAAAGAAGATTTCCCTGATCTGTATTTTAAGACATTTGGGGGACAAAAATCAGATAAGAATAGTTTTAAAATCATGTCATTTGGAAGTGACATGAATGATCTGTTCAAGCAGGTTAAATGTCGCAGTGACTG